>CM029014.1:191554227-192754227 GCA_016801055.1 Panax notoginseng
TGGGATTAAAATGATTATAGTATTAAATTTATAATAGAGATCAAGTTAATTGTGTTAGAAAATTGCCATATTTTAATTTGATGATGATAAGATAAATGTATATATATAATCAGTAACTTTTGTGAATTCCTTAAAAGTATAATTGATGTTAAAGAACTTAAGTTGTATTTGATAAAATCAAATGTTAAGATATGAAAAGGGTCGATCCAAATTTTTTTGGGGCCTCAAGCCAAATAATTTAGCCTTAGGAGAAAAGAAAAAAAAAATTCAGCCTTGGAAAAAAATAATTCAGCCTTGGAAAAAAAGAAAATAAATTTTAGCCTTGGAAAAAGAAAGAATAAATTTCAGGCTTGGGAAAAAAGAAGAATAAATTTCAGTCTTTCATTAGAGAGAGAGAAAAAATAATATCTTGTATGATTGTACTTGTAGCTATAAAAAATTAGGCTTTTTTTATGGGCTCTAGTATATGTGGATTATTAAAATTTGGGGGCCTTTTTAATTTTGGGGGACCTCAAACTATTGCTTAAATGACTTAACATATGGATTGACCTTGGATCTGAATAGTTTAGATATCTGAATAATGTAGAGCATCTGTCTAAAATTGTATCTGAATGAAAAAAAATATTGTTTGATAATTAATTTTTTCAAAATGTCAAAATAACAGTATTTTATCATTTTAAACCCTATGAACAGTTACTCAAACTAGTCCAAAAGTATAGTCATTAAACCAAATCAAATCAAAACCTAAACGATCGACTTCTAATTTTTCTCTCTTATCACCCGATCGATGAAACGAGATCAAAAAGAAGAAGACAATATTAATTATTAAAATATAAACATGCATCATCGACGACGAATGCATAACGATGAGGAGAGTGAGAAAAATAAAGAGGGAGGAGGAAGAGAGTTTTAGGAAACTAGAAGATGCCTTTTACCAGATTTCATCATCAACTTGAACTCCTCAAAATTAATCATGTCATCTCCATCCATATCAACCTTTCGAATCATCTCCTTGCAATTCTCCAACAATTTCCCTTCCTTAAACCCTAAACAAGATAAAAACCAGTCTTAATTCATCCATAGTTATTACTCTATCCCCATCCACATCCCCATCAAACACATTAAAAGCCTCGTTCAAGTACCCTCCTTCGTCTAATCCCTCTTTCCCATCTTTATTGTTTTTTTTCCATTTCTCTCCCATTAATGATCACTTCCTCTTTGCTCATAATCGACTCGAACAATTCACCAAACTCATCAAGATCTATCAACCCATCTCCATTACAATTAATCCTCTCAACCATCTCCTTCTCATCATCATCGCTCATCATGAGTCCGATGTTTTTTAGGGACTCTTTCAGCTCTTGGAGCGACGGAGTAGGTGGCGGAGGGGAGGGTGTAGGTGGTGATGGAGATGGGAATTGGGTTGTTGTTGCATGGGTTGTCACAGGTGACTCACATTGTGCATTCGATTTCGTACTTTGATCCTACCCACTTTGAAATTTGTTGAGATGCAGTTTGATTAGGATTATTGGGGATAAAAAGGAATTTTTAAATATTGAAGAGGTTATTTTTTTACCCAAAAAATAGTTAATTTTATTCAAACCCACCTCTGAATAGTTTATATTTAATTTTCTATCTTAACGATTTAGAGGCATTCAGAGGAAATTTTTTTGTTACCAAACAACTTCATGCCTCTTAGCGAATAAGAGGTGTGCTGTTAAGATACATTAAGATGCAATCAAACATCACCTTAAAGTAAAAGATAAAACTTGTTAGGTTGATATATTGAACGAATTGAATGTATAGACGATATGAAATAAAACGATCGTAGAATTGCTGAAACGATCGTAAAGCTGGTCAACCAAACGTAGAGCATTCAATTGAAGATTGCAGAGTTTGCTTGGAAATCGTAAAGCTAAAATTAAGATCGCAGAGTCTGCGAAAAGATCGTAAAAGAAAACTAAAATCCTAGAGTCAGCCAAAAGATCGTAAAACTTATTAAAGATCGTAAGGCAAGACAAAGATCGTCGAACATATCAAGAATCGTAAAGCAGATCATAAAGCTTAAAGAATCGTAGAGTCAGTTCAGCAGATACTGTAAAGCCCCCAAACCCCGAGTTTTCCTTCAAGCCCGGGTTCATGTTAGGTTTGTATATAGTGCAATCATGCAATCAAATTACATAAAAGGTGCGAAAGCGTGATAAAATGGAATTTAAAAATTTTCATACAAACCATCACCATGATCATACTTTGTGCATAATTATGAATCAATAGAAAAGAGATGGAGATCATATTCATACCCTTTTAAAAACTAGCTTCCTCATGTACGAGTTCACCTCCAATTTCTTTTCACGTTCAACTTGAATTCACCGAGTTTGATTCTTTCCTTTGATCAACGTTAGCCACCCAAGTGTTTAACCTCTAAAGGTGATCCACCAAGGAAGAACAAGTATTCAAGAAGATGAGTGTTTGGCAAAACTCTAATTCTATCTCTATAGAATAATGTGTACTCTCCCAACTTTTAGAATGAAGTGTATAACTTGAATCCATAATAAGTCTCTTTTTATTTATAGATGTAGGAAACCTTCCTAAACAATTTAGGAATAGAGTTTTATTTTAATTAATTAAACTACTTTAATTAATTAGACTTCCTAATCTTATTGGGAACAATTAATTAAACTCTTTTAATTAATTAGCCTCCTAATTTTATTAAGAATATATGATAGTACCTTTATTAATTAATTTCCAAACTCTTTTAGGAATTAAATAATAATAATAGTAATAATAATAAGACTCCTCTTATTAATTTATATTTAATATTTTTAAAATATTAAATAATAAATATTAAGCTATTAATTTATTCTATCACCATAGATTAAATTAAATACAATTAACTTATTATTACGATTATACCATTTATTTCTTAAATAAATATTTTCTTTTTATAGTGTGACCCTTTAGGTTCTCCATATTAAACCGATTGTGAATAAATTGATTAGAACAATTCTAATCTTATTTAAATAAATAAATTGATCTATTAATTTATTTAAATAAATAATATTTATTCTACAATAAGGATAAACTTCCTTAGCGATCAATGACTTTCTAGATAATATAAATTTCAACATTAATTATAAAAGAACCTTGAGTAAATAGTTACCATACAATTCAATCCTTCTACCATACAATGTCCCAATTAAATATAAGAAATGTAATTAATGTCAAGTCTTATTTTATTTAATTATATGTATTTCGATTCTTCAATGTGCAACTCTAAATAATGCAAATTAAAAACTCCTTTCTAATTTTATTTTGCCTTGGCCAAGGACTACTGTGTTGTCTTTTATTGAATCACATAGGACATTCTCTTCTTTTACTAGAAGCGGTAGATTCTTTGTTGATCATTCATTATCTCTATGTGCAACTTATTACACCCAATCATACCCTTTGATATACCCTAAGGGTCTTAAGGACATGTCAAAGTATAACTCATCATACACAAGATACTATGACGATCTGAAGTCTAAGGATCACTTACACTACTATCACTACAGGAATTTCTATTTACAGACAAGTAAAACTCAATTAGGTATTCCTTAGCGAGCCACGTTCAGTGAACTTATTCTCCAATAAGCACCTACATACTTGCTTTAGTGTCTCCACACAAATTATCATGAGATCAATCATCCTCATCCAATGAGCAAGCAACGTATGTACCAATCTATCCGGATTCACTAATCCCATTTTTAGTAATCCAACGATTGGGAACATTTTTAGTTTATGAGTTATCTATGAATTTAGATCTCATTAGCATGATCATCATCGTGATTTTAAAAGTATTGCTCAAAACTATGGGTTTATCACATATTATAAAACAACATCATGTAGATAAATTAAATGCATTTAATTAAATAATTCTTTTATTAATAAATGAATAAGATTGTTACAAAGTAAATGTTTTATCATCAAACATGATTAGCTCTTGTGCATACTACTTTCAATCTCCCACTTGCACTAAAACCAATCGCCACGGTATCTCATACCCTTCTTCTCTAAGTGACGATCATCCTGATAAGCTTCAGTTATGAATATGTAATGTTATTTTTGAGAGTCCACTATCTGTATAATGACTACTCATCTTTAAATGATTCTCTAATCAACTGAAAGTGCCGCAACACATGTTTAGATCTAAGATGAGACTTATGAACTATTCCTAGTTTTGTAATGAACTTTTCATCCAAACAATCAACTTGCAACTTCATTTACAGCTACATACTTTGTCTTTATCACTAAACCATCAACTCTTTGCTGTTTGGAATTCTTCCAATTCACTGCACCACCATACAAAGTAACGATTTACCCTAAAGTGAATTTCCTGTCGTATTGGTCAGTCTAAAAAACTTGAGTCTGTTAAGCTCTCTAGTTTTAATTCAGACCCACCATAAATTTTAATCACATCCTTAATACCGATTAAGTACTTTAAGATGTTTTTCACCGTCTTATAGTGATCTTCTCCAAAATATGACCGATCATCATCATGTCTCGTACATTTCATTGCATACATGATAGTTACCCATGCGATCTCTCTTTTCAGGAGTCTATGGGGAAAATTAAGAGATATACACTCCATGACTCATCAATATGAGACATCTCTTAGAGTTTTACATGGTAAACAACTTTAGCATCAAACGATACATTCCTTGGGTTAAGCCGAGTATCCTTTTAAATCTATCTATATAGATTTGTATCCCCAATTAAGATACTTTCTCAATCATTCATGGAGGAATGTTTAAATTTTTTATCTTTACTGATTGTATTATTGGTATGTCATTTCTTATCCGTAGTATATCAATATATAATACTAAAAATGTCACGGCGCTCCCACTGACCCTTTTGTACACACTATGTTCTTCTCATTTTTGATAAAATTAAAATCTTTTGATTGTCTCATCAAAACGAATGTTCTATCTTTGAGAAGCTTACTTCAATATATAAATGGATTATTGTAGCTCATATATATGATTTACTTCAACCATCGAAACAAGTCCATCTGCCTGTATTATACATACATTCTTCTCTAATAATTTATATTTGAGGAAGGACGACTCTGTTAGGTTTGCTAGAAACAAAAACATGCAATCAAATCACATAAATATAGCGGAAGCGAAGTAAAACAGATTTTAAAATTTTTCTTACAAACCATCAACCAAGATCATTCTTGTGCTTAGATTATCAGTGTAACGATTGATAATTTTGTATTTAATTTTAAATATTTATTGGATTAAATAAATAAATAATTTATTTATTTATTGAGATAAATAAATAATTGATAAAATTATGGTGTAATAATTTAGTTAAGTGTGTATGTTAACTAAATTAATGAATGGTAAATTTTATTATTTGAAGATTTAATTTAATGAAATAATTAAATTAAATGGATTGTTTAATATTTAATGAAATAATTATATTAAATAAAATGATGTTCTAGTTTAATTTAATAATTAAATTAGATATGTAGTAATTTGTTAAGCATAAATATAATTTTAATGGAAATTATAATTGTAATTGTAAGTTATTAAAATTAATTAAATAAGTGTGTGACAAATGGAACTATATAATATAAAAATAAATTAGAACCTAATCTAAGTTGTAGCCAAACATGGCCTTGTGCCTTTTGGCATATTACAATTGACGTAGCCTATTGGTTTCTTACTTGATGTACGTGGGGAGAGGCCTATGTCAGTTTATATCTAAGCGTAATTTTTCCTAAGGCTAAAGAACAGAGAGGTAGGGAGAAAGAAACACAGAGAATTTGGCAGAGAGTTAGAGAAAGAAATTGAGAGTTTTGCTGTGAAGAGGAAGAGGAAGAATTGCTTAAACCTTGTTATTATCTTGCAAAATCAAGGACTAGAAGATGCGTACGAGGAAGCTTCTCAGCATGCAGAGTAGTAGAGAGAGAAGTACAAGCAAAGAAGATCAAGATGGAGGAGATGAATAGCGTTTTTAACACCGTGATCAACCGAGCTCAAGACCGAGTCATGTATTATCCGATTCAGTTCGAGACGCTGCCTTTGTACATGTTAGATCGTCGAACAATGTTCCGTGTTATGGAACAGGAGTGTTGTAAGGCTATGCATCATTTTAGTAGGCCGTCGTAAGGAATGTAATTATTATGTGATTGATTGGTAAATAAGATGTAAATCCCGGGTATTATTAACCAATGGGATATGATGATGAAATTATCCTGAAACTTTTATAGTTCAGGAAAGTGATGTATATAGCAAGAATGCTATCATTATTATGTTTTAAAAGATTATGAATAAATAAAAGTTATTATTTATTCATGATATTGTGTGTTACGTGATGATTTTTGTGACGTGCGAGTTAAATAGATAATACTTAGAAGGTTAAATAATAATCTAATGAGTATAATTTTAGCAGAAAATGCTTCCAAGACGTCAACCATGACAAAGAACCCCTGAGGGATCTACTAATAACAACAATGCTGAGGCTAACCCAGTTCAGCAGTTAGTGACGTTACTGATGGAAGCATTACATAATCAGTCGCAGAATCAAGCTACGACCTTTAAGGACTTCAAGGCGGTTGGGCCACCAGAATTTCATGGGTCCATGAACCCGGTTGAGGCACATACCTGGGTCATGGAGATAGAGAAAGTTTTTGACGTTGCTAGAGTAGGTGAGAACCAGAAGACTGCTTTTGCAACATTTATGTTGAAAGCAGAGGCTAGCTATTGGTGGCAATCTAATAAAACTCGAGGAGATCAGGGAGTAATGACTTGGAATAGGTTCAAGAATTATTCTTCGAGACATATTTTCCAGAGAGTTTGAAGAGTCAGATGGAAGTGCAATTTAAGAGCTGAAGCAGGGCTCAATGACGGTATCGGAGTATGCCGTAAAATTTAACGAGTTGACGAGGTTTGCGCCATATCAAGTTAACATAGATGAGCGTAAGGCAAAGAGGTTTGAACAGGGACTGAAACCCTGGTTATACAACAGGGTTTCCATGTTTCAGCTGAAGACATTTACAGCGGTGCTGGAAAAGGCAATTATCACTGAGGGTGGAGGCGAGGTTATAACGAAGTATAATCAAGAATAAAAAAATAAGAAGAGTAAGATTGAGGTTAAGATTGGTGGTGGTAATGGTGGAAATGGTAGTAATAACCTGAAAAGGAAATGGAATGCAAATGTGGGTGCTGGAAGCCAACATAGTGGCCATCAGAAAAAGAAATTTAAAGTATGTGCTATAGGCGGAAGGTATCACATTGGCATTAGTTTAATGGGAAAACGAGTGTGCTTTAACTGTGGCCAGGAGGGTCACGTTGCCCCAAATTGCCATCAATAAAAAAGGAATGCTTGCTATACATGCGGGTCAAAGGATCATTTTGCTTGTGAGTGTCCTAAGAGGAAAGCTAGTGAGACAACAGGAAGCAAGGGAGGTAGCAGTGGAGGTACACTGACTATTGCTGGACCAACATCATCAAATAAGCCCACAACCAGAACTTCAACATGACAGTGCAAGACGCGATGCAATCAAAAGATATCGTGTCAGGTATTATCCCGATCAATGATATAAATACATATGTATTATTTGATTCGGGTGCTACTTGCTCGTTTATGATGAATTTGCTAAGAGGTTAGAATTTCCTAGTGAAGAGTTGAATTTCCCTTTAAACATAGAAATTGCAAATAGTGAGGTAATTCCTGTTAAATTCGTATAAAAGAATTGTAGGGTGAATATTAAGGGGAATATTATGATAGTAGATTTAATCCCGATTAGACTTGGAGAGTTTGATGTTATATTGGGAATGGATTGACTGTTCAATTATAGAGCAATAATTGATTGCCAAAAGAAAAGTGTAAACCTTATGACTCCGTCAAAGGTAGTTTTCTATGGTAGCAAATCGCCTAGACAAGCGAGATGTCTGACGATTATGCAGGCCAAGAAGTTGTTGAGTCAGGGCTGTATAGGGTACCTAGCTTACATAGTCAATACTCAGAAGAAAAAGGGAGTGAAACTGGAGGAGATACCAGTGGTTAGGGATTTTGTGGACGTGTTTCCGGAAGATTTGCCAAGACTTCCGCCTGACAGGGAGATTGAGTTCGTGATCGACTTAGCGCCAGGAATTGCTCTAATATCGAAGGCCCCGTACAGAATGGCTCCGGTAGAGATGAAAGAACTGATGATACAACTACAAGAGCTGTTAGATAAGAAGTATATTCAACTGAGCGTATCACCATGGGGAGCAGCGGTGTTATTTGTGAAGAAGAAGGATGGGTCAATGCGTCTTTGCATTGACTATAGAGAATTAAAAAAAGTCACTATTAAGAATAAATATCAATTGCCAAGAATAGATGACTTGTTTGACTAATTAAAAGGTGATAGATACTTCTCGAAAATAGATTTGAGAAGTGGGTATCACCAATTGAAAGTAAGGAAGGAGGATGTATTGAAGAAGACATTCAGAACTCGATATGGACATTACGAGTTTCTGGTAATGTCTTTTGGTTTGACCAACACCCCTGCAGCATTCATGGATTTGATGAACAGGGTGTTTAAACTATTTCTAAACAAATTTGTGGTGGTATTCATCGATGATATTTTGCTGTACTCCAAATCTCAAGAAGAGCACGTGGAACATTTACGTCTGACGCTGGAGACACTAAGAAAAGAAAATTTGTACGCAAAATTCTCTAAATGTGAATTTTGGCTAGAACGTGTATAATTTCTTGGGCATGTAATTGATAAAGATGGGATTTCAGTGGATCCATCAAAAGTCGAAGCTGTGATAAATTGGGAACAACCAAAAACTCCATCAGAGGTGAGAAATTTCTTGGGACTGGCAGACTATTACAGACGGTTTATTCAGGACTTTTCCAAGATTGCCACTCCGTTGACAAATTTGATGAGAAAATCTGTAAAATTTGTTTGGACGGAAAAGTGCAAAGAGAGTTTTAAGGAATTAAAGAAAAGGCTCAGCGTGGCACCTGTGTTGTCCTTACTAGATAATACAGGAAACTTTGGGGTGTATAGTGATGCATCACATAAAGGATTAGGTTGTGTCCTTAAGCAGAAACGACAAAGTCATTGCGTATGCATCAAGGCAACTGAAGGACTATGAGAATGGATACCCGACTCATGATTTAGAGTTGGCTGCGGTGGTATTTGCTCTGAAGATATGGAGACACTATCTCTATGGAAAGAAATGTCAAATATACACAGACCATAAGAGTCTAAAGTATATTTTCACATAGAAAGACCTGAACATGCGTCAAAGGAGATGGATGAAATTAATAAAAGATTATGATTGTGAGATCTTTTATTATCTGGGCAAAGCAAATGTGGTTGCATATGCTTTGAGTAGGAAAGGTCGGGAAAAGTTGATGTTGTTAACCACCCAGGAGGAGCTTATTTCAGCAATGACAAGGCTAGAGTTGGAAATAAAATTTTCAAAAGATCCGATGAACGACTATTCCAGATTGAAGCTAGTCCAACTTTGGTGGACAAGGTAAAGAATGCTCAACTACAAGACGAAGAATGTGAGAGAATCAAGGGAAGAATGGTAGAGGGTAATGAGGTGAAGTACAAGATTGATACCGAAGGATTGCTAAGATTTGAGGGACGAATTTGGTTTCCAGCAGTACCAGATATTAAAGAAGAAATCTTGACAGAAGCTCATAACTCAAGATATTCAATCCATCTGGGAAGTACGAAAATGTATCAAGATTTGCGGGGTCATTTTTGGTGGCCAAATATAAAAAGAGACGTTGCAGAATGTGTTGCGAAATGCTTGACATGTCAAAGAGTAAAGGCCGAGCATCAGAGACCAAATGGATTACTTCAACTATTGGAAATACCGGAATGGAAGTGGGAGCATATCCCAATGGATTTTGTGGTAGGTCTTCCAACGACTCAGAAAGGATACGATGCGATTTGGGTGATAGTGGATAGATTAACGAAATCAACACATTTTTTGCCAATAAAAATTAGATTTAATCTTGATCAATTGGCAAAATTGTATGTCAAGGAGATCGTTTTAAGACATGGAGTTCTAGTATCAATTGTATCAGACAGAGATCCGAGATTCACATCAAAATTTTGGAAGAGACTACAAGAATGCATAGGAGCACAATTGAGAATGAGTACGGCATACCATCCCCAAACCGATGGTCAAAGCGAACGAACAATTCAAACGTTAGAAGATTTGCTTAGAGCATGCATCATGGATTTTAAAGGGAACTGGGACGATCATTTACCATTGGCAGAATTTGCTTACAACAACAGTTACCATGCAAGCATTGGCATGCTGCCATACGAATCCTTATACAAGAGGAATTACAGAACTCCACTATATTGGGATGAAGTTGGTGAACGTCAATTGTTAGTACCACCACAACTAGTACAGCAGATCGCTGAAGTGATCAAACTCATCAGAACAAGACTAGTAGCTGCTCAAGACAGGCAAAAAAAGTATGCTGATCAACATAGACAAGATCGCGAATTCGACGTAGGAAATTTCGTCTTCCTAAAAGTTTCTCCTTGGAAGGAAAGATTCATTTAGGCAAGAAAGGAAAGTTAAGTCTGAGGTTTATTGGACCCTTCGAGATATTGCGGAGAGTGGGAGAAGTGGCTTATGAGGTAGCTCTACCTCCAGAATTAGAACATGTTCACAACATTTTTCATGTGTCGGTGCTACGACCGTATAAACCCGATTACAAACATGTGATCAAGTATGAACCGTTATAGTTCAGTAAGGATTTACCTTATGAGGAGGTTCCTATTCAGATAGTTGACAGAAAAGAACAAGTGCTCAGAAATAAGGTGATACCTTTTGTGAAGGTGATATGGAGAAACCACAAAGTCGAAGAGGCTACGTGGGAACTTGAAGATGAAATGATGAAGAACTACACTGAGTTATTTTTTTAATCTGTGTCTTCGATTCTGGGGATATAATCTTTGTAAGGAGGGAAGAATGTGACGAATGAATTGTTTAAGTTGTGATTCCGGGGACAGAATCCTTGTAAGGAGGGAAGGATGTAACAATCCAGAATTTTATTTATAATTTCAAATATTTATTAAATTAAATAAATATTTTTATTGATGTTGTTGTTGTTAGTAGATTTTTATGAATTAAATTTATTAGATAATACTCTAATTTAATTTAATAGTTATAAAGATTACATGAGTTGCTATATTGCTGTTTTAATTTAATAATTAAAGTAATATGTTAATAAAATTATAATGAGATTATAATTTTGCGGTAATTGGTTAAGTGAAAAATTTATTTAATATGTTGTAATTAGTTTATTTAATTAAGATTGGATATGGAAATTTAAATAAATAATATGGGACTATAAACTATAGTATAAATAATTTATTGAAATAAATTAAAGTAGTTTTAAATGAATTTACTCATACAAGGCTTAAAGATATTAAGTCTTTATTTTAAAAGTGTTTTTGCCAAACAAAGCCTGGTGGCTTTTGAATTTGAATTTTAAAAATAATATATAAATAAATAAAATAAAAATATATTAAATATTTTATAACTGATAATTTATTACTATACTTATTAAAACGTCGGTTTAAGACGTTTAATTTATTTTGTACGTTGGTTTTAGTTTATGTTACATAAAAAGGTTTGGCCTAATCTTGAGAAAGAGAAAAGAAAAGAGTTTACAGAGAAATTGGAAAGAGTTTGAGAGAGGATTCCTGAGATTTTCAAGTAATTCTCTATGTTTAATCAAAGATTATCTCCAAGCAAGTGAAGATATAATTTCTAAAACTCAAGTTTACGTTTATGAAGAGTTTATGTTCATTCATGAGTTTCAATTTTTTTGAGAATTCAAATTGGATGACTTGTTATATAAAGTACTAATTGTATTTGTGTGTATTTGTGATGTTAGAATTAGCATCTAGACATGGAATTAGTGTACTAATTACGTTCGAAAGAAAGAAAAATTATTTACAGTGCATGTGTATATATATGTCTTGTGAAAGTACAAAAATTGGTACTTAGTTTGTGAACTAATCTGTAAATTAAGCCTTGAATATGTTATTTCAGTAAGAAACGAAGAGAACATAATTTGAATGAGTTAATTTGGTGTAGAATTGAGACGTCAGTGTTAAATTTTATCAAGGATGTCAAAAATAGAGTTTTTGTATAAAACATGAATTTAAAGGATTTAAATTGGTTGTAGTGTTGTTTTTAATTGTTTTAAGTTGGTATATATGTGAGGAACAATGTTTATATGAGTTCTATAACATTTGGGTATGTTTAATTTGCTGTTTTGTGGATGTAATTCGTGAAATTTGGGCTGAAAAGAGTTGTTAGTTCCCAGAGGCACAATAGTTATCTAGAAGGGGGGTGGAATAGATATTTTAAATTCTTTTCGAAATACTTGTTAGTTTTGATAATGACTTAAACACAACAGAATTGTGATTTGTTTGTTTTCCCTTTAAGATAACGAGTTAATGGAAGTTAAGCAGTTATAACTGTTATAGCAAGAATATAAGAGACACAATATTTTTAAGTGGTTCAGAGCAGTTAAAGCTCCTAGTCCACTCTTCTACTCCTCGAGTACAAAATCCACTAAGGATATCTTTACACTTTCTGAATCTCACAGATTCCTTCAAGACCAACAGTCTTGAAACTTCTTAGTTCACATTTGAACTCTTCAAGTCTAGCAGACTTGACACTTCTCAGTTCCCTTAGAACTCTTCAAGTCCTTCTGACTTGGAATTCTTACTTCACTTAATAATAATTGAGTTCCTGAATAGTGCTACTCAGTTGCCATTAAGCTTGTGTTTGAAAGAACTGAGTAGCTGAGCAAGCTTTCTTCTTGAGATCGTAGAGTTGAGCATTGAGTGTTCTACAACATTTTTGTTCAATGCTTGCTTTTTCTTTTCATCTGCTTATGTTTTGTATATATGATGCCTTTGAAATGTATCCGTTGAAGACATCCGTTGAAGCATTAAATGCATTTGACATTTCTGAGCTTTGATGGAGACTTTTTGCACAACTTCTGATTTGCAGTCTGTTCCACTGACACAGCAGAATGCTGTCTCACCTAACACCTGAAAAGGTATTTTTTGCTGACCCATAGTCCTTTCTTTAGCTTCTTTAATACGTTTCTTTGTTATATACTAAGGATGATTGTTGTGTCATTGAGGCTCCTAAGGACTTCAATGTGTATAACCCATTCCATATTTGTTATGATTTATTCTTTGAACAAATGGACAAGGCTCGATGCTACAAACAGATGAAGCTCTACGATTCTAATCGTGGTGTCTTGCCACTTGGTACTTGATTCGATACTAGAAAACGAGAACACTACGATTTCTCTTAAGGACTAGCACACTACGATCTTCACTTGCTTGACTTGCAGACTCTACACTTCTGAAAGCACACTACAATCTTTGAGTTTGCTCGGCAAACGTTTGGACTACTCTACGATCTTGAGAGAGCCCCTCCAAAGTAGACACACTATGATTCTCGATGCTCTGTGATTCTGCCTTGACTTCTGCAATCTCTTGATCAGCTCAATAGATTACGATTCTGTTGAAACCTATCTATTACATCTCAAGATATAGATCAACCTAACAGCTTTGATTTTTTCATCTATACATTCATTTACAAATGATAAACATTAAAAGCTCAGATCAACCTAACAGATTTGATCTACCACTAAGTCCTTGTACATATATTCCTTGAAAGACTTTACAATAATCATGAATATTTACTTTCAACATCAAATTCAAATATGCAATCTGTAAGACCCCAACTTATTAATGAATAAAATCAAATTTTCTCTAAATATTATTGTGAATAATAAGGGGTTAATTTGATATAATGCTTTGGTTATGGGTGAAATGTGCAAATTTTGCAAAATAAGCAAGTGGTTATAAAATATTTATTTTGGTCGGTGAATATTCGGTTGGTCGTGGAATATTCTTGCTGTCGGGGAATATTCGTACGACGACGCAGCCTTGTGTGGGCCCCATAACGGAAAGCGATTGGATGAAGAAAACGACAAGTATAAGTTGTTTATACATAACGGCGTAGTTGTTACCGTTAATACTGTTGGAATACCCGTGGTTAAAATACAGTAGCACACGGTATTGCACCAATTATTGATTCTTACGTAAGAAGGCACTACTCAATAATTATTACAGTAGTTATTATTCAATATTTTATTTTATTGATTCAATAATTGCTGCGTTGATATTTTATATTATTGTTGTTTCAATAATTGTTGCTGCACAGTATTTTCATTTATCAGATCAATAATTCATATTATTTGAATAATATTATTAGATAACATTATTGGCAATGTCTAGAAAGTTCTGTCTAAGGAGAGGTTTGGTCATCTAATTGCGCGCCAGTAAGGAGAAATCCTTATTGGAAAGCCCCCTCTTTCCTGGGAACGGCCTGGTTGTCATAAATGTGATTCTGTAATATTATTTGTGAATAATTAATTATTGATTCATATGATAAGGAAATATTTATTTTATGTGGATATAAATGAGGGATATATTTTTGTGGTTAAAAATGAAGGAGTTAATGTTGAGGTGTTTTATCAGTATTTTATCGGAATGGAGGTATTAAAAATCAAATCAGGGTTTTTGAGAATATTGCGGGTGTTATAATTTTTAATCCGACCGTTGGATCGTGGTAATTTTTGGATATGTTATACATATATAAGTTGAGTATATGTCCACAAATTTTGAACCGTTAAAAATGAACGTATGATTTATTATGAATTTTACAAGATGACTGGTTCAGAAATTGTTGAATTTTCGGAGTTTATCATTTTGGTGGAAAATTCTAGAATTGGTGGGCCCCACTTGTGGTTGGTGAAGAAATGTGCTGAATTATATTTCAAATGTGGTAGGTGGGAATAGTAGCAGGTAAAGCCATCAGGTTGCAGGTCAAACCTACCAAAATTTTCCTATAAATAGAGGGCTAAGTTAGAATTGAAAATTACACCAGAAACAAGTTTTCTCTCTTTCTCTCTCTAGATTATTGAGTGTATTTTGTGAGTATTTAGATACTTTGAGAGTTTCTATTCATCAGAGCAAGTTTCTTTCAGCCTTATACCGGTATTCCGACCAGAAGTACTGATATTTTGAGGTAAGGGATATTATTTTCTTCTTAATGATATTATTTTCTTCAATATCATTATGCTGAAATATTGATATGAGTTTTTATCAAATTTGGAACTTTTTGTGTCGGGGTTACTATTCACGTATACGGCACTATTCACGTATACGGCACTATTCACGAATACGGCACTATTCACCGAAAAATAAAATTTTTCCTTTTTGTCCAAGATGTCTATTATGGTTACTATCTTTGATTGTATCCATGTTTTGATCTTTATTTTTGAATTCTGCTTCACAATTGATTATTATGAAGTATTATTGATCTTGGATAAACTGTTATACGAATCCCTACTATTTGTCCTTCTGTCTCATTGGATTCGTTCTCTTTAAGATATTTTTCATCATCCTCAGTCCTAAATGATGATATTAATGAATATCTTTGGCCTGTAGTGCAAAGATGTATAATTACTTGATGAATATCTTTGGCCTGTAGTGCAAAGATGAACAGGTGTTGAGATGAACATGACCGACTGATGATACAAATGAATATCTTTGGCCTGTAGTGCAAAGATGAATATTTGGTTAAAGATGATTATTAATTGATGTTACAGGGATAAAATATTGATGATGGACTTTTAAATCTTAGAAGATAGTAGAATTCTTTCTCTACTTGACTCTTCTAATGGTTTGTTGTTTCCGCTGCAGTTGTTGATCTAAAACTTGTTGTCGATTATATTTTATCAGATTTTTCCCTGTTGAAGACTAACGATAATTTGTTGTATATTATCTTAGTCATAATATTCTTTACTGGGCTAGTTGAGCTCACCCTTTTCCTTTTTGTTCCATTTTTCTTCTCAGGAGGTGAGAACATAGCAGGATCTAGTCGGGGTATGGAGTGATGGTTCTAGAAAGATGTATTAGCAGTCCTCACTATTTCTGTAAAATAGTGTTTGAATAATTGTAATGAGGATTTATTTGAGTGTGGATATTGTCTAGAAGACAATATTTGTATTTAAACTCACAGTATGTGTTGTCGTATTTTGCACGACAATTGTATTATTGAAGTTGTAGTTTGCTTTCTGTACCATGTATTTGGCGACTCAGAATGGGTGTTGTATACCTATTCTGGGGGCGTCACAGTTGGTATCAGAGCTTAGGGATATGATCCCTGGCTGAGATGTGAGACAAGAACTAGGAGGGGAGAGACGGGGAATTCCTTCGCTAGTATGACCTGACTAAGTTTATTTGGTGTTTATTTGGTCGGTCAGAGTATAGGGATAATATATGACATGACTATTAACCCTTGTTTTATGGCAGTATTTAAGAATGGCAGCTGAGAACGTTAATAATGGAGTAAATCAGACCGTGGAGACACCTTTGATCACTACCCAGGGGAACGTGCAACAGGAAGGCAATATTCCTCCTGTAAACAACGTTACCGAGCAAACGATGAATGATGGAATGTTTAGGAGCTTTTTGCAGTTCATGCAAAATCAGACGAGGGAGACTCGTGTGCAGAATACGGGTGGAAATGATAACAACGCGGGTTTGTCACAGCTAAGCAGTTCAAAGAATTGGGACCACCAGAATTTAAGGGAAAGCCGGATCCGATCATGGCGGAAACGTGGGTCAAGCAAATTACCAAGATATTTGATGTCTTGGGATGCACGGAGGAACAGAAGGTTCCATTCGCCACATTTATGTTCCGCGGTGAGGCAGACTACTGGTGGGAGTCTGTGAAGCGTACCCAGCCTGACGCACTCAACATGTCCTGGGAAACATTTCAAAAACTGTTCAATGACAAGTACTTTCCTGAAAGTATTCGTCATATGAAGGAGGTTGAGTTTATTAGACTGGAACAAAACAACATGACGGTGTCCCAGTACGAGGCGAAGTTTGCAGAGTTATCCAGGTTTGCACCTCATTTGGTCGAAAATGAGGAACGAATGACGCGGATGTTTCTGAGAGGTTTAAAACCTGAGATTCGTCAATACCTTATCTCTCATAAATTTTCTCTGTATTCAGACGTTGTCAACAGGGCCCAATTATTAGAGAGAGATAATGAGTATACTCAACCGAGGGACCACAACCAGGGTCATACCGGTGACAGCAATCATCAGAGCGATGAAAACCAACGAGGAGGGAAAAATACGAACAAAAGCGGTAACCACTCGGGTGGTCATCGTGGCCATGATAATAGGAGAGGTGAGTCAAGTGGAAATTTCAGAAGAGAAGATTCAACAATGACGGGAAGACATCAGCACCAGCACCAGCACCAACAACAAATTTTAGGGGAGGAGAACGACCGCCAGTTAGATGTTACAAATGTGGGAAAGAGGGACATATCAGCCCAAACTGTCCACAACAATCCAAGGTGTGTTACAACTGTGGGAAGGAAGGCCACATCGCTCGAGATTGTACTATAGCGAAACCAAGTTCAGCGGGAGTGGTGATTCCAAGGGCTGTCCCGGATAAGGCGAAATCAGCGGTTCCTGGAAGAGCGTTTGTCGTTACTGGCCAAAACGCGAGAAACCCGAACGAGGTGATCACGGGTAAGCTAATCTTGAATTCTTGCGAAGTTTATACTTTACTAGATACCGGTTCTACCCATTCTTTTATCTCTCCTGCTTGTGCTCAACGTTTAAACTTGACTCCGGAGAAATTGGACTTTAACTTATCTGTTGAAACTCCGTTGGGTGAAACCTTCGTTACATCTACAGTTTATAAATCTTGCATGATCCAAGTTGGCACTATCACATTACCTGTTGATCTTATCTCTTTAAAGATACTTGCTTTTGATGTGATTTTAGGAATTGATTGGTTAACCACTCATCATGCTAAAATTGATTGTTTTCGTAAGGTTGTTAGTTTTCATATTCCTAACCAACCTGTCATACGAATTCAAACTACTAAACCACTAAAATCAGTCACTGTCATATCAAGCCACAAAGCTATTCGTTTATTGAAAAACGGATGTCAAGCTTTCTTAGCCCATGTTATGGATTTGAACAAAGACAAGTCAGATTTGAATAATATTTCTATTGTTAGAGAATTTTCCGATGTATTTCCTGAAGAACTTCCCGGTCTACCCCCGGAACGAGAAATTGAATTCTTTATTGACCTTGAACCCGGTACAAAGCCCATTTCTAAAACCCCATATCGAATGGCTCCTATTGAACTTCAGGAGTTAAAAGTCCAACTACAGGAGTTGTTGGACATCGGTTTTATTCGTCCTAGTACGTCTCCTTGGGGTGCTCCTGTTTTATTCGTAAAGAAGAAAGACGGGAGTATGCGACTTTGTATTGACTATCGAGAATTGAACCATGTCACCATCAAGAATAGGTATCCGCTACCTCGCATTGATGACCTGTTTGACCAGTTGCAAGGAGCACAATTCTTTTCAAAGATCGATCTTCGTTCTGGATATCATCAGCTGAAGATTAAAACTGAGGATATTCCAAAGACTGCCTTCAGAACTCGGTACGGGCATTATGAATTCTTAGTAATGTCTTTTGGATTGACTAATGCTCCTGCTGCCTTCATGGATATGATGAACCGTGTATTCAAAGAATATTTGGATCAGTTCGTTGTTGTCTTTATTGATGACATCCTCATCTATTCCAAAAGCCGTGAAGATCATGAGCGCCATTTGAAGCTGGTACTGCAAAGGCTTCGTGAAAACAAGCTATATGCCAAACTGAAGAAATGCGAGTTCTGGCTTGAGGAAGTAGCATTCCTTGGGCACGTGGTGTCAAAACATGGAGTATCTGTCGACCCGGCGAAGATTGAAGCCATACAAAGTTGGGAGCAACCGAAGTCGGTAACCGAAGTACGTAGCTTTCTGGGCTTAGCTGGTTATTATCGGAGATTTGTGGAAGGATTTTCTCGAATCGCTACTCCGTTAACTCAGCTGACTCGGAAAGATACAAAATTCGTATGGAGTGAGGAATGCGAGAAGAGTTTCCAAGAACTCAAGAGGAGACTCATTTCGGCACCTGTTTTGACAATACCATCTGGTTCGGATGGATTTGTTATCTACAGCGATGCTTCAGGCAAAGGGTTAGGATGTGTTCTCATGCAACATGGGAAAGTCATAGCCTATGCCTCACGACAACTCAAAGAATATGAGAGGAATTATCCTACTCATGATTTGGAGTTGGCAGCAGTCGTTTTTGCGTTGAAGATCTGGAGACACTACCTGTATGGGGAGAAAGTGGAGATCTATACAGATCATAAAAGCCTCAAATATTTCTTCACCCAAAAGGAACTCAACATGCGGCAACGACGTTGGCTTGAGCTGTTGAAAGATTACGATCATACCATCCAATACCATCCTGGAAAAGCAAACGTAGTAGCTGACGCATTGAGTAGAAGATCATATGCGGGTACGAGTGCAATGTTTTTAACACAAAGGCCCATTTTGTATGACTTGCAAAGGATGGAGATAGAGATGAAGGCTCCAAGTACCCACATGATGATATCAAATATACGAGTAGAACCGACTTTAATCGATAAAGTTAAAGCTGCTCAAGCTACGGATATAGAGCTGATGCGTATGAAGAAGAAAGTGCAAGAAGGTGCTATTCCAGAAGCAAGAATCGATGAAGAAGGAATACTTCGAGTCAACTCCAGACTTTGTGTTCCTAACGATTTTGACTTGAAGCATAGAATAATGATGGAGGCACACAACACACCGTTTGCAATCCATCCTGGGAGTACCAAAATGTATCACGATCTTCGACATACATTTTGGTGGAGCAATATGAAAAGAGAGATCGCGGAGTTTATCTCGAGATGTTTAACTTGTCAACGTGTAAAAGCGGAGCATCAAGTACCAAAGGGTCCATTGCAACCACTTGAGATTCCGAAATGGAAGTGGGAACACATTACTATGGATTTTGTTACGGGTCTTCCCAAGGTTTCTCAAGGCATAGATGCGATTTGGGTTATTGTTGATAGATTAACCAAGTCCGCTCATTTCTTGCCGATACGTGAGACTTATTCCCTTGAACGTCTTGCTAGTATGTACGTGAACGAGATTGTGAGATTGCATGGCATGCCAGTATCCATAGTTTCGGATCGTGACCCAAGATTCACTTCACGATTTTGGGTTAGCTTGCAGAAAGCTATGGGCACGGATTTACGATTCAGTTCAGCATACCATCCTCAAACGGACGGACAATCAGAGAGGACTATTCAAACTCTTGAAGATCTATTAAGACTTTGTGTCTTAGATCTCAAAGGGAGTTGGGATAAGTACCTACCATTGGTGGAATTCTCCTACAACAACAGTTATCAGGCGAGCATAGGTATGGCTCCATTTGAGGCGTTGTATGGAAGAAAATGTCGTTCTCCAGTATGCTGGGACGAGGTGGGTGAAGCAACATTGTTGGGACCAGAGTTGGTACGCATTACTACAGAGAAGATCCAAACGATTCGACAACGTATACAAACGGCACAGGATCGACAAAAGAGTTATGCGGATCTTCATCGGAAGGACGTGGAATTTAATATTGGGGATCATGTATTGTTACGTGTTGCACCATGGAAGGGAGTTACAAGATTTGGGAAGAGAGGAAAGCTCAATCCAAGATTTGTTGGTCCATTTGAGATTCTTGAGCGAATAGGAAATGTGGCATATAGACTCGCATTACCTCCAAGCATGTCTCGTGTTCATAATGTTTTTCACATATCTATGCTTCGTAAATATGTTAAAGACCCGAACCACATTATTGAGTTAGAACCAGACGAGATAGCTGAAGATTTAACGTACGAGGAGGTACCTGTTAAGATCTTGGATAGGAAAGAGCATGTCCTACGCACGAAGGTTATACCACAAGTTAAGGTTTTGTGGAGAAACCATGCTATTGAAGAAATGACCTGGGAGTTGGAATCAGAAATGAAAGCGAGGTATCCTCACCTTTTTGAAACATCAGGTACGTACGTCAATTTCGAGGACGAAATTTCATAAGGAGGGGAGGTTGTAAGACCCCAACTTATTAATGAATAAAATCAAATTTTCTCTAAATATTATTGTGAATAATAAGGGGTTAATTTGATATAATACTTTGGTTATGGGTGAAATGTGCAAATTTTGCAAAATAAGCAAGTGGTTATAAAATATTTATTTTTGGTCGGTGAATATTCGGTTGGTCGTGGAATATTCTTGCTGTCGGGGAATATTCGTACGACGACGCAGCCTTGTGTGGGCCCCATAACGGAAAGCGATTGGATGAAGAAAACGACAAGTATAAGTTGTTTATAAATAACGGCGTAGTTGTTACCGTTAATACTGTTGGAATACCCGGTGGTTAAAATACAGTAGCACACGGTATTGCACCAATTATTGATTCTTACGTAAGAAGGCACTACTCAATAATTGTTACAGTAGTTATTATTCAATATTTTATTTTATTGATTCAATAATTGCTGCGTTGATATTTTATATTATTGTTGTTTCAATAATTGTTGCTGCACAGTATTTTCATTTATCAGATCAATAATTCATATTATTTGAATAATATTATTAGATAACATTATTGGCAATGTCTAGAAAGTTCTGTCTAAGGAGAGGTTTGGTCATCTAATTGCGCGCCAGTAAGGAGAAATCCTTATTGGAAAGCCCCCTCTTTCCTGGGAACGGCCTGGTTGTCATAAATGTGATTCTGTAATATTATTTGTGAATAATTAATTATTGATTCATATGATAAGGAAATATTTATTTTATGTGGATATAAATGAGGGATATATTTTTGTGGTTAAAAATGAAGGAGTTAATGTTGAGGTGTTTATCAGTATTTTTATCGGAATGGAGGTATTAAAAATCAAATCAGGGTTTTTGAGATATATTGCGGGTGTTATAATTTTTAATCCGACCGTTGGATCGTGGTAATTTTTGGATATGTTATACATATATAAGTTGAGTATATGTCCACAAATTTTGAACCGTTAAAAATGAACGTATGATTTATTATGAATTTTACAAGATGACTGGTTCAGAAATTGTTGAATTTTCGGAGTTTATCATTTTGGTGGAAAATTCTAGAATTGGTGGGCCCCACTTGTGGTTGGTGAAGAAATGTGCTGAATTATATTTCAAATGTGGTGGGTGGGAATAGTAGCAGGTAAAGCCATCAGGTTGCAGGTCAAACCTACCAAAATTTTCCTATAAATAGAGGGCTAAGTTAGAATTGAAAATTACACCAGAAACAAGTTTTCTCTCTTTCTCTCTCTAGATTATTGAGTGTATTTTGTGAGTATTTAGATACTTTGAGAGTTTCTATTCATCAGAGCAAGTTTCTTTCAGCCTTATACCGGTATTCCGACCAGAAGTACTGATATTTTGAGGTAAGGGATATTATTTTCTTCTTAATGATATTATTTTCTTCAATATCATTATGCTGAAATATTGATATGAGTTTTTATCAAATTTGGAACTTTTTGTGTCGGGGTTACTATTCACGTATACGGCACTATTCACGTATACGGCACTATTCACGAATACGGCACTATTCACCGAAAAATAAAATTTTTCCTTTTTGTCCAAGATGTCTATTATGGTTACTATCTTTGATTGTATCCATGTTTTGATCTTTATTTTTGAATTCTGCTTCACAATTGATTATTATGAAGTATTATTGATCTTGGATAAACTGTTATACGAATCCCTACTATTTGTCCTTCTGTCTCATTGGATTCGTTCTCTTTAAGATATTTTTCATCATCCTCAGTCCTAAATGATGATATTAATGAATATCTTTGGCCTGTAGTGCAAAGATGTATAATTACTTGATGAATATCTTTGGCCTGTAGTGCAAAGATGAACAGGTGTTGAGATGAACATGACCGACTGATGATACAAATGAATATCTTTGGCCTGTAGTGCAAAGATGAATATTTGGTTAAAGATGATTATTAATTGATGTTACAGGGATAAAATATTGATGATGGACTTTTAAATCTTAGAAGATAGTAGAATTCTTTCTCTACTTGACTCTTCTAATGGTTTGTTGTTTCCGCTGCAGTTGTTGATCTAAAACTTGTTGTCGATTATATTTTATCAGATTTTTCCCTGTTGAAGACTAACGATAATTTGTTGTATATTATCTTAGTCATAATATTCTTTACTGGGCTAGTTGAGCTCACCCTTTTCCTTTTTGTTCCATTTTTCTTCTCAGGAGGTGAGAACATAGCAGGATCTAGTCGGGGTATGGAGTAATGGTTCTAGAAAGATGTATTAGCAGTCCTCACTATTTCTGTAAAATAGTGTTTGAATAATTGTAATGAGGATTTATTTGAGTGTGGATATTGTCTAGAAGACAATATTTGTATTTAAACTCACAGTATGTGTTGTCGTATTTTGCACGACAATTGTATTATTGAAGTTGTAGTTTGCTTTCTGTACCATGTATTTGGCGACTCAGAATGGGTGTTGTATACCTATTCTGGGGGCGTCACACAATCTCTCAACAATCTCCCCTATTTGATGTTGACATAACCAAGGAGATTTGTGTCATGATTATCAATTTCTAAATGCAGTTGCTATAAAGTAAATATGACTTATTATTTCAGTGAGCAACTAAAATTTTTAGAGAATAAGCATGAATTTATTGATGTTTGTAAAGACAGATATTTTAATTAAGCTTAGTTACATCAATAGGGATTGAGTTCAACTTATCTCTATTTCTTTTGCCTTTTGTTCCTTGGAGGATTGGCATATTCTTGGGCTCTCCTTCTCCTATTGGCTTCATTTCTTCATGCTATATCTTCCAGCTCACTTTGACTTAGTGGGTCCCTATTCTCGTGTCTATTCATGAACGCAGGATCTCCAATAGATAAGTATAGGTGTGTAGTGGTTGCACCTTATGAGCTGGGCTCTTGACTTCTTAGCGGTTGAGCCATGAGAATTTGCTGCTGTTCAGGTCATGGAGTCTGATGGCAAGGCTGTCTTGCAGGAGGACTCCTTGACGATTGAGCGATGAATTTGCCTTTGCCTCTGCCTTTGCCTTTCTATCCTTCCCCTTTATTCTCCCCTTTTATGTCAGCATCAAGGGTTCAAATATCTTCAGATAGGCGAGTCATGCCTTGTACAAGCTCGTGGAGCTGATTCTTGGATTGAGCAATGTCTTCACAATTTTCTTGAATCAGAGAATCAGTTCGAGCTTCCCTCTTTTGGAGAATGGCTAAGACATTTTTTGTCTATCACATTTAGCCCATGGAGAATCCTTGGAATTCTTTCATTGAAGTTTGTAGACTCGTGAAGCTTTCCATTATGAGTTTATTTTGGGATTCCTGAGTATTCTGTAAGATAAGAACAACTTCCCTATATTTCTTAGTAGCTTGAAAGTGGATTTGATCCCTTTCATTGATACTCTAAATCATCTCCTTTATAATCTCCCTAAGCTTCTTTAAAAGATCAGAACTTAGATTGCTGGGGAGCATATTGGCAACATCTATCAAATGAGTCAGCCTAAGGTGAACAAGGTCTGAGTGAACTTCAAGTTCTTCTTGTATGTCCTTGGTCACCTTCTTGGATGCTTCAAACAACTCTGTTTTGGTTGAAAGATCTGATATGAGCTCAAGTAGTTACTGATTGTTTGGAGGAGTGGCTCTTGTGTACTGATCTTGCATAGTGTAGAGAGCAAGATCCAGATTGAAATACTCATTTGTTGATGAGGAAGGGATATCTGATAGAGGGGCTGGTGTGTGGGGTTGAGCTTCAAGAGGAGGGGACTCTACGAATTGAGCATGTGACTCTACGATTGGATTTGGATCAGTAATCGTAGAGTGAGAAATGATAGGAGATTGGATCAGTATAAAGTTGGGCACATTTGTTTCATCAGTTATAGAATGTTGGGATTCTATAACTGGAAATTGATTGAGTGGATGAAGTATCACTTTCAACCATCTTGGTAATTCATAGAATTGGTTGAAAAATGATGGTGGACAATGATTAACCCTGAAAGAGATGGGAATAATTTGTACCTCATGCCCATTTTAGGAAGAGGGGGCATTGGTGATCAGCTTTCGGGAAAAGTTGAGGTTGCCTAGGAATCCATGAGCTAGCACCGAGATTGCTGGATAGGCTTTGATGGTCCAGAACATGTGATCCCAGGAGTTGAGAATTTGGGCTTTGTGAAAGGGCATCATAGATAGATAGGAGAATAGTTGATTGTAGTTGGTTCTCCTATAACCATCACAGCCCACAACTATAATTTCAACTTCATCATCCTCTTCTTCTTCTTCTCTATCTTCATGTGAAGTTTCCACTAAATCAATTATCTCCACTTGACTTCTTTGCCCTTCTGCTCTCTCATCCTCCATAGCTTCAATCCTTTCCATTTCTATATTTTCTGAAGCTAGAGTCTCTTGAGGGACTGAGGGAGATTCATAATGATCTCTTGGCAATTACTCCTCAGCTGGAGCATTTTCTAGTGTAAGAGCTTTAGGAAGATGCCCCTCAACTTGAGCTGTATTCTCCTTATTGGCTTCGGGTAGCTCATTCTCAGCTTCAGGTAGCTCTTTCTCAGCAGCTATCCTTCTGTCTTCTTCTTTTAGCACTCCTTCAATGACAAGGATGCGCTTCTTGACTAGCTTTCTCTTTGGCTTCCTAGGTTAAGCCACAGCCTCAGTACTTACTTCAGCTTCAACTCTGAAAGGTTGATCAGGCT
The DNA here is from genome assembly GCA_016801055.1 of Panax notoginseng. Classification (NCBI taxonomy): domain Eukaryota; kingdom Viridiplantae; phylum Streptophyta; class Magnoliopsida; order Apiales; family Araliaceae; genus Panax; species Panax notoginseng. Next base: position 191,580,019 of record CM029014.1, read on the forward strand.
GAGAATCTATTGCAGCATCCTCTTATGGAGTGGGGTCAAGTCTAGACTCTACGATCGATACAGACTTTACGATCGAAGAGAAAGAAGAATTCTTTGACTTGTGACTATGCTTTCCTTTCTTTAGCTGCTGAGAGATGGTAGCTCTGTCTTTTTCTTCCTCAGACTGTTGTTCTTGTTAGGTTTGTAATATTCATGAACGCAATCAAATTGCACAAAATAAGCGAAAACGTGAAAAATCAGAGTTTTAAAATTTTACAAACTATATACCCGGATCATCCTTTATGCACAATTATTAATTAAACGAAAAGATAAAGAACAAGAATCATACCCTTGAAGATTCGAGCTTCCTCAGGTACGAGTTCACCTCCAAATCTTTTTCGCGTTTAACTTGAATCCATCGGGTTTGGTTCCTTCCTTTGATCAACGTTAGCCACCCAAGTGTTTAGCCTCTAGAGGTGATCTACCAAGAAAGAATAAAGATTCAAGAAGATGGGTGTTTGGCAAAACCCTAATTTTCTATCTCTCATAGAAAAGGAGCGTACTCTCCAACAATTGAAATCACGTCTGTTGTGAAAAAGTCAACAACAACTCTATCACCCATAATAAGACTCCTCTTATTTATAGATGTGAGCAACCCTCCTTAACAATTAAGGAATTGAGTTTTATTTTAATTAATTAAATCCTTTAATTAATTAAGCTCCCAATCTTATTAGGAATAATTAATTAAACTCTTTTAATTAATTAGCCTCCTAATCTTATTAGGATATATGAGAGTACTTTTATTAATTAATTCCCAAACTCCTTTAGGAATTAAATAATAATAATAGTAATAATAATAATAAGACTCCTCTTATTAATTTATATTTAATATTTTTAAAATATTAAATAATAAATATTAAGCTATTTAATTTATTCTATCACCATAGATTAAATTAAATATACTTAACTTATTATTACGATTATGCCACTTACTTCTTAAATAATTATTCGTCCTTTTATGGTGTGACCCTTTATGTTCTCCATATTAAACCGGTTGTGAATAAATCAATTAGAACAATTCTAATCTTATTTAAATAAATAAATTAAATTATTAATTTATTTAAATAAATAATATTTATTCTACAATAGGGATAAACCTCCCTAGCGATCAATGACTTTTCAGATAATATAGATTTCAACATTAATCATAAAAGAACCTTTGAGTAAATAGTTACCGTACAATTCAATCCTTCCACCATACAATGTCCCAATTAAATATAAGACATGGAATTACTGTCAAGTCTTATTTTATTTAATTATATGTATTTCGACTCTTAAATGCACAACTCCAAATAATGCAAATTAGAAACTACTTTCTAATTTCATTCTGCCTTGGTCAAGGACTACTTGGTTGTCATTTATCGAATCACATAAGATATTTCTCTTCTTTTATTAGAAGTGATAGATTATTTATTGATCATACATTATCTTCATGCATAACTTATTATACCCAAGCATACCCTTTGATATACCCTAAGGGTCTTAAGGAATAAGTCAAAATATAACTTGTCATACACAAGATACTATGATGATCTCAAGTTTAAGGATCACTTGTACTACTATCACTACAAGAATTCCTATTGACATGCAAGTAAAACTCCATTAGGTATTCCTTAGCGAGCCACGTTCAGTGTACTTATTCTCCAATAAGCACCTACATACTTGCTTTAGTGTCTCCACACAAATGATCATGAGATTAATCATCATCATCCAATGAGTAAACAATGTATGTACCAATCTATCCAAATTCACTAATCCCCAATTTAGTAATTCAACGATTGGGAACTATTTTAGTTTTAAACTTTCTAAGAATTTAGATCTCATTAGAATGATCATCATCATTATTCTAAAAGCATTGCTTAAAACTATGGATTTATCACATATTATAAAACAACATCATGTAGATAATTAAAAACCTTTAATAAATTAATACTTTTTATTAATAAATGAATAAGATTGTTACAAAGTATATGCTTTATCATCAAACATGATTGGCTTGTGTGCATACTACTTTCAATCTCCCACTTGTACTAAAGTCAATCGCCATGGTATCTCATACCTTTCTTCTCTAAGTGACGATTATCCTGCTGTTGGATAAGCTTTGGTTAATAGATATGTAATGTTGTTCTTGAGAGTCCACTATCTCTATAGTGATTTTTCATCTTTCAATAATTCTTATAATCAAATGAAAGTGCCACAACACATGTTTAGATCCAAGATGAGACTTAGGAACTATTCCTAGTTCTGTAATGAACTTTTCCTCCAAACAATCAACTTGTAGCTTCATTTATAGTTATATACTTTGTCTTTATCACTAAACCAACAACTTTTTGCTGTTTGGAACCTTTCTAATTCACTGCACCATTGTTCAAGGTAACTCTTTACCTTAAAATGGATTTTCTGTCGTCTTGGTCTGTCTGAAAAAACTTGAGTCTGTTAAGCCTTCTAGTTTTAATTTAGACCCACCATAAATTGTAATCACATCATTAGTGCCGGTTAAGTACTTTAAGATATTTTTCACTGTCTTATAGTGATCTTCTCCATAATATGACCGATTAACATCAGGTCTCATACATTTTATTGCATACATGATAGTTACTCATGCGATCTCTCTTTTATGAGTCTATGAGGACTATTAAGAGAGATACACTCCATGGCTCATCAATATGAGACCACTCTTGGAGTTTGTCATGCTAAACGTCTTTAGCATCAAATGAATATACGTTCCTTGGGTTAAGTCGAGCATCCTTTTGAATCTATCTATATAGATTTGTATCCCCAATTAAGATACTCATCCCAAATCATTCATGGAGGAATGTTTAGACAACTTTATCTTTACTGATTGTAGCATTAGTATGTTATTCCTTATCCGTAGTATATCAACATATAATATTAGGAAGGTCACGATGCTCCCACTGACCCTTTTGTACACACTAGGTTCATTCTTATTTTTGATAAAATCAAACTCTTTTGATTGTCTCATAAAAACGAATGTTCCATATTTGAGAAGCTTGCTTCAATCCATTTCTCTGAGTGTCTACAACTCTTCTCTCATTGTATGTAACTGGATCATCATCTTCTATGATGCGTACCTCATCATCATCATCTATGATGAATCCATACCTCCCAGGTATCTTCAGTACTATTTCAGATTTACGATTCGGTTGTGGTACAATAGGTCTATCTACAAGTTCCTCTTATTTGACTTATAGTGTTTTGTGGTTCTTGAACTCTTCAAGATTCTATTATCATCCCACTAACCCCTTTTAATGATAAACACCTTTATCTTAGAAGGTAGCATGTTTCGCAACAAACACCTTTTGCTAAGTAGGATTATAGAACATATACCCTAATTACTTTAGGATGTCCCAGAAATCTGTACTTGTCAAATTTTGTCCCAAGCTTATCCTTTTGAAACTTTTTCACATAAGATGGACAACCCTTATCTTAACATACTTAAGATTATGAATCCTCTATGTCCATAACTTTTATGGAGTCTTGTGGTCAGATTTTGAGGTTACCTTTTCGTAGATATGCAGTCATTTTTAGGACATTACCCCAGAAGGATACTGGAATGTAGATAAAATCATTATGGACCGTACCATGTCCAACAAGGTACGATTTTTTCCTTTCATATACATCAATCAGTTGTTGTGTATCAGGAGGCGTCCATTATGAGAAAACCATTTAAGATGATCTAGAAACTCATTGCACAAGTATTCCTTCCTTGATCCGATCAAAGAATCTTAATACTTTGCCAATTTGTTTCACTTCTGAATTATATGAACCTTTCAAATAATTCACACTTGTATTTTAGCAAATACACACATTCTACTCTTTGAATGATCATCTCTTTTTCTTATACTAGTTTGTTCAATTTACAAAATATATTTTCACGTAAGTCAAGTACACAAAATCTATTAAGTAATATTTCAGTTCTATAAAAATATTATTATTATAAATAGAACAACAATTGTTCTTAATTATAATACCAAAATTTTTATTGTTCAACAATAAAATGAAAATAATGTTTCTAACAAGAACTGGAATATAATAACAACTTATTGACTTAATAGATTTGCCCGTAGACATTGTTAAACTATAAGTTTCTGTGGCTAATGTGGCAACCTTTGCATCATTTTCGACACATAGGATTACTTATATTTGTTTAGCTTTCTACTTCTGCTTGGTCCCTTCATAAATCTATATTTATGATAACCAAAATCGGTATCCAATACCTAAGTAGAACCTTGACTTAAAGAAAAATTTATTTCAAATTATGAACAAAATTGTATTTGTAACCGAAACTTCACTAAGCTTCTTCTGATTAGCCTCTGTAAGATGCTTCTTGCAGTTTCTTTCTAGTGTCCAGGCTTATTGCAGTGGAAGCAAATATCTTTGCTATCCCTGTCAGTTTTGTTCTTATTATCTTTTATTTTTGCCTTTCTATTTACCTTCTTTGAATCGTTCTTCTTTTCAGAAGATCCTTTGGCCCTACCAGTAAGACTTTAGTCTTTCTTGGTTGGAAAGTGACTCTCAATATTTTTCAGCATGTTAAGCAAATCAGCGAGGCTGATCTTTAGCTTGTTCATATGAAAAATTCACAACAATTGTGAAAGGAGTCTAGGAGTGAGTGCAAGATCAAATCTTAGCTCAACTCTCCATCCATGACAAAACCTGTTGTCCTGATTGATCAATCAAATTGATAATGTTAAGGACTTTTATATGTACTATAGTGTCATCTGTCATTCTAGATTGGAAGAGCTCCTTAGATATCTAATATCTATTAGTCCTACTTTTCTCACCATCAACTATTTGACGTGCAGGAGTATAGTAGGAGCATCCATAGTTTCATGCTGACGCTGAAGCTCGTTACTCATAAATGCGAGCATGATGCATTGAGCCAACTGTGCATCATCTTGCCACTTTCTAAAAGTAGCAATCTCTTCCTCAGAGGCATTGTCTGCAACCATTGCAGGAAAGACGTATTAAGGACATAAGATAGCTTTTCAGCCATGAGAACTATTCTCAAATTTCTTAACCAATCCATTTAATTCGGCCCGGTTAATTAACATCTAATATGCTTCGCAATGATAGTAATTTAGACATTGTAAAATTCTGTAAATAAATTTATAATTAACAATATTTTAGCATACATTCTTTTATTAATTACCAAAATAAATTAGGTCCTGTTTTAAATTGGTATCTCCCACTATTTTCTTCAAACTATATTACCCTCAATTTATATAGTTTGACAATATCTAATTAAAGATATGCTAGTGAGAATAATGATCCCATTTCAAATGTATATAGCCTTGTGGTGACACAACAAACTATATATAAATAAATTGGTAGACAACTCTTGTCAATTACATCAATTATGTAACTCCTTGTATTTTATCTCTTAAATCATAATGGTCAAGTGTGTGCACATCCGAACTAAAATGATTTAAGTTAAGTCCAAACTATCACTCCATATATTTAAAAAAGAAAAATATTGTCCTTGTGGTGACACAACAAAACAACATTGTTCAATTTTCTTTATAAGCATCAAATGTAATAAAATTAACATCTCAAAAAATTAAAATAAGCCTTGTGGTGACACAACAAACTTATAATAATTAATTGATACTCTATTATTTTTATCATGCTATAAGGCGACGTTCGATATTTCAAATATCTTTGAACGCTTAGGACTTAATATAAAAATTTGAAGGGTTAGCTATTAATTTGTCTCATCTTGTTTAGCGCGCATTGTGACAACCCCAAAATAGGTCCATTCCATCCAACCTATTCTGAGTCGCCAAATACATGGTACAGAAAACAACTATAACTTTATTACAACAATTGTCGTGCAAAATACAACAACACATATGCTGTGAGTTTGGATACAAATATATATCAAATGTGACTTATGTCCCAACCGTGGACAGCACCTCACAATGACACCTTACATAAAGGTATAGTCAAAAACTGTTTTAGAAATTAGAATCTTTGGGAAGTGCTCAAGAAAACCTTTGTACATGGGAGGCCGTGCTTCCAGGTTATGATAGATATCATATGTCCACAGAATTATCCTTGGTTGACCTAATAGACCCCAAAGAAAAATAAGAAGATTACTATCATATTCTTTCCAATGGTGAGTCTTCTCTTGACATATCATTATCTCCACTGTCTTTAATCGTGATTTATACTTCAAACAAACACCAAGATTATATAGGTAGTGCTCGTAAATATACTCAGCAAGTGGATGTGCACAACCCTGTCTTATAATGACACAAGATTGTATGACATTAGACATCTTGTATGATAGTGGCAAAACACCCTTCCAACGTTGGGTTTGCCTCACCCTATTGGATTCATCAAATATAACTACTAAATGATGACCACCGTTCTATTCCCCTGTTACCCCCGTTCGACCCAGCTACACTTGTATTACCTGAAAGGAATTTTGAAACAGAAGGGTGAGCACAACTAGCTCAGTAAAGAATATCATGACTAAAGATAAGTAAATTATCAATAACCTTCAACAGTAATAAATCAGAGATTTAGAACTTATGGTAGATGATAAAATTTTTCAACCATAGTTGCAACAGAACGAGCAATCCATTAGAAGAGTCAAATAGACCATAAAGTCTATTATCTTCTCCACATTAAAAGTTCACCAACAATATTTTATCCCTGTAACATTAATCAACAGTTCCTTTCCAAAATTATATGAATAACTCATAATCATAATTGTAATTCTAAATTCCTCTTCGCATCCAGGACGAAGATAATTTTCATCACATGTCTTTACCTGAAACATCAAAGATCATGGTTATACCAAATCACAGTTCCTGTTTATAATCATACTAACAATTTCATCTTTGCACTACGGCCATAGATTTTCATCAACAGACAATCTTTACACTACAGGCTAAAGATATTCAACAACAGACCATCTTTGTACTACAAGCTAAAGATATTCAACAACAGGTCATCTTTGCACTACGGGCCAAAGATATTCATCAACAATTCATCTTTGCACTATAGGCCAAAGATATTAGACCACAGATCATCATTGCACTACAGGCCAAAGATATTCAACAACAAATCATCTTTGCACTACAGGCCAAAAATATTCAACCACAGATAATATTTGCACTATAGGCCAAATATATTAATACCTCAAAGGAATATATAATCATTTCAGAATTTATATAAACAATAATTATAACCATGTTGATCAATTCACCTTTGCACTTAAGCTAAAGATATTCAATTATAAATTCAATGGTCATGATCATACCAGTCAACAATTCAACTTTGCACTACTGGCCAAAGAGAACCCATAGTCATGATCATACCAAAAATCTACCCATCTTTATACTCAAGTCAAAGAGAAATATCATCATTAGGGTTATAAAAATGTTATATATGATAATAAAATCAATATAATCAACATATAGATTTAATCTTAAGAGTAATATTCATAAATCAACTATAATTTGGTCAGAAAAAGAAACTAATTTTGTCGTGAATAGTAACTCGGGAATAGTAACTCGTGAATAGTAACTCGTGAATAGTAATTTATGAATAGTAACTCGACATGAAAAGGTAGAAATTCTACAATAAAATCCATACCAATATTTCGGTATAATGATATTGAAAGAATAATATTTCTTAAGCTTATAAACAATTTATTTTAATTGTTTACACTTTACTAAATAATGCATTTAATCATCCTAAAATGCCAAACTCATAAGATTTCATTACCAATAACCAAAATCCTCATCAAAAATCTGCATATACCTCATATAAGATTCTCAAGCCATAAAATCCTATTTTCTAATTTTCTTACTTCACATAACATATTTAATTCATTTACTCATAACTAGTCCATTTTCATGAAAAATATCAAATCAGTTCTAAAAATATTTCTTTTCTGGGATTTAGAAGAATATAGTCCCATATTAAACATATAATTTTCTCAGAATTTTTAAAACTAATTTACTATTTTTCATATGGCCAAAATAGCCGAATATTTAGACATTTATCATAAATTGTGATTTTATCCAAAAATTCTGAAATTCATAGAGTACACTGATATTATATAGATATACTTCCAATAAAAATTTCATCAATTTTGGAGTTAACCACAAGGAGTTATAAGCGGTTACTTTTAAAATAGTCTTTTCTCATAAAATTCACAATTCTTAATCTATACATCCAAAAATCGCCATTTTTAGACACAATCAAGAAAACTCATCAAATTATCATTTTAAATTTTTCCAAAATTTTTGAAGGTCATAAAAATTACGAAACTGAAAAACATAACAACCCTTAAAATCTCGTACTATCCCTTACCTCAAAAGAGCAGTACTTCTGATCGGTATAAGGCTGAAAGAAACTTGTACTGAATAACAACTTTAAAAGTATCTAAAAACTCACTAGAATATGCTTGACAATATAGAGAGAAAGAAAATTTATTTCTGGTGTGATTTTCAATTCTAACATAAGCACCTATTTATAGGAAAATGCTAGAACGCCAAAAGAGGCTAAAATAATAAAATATTATTTTTCTTTTCTACACACCAACCATCTAAGACCAACCATCCAAGCATACCAATTCTAAAAAAATATAGCAGCCCACATGTTATTAACACCAACCAAAGTGGGTCCCACCCTATAATTTAATAAAAATCATTTTATTTTCCGAAACTTCAATAATTCATTAAAACTAGCCCTTTTATCAGAAAATTCGAATCGCGTAATTTTTTATAGAAAATTCAATTCTCTACAACTTTGCAGAAGAAAGTTTTTCCAAATTCTAAACAGAAATTAACCGAAATCCATAAACGGACGATTTTATAGGCTATAATCAAATTTCAGTCAAGAAATGGGGTCCACCGACACACAAAATATGTGTTAATAATTTAATACAACAAAATACTCTTCCTCCTCATATACTCATATATCTCACATTCATTGTAAAACTATCACCATTATTATATTATTAAATATAATAATAAAATATTTTATCAGAAAAGATAAAATATCATTTTTTAACAATTGTCACTTAAAAAAATTTCTCCATCTATATCCACATAAAATTAATATTTTCCTCATCATATAAATTAATAATTAATTATTCACAAATAATATTACAGAATCACAGTACTGACAACCAGGCCGTTCCTAGGAAAGAATGGACTTTCCAACAAGGATTTCTCCTTACTGGCGCGCAATTAGATGACCAAACCTCTCCTTAGACAGAACTTTTTAGACATTGCTAATAATGCTGTCTAATAATATTATTCAAATAATATGAATTATTGATCTGATAATGGAAAATACTGTGCAGCAACAATTATTGAAACAACAATAATATAAAATATCAACACAGCAATTATTGAATCAATAAAATAAAATATTGAACAGTAACTACTGTAACAATTATTGAGTAGTGCCTTCTTACGTAAGAATCAATAATTAAAAAAATACAGTACAATACCGTGTGCTAATGTGCAACTACGCGTATTACTGTATTTTAACTACTAGGTATTCTAACAGTGTTAACGGTAATAACTACGCCGTTATTTATAAAAACTCAAATTTGTCGTTTTCTTCATCAGACAGTTATTCTGTTATGGGGCCCACAAATGGCTACATCGACGTACGATTATTCCCCGACAAAAAGAATATTCCACGACTAAACGAATATTCCCCGACAACAATGAATATTTTATAACCACTTGCGTATTTTAAAAAAAAATTTATATATCACCCTTAACTTTAACTTTTATCAATTAAACCATTTACTGAATAGTAATTATAAGAAAAATTGAATACTTTTATTTCATAAAATTCGGGGTCTTACAATCTCCCCTCCTTATGAAATTTCGTCCCCGAAATTTACGTACCTGTTATTTCGATTAGTTGAGAATACCTTGCTTTCATTTCAGATTCTATCTCCCCTGTCATCATAATTTCTCCATTGCTCATCTCCTGTATTTCAGATATCATTCTAGAATACAGCTTTAAAACAAAGGTTAATTGACATATCACAATTTGTCAACTTAAGTAAGAAAATTCAGCTTAGGTAGGACACACACTAGCGAAGGATATTACTCATCTCCCCCTCCTAGTTCTATTCCATGATCTCCACCAGAGATCATATCCCTAATCTCTGATACCAACTGTGACCCGCAGAACGACATCCCCTACGGAGAGTCTGGCTTCGGTGCATTCCCCATCAACAGGATGTCACCAGATAGAGGCTCGGGGCTCTTTACTTATGGCTCTGATACCAACTGTGACTCATGTCCCAACCGTGGACAAAACCTCATAATGACACCTTACATAAAGGTATAGTCAAAAACTATTTTAGAAATTAAAATCTTTGGGAAGTGCTCAAGGAAACCTTTGTACATGGGAGGCCATGCTTCCAGGTTATGATAGATATCATATGTCCATAGAATTATCCTTGGTTGACCTAATAGACCCCAAAGAAAAATAAGAAGATTACTATCATATTCTTTCCAATGGTGAGTCTTCTCTTGACATATCATTATCTCCACTGTTTTTAATCGTGAATTATACTTCAAACAAACACCAAGATTATATAGGTAATGCTCATAAATATACTCAGCAAGTGGATGTGCACAACCCTGTCTTATAATGACATGAGGTTGTATGACATTAGACATCTTGTATGATAGTGGCAAAACACCCTTCCAACGTTGGGTTTGCCTCACCCTATTGGATTTATCAAATATAACTACTAAATGATGACCACCGTTCTATTCCACTGTTACCCCCGGTCGACCCAGCTACACTTGTATTACCTGAAAGGAATTTTGAAACAGAAGGGTGAGCACAACTAGCTCAGTAAAGAATATAATGACTAAAGATAAATAAATTATCAATAGCCTTCAACAGTAATAAATCAGAGATTTAGAACATATGGTAGATGATAAAAATTTTCAACCATAGTTGCAGCGGAACGAGCAATCCATTAGAAGAGTCAAATAGACCATAAAGTCTATTATCTTCTCCACATTAAAAGTCCACCAACAATATTTTATCCCTATAACATTAATCAACAGTTCCTTTCCACAATTATATGAATAACTCATAATCATAATTGTAATTCTAAATTCCTCTTCGCATCCAGGACGAAGATAATTTTCATCACATGTCTTTACCTGAAACATCAATGATCATGGTTATACCAAATCACAGTTCCTATTTATAATCATACTAACAATTTTATTTTTGCACTACGGCCATAGATATTCATCAACAGACCATCTTTACACTACAGGCTAAAGATATTCAACAACAGATCATATTTGTACTACAAGCTAAAGATATTCAACAACAGATCATCTTTGGACTACGGGCCAAAGATATTCATCAACAATTCATCTTTGCACTACAGGCCAGAGATATTAAACCACAGATCATCTTTGCACTACAGGCCAAAGATATTCAACAACAAATCATCTTTGCACTACAGGCCAAAGATATTCAACCACAGATCATATTTGCACTATAGGCCAAATATATTAATACCTCAAAGGAATATATAATCATTTCAGAATTTATATAAACAATAATTATAACTATGTTGATCAATTCACCTTTGCATTTAAGCTAAAGATATTCAATTATAAATTCAATGGTCATGATCATACCAGTCAACAATTCAACTTTGCACTACTGGCCAAAGGGAACCCATAGTCATGATCATACCAAAAATCTACCCATCTTTACACTCAAGTCAAAGAGAAATATCATCATTAGGGTTATAAAAATATTATATATGATAATAAAATTAATATAATCAACATATAGATTTAATCTCAATAGTAATTGTAACATTCCATAATTTTAAAGTGTGATATTAAATTTTTATTGATTTATTTAAGTATTTAATGGATATGTTATTGTTGAATAAATAATTATTCAATTTGAGTGATGTGGTTTATTTAATTAGTTGTTGAATAAATAATTAAATATTAAATATTAAATATTTATTAGCAATATTAAATATTTATTGAATTATATGGCAATTTGAGTTGATGTGATTTAATTAATTATTTGTTGAGTAAATAATTAAGGAGCTAAATAAATTAATTATTATGAGATTTTATAATAATGAAGTTTAATTTAATAAGCTAGAGAGCTTATAATGATTTTAAAGAAATAATAATATTTAAATGAGAAATTGTAGTTTGAAATGTTAGTTGATTAAATGAAATTATAATTATAAAAAAAATTATAATTATTTATGTGTTAAAGTAATTTAATAGATTAATGTTTAATTGATTTATTAATTTAATAAAGGTGTGACTAATAACCTTGCTATAAAGGAGTTATTAAAATAAATAAAAAATGGTTTAATTTAGTTTTGTCAAACAAGGCTTAATGCATAATAAGTCTTTAATCTATTAGGATTTTAGCAAACAAGGTACAATGATTAATCTATTATATTTTAATTCAATTTACCAAACAAGGAGTAAGGATTAATAGGTTATTTTTATTAAGCTTAACCAAACAAGCCTTATGGCTTTTGATTTTCAAAATAAAAAAATAACTGATGTCAGTTATGTGAGAGTTATATTATATATTTAATATATACATTATATCTTATACGTTATATTATAATACGTAAGATAGAGGAGAGAGGTTAGAGAGAAAGAAAGAAAAGCTCAGAGGAAGAAGAGAGAAGAAGAAGAAGAACGTAGAGAGAATTGAGAGATATTTTAACAAGTTTTGGAGAAAAACTTGACAATCAAAGAAGATAATATCATCATCTCCCTAATCCAAGGTAGGAGCTCCATCTTTTTCTTTAAAAAATTTAGTTTTCTTCTTCTAAAAAGTTCTCTGTGATTTTTATAAAAGATAAATTGTTGTTATGTTTATAATTTGGCATGATTATTAATTATATGGTTGTTTTATGAGTTATATATGATTATAAGATATATTAGTTCATGTATGTATGTATTTTATGAAGAAATTATTTTACAGAGAGTTTTTATGAATGAGTATGGCTTTAGTTAAAATAGAAATTAAGGTGTAATTAGTTATTGTATTGATAAATTGATTATAAGAATTGCTAGAGTATGTAACATCATAATCATGATGCTTAGAACTTACTGTTTTGGTTGAATAACAAAATCACAGTATTGATTTTCATGGAAGATATCAAAAATGGAGTTTTTGACAAAAATATTAAAATTTGGTGTTGAATATTTGATGTTTGTGTTAATTTATGAGTAAAAACATGTTAGAAGTCTTTACTATATGTTTATATGAAGTTTATATATAAAATAGAGTGTAACTAGTCTATTAGATTCGAGCTTTTTGGCCAATTTGGTTTTTTCTTTCATGGTTGCCGAAGCTGTCAGTCGACGCTGACAGTTCGCGCCGCGGCGTGGCGCAGCAGTTCATTGCTGGCGCCGCAGCGCCATCACCATGACGTAAGCGCGGCCTGTTGCACAATCACTGCACCGCAGCGCCGGCTCATAGTATAATTGCTGCGCCGCAGCGTCGACTCAGCGCCGCAGCGCGAGCCACAGTACAAACTGTGGCGCCGCGACGCGGCTTGGCAGAACTGTCTGACAGTTTTGTTTAAATGTACAAAACTTGAAAATAAATGTTATGTGTTTATCATAATAATGTTAAATGATAATTTCAGTATTATTAGACTATGAACTATCATGTTATTAAGTATTATCTACTTGAAAAATAATTGATTATGTGAATGGGTAATTCAACCCATATGATGAATGTAATTGTTTATATAAATGTACAATGTTGGTTAGGACTAATTATGTCAATATGACATATGTTTAGGGTATCAATTCAAGTGGTAAAAGTGTAGCTTGTGCTAAAGGCAAGTTTCTTAAACCTACCTTTCACATTGAGCAAGTTTCTAAGCCTTAACTTTTGATATTTAGCAAGTTCTTTATTGTATAAGTTTTCTAATCATTGGTGTTATTGAACTAATTATTGTTGCAATTTCGATTATCATATAATGGTGTAAATTTATTTGGAGCAAGTTATTCTTGTACTTAACTTGTGGTTGAGCATGTACAATTATATACATGTTGTGGATGTTTATTATTCAATTAACCTTGTCTTATTATTGTTCAAGCAAGGTAGGTTATAATTATTCAAATTGTATGCTATTAGATTATCCCTAAAGCATGATGTCAATTTATAAACATCAATTAAACTATGATTATTCCATAGTATACAGTTATGTCGTTTGTAATCAACTAAACCTTAGTTGATTACCGTTGAATTCTAAATTACCCCATGATGTATCCAAACCAAACTCACTTTGGTACGGACTTGTATTCTAAATACTGAGAAGAACAACTCTTTTATAAGAGGTTACGCTTAGCGTTGAAATGATTGTGCACAATACATTGTACGAAGGGTTGATCCCCCTAAGTACGTGAAGTCCTTATAGTCTTATGACTGTTAAAGTTTAAGTTGAAAAATTACTTATAACTGTGGACATGATTCGCGGTCATTAGACCCTCAGTAAAGGTTAAAGCTTTCCAAAAGTTAATAGAATATATTGTTAAATTCTATTGAGCTTAATGTTGACAAATGATGTAAAAGTTTAATGATTTAATTATTGTTATTCCAAGTGGGCCTTGTTTGCTCACTCTTGCCTGTAAAATTTCTTACAGCTAAGGTTGAAACTGGTGTTGTACCTAGTACCAGTAAAGGGAAAGGAAAGACGAAGCAATGCTGAAGACTTGTAATAGTTGAATAGTTTATTTTCAAACTTGGTTTAAAGATTGTAACGAAGTTTATTTTAATTTTCCGCATGAATGATTGTTTGTAAAGGTTAGTTAACCCGGGAGATTTATTTAAGTTTAATCCTGTATGGGCAGGTTTTGTTATTCAATTTTATTATAATTGGGTAGTTAGAAATGAATGTTTTGATTACGTGAACACCAAATCCTGAGGAAATGAAGTACCGGGATTTGGGGGTGTCACAGTAATATTCATAAATCAACTATAATTTGGTCAGAAAAAGAAACCAATTTTAGCGTGAATAGTAACTCGTGAATAGTAATTTATGAATAGTAACTCGACATGAAAAAGGTAAAAATTCTACAATAAAATTCATACCAATATTTCGGTATAATGATATTGAAAGAATAATATTTCTTAAGCTTATAAATAATTTATTTTAATTGTTTACACTTTACTAAATAATGCATTTAATCATCCTAAAATGCCAAACTCATACGATTTTATTACCAATAACCAAAACCCTCATCAAAAATCTGCATATACCTCATATAGGATTCTCAAGCCGTAAAATCCTATTTTTTAATTTTCTTACTTCACATAACATATTTAATTCATTTACTCATAACTAGTCCATTTTCATGAAAAATACCAAATCAGTTTCAAAAATATTTTTTTTCTGGGATTTAGCAGAATATAGTCCCATATTGAACATATATTTTTCTCAGAATTTTTAAAACTTATTTACTATTTTTCATATGGCCAAAATAGCCGAATATTTAGACATTTATCATAAATTGTAATTTTATCCAAAAATTCCAAAATTTACAGAGTACACTGATATTATATAGATATACTTCCAATAAAAATTTTTATCAATTTTGGAGTTAACCACAAGGAGTTATAAGCGGTTACTTTTAAAATAGTCTTTTCTCATAAAATTCACAACTCTTAATCTATACATCCAAAAATCGCCATTTTTGGACACAATCAAGAAAACTCATCAAATTATCATTTTAAATTTTTCCAAATTTTTTGAAGATCAGAATAATTACAAAACTGAAAAACATAACAACCCTTAAAATCCCTTACCTCAAAAGAGCAGTACTTCTGATCGGTATAAGGCTGAAAGAAACTTGTACTGAATAACAACTTTGAAAGTATCTAAATACTCACTAGAATATGTTTGACAATATAGAGAGAAAGAAAACTTGTTTCTGGTGTGATTTTTAATTCTAACATAAGCACCTATTTATAGGAAAATGCTAAAACGCCAAAGGAGACTAAAATAATAAAATATTAATTTTCTTTTCTACACACCAACCATCCAAGACCAGCCATCCAAGCATGTCAATTCTAAAAAAATATAGCAGCCCACATGTTATTAACACTAACCAAAGTGGGTCCCACCCTATAATTTAATAAAAATTATTTTATTTTCCGAAACTTCAATAATTCATAGAAAATAGTATTTTTATCAGAAAATTCGAATCTCGTGATTTTTTTTATAGAAAATTCAATTCTCTACAACTTTGCAGAAGAAAGTTTTTCCAAATTCCAAACAGAAATTAACCGAAATCCATAAACGGGCGATTTTACATGCTATAATCAAATTTCAGTCAAGAAATGGGGTCCACCGACACACAAAATGTGTTAATCATTTAATACAACAAAATACTCTTCCTCCTCATATACTCATATATCCCACATTCATAGTAAAACTATCACCATTATTATATTATTAAATATAATAATAAATTATTTTATCAAAAAAGATAAAATATCATTTTTCAACAATTGTCACTTAAAAAATTTTCTCCATCTATATCCACATATTATTAATATTTTCCTCATCATATAAATTAATAATTAATTATTCACAAATAATATTACAGAATCACAGTACTGGCAACCAGGCCGTTCCCAAGAAAGAGGGGGCTTTCCAATAAGGATTTCTCCTTACTGGCGCGCAATTAGATGACCAAAACTCTCCTTAGACATAACTTTCTAGACATTACCAATAATGCTATCTAATAATATTATTCAAATAATATGAATTATTGATCTGATAATAGAAAATACTGTGCAGCAATAATTATTGAAACAACAATAATATAAAATATCAACGCAGCAATTATTGAATCAATAAAATAAAATATTGAACAGTAACTACTGCAACAATTATTGAGTAGTGCCTTCTTATGTAAGAATCAATAATTAAAAAAATACTGTGCAATACCGTGTGCTAATGTGCAACTACGCGTATTACTGTATTTTAACCACCAGGTATTCTAATAGTGTTAATGGTAATAACTACGCCGTTATTTATAAAAACTCAAATTTATCATTTTCTTTATCAGACAGTTATTCTGTTATGGGACCCACAAATGGCTGCGCCTTCGTACGATTATTCCCCGACAGAAAAATATTCAACGACTAAACGAATATTCCCCGACAACAATGAATATTTTATAACCACTTGCGTATTTTGAAAAAAAAATTTATATATCACCCTTAACTTTAACTTTTATCAATTTAACCATTTACTGAATAGTAATTATAAGAAAAATTGAATACTTTTATTTCATAAAATTCGGGGTCTTACACGCATGCGCGCGCGCACACACACACACACACGCACACACACACACACACACACACACACACACACACACACATATATATATATATATATATATATATATATATATATATATATATATATTATAAGCATTTACATATATAATACTATATTCTACCTGGATTGATTATGGATTTTTATTCTAATTTAGTTCACTAGAGCCACCAAGTGAACCAAAAGGTCAAACTATAGGGGTGCAAGAATTAATATTTAAATATAGCTATTACATTTAAACCCGGGCTCTATTACAAACGGGTTTTCAAGCGCTCCTTGCTCCTCGATCTCCAATTCTTCAAAATTAATTCTAACTATTCCTATTACAAAACTATTTAAAGTAAATATAAATAGAAACCTTGATCAGCAGTCAAGGAAAAGTACATAGGAGGGAGTTAGAATTTATATTAAGAAAAAATTAGGGAAGACGAGGTATGCAGACCCCATTTAATAAAATCCATACATTCAAGCATCCAACTAAAATAAAATCCAATCACATTGGTCAATAGTCCATAATCAATCCCATTTATTATTATACACATCACCATATACATCAATAAATAACATTCATCTCATGAATAATAAACATTCAATATATATATAGATATCATTTAATGGACAAATTTAGTTAGCATAAAATCTAATTTTGAATAAAAATAAACTCCTTTATTTTAATTCAAATTTAAATTAAAATAAACTCATTTTATTTTAATTTATCTAATTTTGAATAAAATAAACTATTTTATTTTAATCAAAATCTTTAATCAAAATAAGCTCCTTTATTTTAATTAATTATGGAATCCAATTCCAAGTAAAAAAAAAACTCATTTATTAAAGAAAACACGGATTCTCTTTCCTATTCACAAATAAACTCCTTTATTTTGAATAATATGAAATCTTATTCCATATCTAAATAAACTCATTTATTTAAGAAAATATGGATTCTCTTTTCTATTCACAAATAAACTCCTTTATTTAAGGAAACATGGAATCCTTTTTTAACTCTAATTAGTTATCATGAAATTCAATTCTAACTCTAATTAGTTAGTATGAAATCTAATTTTAAAATTAGAATAAACCTTTTATTTTAAAATTAAAATAAACTTTTTATTTTAAGATTAAAATAAACCTTTTTTATTTTAATTATAAAATTATTAAGAATATATATATATATATATATATATATATATATATATATTACGGTAATATAATATATATTATATATATAATATATTACGGTAATCATAGGAACACGTATCACGTGATTAATCCTGTAACCTTCTAAAAGGTGTCACCTGTAACTTACTAACTATAGAAGTTAACATGAATATATATATATATATATATATATATATATATATATATATATATATATATATATATATATATATATCACACTTGCAGGAACAGGACTACCGAATTTTCATAAACCACCTCGCGAATCAGCAGCGAAAAAGAAAAAAAATGTTTTTGTATTTTTTAAAATAAATTTTATACAATAAAATTATGCCCAATTAAGTTGCTCTAAACACATATCAATATACATATCAAATTAAAATAATTAATAATTAGCATAAAGGTTTGGCTCTGATACCACTGTTAGGTTTGCAATATTTATGAACACAATCAAATTGCACAAAATAAGCGAAAACGTCAAAAATCAGAGGTTTAAAATTTTACAAACCATATACTCGGATCATCCTTTATGCACAATTATTAATTAAACGAAAAGATAAAGAACAAGAATCACACCCTTGAAGATTCGAGCTTCCTCAGGTACGAGTTTACCTCCAAATCTTTTTCGCGTTTAACTTGAATCCATCAGGTTTGGTTCCTTCCTTTGATCAACGTTAGCCACCCAAGTGTTTAGCCTCTAGAGGTGATCCACCAAGAAAGAATAAAGATTCAAGAAGATGGGTGTTTGACAAAATCTTAATTTTCTATCTCTCATAGAAAAGGAGCGTACTCTCCAACAATTGAAATCACGTCTGTTGTAAAAAAGTCAACAATAACTCTATCACCCATAATAAGACTCCTCTTATTTATAGATGTGAGCAACCCTCCTTAACAATTAAGGAATTGAGTTTTATTTTAATTAATTAAATCCTTTAATTAATTAGGCTCCCAATCTTATTAGGAATAATTAATTAAACTCTTTTAATTAATTAGCCTCCTAATCTTATTAGGATATATGAGAGTACTTTTATTAATTAATTCCCAAACTCCTTTAGGAATTAAATAATAATAATAGTAATAATAATAATAAGACTCCTCTTATTAATTTATATTTAATATTTTCAAAATATTAAATAATAAATATTAAGCTATTTAATTTATTCTATCACCATAGATTAAATTAAATATACTTAACTTATTATTACGATTATGCCATTTACTTCTTAAATAATCATTCTTCCTTTTATGGCGTGACTCTTTAGGTTCTCCATATTAAATCGGTTGTGAATAAATCAATTAGAACAATTCTAATCTTATTTAAATAAATAAATTAAATTATTAAATTATTAATTTATTTAAATAAATAATATTTATTCTACAATAGGGATAAGCCTCCCTAGCGATCAACGACTTTTCAGATAATATAGATTTTAACATTAATCATAAAAGAACCTTTGAGTAAATAGTTATCGTACAATTCAATCCTTCCATCATACAATGTCCCAATTAAATATAAGACATGGAATTACTGTCAAGTCTTATTTTATTTAATTATATGTATTTCGACTCTTAAATGCACAACTCCAAATAATGCAAATTAGAAACTACTTTCTAATTTCATTCTGCCTTGGTCAAGGACTACTTGGTTGTCATTTATCGAATCACATAGGACATTTCTCTTCTTTTATTAGAAGTGGTAGATTATTTATTGATCATACATTATCTTCATGTATAACTTATTATACCCAAGCATACCCTTTGATATACCTTAAGGGTCTTAAAGAATAAGTCAAAGTATAACTTGTCATACACAAGATATTATGATGATCTCAAGTTCAAGGATCACTTGTACTACTATCACTACAGAAATTCCTATTGACAGACAAGTAAAACTCCATTAGGTATTCCTTAGCGAGCCACGTTCAGTGTATATATTGTGACACCCCCAAAATTAGGTATACATAACCCATCTTGGGTCGCCAGATACATGGTACTGAATACAAATACAACTGTCGTGTACAATACGACCAAACATAATCTGTGAGTTTGAATACAAATATTATCTTCTAGAAAGTATTCATACTTAAAAGGAGTCCTCATTACAATTATTATCACACTATTTTACAGAATAGTGAGGACTACTAATACTATCCTCTGGACCATCACTCCGTTTCCCGACTCGTCCCAGCTATATTCTCATTTCCTGAAGAGAACAGTGAAAGAAAGGGTGAGCTCAACTAGCCCAGTAAGAAATATTATGATTAAGATAATGCAGAATAAATTAGCATTAGCCTTCAACAGTGTTAAACTGATAAAATATAACGAACATCAAGTTTAACTGCAGCGGAACAAGCAATCCATTAAAAGAGTCAAGTAGAAAATAAAATCTACTATCTTCTATGATTTAAAAGGTTTTTCAACACTGTTATTGCTGAGACTCAGCTTAATAAAATAATCCACAACATCGAATCACCCCTGCACTACGGCCAAGGATATTCGTGTATTCATTAATGGTCATGATCATGCCAACAACTGTCCATCAATGCACTACGGGCCAATGAGAACTTTTACCACATCATTTGTAACATTACAGTCATGATTATACCGAATAATCCCTGGTCATAATCATACCAAGTCCATTTATGCACTACAGGCCACAGATGACTTTCAACATTTTATAAACATGAGGATGATGATAATGATATAAGAATTCAATAAAACAAGTTCAAGAATTAATTTATCCAAGAATTAACAACGTCCAAATTGTCAACATGATACTGCTTTGTGGAGTAAAATTCAAGAATGCTTAGAAGAATATTTTCATAAAAAGATACTGGATGAACCGCAATTATCAAGGATATTCCACTAATTTCATGGAGTATAGAAGTTAAAACTTAACCAACTGAGTATAATAAAAAATGTAATAACAAAATAAATCACCCGGCATGCGATAGACCGCACAGACAGGTTATTCCAACAGAATAATAAATAATGGAACCAGGTCCGGCGTAAACGCACATACATGATATTCCGACAGAATAATAAATAATGGAACCAGGTCCGGCGTAAACGCACAGACATGATATTCTGACAGAATAATAAATAATGGAACCAGATCCGATGTAAAACACACAGACAGGATGTTCCAACAGAATAATAATAAAAACGGAACCAGGTCCGGTGTAAAACACACAGACAAGATGTTCCAACAGAATAACAGAAGAATGTCACCAAGTATAGGGTAGACCGCGTATACAGGTTATTCCAACAGAATAATAAAAAATGAAATAACAACAGTTCTCTTCATGAATAAGAAAGAATTACACCCCTTACCATTTTAAAGAAGATCTGAAATAAGGAAGTAGTTAAGTAGCAGAATACTTTTTTTCTCTCTCTCTATAGTTTTTCTCTATAGTTTCTCTCTCTAGAGTTCAGTGAATTCGTAAGAAATAATGAAGGAATGAGCTACTATTTATAGAAAAATAGAATGCATAGTAACTAATCCATGAACGGTCCAGATTGATTACTTTAATCTGACGGTCCATATTTAAAGAAAAATCTTTTAAATAAAATATAATATATTCTATTTATAGAATAACTTTAATAAAGTATTCTATTTTATATAAAAAGATGTTTCTGTTTTATTACGTTAATAATACGAATAAAATAAAACGTCATTATCGCTAAATAATTCATATTATTAACTGACAATAATTGAATCAAACTGAGTGACTTCTCACATAAGCATTAATAATCAATACCGTGTGCTACTATGCAACCACACGTATTACTGTACTTTTACTACCGAGTAGTTCAACAGTATCAATGGTAAAACTTCAGCAGTTATTTTTAATAAAATATTTTTGTCGTTTTCTCAATCCGACAATAATTCCGTTGTGGGGTCCACCAATGATTGTGCCGTTGTATGAATATTCCCTGTTAAAACGAATATTCTCCGACCAATCGGATATTATATAACAACTTGCGTACTTTGTAAAATTTATAAATATTACCCACAACTATAACATTATATCAAATTAACTCCATAAAATTCAAAAATGATATTTATAGAAATTTCACCTTTATTTATAAAAGTTGGGGTCTTACAACCTCCCCTTCTTATGAAATTTTGCCCTCGAAATTAGGGTACGTACCTGTTATGTCGAAGAGGTAAGGATACCTTGATTTCATTTCAGATTCTAACTCCCAAGTCATTTCCTCAACATCGTGGTTTCTCCACAAAACTTTGACTTGAGGTATAACCTTGGAGCGTAGAATATGTTCCTTCTTATCCAAGATTTGAACAGGAACTTCTTCATACGTCAAATCTTCTACTATTTTATCCGGTTCTAACTCAATAATGTGGTTCGGGTCTTCCACATATTTACGTAACATGGATATGTGAAAAATGTTATGAACACGAGACATACTTGGCGGTAAAGCGAGTCTATAAGCCACAGTTCCTACTCGACCGAGGATTAAAAATGGACCGATAAATCGAGGATTGAGCTTTCCTCTCTTTCCAAATCTCGTAACTCGTTTCCATGGAGCAACACGTAAGAACACATGATCTCCTATATCAAATTCCACGTCCTTTCGATGATGATCAACATAACTCTTTTGTCGATCTTGTGAGGTTTTTATACGTTGTCGGATCGTTTGAATCTTTTCTGTAGTCATACGTACAAACTCCGGTCCTAACAACGTTGCTTCACCCACCTCATCCCAGCATACTGGAGAACGATATTTTTTTCCATACAATGCTTCGAATGGAGCCATGCCAATACTTGCTTGATAACTGTTGTTGTAGGAAAACTCCACCAATAGTAAGAACTTGTCCCAACTTCCCTTGAAGTCAAGAACACAGAGTCTTAATAAATCTTCTAGAGTTTGAATAGTCCTCTCTGATTGTCCATCCGTCTGAGGATGATATGCTGAACTAAATCGTAAATCTGTGCCCATAGCTTTTTGTAAACTAACCCAAAATCGTGAAGTGAATCTTGGGTCTCGATCAGAAACTATGGATACTGG
The DNA here is from genome assembly GCA_016801055.1 of Panax notoginseng. NCBI lineage: Eukaryota > Viridiplantae > Streptophyta > Magnoliopsida > Apiales > Araliaceae > Panax > Panax notoginseng. The sequence goes on from CM029014.1 coordinate 191,603,663, forward strand.
CATACCATGCAGTCTTACAATCTCGTTTATGTACGTACGAGCAAGACGTTCAAGTGTATAAGTTTCTCGTATCGGTAAAAAATGAGCAGACTTGGTCAATCTATCAACAATGACCCAAATCGCATCAATACCTTGAGAAACCCTAGGAAGACCGGTAACGAAATCCATGATAATGTGCTCCCACTTCCATTTTGGAATTTCAAGTGGTTGCAATGGACCTTTTGGTACTTGATGCTCCGCTTTGACTCGTTGACAAGTTAGACACCTTGAGATAAACAGTGCTATCTCTCTCTTCATATTGCTCCACCAAAATATATGACGAAGATCATGATACATTTTGGTACTTCCAGGATGGATTGCAAACAGTGTGTTGTGCGCCTCCATCATGATTTCATACTTTAAATCAGGGTTGTTAGGAACACAAAGTCTGGAGTTGACTCGAAGCATTCCTTCTTCATCGATTCTTGCTTCCGGCATAGCACCTTCTTGCACTTTCTTCCTCATACGCATCAGCTCCAGGTCTGTAGCTTGAGCAGCTTTAACTTTATCGATTAAAGTTGGTTCTACTCGTATATTCGCCATCATCACATGGGTCCCTGGAGTCTTTAACTCTATCTCCATCCTTTGCAAGTCACACAAAATGGGCCTTTGTGTTGACAATATTGCACTCGTACTTGCATATGATCTTCTGCTCAATGCGTCAGCTACCACGTTCACTTTTTTAGGATGGTATTGAATGGTATGATCATAATCTTTCAACAGTTCAAGCCAACGTCGTTGTCGCATGTTGAGTTCCTTTTGAGTGAAGAAATATTTGAGGCTTTTATGATCCGTAAAGATCTCTACCTTCTCCCCATACAAGTAATGCCTCCAAATTTTAAGTGCAAAGACAACAGCTGCCAACTCTAGATCATGAGTAGGATAATTCCTCTCATATTCCTTGAGTTGTCTTGATGCATAGGCTATGAATTTTCCATGTTGCATGAGAACACATCCCAACCCTTTGCTCGAAGCATCACTGTAGATGACAAATCCCTCCGAGCCAGATGGTATTGTTAAAACAGGTGCTGAAATGAGTCTCCTCTTGAGTTCTTGAAAACTCTTTTCACATTCTTCGCTCCAACCGAACTTTGTATATTTTCGAGTCAGCTGAGTTAATGGAGTAGCGATTCGAGAAAATCCTTCCACGAATCTCCGATAATAACCAGCTAAACCAAGAAAGCTACGTACTTCGGTCACTAATTTAGGGTGCTCCCAGCTTTGAATAGCTTCAATCTTTGCCGGGTCAACAGATATTACACAACTTGATACTACGTGCCCAAGGAATGCTACCTCCTCCAGCCAGAACTCGCACTTCTTCAACTTGGCATAAAGCTTGTATTCACGAAGCTTTTGGAGTACCAGCCTCAAGTGTTGCCCATGATCTTCACGGCTTTTGGAATAAATAAGGATGTCATCAATAAAGACGACCACAAAGTGATCCAAATATTCTTTGAATACCCGGTTCATCATATCCATGAAGGCAGCAGGAGCATTAGTCAATCCAAAGGACATGACTAAGAATTCATAATGCCCGTACCGAGTTCTGAAAGCCGTCTTTGGAATATCCTCATTTCTAACCTTCAGCTGATGATATCCAGAACGAAAATCGATCTTTGAAAAGAATTGTGCTCCTTGCAACTGGTCAAACAGGTCATCAATACGTGGCAATGGGTACCTGTTTTTGATGGTGACATGATTCAACTCCCGATAATCAATAAAAAGTCGCATACTTCCATCTTTTTTCTTCATGAATAGCACAGGAGCACCCCAAGGAGAAGTACTAGGACGAATAAAGCCAATGTCTAACAATTCCTGCAGTTGGATCTTTAACTCCTGAAGTTCAATAGGAGCCATTCGATATGAGACTTTGGAAATGGGTTTTGTACCGGGTTCAAGGTCGATACAAAATTCAATTTCACGCTCTGGGGGTAGGCCAGGAAGTTCTTCAAGGAATACGTCAGGGAATTTATTAACAATAGAAATATCATTCAAAACTGACGTATTTTTGTTTAGATCCGTGACATGAGCTAAGAAAGCTTGACATCCGTTTTTCAATAAACGAATAGCTTTATGGCTTGAGATGACAGCGATTGATTTTAATGGTTTGGTTGCTTGAATTCGCATAATAGGTCGATTAGGAATATGAAAGCTAACAACCTTACGAAAACAATCAATTTTTGCATGATGAGTAGTTAACCAATCAATCCCTAGAATGACGTCAAATGCAAGTATTTTTAATGAAATAAGATCGACAAGTAATGTGTGGGTACCAACTTGAACCAAACAAGACTTATAAACCGTGGATGTAATGAAGGTTTCTCCCAATGGAGTTTCAACAGATAAGTCAAAGTCTAATTTCTCCGGAATCAAATTTAATCGATGAACGCAAGTAGGAGAAATAAAAGAATGGGTAGAACCGGTATCAAATAAAGTATAGACTTCGTTAGAGTTTATGACAAGCTTACCCATGATGACCTCATTCGGGTTCCTTGCTTTCTGGGAGGTCACAACAAACGCTCTCCCTTGCACTACCGGTTTTGACTTTTCTGGGATGGCCTTTGGTGTCTCCATCTTGGCTGAACTTATTTTTGGTAAACGATAAAATCGAGCTAAATGACATTCTCTTCCACAAATATAACATGCTTTAGATGGCATCGCGCAGTTTGGACTGATGTGCCCCTCCCCTCCGCATTTGAAACATATGATAGGTGGTCGTTCTCCTTCCTTAACAACGGGTGCTGGTGCTGACGTCTTTCCATCATTGTTGAATCTCCTCTTCTTGAAATAACCATTCTTATTGTTTTGGCCCTGATTACCACCGAAGTGGTTACCATTTCTGGCCTGTTGATTCCCTCCACGCTTGTTGTCACCGCTTCGATGACTGCTCTTACTGGTATTATCATTTTGTCGACTGCTCTCTTTTGGTTGCGTTGACTCGTTATCGCGCTCCACTAACTGAGCCCTATTCACAACATCTGAATACAAACAAAGTTTATGAGAAATAAGATGTTGACGAATCTCAGGTTTCAAACCTCGCAAAAACATTCGCGTCATTCGCTCTTCATTATCCACCAAGTGGGACGCGAACCGGGACAACTCAGCAAATTTAGCCTCATACTACGACACGGTCATATTATTCTGCTCCAATTTGATGAACTCCACCTCCTTCATGTGACGAACACTTTCGAGAAAGTATTTGTCATTGAACAACTCTTGGAACTTCTCCCAAGACATCTTCAGTGCGGTAGGTTGAGTACGCTTAATCGATTCCCACCAGTAATCTGCCTCTCCTCGCAACATAAAGGCGACAAAGGGAACCTTTTGCTCCTCGGAGCATCCCAAGACATCAAATATCTTGGTGATCTGCGTTATCCATGTTTCCGCTATAAGTGGTTTTGGCTCTCCCTTAAACTCCGGTGGTCCCAGCTCTTTGAACTATTTAGCGGTGACCGTCCGAGAGTTTTCAGTGTTTCCACCTACATTTTGAACAGGAGCCGCTCTCGTCTGCTGTTGCATGAACTGCACAAAGCTTCTGAACATTCCATCATTCATCATTTGGTCAGTATTGTTGTTTGCATGAGGATTGTCGCCTTCCTGATGCACATTATCCCGATTATTGATATGTGGTGAATCCACAGTCGCCTGTGCTCCATTGCTATTCTCAACATTCTCGGATGCCATTTTCAGATACTGCCACAAAATAAAAGTTAATTGATATGTCATATATTATCCTTATATTATGACCGACCAATTAAATATCATGCAAATAAACTTAGGTAGGTCATACTAGCGAAGGAATTCCCCGTCTCTCCCCTCCTAGTTCTATTCTCACATCTTAGCCAGGGATCATATCCCTAAGCTCTGATACCAACTGTGACGCCCCCAAAATTAGGTATACATCACCCATCTTGGGTCGCCAGATACATGGTACTGAATACAAATATAACTTAATAATACAACTATCATGTACAATACGACCAAACATAATTTGTGAGTTTGAATACAAATATTGTCTTCTAGAGAGTATTCATACTTAAAAGGAGTCCTCATTATAATTATTATCACACTATTTCACATAATAGTGAGGACTACTAATGCTATCCTCTGGACCATCACTCCGTTTCCCGACTCGTCCCCGCTATATTCTCATTTCTTGAAGAGAACAGTGAAAGAAAGGGTGAGCTCAACTAGCCCAGTAAGAAATATTATGACTAAGATCATACAGAATAAATTATCATTAGCCTTCAACAGTGTTAAACTGATAAAATATAACGAACATCAAGTTTAACTGCAGCGGAACAAGCAATCCATTAAAAGAGTCAAGTAGAAAATAAAATCTACTATCTTCTATGATTTAAAAGGTTTTTCAACACTGTTATCGCTGAGACTCAGCTTAATAAAATAATCCACAACATCGAATCACCCCTGCACTACGGCCAAGGATATTCGTGTATTCATTAATGGTCATGATCATGCCAACAACTGTCCATCAATGCACTACCGGGCCAATGAGAACTTTTACCACATCATTTATAACATTACGGTCATGATTATACCGAATAATCCCTGGTCATAATCATACCAAGTCCATCTATACACTACAGGCCACAGATGACTTTCAACATTTTATAAACATGAGGATGATGACAATGATATAAGAATTCAATAAAACAAGTTCAAGAATTAATTTATCCAAGAATTAACAACGTCCAAATTGTCAACATGATACTACTTTGTGGAGTAAAATTCAAGAATGCTTAAAAAAATATTTTCATGAAAAGATACTGGATGAACCGCAATTATCAAGGATATTCCACTAATTTCATGGAGTATAGAAGTTAAAACTTAACCAACTGAGTATAATAAAGAATGGAATAACAAAATAAATCACCCGACATGCGATAGACCGCACAGACAGGTTATTCCAACAGAATAATAAATAATGGAACCAGGTCCAGCGTAAACGCACAGACAGGATATTCCGACAGAATAATAAATAATGGAACCAGGTCCGGCGTAAACGCACAGACAGGATATTCCGACAGAATAATAAATAATGGAACCAGGTTCGATGTAAAACACACAGACAGGATGTTCCAACAGAATAATAATAAAAACGAAACCAGGTCCGGTGTAAAAGACACAGACAGGATGTTCCAACAGAATAACAGAAGAATGTCACCAAGTATAGGGTAGACCGCGTATACATGTTATTCCAACGGAATAATAAAAAATGAAATAACAACAGTTCTCTTCATGAATAAGAAAGAATAACACCCCTTACCGTTTTAAAGAAGAGCTGAAATAAGGAAGTAGTTAAGTAGCAGAATACTTTTCTTCTCTCTCTCTATAGTTTCTGTCTATAGTTTTTCTCTCTAGAGTTCAGTGAATTCGTAAGAAATAATGAAGGAATGAGCTGCTATTTATAGAAAAATGGAATGCATAGTAACTAATCCATGAACGGTCCAGATTGATTACTTTAATCTGACGGTCCATATTTAAAGAAAAATCTTTTAAATAAAATATAATATATTCTATTTATAGAATAACTTTAATAAAGTATTCTATTTTATATAAAAATGTGTTTCTGTTTTATTACGTTAATAATACGAATAAAACAAAACGTCATTATCGCTAAATAATTCATATTATTAACTGACAATAATTGAATTAAACTGAGTGATTTCTCACATAAGTATTAATAATCAATACCGTGTGCTACTATGCAATCACACGTATTACTGTACTTTTACTACCGTGTAGTTCAACAGTATCAATGGTAAAACTTCCGCCATTATTTTTAATAAAATATTTTTGTCGTTTTCTCAATCCGACAATAATTCTGTTGTGGGATCCACCAATGATTGTGCCGTTGTACGAATATTCCCTGTTAAAACGAATATTCCCCGACCAATCGAATATTATATAACAACTTGCGTACTTTACAAAATTTATAAATATTACCCACAACTATAACATTATATCAAATTAACTCCATAATATTCAAAAATGATATTTATAGAAAATTCATCTTTATTTATAAAAATTGGGGTCTTACATATATTCTCCAATAAGCACATACATACTTGTTTTAGTGTCTCCACACAAATGATCATGAGATCAATCATCCTCATCCAATGAGCAAGCAACGTATGTACCAATCTATCCGGATTCACTAATCTCCAATTTAGTAATCCAACGATTGGGAACTATTTTAGTTTTAAGCTTTCTAAGAATTTAGATCTCATTAGAATGATCATCACCATTATTCTGAAAGTATTGCTTAAAACTATGGGTTTATCACATATTATAAAACAGCATCATGTAGATAATTAAAAACCTTTAATAAATTAATACTTTTTATTAATATATGAATAAGATTGTTACAAAGTATATGCTTTATCATCAAACATGATTGGCTTGTGTGCATACTACTTTCAGTTCTTTCTTCTTCAACTTCTTTAGGGTTTCAGTGCCTGAACTCTCCTGAGGTGCATTAGTAGTTGACCCTTGAGGCTCCTCTGTCATTTGAGCCTTCATTTTTCTCTTACCCTTGCTTTTTCTGATCAAAGCAATGGGTTCCTCCTTGTTGATTTCTTCTTCTTCAGTTTCCTTTAGAACTGACATATTTCTTGGTATCCCAGAAACCTTCGCTTCACCAGTTCTTCCACTGGATTCAGACATCATCTTGACATTTTATGCTGGATTTCTTTTCCAGTTTTCAAACAGCTGCTGGGTCATCCTTCTGTTGGGATTGATGGATTCTCCTTCATTATCCCCAATCTTATCACCTAGTGCTAACTGTAGGATGATGCTTATAAACTGCCCGTAGAGCATCTTTTTAGAGCTCTTTGATTTCTTCGAACTGAGTATCAATTTCCCAATCCAGTTGATGAGTAGGGCCCTATAGTTGTGTTGAATCCCACAACAGGTTGCTGTCATGAGCTTAAGTTACACTTCGTTTACAGAGTCATGGCCAAAGCTCTTGCAGCATATGCATTTTCCAATAATGTCAGCCAAAAACTTATATCTTTGGGGAAACTCTTTCTTTTTGTACCCTTTGACAGTCAAAAACTTCTTATGATGCATCTTCTTCAGTCCTTCATGAAAATCGATGCCCTCCATAAATGGAAATCCTTTTGATTTGAAACATAGGGCTAGGTTTATATCTTCAGCTTTGAGTTTAATTTCCACGCCCTTGACCGTTGTGGTGATAATATCATTCTCAACAGCTCTATTTCTGTAGAACTCTTTTACCAGCTTAGGGTAGATCCATGTGCTGGTACCCAGAGCTTCTTCAAGGCCGGCTTTATTTAATAGAGACATAATTTTGAGGAATTGAGGGTCAGCTGTCTTGAATTCGTCGAAGCAGAGTCTGTAACCAGTGATAACATTTGAGTCCGCCATTGATTTCTTTGCACTGAGGTGGGTTAAGCTTTTTGAAAAGTTAGGGTTTCTGCTTGTAGAGAGAGAGAAAGAGGAATAGGCTTTTTAAACTTCTGAGATAAATTTTTAAAAAGATATTTTCAAACTGTACTTGTAACTTCCCTCCTCTCGAACTGGTTAGTGAGGCATGTGTCAAGTTCTGCTTGGCTCCATGATTTTAACTGATGTGGAAAATACTGATTTGCCATTAGCTCCTCCTGAGCTAATGTATTCTTTAGGAGGACTACGATCGTCGAGGTAGCACTACGGTCATTGAGGTTGCACTGCGATCGTTGAGTCCACTGCTGAATCTGCTCTACAAATGTTGTCTGACCTGGTCCTTGTGATGAACTTTGACTTTAGCACTCCTTCCGGGTTAAGGTAGCTCAGGAAGGGCCAACCTCTTAGAATGAACTAAGGATCAGGTTTGTTTCTGAGGTGCTTGTCAAAGGGATTGCTTGGATTTGTTGGGAATGATGTCATCACATGATGCTTTTTTGTCGTGTCGAGGCAGCTCTATGATCGTGGTCTTTCATGCCAGGGTAGCTCTACGATCGTGGACTTTCTTTAGTCACCTCTACGATTTTGAATATAGCCTTATATCTGCATGGTTAGCATAAACTAGAGCATAGATTTTATGGTTGTAGATTTATCATACCTAACTCACTTATCAATTTATTAAATCTGGATTCATCTAGAGGCTTTGTAAAGACATCAGCAAGTTGATTTTTAGTAGGGATGTATTGCAAAGATATGGTTCCATTTTGAACATGATCCCTAATAAAATGATATATTATTTCTATATGCTTAGTCCTAGAATGCATGACAGGATTGTGTTTTATTGCTATGGCACTTGTGTTATCACAATGAACAGGTATAGATTTGAAATCAAACCCATAATCTGCTAGCTGATTTTTCATCCATAAGATTTGAGCACAACAGCTACCAGCAACAATGTTTTCAGCATCTGCTATTGAAGTAGATACTGAGTTTTGCTTCTTGCTAAACTAGGACATAAGTCTATTTCCTAGCAACTGACAGGTGCCACTGGTACTTTTTCTATCTATTTTGCAACCTGTAAAATCAGCATCTGTATATCTTGTTAGTTCAAAGGAGGACTCCTTAGGATACCAAAGTCCCAAGTAAGGTGTGCCTTTGAGATACCTGAAAATCCTTTTTATAGCAGTTAAGTTTATAGTTGTGGGTAATATTTATAAATTTTGCAAAGCAAGCAAGTGGTTTTAAAATATTCGATTGGTCGGGGAATATTCGTTTTAATAGGGAATATTCGTACAACGACAAAATCATTAGTGGACCCCATAACAGAAGTATTGTTGTAGTTAGAAAACGACAGAAATATCTTTTTATAAAAATAACGGCGAAAGTTTTACCGTTAAACTGTTGAACTACCCGGTAGTAAAAGTACAGTAATACGTGTGGTTGCACAGTAGCACACAGTATTGATTATTGATGCTCATGTGAAAAGTCACTCAGTTATACTCAATTACTGCTACAGTAATTGCTGCATAATATCTCTCATATTATTGATTCAATTATTGTCACAATATCATCTGCATAATATTTTATATTATTAAATCAATAATTGAGACGACAAAGTTATTCATATTATTATTTGTAATATTTGCGACGTCTAGAAAGTTCTGTCGAGCAAAGGTGTAGGAGCCTCAATCATACTCTCCAATACGGTCCACATGTCGCGTGGCGCTGATCAAAGCAAACGACACCGTAGAAGAGTTATCTGCTATGAAGCAGCCCCTAATGGTCATCAGGAACAGTCGCCAAAGAATGTGATCCCTAATTCTAACATCAGCTGGTATGGGCTCACTCAATAGCCCACTCATAGCATCTACGCTCAAAGGACCTTTACAGACAGTCCTACCCTTAAGCGCCTCTGCCGGAACTCCTAATAAGGATCTGACGGTAGTCGGGGTAATATCCGCTGTGCAAGGCACTAGAGCCCCTCCAAACTCCATACCTGTGATAAACTGCCAATCCATCGGGATCATCATCACCTCGCAGTCCATCAAATGGAGAGACAGAGTCTGGTGAAACCAGCGCTCAGACAATGCCCTGAGGTAACCCCAGGGACAGCGGCGGGGAAGGATGGAAAAAAATGCCCCAAATTCCCAGTCATGCACAATCGCTCTATAGTCAGGATGCAGAGCCTGGTACATGGAGTGAATGCTGAACCAGTTCCCTCGAGGCTGTGTAAACCCGGGAACCTACATAAAATGCAGATCGATATTAAAATCCTTTACTTCTCATCAATAGGAAAGAAGGAAGATTAAGATCTAACTTGATACCTCGTTAGCATGCAAATATATTAAGGGATGTACTCAAGTCACCCAGAAGCTCTGGGTTTGCCACCTGAATACTCGGGAGGTCTCTACGGGGAACATGTGCAGCAAGAGTGGGGTCCGTAACCGAAACATCCTCCTCCTCGTCCTCAACATCCAGCACGTCAACCCGGACTGAACGTATCACCGCCTGCACCAGACGATGAGGCTGTCTAACAGAACGGGGTCGAGGCACCTCAAAAGCCCTCCTCCGTACACCAGAAGTGGTCCTGCGGGAACTACTTGGCTGATCCGGATCCATAAATATCTAGACAACAAGTCTCCAAATCACCTCAGAAAGGGTGTGGTAATTCTGAAACCTGGAGCTTTCTTTTCAAAATGCATTTTATGATTACATGCATGCATGCATTATTTTAACATACATCTACAGTATAGTTAAAAATGCATGACTACTCAATGCTTACATTTTGAAAATTTTTGCCATAGCTTTCTATATAAATAGGACTATCCACATGCACATAGGCATGACTAGGTGGCCATTCAGTAGCACACCTTCCCACAGTCATATACATACTATTTGCATTAAAAAATCAAAGTCATCAATCCATAAGGGTAGCCTAAATACCAGGATTACTTTGCTTTACCACCTTTGCTCATTTGTCCTGAAATAGGATAAAAAATAGCAAAAAAAGGTGCCAATTTGACTGTTTCAAAAGTCAAATTTTTTCACATCATTATGTTCAGTATTGTTTAATACTAATATTTACTATGTTGAATATTTTTTATCAAGTCATTTGAGCATGCATATTTACTACTATGTTTTTAGCTGCATTTCATATGATAAATCATTTTCCAACGGATAAAAACTGTTAAAGAAGACATGCATACGTTACCAGGATAGTGTAGAACACTTGTACGATGACAGAATTTACAGAAAGAAGTTCGAACTCAGCAGATCTGAAGAAGAGCTCTCGGATTTCCTTCGCGGCGCAACTTGAAAATGACTTATGAAAGCAACCTACAGGCATTTAGTAGCCACGGCTGGCCGCAGGTCCACTTACGGCTGCTACAGGTGTACCTGCGGCACCCTTACGTGGGTCCCACCCCTCCGGCTCGGTCCAGTTCGAGTTGCAAAGGAGTTCTCATAAGCTGAAAAGGCCAAATCAGGGATAAAAACGTTACGCGATTGAGCGGAATAGCCTGAAATCCTAGTTTTTCTGGGCTTGACTGTGGCTTTCATATCATTCATTGGTATTCGTCCAAACACAGGGTATACTATACTGATGATCCCAGTCATTGCATATCACATTCAGCAATACCGCACAGAGGTCCAATGCCGTCAATTCAGGGTCGTCACCCTAATCTTTTCAAGTGGATCCCCGGCGGGGGTTACAACGCATGGTCATCTGTCCAAAAATAGATCCCCGGCGGGGGTTACCACGCATATTGTCCGTTGACGCACACATCAGTGAGGATCAAACAGATCCCCAGCGGGGGTTACAACATATATTTTTCGTTGATATACATGTAAATGAAGGTCAAGCAACCTTGATGTTAGTTCAGCCGTTGGTAAGTAAACCCAACGACGCATTGGAAGCCATCCGATGATTGCATCAGTTGATACACACATCAACAAAGGTCAACCAACCTTGACATTTATCCCCAGCAGGGAGTTCATCAGTTGATAAACACATCAACAAAGGTCAAGCAGCCTTGGCATCTATCCCCAGCAGGGAATTCATCCATTGATGTACACGTCAACAAAGGTCAAATGGATCCCCGGTGGGGGTTACAACGCGTGGTCTTCCGTTGGTTCACACGCCAATGAAGGTCAGGCAACCCTGATAACATATACTGTTGGCAGTAAATCCAACAGAACATTGATATGTCCTGGCGATACAAACCAGGAAAGATAAACATCATCGGAGAGGATCGATGATGGAATATGTTATACACATCCTCAAACAAACAAAAACTTTATCCCCACAGATCACTTGTAAATAAGAGGCACATCTTTGGAATAAAGTCTGTATCAAGGATTCTGGACTTTGGTGATACAACGTCAACATCCTAAGAAGTTTGGATCACACATCCAAGCTTGTCATCATTGCCATCCCAGGGAGAAGCAATAGGGAGCCGACAATCATCCCCAGTATGCGGGAAAACAATCCATATGCATCATACATTTACATCATGTTGCTATACATAGCATCATATTTATCTTGTTGCATTTCAAGTGTCTAGGATTCTTTATCATATCCATGCCATTACATTGCATGAATACGATAAAGAGGGGCATCTGTAGACACTCAAAATTTTTTGCACACCTGTTACTGACATTGTAGGAGGGCAGATTCATCTTTCAGATATAACCCCAGAAGACAACTCACATCCAGTCCAGATACTACTGAAAGTTCAGTTTCAACCCCGGAACACACACCGGGAGTATCAGTTTCAACCTCGGCAGATCTAATACCAGAAATTCCACCGGAGAAGGCCGATTCATCCTGGAGATAACCCCGAGATATTCAGTCTCAGTCCCAACACCGGGAATAGCAGCGCTAACCTTGGAGATAACCCCAAGGAGTGTAGTTGCAGTTCCAGAGATAACCCAACGTCGACAGGTGGCGACTTTGCTGGGGACAACACCAGTAAGAGGACTTAAGCCGCTATTACAAGCTTTTTAAAACTATTATATGCTTGTGTGTGAATGTTAAATTTACATTTATGATGAATGTGTACGAATGCATTTTTACTGCACTGCAATATATCTGTCTGTGATATTAGTGCTTCACACATGTCATCATTTTCATAAACGGTGAGACACGTTGTATGTGAATGTATGTTGTGTGGTTCCTCCACCAGGACGCTATCCTATCGGTGTTTGATTACTGGACTCGTAGGAAGACTAATTCCAACGAGGCTCAGGAAAGACACCACCTAAATTCGCTCAAGTTGAAAGACTGGATTAACTTCCCGTTGAGTAAATTGCGATGATCTGGGAACCTTCATGCCAAAAAGCCGCGAGAGTAACCTAAGATAGGTTAGCCTCTAATAAACCAAACGCGGAGGAAAGTCTCTTCATGCTTTCTCATTTCAAATTACTCGTAAAGTTAATTACTTGTAATTTACATTCCATATTCATCTCCATGTAATGAGAAATATGAAGAAATATGTGCACATGCATATTTAAATTAACATGCTATCCTGTATTACAAACAGCTAACATCCGTTTTGCAGGATAATAATCCTAAAACGGACACATCACATAGCATGCAAATATTTACACAATCCCTAAGACTAAACTATGCAAGTTTTGTCGTAGGGAAGCATTCGGACCTATTACCCGGTCAAAATCCAAAAAGGCCACGAGCCTACAGCCAATCATGTCTTCATCTGACCAGTCTAATCCAGTTTCTTGCGAGGAATTTGATGGATTAAGTAAACAAATTACAGATTTGGTTGTTCTACTTAAAGAATTACATTAGTCTACTCAAGGTACGAAGATACCCGTATATGCTGAATCCTTTACACAAGGAGGAACCCAAGGTTCTGACAAAGCCATTACAGTACCTGAAATCCATTTGGATACAACCAACAAAATTCCTGATCCCACCCATCTCAAAGGAGATCTAGACACCGGTGACATCAGGAAAAAATTCCTTCAAATGGAAGAAACCCTTCGTTCTATCAAAGGAATTGGAGCACATGGGAGTGTCTCATATGCTGACCTTTGTATATTCCCTGATGTTCATTATCCAGAGAAGTTCAAAGTCCTAACTTCGAAAAGTATGACGGGTTAGGAGATCCTTACACACATTTGAAGGTGTTCATTGGGGAACTTGGATCTTATGCAGAGGACGAGAAGCTCAGAATGCAGCTGTTCCAAAAGAGTCTGACTAGAGAAGCCTGTTCGTGGTATACCAGATTAGACAATTCAAAGATCTATAGTTGGGAAGAACTAGCTCATACCTTCCTCACACAATACAGCTTCCAGTCTCAGATGGCTCCTGACCGGTACCAGATTACCAAGGTCAAGAAATAGTCCAATGAGTCTTTCAGTGAATATGCTTAAAGGTGGAGGCGACTTGCTGCTCAAGTTATTCCTTCTATAACAGAGTCAGAGATGGTCATGACCTTTATCGACATACAAGAAGCTCCTTTCTATGAGAGGGTTTTAGCTTGCGTTGGTAAACCATTTTCTGCAATGATTAAACATGGAGAGATGGCTGAGATGGGGTTGAAGTCAGGAAAGATTCAAGACCTAGCCGCTCTTAAAGCTGTTGATGAGCACATCCAATCCAGAACTTATGGAAACAACCTCCGGAGGGTCCATAAAAAGAAAGAGGAGGATGTTTCCTTGATACTACAAGGTTAAAAGGGCAATCAAAATATGCCTATTCAGAAGAGAAATTACACTCCCTTTCAAGCATAGTCTTCAAACCCTCCATTGCCTAAAGGTGAAGAAGACAAATGCCCTCGAGTGTTCATATCCCTAGGGGACTCACTCGAGAACATTCTCAATCTTCTGACCACTCAGAAGAAAATTATACATCTTCTTCCACCAGCCAACCCTAATAGGAGGGGTTTCAATGCTTCTCGGAAATGTGCTGCCGAGGCACCCGGACATGATACTCAAGATTGTTGGGCCTTGAAACACAAGATTCAAGATTTAATAGACAACAGTGAGATCGTGGTCACCAAACCAGATCAACCTCACGTAAAAGACCACCCTCTCCCTCCACACAAAGAGGAAGATGTCAACATGACTAATTGGAGCAATGGACAGAGTTTCGAGTTTAACTGTGAATCATTCCAGATCATCAAAGATGGTGTTGACAAATGGGATTATGTAAAATTCCAATTTATGATGGAATGAAAGATGAAAGCTCTGTGTAAGAAAATTGAGCAATTGGCAGAAATGGTGACCTATCAGCATCAAGTCACACACCAATTAGTCAGTCAGGAGCATGCTAGTCTCCTCCCATTGGTTATGAATACTCCCTCGTCACCCTCAAAATATGAAACATTGGATGACAAAGTGAAGAAGAGAGCAACTGCCTAAGCCCGTTGGGATTTTGCCAATAGAAGGGAATTTACATACCTAGGCCAACCTATGAAGGAGATACTTCAGATGCTAATCAATGAAGGAAGAATCACATCCCTTCTACCTCCAATTAATCCCCGTTCAGGACGGTTCAATCCTGATGGAGTATGTTAGTATCACTCCCACTCTCGCGGTCACAGTACGGAAGAATGCTGGGCACTCCGCCACCTTATTCAGAACTTAATTGATAGCGGTGTCCTGCAACTGGCAGACAATGATACTGTGTTGTTTGAGAGTGAAAATACTTGTCCTACTAAATGGAAGGGATTGGTGGCAGTTATATCCGATGAGGCTGATGGGACTATTAAACCATTCATAATTCAACTCAAAGGAGTTAACAATCCTTTGGAAGTGACTGCGCCAGAGCCAATCACCTTGCCATTCAGACCACAATATCCTGTTATCAGCTTACAAAAAGTCCCCTAGAATTATGGAGAAGCTGAAGGATCCACCTCTCATATAACTGCTGCAGTGTCGAAGGAAAATCCACTGTGTCTTCCCCAACGGGTGATGAAGCATACCATCAAAGGGGAAAATTCCCATGGAGAAGATTGAAAAATTCCTCCGTGCTATAGGTCATAATGAAGCCAAGGTGGTTTTAAGCTTAAGAGAAGCTCCACATCAAATTTCAATACTGGATTTGGTTTTAACTTCTAAGGATCATATGAAGATTCTACTGAAGGTTTTAGAAGAGGCATACTTGCCGAAATCAGCAGATGTGGAAAAATTTCAACATCTGGTGGGTTATATTTTCAACAACAATGTGATATCTTTCACTGATGATGACATACCGCCCGAAGGGACCGGTCATTACAAGCCGTTACTCATTGCGGTTTTGTCCTCTGGATACATGTTAACTGGAGTCTTGGTAGATGGAGGTTAGTCTCTAAACATCTGTCCTTACGCTACATTGCTGAAGATGAATGTCAATCTCAAGCGGATCCGAAGTAGCCATATGATTATCAAAGCTTTTAATGGATCCCGCCGGAATTCAGTCGTAGAGATTGAGCTACTAATTGAGATTGGTCCCCATACATTCTGTGTATCTTTTCACGTTCTCAAAATAGATACAGGATACAACCTGCTTCTGGGGAGACCGTGGATTCATATGGCCGTGGCAGTCCCCTCCACTCTTCATCAGTAACTTAAATACATTATCAGCTATAGCCTAGTCACAGTCAACGCTGAAGCGGAATGCCCTCAGCAAGGTGACATGCCACTCATCAGTTTCAATTCCGATGTTGAGTCGGTCAGTTTCCAAGCTTTGGAAGTAAGCAACACTCAATATCATTCCATTGGGACCCCATTTCCCATACCCAAGATTTTTGCCGAAGTTATGGCAGCTACTCAAGAAATGATGTCATTAGGACACCAGCCAGGACAAGGGCTGGGTAAAAATAATCAGGGTATGAAGCACCCGATTCAAATGTCCAGTCAAATTGGGACAACCGGACTAGACTATTCTGCCAGTTCCAGTCACAGGAATCCACATAAGCATAAGCAGATTCCTTCAGTTTTAGCCATACGACGATCATTTCCGCCTGTAAATCCAGAGTCCGCACAACCTCTGGTAAAGGTGCCAGCCAATATAATGGCTATGTTATTTCCTAAACTGATACCGGTAAAGGAGAAGGAAGTCTTTGTTCCAGATCCCAAGGTGGAAGAAGAGGAACAAAGAATTAAACAAGACATCGTCCGAATGATGTCAAACATACGCATCATTGTCCATGATGAACATACAAACAGATACACCCCAGACGATGATTGCCCAGACGTAATGGTCATCATTTGGGAGAAGGAGGACGATGACAGCCCCTCCATCACTGCAGTTCACCAGGACTTTGCCCTTGCCAATTGGAGCAGCATTCCTTGCATTGGTCGATAAGGGTAAAATGGGCAGGACTTCTTTCTGCCCTGTAGATATAATAATTGCTTACTTTTCTGTACAGTATTAGCAGTTATTTTATCCGTATATGCTAACACTTTGTATGATTAAACAGTTTCATATATATTAAGTGAAAGCATATTTTGTTTCAGGACTCTAAACTTAGATGTGCCTGTACTTGCTGATAAGATGCCTCTTCTCCACAAGGATTGTAACTTTGATGAAAAGATGAACTCAGACTTGATGGAAATACCAGAGGACAATGAGGTGCCTCCAAAGATCAAAGAATGGATCGAAGACAAATCTAAACCCAACCTTGATCAAACCACCTTCTTCAATCTCAGAACCTTAGAAAACCCTAAGTTAATCCAGATTGGTTCTGACCTTACCCCAAACCAGAGGAATGACATGGTTACACTACTAACCCAATTCCAGAATATGTTTGCATGGTCTCATAAAGACATGGTGGGTTTGTCCACTAATATTATCCTTCATCGCCTTCCCATTAAAGAAGGATTCAAGCTAGTCATGAAGAAGCTCAGGCGGTTGAAACCTGAGTGGAGGTTAAAGCTGAAAGAAGAAATTGTGAAACAATTTTAAGCTGGTATTATCATGGTGTCCACATATCCTGAATGGATATCCAACATCGTTCCCGTGCCTAAGCCTGGAGGAAAGGTGCGAGTTTGCATAGATTATCGAGATTTGAATAAAGCTTGCCTTAAAGATAGCTTTCCCGTGCCATTTATCCACATTCTCATTGACAATACTGCGCAATACGACATGTACTCCTTCGCTGATTACTTTATGTGGTACCATTAAATCATGGTTGCTGAGGAGGATCGTGAGAAAACTGCTTTCATCACACCTTGGGGAACCTATTTCTATAGACGGTTGTCTTTCTGCCTCATCAATGCCGGAGCTACCTATTAGCGAGATATGATGGCTCTTTTCCATGACTTAATGCACAAAGATATAGAAATCTACGTGGATGACATTATTGTCAAATCCCGAAGCGAGGAAGACCACCTAGACCATCTCAAAAAACTTTTCAATAGGTTGCGTAAGTACAACTTGAAGTTGAATCCAGCCAAGTGCGCCTTTGGCGTTAAATCTGGCAAGTTGTTAGGATTCCTAGTCAGCCACAAAGGGATTGAGCTGGATCCTACCAAAATCCAGGCCATTACGGAAATGCCCATTCCTCAGACAGAGAAAGAAATACGGGGATTTTTGGGAAGAGTCAACTTCATTAGTAGGTTCATTTCTCAACTCACAGCAACCTGTGAGCCTATCTTCAAGCTGTTTAGGAAGAACTCCTCCATAAAATGAAATGATGAGTGCCAGAAGGCCTTCCTTACCATCAAAGAACAGCTAGTCAAAGCTCCTGTCTTGGTGCTACCCAGGGATGATGTTCCCCTGTTCATGTACCTTTCCATAAGTAACAATGCCATGAGCTGCATGATGGGTCAGAAAGACGATAGAGGCCAAGAACGAGCTATCTATTACCTCATCAAAAGATTCAGCAGCAGTGAACACAAGTACACTCTGATTGAGAAGACTTGTTGTGCTTTAGCATGGGCTGCCATGAGGTTACAGCATTACCTCCATGGTCACACAACCCATCTCATATCCTGCATGGATCCTCTCAAGTATGTGTTCAACAAGCCCATACTGAATTGTCGACTGTCCAGATGGCAGTTGATTCTGCAACAATTTGACATCATTTACATGACGCAGAAGTCCACTAAAGGTCAAGGAATTACGGTTCAATTAGCCGCCGCACCTTCAGGGGATTTCAAACCCTTGGAGACATACTTCTCTGATGAAGGGGTAATGACAATTCAGAAACACCATCATTACGATACACGTCAAACATGGAATATGTATTTCGATGGAGCTATTAATATGGACGGATCTGGAGCTGGAGTAGTTCTAGTATTCAGTACGGGGGAACAGTATCCCGTCGCCGTCAAATTACAGTTTATCAGCACTAACAACATAGCTGAATATGAAGGCTGTAGCGTGGGGCTAAAACTTGCCCGTTCAATGGGCATCAGGTGGTTAACTGTCTTTGGGATTCAGAGTTTGTAATCAAACAATCCATGGGAATCTATCAAACCAAAGAGCTACATTTGCTGCCTTACCATCGACAAATTTTACAGATGGCTTCGAAGTTCGATGAGATCTCCTTTCTACACATTCCTCGTAATAGGAATGACTTCGCAGACGCATTAGCAACTTTGGCCTCCTTGATTCATATACCTAACAAGGAACACATGCCAAGCGTCACATTGGCCCTGCAAAAGGCACTAGCCTATGGGAACTATGTTGGAGAAGTATCGGATGAGCTACCTCCCATCTAACAACCTTGGTATCAGCATATTAAGGAGTACTTGCGAGATGGATCTACACCCGCTGAGGCGAGCCTGACTGAGCAAAGGCAGATTCATCGACTTGCTATGAAATTCTACCTGAGTGGAGATGCACTCAACAAAAGAGATGCAAGATTAGGTCTCCTCAGATGACTGGACAAGGACCAAGCTCAGAGACTCATGGATGACATCCATGGTGGAGTATGTGGCCCACACATGAGCGACCCTTTACTTATAAAGAAGATCCTCAGAACAAGACATTACTGTCTCTCTCTCAAAGCTGACTGCAATGACCACATCAAGAGATGTTATCAATGCCAAATTCATGGGAATGCTATCCACGCCCCTCCACGGGAGCTCCACAATATGAATTTGCCTTGGCCCTTCTCATTATGGGGAATGGACGTGATCGGGCCCATAAAGCCCAAAGCCAGTAATGGACATCGCTTTATCTTCACCATGATCGACTACTTCACCAAGTGGGTAGAAACAGCCTCCTTCCCCAGGGTTACCAAAGAAGTCCTCATTGCTTTCATCAGAAACAATGTCATTTATCGATATGGACAACTAGAGGTAATTGTATCAGACAATGCTAAGAACCTCAACAACAAAATGGTGGAGGAGTTATGTAGGAAATTCCACATCAAACACCTTAACTCTGTCATCTATCGTCCAAAGATGAATGGTGCTGTTGAAGCGGCTAACAAAAACATCAAGAAGATCATGCAAAAGATGTCTGCCAACCACAAAGACTGGCCCGACTTATTGCCTCTTACTCTATTAGCCTACGGAACATCAATGCGCACTACAACTGGGGCAACCCCCTACGCATTAACCTTTGGGATGGAAGCAGTACTCCCCATAGTGGTAGAAATGGAATCCCTCAGAGTGTTGATAGACGCTCAGCTGGATGAAGACCAATGGGTACAAGACAGGTATCACCAATTGCCTTAATAGACGAAAGGTGAACCGCGACTATTTTCCATGGTCAGTTATATCAACAAAGGATCGCCAGATCCTACAACAGAAAAGTCCGGCTACGGCAGTTTAAACAATATGACTTGGTTTTGAAGAAGATCATCGACAACTAAGATCAGTCTAAGGGAAAATTTGCCCCTAACTGGGAAGGCCCGTTTATTGTCAAGGAGGTATTGACAGGAGGTGCTCTCAGATTATAGGAAATGGATGGCAATGAATTTTCACAGCTTATTAACTCGGACACCGTGAAATGGTACTATGTTTGAAGTTACCATCAAGCAAACATCCTGGGGTTAGATCATTAGATCACCAGTCATTCCGGTTCTTTAACCATTCACTACATACAACTCTTTTCAATTTAGCGCCCCTCAGGGAAACACACTTTTCAAGCCAGCAACCTGGTTTTCAGATCGTCAGATCTTTCCTCTCCACTCGGTTTTTTAACCCTTACTCAACTTTGGCTATCCCACTAGGGATTGAACCTTTCACACTTGCAGATTGTCCCCAAACATGGGATCAAACTTTTCGTTGGCTACAAATCATCCTGAGGGGTGAACTACGTCGACCTGATCTCCTTGATACACGGGAGTACGTAGGCAACCATTTTATATGGCCCGATTGCAATAAAAAAAATAAATACATTTCTACACTCTTCTCCTTACAAAAATAAAAACAACAAAAGCATTCCTACACCCTTTATACCACAAACAGCGTTGAACCTCTTACACCAGGTTCGAACTACGCAGACCTGATCTCTTCCTCAATAGGAGTACGTAGGCAGCAATTTATGGTTCTGTCTAACCCCCTACCAAAACACAAATATTTGTCAATGGTATTGGGATCATCCTTCAATCCACTACATTTCATTGGCTTCAGACCAAAGGGATGGAATTACCTGACCTCCCCATCTAAACGGGAGACTCGGTGACCATCTAAGCTGCAGTTGTTCCTTGAAGAGCAACACCAATCCATAAGAGATGGAATTAACTAGGCTCCTCCTAAATAGGAGTACTGGCGACCATCTGTGTCAATCTCAGAGAGGAAAGCCACATTCCTCTCCACATTTTCATACAGAAACCAGTCCCAAGACACCAAAGATGGTAGGGATACACACAGATTAATGATCCATTCTGAACTATCCAGAGATAACTCAATGTCCATCCAACAAGGAAGAATTCAGAATACATCAAGATCACAAGCCTTAAAGAAGCATGCAAATATCAAGCAAGTATTCAGGCATATCTAAAAGGGAAGTGATCAAAAATATATTTTCATGCTATATATAATACTGTTTGATATACACAATATAAACTGTACATGACAAAATGGCTAAGCTAGTCTGTACAGGAAAATACAAGGCTATCTATAGATTGGTATGCATGTGGGCTAGCAAATCTAACATAGCATCTTTCTCAGAAGAATGAGGTAATACTATGGTCTCCTGTACAAGGATATCCACACACACCAGTAAGTCTGAGGCCATCTGCATGGTGACGCGTTGCTCATCAACGTACGCACTCATCTCGATAAGCATGCCTGTGGTCAAGGATCTCACTGTGGTACTATCTGTGACGGCTACATCTCGGGCAGATATGGCGCTATCCCGCTCAATGATCACTGCATCTATGGCTAATCTGGCCTCATCCCGCTCAACAACAGCGACATCTCTATGAGCTAATGCCTCGTCTCTCTCTAACAGAGCTGCGTCTCTCCCATCAAGAGTTGTCAACATCAGGGCTCTAGCCTGATCCCTCTCAAAGGTCATCAAATGAAGACTCTGCTCAAAGTATTGTGTTGAATGTTGGATCACAACAGTACTAGTACTGGGAGAATCTAAGAGAGCTGCTGACAACCCAGTAAATGGCTCCTCCTCGGTGTAAGAATTAATATCCTCCTTGGGCTCTCCACCACCTGAATCACTACTCGGCACTGTGGATACTACCGCAGCCAACGAAGTCTCTGTCTCCATCCATGCCGAATACTCTACAGAATAACCTGGATGGCTGACAGAAAAAGTAGCTATCTCACGCTGATCTTAACAAGCATACAACCGGGATCGTTCCTCTGCTGACAAGTGGCGAGAAGCTAAGCGCTGACCTAACGTTCCATCAAAAGGATGGAAATCCTAGAACTGGTCAAACTGCGATATCACGGCCAGTGGGTGGCAGGTAGTCATGCCCCTCAAACCAAGCAGAGGGAGATAATCCATGCCCGGAGCATGAGTAATGAAATTGTAGGGCGAACTGAGCCCTGTACACGGCAAGATAGCAAACGGATCTCCAATCCTAGCTAGGAAAATGGACCAAGATGCAGGATCTGTACACTCCATAGGCTAGAAGGAATACGACATAGCTATCTCATGGGTGAAATAATACCCATGTCGTTTGAATGCGCCAATCGGTCTCAGGTGTGACATAAACCACACGTACAGTATGACCAAACTACCTGTGAATACCCCTGCAGGGTAAGTCCTGCAAAATGTGGTCGACCTTAGTGTCTCTGTCATGATCATCAGAATAATGGTACGACCCTCCCTGAGAGCTCTCACTGCCATGATGACACCGATGTCCAACTCATCCATGTATTGTGGCATGTACACGTATGATAATACACACAGCAGTAATACATCTACTCTGGCTAAACGCCACTGGTCCTCTGGTATGGTGAAATCCCCAGAATGCCGAGCATAGCTGTCCTCATAGCAAAATCTGTCAATCAGAAAATGCTGAGATATCATGTGGTCGGATGTGATCTCATCCTGCACAACTCTCCGCCTCAGCCCGGTGAGAGTCATAAACTGTCGGCTCATGTCACTAATGGCCATATGCACATAAGGTCTGTCAAGTGGCAACATCATCAAACGTGCATACTCCTCCAAAGTCAGAGTCAACTCTTGGGTCCCAAGCCGAAAAACCTGCCTCTCCGGTACCCAGTGCTCCAACATGCCCTCCACAAATCCTGCAGGAACTTGAAACATCAAAAGGGTCATGGTATGCTACAACAACTGATCTACAGTCACCTTATCTAAGGGTGAAATACTATCATACCAATATCTCAGACGGGATGCCACCAATAATGGCGGGGTGTGATCTATGCGGCTGACTGTCAAAGAAGACATCTGTGTGGGCCGTATCATAATACCATCCAGGGGTCAATGGTGAATATATCTGGATATACATACATATGCATAACATGATACATGCATAACAGATAATAGATGGCAATATGATACAGGGAATAGAAGATAGTTCATACATTCCTAAATAATACATCATCTATATACATCATTTCTGTACAACTAAAAATACAGGAAAATGGGGCACAGACGCCCTACTACTAATAGAGGCCTATCAAAAGATATAGCGAGAATGGGGCGCAGCCACCCAATATCTAACAAGAGGCCTACCAAAAGAAATAATGAGAATGCACATCAGAAGAAGACAATGGTGTCAATATCTACATCATCAATCCTGTCCACCTGATGTAACTCCTCCTAAGTTACTGGATATCTATCAATAGGGATGTCAAGCCTATACAAAGGAGGATTTACGACGGCAAAGCCAAATGGGTCATCTGAGGGGTCAGATCCTGCGCTAGAAGGATCAAACGAATCTGCCTCTGCCGGATCTCTACCCAAATATCGGATAAAGAAATGTGCCCGATCCAGTCGCTGGGTCAAGCTGTCAATCTGTGTCACATGAGTCGGATCTCAGACACAGACTAGCCAATCCGTCATCATCACGGATCCTAGAACCATATCCCCCACGAACTAAGTGGCGCGGGTCTGGGCTCCAATGGTACGAGGGATCCACAAGTGCTGGAATACATCCTGAGTGCATGGACCCTCTGACAATGCAAAATCGTCAACACCCAACAATGGGATATCAGTGATGGGTGACTGCGATACAGGCCAATAATGTCTGGCAGGAGGTAAGATCGGTACACGGATCTCTCTTGTGGTGCTCCTAATAGCACGCTCCCCTAAATAGAGATGCCATCCTCCATCTATGAAGAGAGGAACCCTACAGGTGGAAATCACGTACTCGACACCAGTCGGGTACCCATCCTCAAATCCAATGGCCAAATGCTCCCCAGAATATGGAATCCATGTGATGACATCAGCTTTCAATAACTCCAGCTGTAGGCGACAATGAGTGAAACCCTCAGCTATAGGGACCTATGCCAATATGGAATGATGCCATCGCCGTCCTCGTGGATAGGTATCCAACCCTAATACACACACAGGATGTAAGCATGGGAGCCTCTCATAGGCCCAAAACTGCCAACACACAGGTAAACATCTGCTATTAGTTAACACTATTAACCTGTACATGGTAAATGACAAGAGAAATACTTACTAACAAAAATGGGTAAAATCCTAACCAAGCCTCAGTCAAGCCCTATGAGCGCATATGCATGCTCTTGAGGAAATATGCAAAGGTGTAGGAGCCTTAATCATATTCTCCAATACGGTCCACATGTCATGTGGCACTGATCAAAGAGAACGACACCGTAGAAGAGTTATCTACTATGAAGTAGCCCCTAATGATCATCAAGAACAGTCGCCGAAGAATGCGATCCCTAATTCTGACATCAGCTGGTATGGGCTCACTCAACAGCCCACTCATAGCATCTATGCTTAAAGGACCCGTATGGACAGTCCTGCCCTTGAGCGCCTCCGCCGAAACTCCTAATAAGAATCTGACGGTAGTCGGGGTAATATCCGCCATGCAAGGCACTAGTGCCCCTCCAAACTCTATACCTGTGAGAAACCGCCAATCCATCGGCGTCATCATCACCTCACAGTCTAACAAATAGAGAGACTGAGTCTGGTGAAACCAGCGCTCAGACAATGTCCTGAGGTAACCCCAAGGACAGCGGCAGGAAAGGATGGAAAAGAACGCCCCAAATCCCCAGTCATGCACAATTGCTCTATAGTCAGGATGTAGAGCCTGGTACATTGAGTGAATGCTGAACCAGTTCCCTTGAGGCTGTGTAAAGCCAGGAACCTACATAAAATGCAGATCGATATTAAAATCCTTTACTCCTTATCAATAGGAAAGAAGGAAGATTAAGATCTAACTTAATACCTCGTTAGCATGCAGATACATCGAGGGATGTCGACTCAAGTCACCCAAAAGCTCTGGGTTTGCCACCTGAATACTCGGGTGGTCCCTACGGGGAACATGTGCAGCATGAGCGGGGTCCGCAACCAGAACATCCTTCTCCTCATCCTCGACGTCCGGCACGTCAACTCGGATTGGTCATATCACCGCCTCCACCAGACGATGAGGCTGTCTAACAGAACGGGGTCAAGGCACCTCAGAAGCCCTCCTCCATACACCAGAAGTGGTCCTGCGAGAACTACTCGACTGATCCGGATCCATAAATATCTGGATAACAAGTCTCCAAATCACCTCAGAAAGGGTGTGGTAATTCTGAAACCTAGAGCTTTCTTTTTAAAATGTATTTTATGATTACATGCATGCATGCATTATTTTAACATCCACATCTACAGTATAGTTAAAAATGCATGACTACTCAATGCCTACATTTTAAAAAATTTTGCTATAGTTTTCTCTATAAATAGGACTATCCACATGCACATAGGAATGACTAGGTGGCCATTCAGTAGCACACCTGCCCATAGTCATATACATATTATTTTCATTAAAAAATCAAAGTCATCAGTCCATAAGGGTAGCTTAATTACCAGGATTACTTTGCTTTACCACCTTTGCTCATTTGTCCTCAAATAGGATAAGAAATAACAGAAAAAGGTGCCAATTTGACTGTTTCAAAAGTCAAATTTTTTCACACCATTATGTTCAGCATGGTTTAATACTAATATTTCCTATATTGAATATTTTTTATCAAGTCATTTGAGCATGCATATTCACTACTATGTGTTTAGATGCAATTCATGTGATAAGTCATTTTCCAACAGATAAAAACTGGAAAATAAGACATGTATACGTTACCAGGACAGTGTAGAACACTTGTACGGTGACAGAATTTGCAGAAAGACGTCCGAACTTAGCAGATCTAAAGAAGAGCTCTAGGATTTCCTTCACGGCGCAACTTAAAAATGACTTATGAAAGCAACCTGCAGGCATTTAATAGCCACGGCTGGTCGCAGGTCCACCTGCGGCTGCTGCAGGTGTACCTGCGGCACCCTTACGTAGGTCCCACCCCTTTGGCTCGGTCCAGTTCGAGTTGCAAAGGAGTTATCACAAGCTGAAAAGGCCAAATCAGGGATAAAAACGCTATGCGATTGATTGGAATAGCCTAAAATCCTGGTGTTTCTGGGCCTGACTGTGGCTTTTATATCATTCATTGGTATTCGCCTAAACATAGGGTATACTATACCAATGTTCCCAGTCGTTGCTGATCACATTCGGCAATACCGCACAGAGGTCCAATGCCATCAATTCAAGGTCGTCACCCTAATCTTTTCAAGTGGATCCCCGGCGGGGGTTACAACGCATGGTCATCTATCCAAAAACAGATCCCTGGCGGGGATTACCACGTATATTTTTCGTTGACGCACACATCAGTGAGGATTAAACAGATCCCCGGTGGGGGTTACAACACATATTTTTCGTTGATATACATGTCAACGAAGGTCAAGTAACCTTGACGTCACTTCAGACATTGGTAAGTAAACCCAGCGACGCATCGGAAGCCATCCGATGATTGCATCAGTTGATACACACATCAATAAAGGTCAAGCAGCCTTGACATCTATCCCCAGCAGGGAATTCATCCATTGATGTACACATCAACAAAGGTCAAGTGGATCCCTGGCGGGGGTTATAATGTGTGGTCATCCGTTGGTTCACACGTCAACGAAGGTTAGGCAGCCCTGACTGCATATACTCTTAGCAGTAAATCTAACAGAACATTGATATGTCCTGGCGATACAAACCAGGAAAGATAAACATCATCGGAGAGGATCGATGATGGAATATGTTATACACATCCTCAAACAGACAAAAACTTTATCCCCACAGATCACTTGTAAATAAGAGGCACATCTTTGGAATAAAGTCTGTATCAAGGATTTAGGACTTTGTTGATAGCCCTAACGTCAACATCCTAAGAAGTTTGGATCACACATCCAAGCGTGTCATCATTGCCATCCCCGGGAGAAGCAACAGGGAGCCGACAATCATGCCCAACATATGGGAAAATAATCCATATGCATCATACATTTGCATTATGTTGCTACGCATAGCATGATATTTATCTTGTTGCATTTCAAGTGTATATGATTCTTTATCCTATCCATACCATTACATTGCATGAATATGATAAAGAGGGGCATTTGTAGACACTCAAATTTTTTTGCACACCTGTTACTGATATTGTAGGAGGGCATACTCGTCTTTCAAAGATAACCCTAGAAGACAGCTCACATCCAGTCCGAATACTACCGAAAGTTCAGTTTCAACCCCGGAATACACACCGAGAGTATTAGTTTCAACCTCAAAGATAACCCCGAGGCATGCAGTTCTAATACCGAAAATTTTACCAGAGAAGGCCGATTCATCCTGGAGATAACCCCGAGATATTCAGTCTTAATCCTGACACCGGGAATAGCAGCGCTAACCTCAGAGATAACCCCAAGGAGTGTAGTTGCAGTTCCGGAGATAACCCCAGAAATGCTTGTTTTAAAGCCATGCAAATAGCTTCAGAACACTCGGCACTCACACCGAGGCACTCAATACAAGACCCGGAGATAACCCCAAGGTGACAGGCACACCTCAGAGATGACACTGAGGACCTTTAACACTTGCAACAGTCCAATCTCAGAGATAACCCTGAGCAACATCTGCTTTATCAGCCCAAACTGGAGATAACCCCGGTGAAGGGCAAAGTCATCATCTTGCCACCTTGACGCCACATCACACCGTCTCAACATTTTAGACATATTTCTACACAGTAATGTACCACAAGAACCAAGGAAGTCCAATCCCAAGTGACTATTACATAGGATAACGGATAGAATTTAAAGCTTGAAGACCAGAGGGCATGGTCCCATCTTCCTGAATTCGTACAACCTCAGTCGGATGCCCGAATTGAAGTTCTAAAAGTCCGAGCGGACATCACGTT
The DNA here is from genome assembly GCA_016801055.1 of Panax notoginseng. Classification (NCBI taxonomy): domain Eukaryota; kingdom Viridiplantae; phylum Streptophyta; class Magnoliopsida; order Apiales; family Araliaceae; genus Panax; species Panax notoginseng. The sequence goes on from CM029014.1 coordinate 191,631,902, forward strand.
GCACGCATGCATGTACTTCAAGACGGCGGGACCCGCGAAGCCCGGGGCACCCGGGCAGCCGCAGGTACACCTATGACTCCCCCTTCTATAAATGGAGGGCTTGGGGTAGCCATTTTGTAAGAGAAAAAGGTGAGAAAGCCCTATCTAATTTGCTCTGTACACACTCCAAACTGAGTGCTTTCTCATTTTAAACACTTATAAGCTCATATATAGCTATTTTTTACCCGTCAGAGCCGAGTGTTCATCCACTTAAAGCTATAGAAGTCTTCTTTGGCAGCCCACTGTAAGCCTTCTTACACACTTTAAAGCCTTTCTCTTCATCTTTGCACACACTATTCTTCACGTTGAGAGTCGTGTTGCGCATGTATGCCCGGACTTCGGTCCGTGGTTTCATTTCAGTTTGTATATATATATATATATATATATATATATATATATATATATATATATATATATATATATATATATGAACTGTGTGTCGAACTTTGTTCGATGAGCCTAGATTTTATATCCGGTACATTTATCTGCTTATATATATATATATATATATATATATATATATATATATACATTTCATCTCGCTTGGAGTTTACTTCGTGGCGGTTGACCGTTTTTACTACTTTTTGTACATTTCGTCCCACCTGAAGTTTACTTCGTGGCGGTTGACCGTTTTTGCAGCTTTATTTACATTTTATCCTTCATGGAGTTTACTTCAAGGAGGTTGATCATTTTATTGCTTTATTTACATTTGCAATCCCCCATGGAGGTGGTTTGTGGTGGTTAATTGTTTGCACACACACACACACACATACACACACACACACACACACACACACACACACACACACACACACACACACATATATATATATATATATATATATATATATATATATATATTTACCGCTTTTATATATTTACATTTTCGATCGCCCATGTAGGTGCTTCGTGGTGGTTGATCATGTCTGTATATATATATTTACAGTTTATATATATATATATATATAACTACTTACTGCGTTCATATCAATTGTGGCATCATGTGAGCCTAGGAATAATGTAATCACAGATTCAGTCCACTAAATCTAGATTCGGTTCCCGTGATGGACATTTTCAGCTATAAGCAGCTTGTAAATTATTCACGGTGTTTGGATTTTCTCAGATGGTTTTATACCCATGAGGAGTTTGGCACTGCTTTATACATTATTTTCTCGAAGATGCTTCACATCTCGAAAATAAAAGCAATCAAGCCGAACATTTAATAAAATAGAAGTATCAAAGGCCTCAATTACTATTGAGCACAGGGTTTGAAAAACCTCTTTTTTACAAAACATCACTACTATATCTTATTAAAACTGAATTTTATATAGAAATTCAAACCCTTTGTATATAGGTGCGAACGAGGCATAGCACTACTTCCAAATAACAGCACATTGACCCACACACACACACATTCATATAACAGTTTCCTAAAAAGTGGCGGTCACTGTGGCAACACGGATGTCGGGGGGTGCCTAACACCTTCCCTCCGCATAAGCAAGTCCCCGGACCCTAATGAATCTCGATTTCACAGACCCGTTTAGCAGTGTCACATCACTGGGTCAATGTGCAAACCTTTTATTGGTTGTGTTGGTACAACCATATAAAAAATAAACTGGCGACTCTTAACAGTCCATCGTCGACATTGTACATGTCGGACCTTTTTCACTTATTTTTTCAAACAAATCTCGCCTAACATGAGAACACCAAAGAACAAGAAATGGAAAGGGACAAATAAAAATTCCGACGTCGACAACAATATATGTATTAAAACTCACAGCTCGTGTTGTATATTTAAGTTTGTATTTGTATTCTGTACCATGTATTTGGCGACTCAGAATAGGTGATGTATACCTATTTTGGGGGCGTCACAGTTGGTATCAAAGCTTAGGGATATGATCCCTGGCTGAGATGTGAGACTAGAACTAGGAAGGGAGAGAAGGGAAATTCCTTCGCTAGTATGACCTACCTAAGTTTATTTGGTCGGTCAGAGTATAGGGATAATATGTGAAATGTCAATTAACCCTTATTTTTTGGCAGTATTTGAAAATGGCATCCGAAAATGTTGAGATAAGAAATGAAGCACATGAGACCATTAAGTCACCAACGATCAATACCCAGGATAATGTGCATCAGGAAGATAATAATCCTCAGTTAAATAATAACACCGATCAGATAATGAACGATGGGATATTTAGAGGCTTTATACAATTCATGCAACATCAGGCGAGAACGACTCCTGTTCAAAATGTAGGTGGAAACACTGGCAACTCCCGGATGATCACCGCTAAGCAGTTCAAGGAGCTGGGACCACCGAAGTTTTTAAGAAAGCCAGAACCACTTAAGGCAGAGACGTGGATAAAGCAGATCACCAAGATATTTGATATCTTGGGATGCTCTGAGGAGTAAAAGGTTCCCTTTGTCACCTTTATATTGCGAGAAGAGGCAGATTACTGGTGGGAATCAGTAAAACGTATTGCCGCATCGAAGATGTCTTGTGAGAAGTTCCAAGAACTGTTCAACGATAAGTACTTTTCTGAAAGTATTCGTCACATGAAAGAGGTAGAGTTCATCAAGCTGGATCAAAACAATATGACCATGTCGCAATACGAAGCTAAGTTTGTCGAGTTGTCCTGGTTTGCGTCCCACTTGGTTGATAATGAGGAGAGAATGACGCGGATATTTCTAAGAGGTTTGAAACCTGAAATACGTCAATACCTCATTTCTCACAAACTTTGTTTATATTCCGATGTTGTGAATAGGGCTCAGTTATTGGAGTGCGATAATGAGCCAACCCAACCAAAAGGTAATGACCAGCAACACGATAATAATCGTACCGGTGACAATGACCATCGGAATAATGATAACCATCGTGGAGGAAATTATCATGCCAGAAATGGTAACCACTACGGTGGTAATCATGGCCAAGATAATAGAAGAAATGATTCATGTGGAAAATTCAAGAAGAGAAGATTTAATGATGATGGGAAGACGTCGGCAGTAGCACCAGCGCCAGTAACAAATTCTAGGGGAGGAGAACGAATGCCAGTTAGATGCTACAGATGCGGAGAGGAGGGACACATAAGTCCAAACTGTTCACAGCCTTCTAAGGTATGTTTTAGTTGTGGAAAAGACGGTCACATAGCTCGATTTTATCTTGTAGTGAAATCAAGTCCAGCTGGGACGGTGGCACCAAAGGCGGATACGAATAAAATAAAGTCAGCGATTTTAGGAAGAGCATTTTTTTATGACTTCTCAAAAAGTGAGTAACCCGAACGAAGTTAGCACGGGTTAATTAATTATAAATTCTTGTGAAGTCTATACCTTATTAGATACTGGTTCTACCCATTCTTTTATTTCTCTTACTCGCGCTCAATGTTTAAATTTAACTTTAGAGAAATTAGACTTTGACTTATCTGTTGAAACTCCGTTGGGAGAAACCATCGTTACATCCACTATTTATAAATCCTATTTGATTCAAATTGACACTTTTACGTTACTTATCTATCTTATCTCTTTGAAAATACTTACGTTTGATGTGATTTTAGGGAGTGATTGGTTAACTACTCATCATGCAAAAAGTGATTGTTTTATTAAGGTTATTAGCTTTCATATTCCTAACCAACCTATTATGCAAATTCAAGCAACCAAACTACTAAAGTCAATCACTATCATATCAAGCCTTAAAGTCGTTCATTCATTAAAAAATAGATGTCAAGCTTTCTTATCAATGTCATAGATTTAAACAAAGATACATCAGATTTGAATGATATTTCTATTGTTAATAAATTTCTTGACATATTCCCCGAAGAACTTTATAGCCTACCCCAGAGCGTGAAATCAAATCTTGTATCGACCTTGAACCCAGTACAAAACCCTCAAATATTTCTTCACCTAGAACGAACGTAACATGTGCCAAAGACGTTGGCTCGAGCTGTTGAAGATTCGACCATACCATTCAATATCATCTTAGAAAAGTGAACGTGGTAGCTGACCGTTGAGTGGAAGATAATATGCGAGTGCGATATTGTTAACATAAAGACCCATTTCGTACGATTTACAAAAGATAGAGATAGAGTTAAAGACTCCAAGAACCTACGTGAAGATAGCGAATATACGATTAGAATCGACTTTAATCGATAAAGTTAAAGTCGCTCAAGCTATAGATTCTGAGCTGATGAATGTGAAGAAGAAAGTTCAAGAAGGCGTTATTCTAAAAGCAAGAATCGACGAAGAGAAGAAAATCTCAACCCTCAATTTATTGGCCCATTTAAAATCCTCGATCGAGTAGGAACTGTGGCCTATAGACTCGCTTTACCGCCAAGTATGTCGCGTGTTCGTAATGTTTTTCACATATCGATGTTACGTAAATATATGGACGACCCGAACCACATTATTGAATTAGAACTAGATGAGATAGCAGAAGATTTAACATATGAGGATATACGTGTTAAAATCTTGGATAAGAAGGATCATATTAGACACTTAAAGGTTATACCTCAAGAGTTAGAATCTAAACAAGGTATCCTCACCTCTTCGGCATACCAGCTACGTACATAAATTTCGAGGGCGAAATTTCATAAGGAGCGGAGATTGTAAGACCCCAAATTTTAGAAAATAAAAGTATTCAAAGTTTCTATTTTGGTAAATAGGTAAATTGATAAAAGTTTGAAGTTAAGGATGATATTTGAAAATTCTGCAAAGTAAGCAAGTTGTTATAAAATATTCGTTGTCGGGAAATATTCGATTGGTCGGGGAATATTCGTTTTAACAGGGAATATTCGTATGACGACACCATCATTGGTGGACCCCACAACGGAATAACTGTTGGAGTTAGAAAATGACAGAAATATCTTTTTATAAAAATAACAGCGAAAGTTTTATCGTTAAACTGTTGAAATACCCGGTAGTAAAAGTAAAGTAATACGCGTGGTTGCATAGTAGCATACGGTATTGATGCTTACGAAGCCACTCAGTTATACTCAATTATTGCTACAGTAATTGCTGCATAGTATCTCACGTTATTTGATTCAATTATTGTCACAGTATCATCTGTATATTATTTTATATTTTTAAATCAATAATTGAGACGACAAAATTATTCATATTATTATTTGCAATATTGACGATGTCTAGAAAGTTCTGTCGATGAGAGGTTTGGTCACCTAATTGCGCGTCAATAGGGAGAAATCCTTTTCAGAAAGCCCCATCTTTTCTGGGAATGATCTGGTTGTTAAATATTGTGAGTTATAATAATAATGATGAATAATTGTTAATAGATTAAAAATGTGTTTATTAAAGATAAGTGATTTGTGGTAAATATTTATTTATTTTTTGATATAAATAAAGGGGTTTGTTATGAGGTGTTTGTTATAAGTTTGACTTATTATTCCATGAGGAGATATGCTAATTTTTCAGACCGTTGGTTGAAGTTATAATAGTAAATCAATATAGATTGTTGGTTGAAGATATAATAGTAAATCAATATGGACCGCTGGTGGAAAGTTATAATAGTAAATCAATATGGATCACTGGTTTAAAGTTTTAATAGTAAATTAGTATGGACCGTTGCTTTAAGTTTTAATAGTAAATTAATATGGACCGTCCGTTTAAAAGTAAATTAATCTGGGCCGTTCATAAATTAGTTACTATTCAGTTCTTTTTCCTATAAATAGAAGCTCATTCTTTCATTATTTCTTACGAATTCACTGAAACTCTAGAGAGAGAAACTATAAAGAGAAAGAAGAGGAGTATTCTGCTACTATCCTATTTCAGTATTCAATCTTCTACTAAGGTAAGGGGTGTTATTTATTTCATATTTACTTACGATATTATTCTTTGTATTCGTAAGAAATATTATCTTCGTTCAATATTCGTAAGGGATATTAATTGTTGTATTCGTAAGGGGTATTATTTCTTTCGTATTCATGAAGAGAGTTATTTTCTTTCAATACTCGTTAGGGTTGTTATTCCATTCTTTATTATTCTGTGGGAATAACCTGTCTACGCGGACTACTACATGCATGGTGAATTCTTTTGTTATTCCATTCTTTATTATTCTGTGAGAATAACCTGTTTACGCGGACTACCGCATGCATGGTGAAATCTTTTGTTATTCCATTCTTTATTATTTTGTGGGAATACCCTGTCTACGCATACTACCGCATGCATGGTGAATTCTTTTGTTATTCCATTCTTTATTACTCTGTGGGAATAACCTGTCTATGCGGACTACCGTATGCCTGGTGAATAACCCTTCGTATTCAATTGTTATTAAATTGTGAAAATGATCTGTCTATGCGGACTACCACATGACAGGTGAAAATCCAATTGCAGTTTCGTATAATATTTCTTTTCATATTCTTAAATCTAAACTTACTATGGTAGGTATTGCTTCTATAATTCATGAAATTAGTGGAATATCCTTGAGTTTTGCGCTTCATCCAGTATCGTTTCATTAAAATATTGATATGAACTTTCTTATTAAATATCAATATTTTCACTCGGGGTACTATTCACGGGTTACTATTCACTCGATTACTATTTACTCGAATATTATTCACCCGAGGATTCGGGGTACTTTTCATACCGAATTACTATTCACGAGTTACTATTCACAGGTTACTATTCATGGGATACTATTCACCCGGAGTACTATTCATGAAAAATATTGATTTTTTTTCGGTCCAAATCACTTTTGATACAATATTATTCTTGAATTTTACTCCACAAAGCAGTATCATGTTGATAATTTGAACATTATTGAATCCTGGATAAATTAAATTATAAATATTTAAAAATTTATCCTTTGGTTTCTTTTAATTGAATTCTTATATCATTATCATCATCCTCATGCTTATATAAAAGTCATATGTGGCTTACGTGCATATATGTACTATTGATTGGTATGTTATGACCAGGGATTATTCAGTATAATCATGACTGTAATGTTACAAATGTTGTGGTAAAAGTTCTCATTGGCCCGTAGTGTATTGATGGACAGTTGTTGATTTGATCATAACCATTGATGAAAACACGAACATCCTTGGCCCGTAGTACATGGATAATTCGTGGTCGTGATACTAATGAATATCCTTGGCCGTAGTGCAGGAATGATTCGATGATGTGGATTAATTATTAAGCTGAGTCTCAGCGATAAAATTGACGATAAACTTTTTAAATCATAGAAGATAGTAGATATCATGCCCTACTTGACTCTTCTAATGGATTGCTTGTTCTGCTGCAGTTAAACTTGATATTTATTATATTTTTATCAGTTTAACGTTGTTGAAGGCTAACGATAATTTATTCTGCATTATCTTAGTCATAATATTTCTTACTGGGCTAATTGAGCTCACCCTTTGCTTTCATTGTTCTCTTCAGGAAATGAGAATACAGCTAGGACTAGTCGGGGAACGGAGTGACGATTCAGATATTTGCATTAGTAGTCCTCACTATTCTGTGAAATAGTGTGATAATAAATGAGGACTTATTTTGAGTTTAAATACTGTCTAGAAGATAATATTTGTATTAAAACTCACAGCTCATGTTATATATTTAAGTTTGTATTTGTATTCTGTACCGTGTATTTGGCGACTCAGAATAGGTGATGTATACTGTAGCGAATGTGTTGTTTGAGTTGTGATTCTGAGGACATAATCCTTTTAAGAGGGGAATGATGTAACATTCTATATTTTTTTTAAATGTAAGTCATAAATATTTATTGATTTATATAAATATTTATTGGATGTGTTTATTATTGAATAAGTAATTGTTCAATTTGAGTGAGTTGTTTTAATTAATTATTTATTTGTTAAATAATTAATATGTTATGTGGATTGAGTTATGTGGTTAAGTGATTTATTTAATAAATTATTATTTCATAAAGTGTGACAAATAAGTATTTGTTCAATTTGAGTGAGTTGTTTTAATTAACTATTTATTTGTTAAATAATTAATGTGTTATGTGGATTGAGTTATGTGGTTAAGTGATTTATTTAATAAATTATTATTTCATAAAGTGTGACAAATAACTTTGTGATAAAGAGTTATTAAAATAAATTAAAGTCATTTTAATTTAGTTTTGCCAAACAAGGTGTAAGTATATTAATCATTTAAATTTTAAAGGGATTTGCCAAACAAAGCCTATGGCCCTTGGATTTTTGAATTTAAATTATTAAAATATAAATAATATATATATATATATATATATATATATATATATATATATAAATATATTTTTGGTAACTGATAAACTTATTGGTATATTTAATACAGTCGTCAGTTTCCAAACGTTTGAAAAATAGAGCGCGCGTTACTTTTAATTTTAGTATACGTATACTGTTATGTGGCTTAGCTATCAGTTTTACCTTAGAGTTATCTGCTAAAAGGAGAAAAAGAAAAGTTTTAGAGAATTTAAGAGGAGAAAAGGGTCTGTGAAGTTGCAATTCTCAGAGGTTAGCAAGGATTTCAAAGCTAATTCAGTGGTGTTTTGCAAGGAATTATTACGCTAATTGAAGGTATTTTCCCTAATTATATGAATATGCATATATGAGCATACGACAAAATTTGATATACTTTGTAATTTCAAATTTGTTGAATTGTTGTTATACAATGGGTTACTTGTGATTATATGAGTTTATGATGATTAGAGGTAGTGCTTAAACGAGAATTGCATGATAAATTCATTTGACAGTAGGAAGAAATAATGTCAGTATATGTATTTCTTATGTAGCTTATGTAAATAACAATTATGATGATCAATTTAGTGTGTGAAATTGAACTGTGACTATATTAGTTAGTTTGTTAAGAATTACAGAGAACTTAGTTCAAAAGAATCAAATTGGTGTATCATTATGATTACAGTATTCACTGTGTCAAGAAATATCAAAAATGGAGTTTTTGGATTTTAAAATATGTTATTCTAGTATTTAATTTTTCTAAAATTATGGTTTAAGTGGTGTTAATTTAGTATTTGTATGCTTGGTAAAGTTTATGTATAATTTGCATTAGTTATTTATGTTAATTAGTGTTGGAATTGAAGTTATAGACAGAAAATTGAGTTGTTCTGTTCTTCGTGGTTGGTTTCTGTGAGTTTCGGCGCCCCAGCGTCAAAATTCACGCCCCAGCGCCAAATTTCGCGCCCTGGCGCCAAGGTTCGCGCCCCAGCGTCAAAAATGGGCCCGTAGCTCGCGTCCAGCGCTGAAGCTCGCGCCCCAGCGCTGAAGCTCGCGCCCCGGCGCCGGAAAAGTGGCCTAGTTGGGCAGTTTTGACCTCCTGTAGTAAAATGGCCATAACTTTTCCATACGAACTCCGATTTAGGTAATTCAAGATGATTCGAAAAGAGGACGAGTACACCTACAACTTTCATTCTTTAAGTTTTTTAATTTGAGGTCTGTAACAGTAGTCAAAATGGCTATCTTTAGGACTGTTGTGTATTTAGAGCCAATCGGAGGGCGTCGGGATGCACGAATGCAAGTGCAACCCTTTGGGTATTAGTATAATTTAATGATAACATGTTGAACATGTATTAAGATGTTGTATCAAGTTGTTAATGTACATGTGGTACAATGACATGATCATTTAAGTAGTTGTAATAAAGCTAAAAAGTAATATTCATGAAAGATGTGATGTTGTTTAAACTTAAACTTAGTTAGTAGCTATACTAAGAGTAATAAAGGAACTCATAAAGGTAATATTAGTATAATTAATGTGTATTGTCAATACATGTGGTATGTGTAGGATTGGGGTGAACGTGAATAGTAATTATTTAACCTACACACGAGGCAAGTTCCCTAACCTTTGCTACTTTATTATTCAGCAAGGTTACTTTTCACTGTTATGTTATACTTATGCAAGTTCTCTAACTCTACTTTTATAATTGTGCAAGTTTTCTTAACTCTAAACTAGTTATATTAGCATGCAAGTACCTTTAGTTTATCGTTCAAGTTATTATTTGTTGTGCATGCTTGATATTAAATTCTAAAATGTAACCTTAGCTTAATGTTGTTCAAAGCAAGGTATGATAAATTATTCAATTGTTATGCTATTAGATTATTCCTAAAGCATGAACTTAGAACGAAATGTTTATTCAGTATGATCGTTCAATAACATAGTGTTACTATCTTGTATTCAACTAACCCTTAGTTGATGTCCGTTGAACTCCAAATTACCTTGAAAGCTTATCCAAACCAAACTTACTTTGGTGCGGACTTGTATTCTAAATACTGAGATGAACAACTCTTTTAATAGAGGTTTACGCTTAACGTTGAAATGGTTGTGCACAATACATTGTACGAAGGGTTGATCCCCCTAAGTACGTGAAGTCCTTATAGTCTTATGACTGTTAAAGTTAAAGTTGAAAGATTACTTATAACTGTGAACATGATTCGTGGTCATTAGACCCTCAGTGAATGTTAAAATTTTCATAAAGTTAATAGAATATATTGTTCAGTTCTATTGAGCCTATTATTGGCAATTGATGTGAAAGTTTAAAGATTTACTTATTGTTATTTCAAGTGGGCATTGTTTTCTCACTCTTGCCTGTAAAATTTCTTACAGCTAAAGTTGAAACGGGTGACGTACCTAGTACCAGTAAGGGAAAAGGAAAGATGAATAAATGCTGAAGACTTGTAATAGTTTTGATAGTTTACTTTCAGAATTTGATTTAAAGATTGTAATGAAGTTATTTAATTTTTCGCATTTGAATGATTGTTGTTAAAGGTTGGATAACCTGGGAGATTTCTTTTATTTAAGTTTAATCCTGTATGGGCAGGTTTTCTTTTATTATTCAATTCTATTATGATTGGGTAGTTAGAAATGAATGTTTTGATTACGTGAACACCAAATCTTGAGGTAATGAAGTATCGGGATTTGGGGATGTCACAGGTTGGTATCAGAGCTTTAGGTTATGAACCTTAAGTGGGGGAAAAGCCTTAGGAAGTAACCTTTTGAAAAGATAGTGGAGTTAACTCTTATCGAGTTTTAAGAAAGAAGTAATAAAACACTTATGTGCTTATGTGTTTATGTTTATGTACTCGTGGGTGTCGAGTAGTAATGATTATTAATTAAAACTTTAAAACTTTGTTGTCAGGATGACTAATGTTGGAGAGTCCAGTCAAGCTAGGGAGGAGGAACCTCAAATGCCTATAGAGGAGGAACCTCGCGATGTTCAGGTAGTTTGGGAACAACTATTGCCACGGGAGTCAGCCCCGTTGGTCACAGTAGTTGAGGATGAGGATGATGATGTGGAGACAGACGAGGAGGATCCCATTGAGTTACCGTAGGAGGATGAGGATGACGAGGATGAGGAGGAAAGGATTCCGCTTAACTCGATAGCTGGCCGTGTATATGATGAAGTGCACGACCTTAACGTGGAACTACAAGATACAGTGGAGGAGTTACAGGAGATAGTAGCTGAACAACTGACTACAATTACACAAAAAGACGGCGAGATCCAGGATCGTGATGAACGACTGACAAACGCCGAAGAGAAACTAACACAGACTGAAGGAGAGAAGGAACAATTGATCGAGATGGTTGCTGAACTGAAGAGCAGGCTGAGAGAAGAAGCGGCTAAGAGGGCAAGAGCTGAAGATGCATACGAGGAAGCTTATCAACGAACTGGAAGAGCAGTAAGGAGCTCACAGACAAAAAGGATGAAGATGGAAGAAATGGTCAAAGTATTCGACACCGCAATTAATCGAGCTCAAGATCGAGTTATGGGATATCCGATTCAGTTCGAGACGCTGCCATCATTTGTGTTAGATCGAAGAACGATGTTTCGAGTCATGGAGGAAGAACGTGATAGGGCTAAGAAGTATCTTAATAGATCATCATAGAAAGTGTGCCTGTAATGCACGTAATATGTATTAAATAATGTGTAAATCCCTAGTGTTAAGTAACCATGGGATATGATAATAATGGCGTTGTCCTAAAACTTTTGTAGTTCAGGAAAGGATGTAGATAGCAGAGATGCTATTGTGTTATGTTCTCAAAAAGTTTATGAATAAATAAAAGTTATTATTTTATTCAAAGTGTTATGTGCTATATGGTTATTTCTTTTGTAGATGCAAGTTAATTAGAAATACTTGAAGGAGTTGAGTAATGGTCTAATAGATGTTTTATTTTAAACAGAAAATGCCTCCCAAATGTCAACCAACACGACAGAGAACCACCGAAGAAACTAACGACAATGTTAATGCGAATTCCGTTCAACAACTAGTGACACTATTGACAGGAGCGTTGCAGAATCAACCTCAAAACCATGGTACAACGTTTAAGGAGTTTAAGGCGGTTGGACCACCTGAATTCCGTGGGTCCATGAATCCAGTTGAAGCTCAAACCTGGATTATGGAGATAGAGAAGGTGTTCGATGTCGCTAGGGTAGGGGATGACCAGAAGACGGCTTTCGCAACTTTCATGTTGAAAGCAGAAGCTAGTTATTGGTGGCAGGCCAATAAACCTCGTGAAGGGCCAGGAGTGATGACCTGGGATTGGTTTAAGGAGTTGTTCTTCGAGACCTATTTCCCGAAGAGTTCAAAGAGTCAGCTGGAAGTACAGTTTCTAGAGCTGAAGCAAGGGACGATGTCGGTATCCGAGTATGCCGCAAAATTCAACGAATTGGCGACGTTTGCGCCATATCAGGTTAGCACAGACGAACGCAAGACGAAGAGGTTTGACCAGGGACTGAAGCCCTGGCTGTACAGTAGGGTTTCCCTATTCCAGTTGAAGACATTTACAGCAGTAATGGAGAAAGCAGTACTCGCCGAAGGTGGAGGCGAGGCGGTAACAAAATTCAACCAGGAACAAAAGAAGAAGAAGAATGAAAATGAGATGAAGAGTGGAGGTGGTAGCGGTGGAAACAACAACAACAACAACAACAACAACAACAACAAAAACAACAACAACTTGAAGAGAAAGTGGAATGGAAGTATGGGTACTGGAAACCAGCAGGGTGACTAGCAGAATAAGAAGTTTGAAGCATGTGCGACATGTGGGAAGTTTCACAAGGGAGCGTGTTTGATGGGGAAACGAGTTTGCTACAAATGTGGCCAGTAGGGTCACATCGCCCCAAATTGCACTCAATCAAAGAAGAATGTGTGCTTCACGTGCAGATCTAAGGATCACTTTGCTCGTGAATGTCCTAAGAAGAAGGAGGGAGTGGCAACCAGAAACAATGGAGGAGGTAACAATGGAGGTACGTGGGCTATTACAGGACCTGCAACATCAAACAAACCCACAGCCAGAACCTTCAACATGACTGTGCAAGATGCTGTGCAATCAAAGGATGTGGTGTCAGGTATTATCCCAATCAATGATATTGATGCATATGTATTATTTGATTCGGGTGCTACTTGCTCGTTTATATCTGATGAATTTGCTAAGAGGTTAGAATTGCCTAGAGAAGAACTGAATTTTCCTTTGAACATAGAAATTGCGAATAAGGAAATAATCCCTGTTAGGTTCGTTTACAAGAACTGTAGGGTGAACATTAAGGGGAATATCTTGTTAGTAGATTTGATTCCGATTAGACTCGGGGAATTTGATGTAATTTTGGGAATGAATTGGTTGTTCAATTATGGAGCAGTAATTGACTGCCAATAGAAGTGTGTAAACCTTATGACTCCGTCAAAGGTAGTATTTTATGGTAGCAAGTCGCCAAGACAAATAAAATGTCTGACGACTATGCAGGCCAAGAAGTTGTTGAGTCAAGGTTGTGTGGGCTATTTAGCTTACATAGTCGATACTCAGAAGAAAGGTGTGAAATTAGAAGAAATACCGGTAGTGAGAGAATTCGAAGACGTGTTTCCAGAAGATTTGCCAGGACTTCCACCGGACAGAGAAATTGAATTCGTGATCGACTTAGTGCCGGGAACAGCACCGATATCAAAGGCTCCGTACAGAATGGCTCTGGTAGAAATGAAGGAACTGATGGTACAGTTGTAAGAACTGCTAGACAAGAAATATATTCAACCAAGTGTATCGCCGTGGGGAGCGCCAGTTTTATTCGTGAAAAAGAAGGACGGGTCAATGCGTCTTTGCATTGATTATAGGGAGTTAAACAAAGTCACTATTAAAAACAAATACCCGTTGCCAAGAATAGATGACTTGTTTGACCAGTTGAAGGGTGCTAAATACTTTTCAAAAATTGATTTGAGAAGTGGGTATCACCAATTGAAAGTGAGGAAGGAGGATATACCACGAACGGCATTCAGAACTCGATATGGATATTACGAGTTTCTGGTGATGTCTTTTAGTTTAACCAATGCACCTGCTGCGTTCATGGATTTGATGAACAGGGTGTTTAAACCATTTTTAGACAAGTTCGTAGTGGTGTTTATCGACGACATTCTGGTGTATTCCAAAACTCAAGAAGAACACGTGGACCGTTTACGTCTGACATTGGAGACACTAAGAAAGGAAAAGTTGTACGCGAAGTTTTCTAAGTGTGAATTTTGGCTCGATCGTGTACAATTTTTGGGTCATGTTATTGACAAGGAAGGGATTTCAGTAGATCCATCGAAAGTGGAAGCTGTAATCAATTGGGAACAACCAAGAACACCTTCGGAGGTGAGGAGTTTCTTGGGGCTGGCCGGTTATTATAGAAGGTTTATACAAGATTTTTCTAAGATAGCCACTCCGTTAACAAATTTGACACGAAAAGCTGTGAAATTCGTTTGGACGGAAAAGTGTGAAGAGAGCTTCCAAGATTTGAAGAAAAAGCTAAGTTTGGCACCTGTGTTAACCCTACCGGATAATACAGGAAATTTTGTGGTGTATAGTGATGTCTCACACAAAGGATTGGGTTGTGTTCTTATGCAAAACGGCAAAGTTATTGCCTATGCATCAAGACAACTGAAGGATTACGAGAAAGGTTACCCGACTAATGATTTAGAATTGGCTGCAGTGGTATTTGCTCTCAAGATATGGAGACATTATCTGTATGGAGAGAAATGTGAGATCTACACAGACCACAAAAGTCTGAAGTATATTTTCAATCAGAAGGATCTGAACATGCGTCAGAGGAGATGGATGGAATTGATAAAGGATTACGATTGTGAGATCTTTTATCATCCGGGCAAAGCGAATGTGGTTGCGGATGCTTTAAGTAGGAAAGGTCGGGAGAAATTAATGCTGCTAACAACTCAGGAGGAGCTCATTTCAGCAATGACAAAGTTAGAACTAGAAATCAAATTTCCACAGGAATCCGACGAACAACTATTTCAGATAGAAGCTGGTCTAACTTTACTAGACAAGGTGAAAAACGCTCAGTTACAAGATGAAGAATGTGAAAAGATAAAAGAGAATATGGTTGATGGTAGCAATACGAAATACAAGTTCGATACCGAAGGATTACTACGGTACGAGAAAAGAATCTGGGTTCCAGCAACACTATAACTGAAAAATGAAATCCTGGCCGAAGCTCATAGCTCAAGATATTCAATTCATCCAGGAAGCACGAAGATGTATCAAGATTTACGCCGACATTTTTGGTGGCCGAATATGAAAAGGGATGTTGCAGAATGTGTGGCTAAATGTTTGACATGTCAAAGAGTAAAAGCCGAACATCAAAGACCCAGCGGATTGCTTCAACCGTTGGAAATACCGGAATGGAAATGGGAGCATATCACGATGGATTTTGTGGTGGGTCTTCCAACTACTCAGAAAGGATATGATGCGATTTGGGTAATAGTAGACAGACTGACAAAATCTGCACACTTTTTGCCAATAAAGATTAGATTCAATCTTGATCAGCTGGCAAAACTATACATTAAAGAGATCATTGCAAGACATGGAGTTCCAGTGTCAATTGTGTCAGACAGAGATCCGAGGTTCACATCAAACTTCTGGAAGAGACTACAAGAATATATGGGAACACAGTTGCGAATGAGTACGGCATATCTTCCGCAAACAGATGGCCAAAGCGAACGAACGATCCAGACATTAGAAGATATGTTGAGAGCATGCGTCATGGATTTCAAAGGAAGCTGGGAAGAGCAATTACCGTTGGTGGAATTTGCCTACAATAATAGTTATCACGCGAGCATCGGCATGCCGCCTTATGAAGCGTTATACGGCAGAAAGTGCAGAACTCCACTGTACTGGGATGAAGTTGGTGAACGTTAACTGTTAGGACCAGAATTGGTGCAACAAACTGCTGAGGTTATCAAACTCATCAGGATAAGATTGCTAGCAGCTCAAGACCGACAGAAGAAGTATGCTGATCAACACAGGCAAGATCGTGCATTTGACGTAGGAAGCTATGTATTCCTAAAAGTTTCTCCTTGGAAGGGAAAAATTCGTTTCGGTAAGAAGGGAAAACTAAGCCCGAGGTTTATTTGACCCTTTGAAGTGCTGCGAAAAGTTGGAGAGGTAGCTTATGAGGTAGCTCTACCTCCAGAGTTGGAAAACATTCATAATATTTTTCATATTTCGGTGTTACGACCATATAAACCCGATTACAAGCACGTAATCGAGTACGAACCGTTGCAGTTCGAGAAAGATTTGTCTTATGAAGAGGTTCCTATCCAGATAGTCGACAAGAAAGAACAAGTGCTCAGGAATAAAGTGATACCTTCTGTGAAGGTGATATGGAGGAACCACAACGCTGAAGAAGCAACGTGGGAACTCGAAGAGAAAATGTTGAAAGAATACCCTGAGTTATTTGTTTAATCTATGTCTTCGATTCTGAGGACAGAATCTTTGTAAGTAGGGAAGAATGTAGCGAATGTGTTGTTTGAGTTGTGATTCTGAGGACAGAATCTTTTTAAGAGGGGAATGATGTAACATTCTATATTTTTTTTAAATGTAAGTTATAAATATTTATTGATTTATATAAATATTTATTGGATGTGTTTATTATTGAATAAGTAATTGTTCAATTTGAGTGAGTTGTTTTAATTAATTATTTATTTGTTAAATAATTAATGTGTTATGTGGATTGAGTTATGTGGTTAAGTGATTTATTTAATAAATTATTATTTCATAAAGTGTGACAAATAAGTAATTGTTCAATTTGAGTGAGTTGTTTTAATTAACTATTTATTTGTTAAATAATTAATGTGTTATGTGGATTGAGTTATGTGGTTAAGTGATTTATTTAATAAATTATTATTTCATAAAGTGTGACAAATAACTTTGTGATAAAGAGTTATTAAAATAAATTAAAGTCATTTTAATTTAGTTTTGCCAAACAAGGTGTAAGTATATTAATCATTTAAATTTTAAAGGGATTTTCCAAACAAAGCCTATGGCCCTTGGATTTTTAAATTTAAATTATTAAAATATAAATAATATATATATAAATATATTTTTGGTAACTGATAAACTTATTGGTATATTTAATACAGTCGTCAGTTTCCAAACGTTTGAAAAATAGAGCGTGCATTACTTTTAATTTTAGTATACATATACTGTTATATGGCTTAGCTATCAGTTTTACCTTAGAGTTATCTGCTAAAAGGAGAAAAAGAAAAGTTTTAGAGAATTTGAGAGGAGAAAAGGGTCTGTGAAGTTGCAATTCTCAGAGGTTAGCAATGATTTCAAAGCTAATTCAGTGGTGTTTTGCAAGGAATTATTACGCTAATTGAAGGTATTTTCCCTAATTATATGAATATGCATATATGAGCATACGGCAAAATTTGATATACTTTGTAATTTCAAATTTGTTGAATTGTTGTTATACAATGGGTTACTTGTGATTATATGAGTTTATGATGATTAGAGGCAGTTCTTAAACGAGAATTGCATGATAAATTCATTTGACAGTAGGAAGAAATAATGTCAGTATATGTATTTCTTATGTAGCTTATGTGACAACCCCAAAATAGGTCCATTCCACCCAACCCATTCTGAGTCGTCAAATACATGGTACAGAAAACAACTACAACTTTATTACAATAATTGTCGTGCAAAATACAACAACACATATGCTGTGAGTTTGGATACAAATATATACCAAATGTGACTCATGTTCCAACCGTGGACATCACCTCACAATAACACCTTACATAAAGGTATAGTCAAAAACTGTTTTAGAAATTAGAATCTTTGGGAAGTGCTCAAGGAAACCTTCGTACATGGGAGGCCACGCGTCTAGGTTATGATAGATATCATATGGCCACAGAATTATCCTTGGTTGACCCAATAGACCCCAAAGAAAAACGAGAAGATTACTATCATATTCTTCCCAATGGTGAGTCTTCTCTTGACTTATTATTATCTCCACTGTCTCTAACTGAGAATTATATTTTAAACAAACACCAAGATTATATAGGTAGTGCCCATAGATATACTCAGCAAGTGGATGAGCACAACCCTGTCCTATGATGACACGAGGTTGTATGTCATTAGACATCTTGTATGATAGTGACAAAACACCCTTCCAACGTTGGGTTCGCCTCACCCTATTTTCTTCACCAAATATAACTACTAAATGATGACCACCGTTCTATTCCCTTGTTACCCCCGCTCGACCCAGATACACTCTTATTACCTGAAAGGAATTGTGAAGCAAAAGGGTGAGCACAACTAGCTCAGTAAAGAATATCATGACTAAAGATAATTAAATTATCAATAGCCTTCATCAATAATAAATCAGAGATTTAGAACATATGGTAAATGATAAAAATTTCAACCATAGTTGCAGCGGAACGAGCAATCCATTAGAAGAGTCAAATAGACTATAAAGTCTATTATCTTCTCCATGTTAAAAATCCACCAACAATGTTTTATCCATATAACATCACTCAACAGTTCCTTTCCACAATCATATGAATAACTCATAATCATAATTGTGACTATAAATTTTTCTTCGCACCCAGGACGAAGAATATTTTCATCACCTGTCTTTACCTGAAACATCAAAGATCATGGTTATACCAAATCACAATTTCTGTTTATAATCATACTAACAAATCCATCTTTGCACTACGGGCCAAAGATATTCATCAACAAACCATCTTTGCACTACGGGCCAAAGATATTCATCAACAAACCATCTTTGCACTACGGGCCAAAGATATTCAACAACAGTTCATCTTTGCACTACAGGCCAAAGATATTCATCAACAGGCCATCTTTGCACTACATGCCAAAGATATTCATCAACAATTCATATTTGCACTACAGGCCAAATATATTCATATCTCAAAGAAATATATAATCATTTCAGAATTTATATAAACAATAATTATAACCATGTTAATCAATTCACCTTTGCACTTAAGCTAAAGATATTCACTTATAAATTCAATGGTCATGATCATACCAGTCAATAATTCAACTTTGCACTACTGGCCAAAGAGAACCCATAGTCATGATCATACCAATAATTTACCCATCTTTACACTCAAGCGAAAGAGAATTTCAACATCAGGGTTATAAAAATGTTATATATGATGATAAAAATAATATGATCAACATATAGTTTTTATCTCAAGAGTAATATTCGTAACTCATGAATAGTAACCCCGACACAAAAGATAGAAATTCTACAATAAAATTTATACCAATATTTCGGTATAATGATATTGAAAGAATAACATTACTTAAATTTATAAATAATTTATTTTAATTGTTTACACTTTACTAATTAATGCATTTAATCATCATAAAATGCCAACTCTTACAATTTCATCATCAATAACCAAAACCCTCATCAAAAATCTGCATATACCTCATATAGGATTCTCAAGCCATAAAATCCTATTTTCCAATTTTCTTTCTTCACAAAACATATTTAATTCATTTACTCATAACTAGACCATTTTCATGAAAAATACCAAATCAGTTCCAAAAATATTTCTTTTCTGGAATTTAGCATAATATAGTCCCATAGTGAACATATATTTTTCTCAGAATTTTTAAAAGTCATTTACTATTTTTCATATGGCCAAAATAGCCGAATATTTAGACATTTATCAAAAATTGTACTTTTGTCTAAAAATTCTGAAATTTACAGAGTATACTTCTATCATATACATGTACTCCCAATAAAAATTTCATCAATTTTGGAGTTAACCACAAGGGAATTATAAGCGGTTACTTTTAAAATAGTCTTTTCTCATAAAATTCATAACTCTCAATCTATACATCCAAAAATCACCATTTTTGGACACAATCAATAAAACTCATCAAAATATCATTTCAAATTTTTCCAGAATTTTTGAAGTTCAGAAAAATTACGAAACTGAAAAACATAACAACCCTTAAAATCCCTTACTATCCCTTACCTCAAAAGAGCAGTACTTCTGACTGGATATCGGATATGATGCTGAAGGAAACTTGCACTGATGAATAGTAACTCACCAAGTATCTAAAAACTCACAAAATATGCTTCATAATATAGATAGAGAAAGAGAGAAAGCTTATGTTTCTGGTGTGATTTTCAATTCTAACTTAGCCCTCTATTTATAGGAAAATTTTGGTAGGTTTGACCTGCAACCTGATGGCTTTACCTGCTACTATTCCCACCCACCACATTTGAAATATAATTCAGCACATTTCTTCACCAACCACAAGTGGGGCCCACCAATTCTAGAATTTTCCACCAAAATGATAAACTCTGAAAATTCAACAATTTCTGAACCAGTCATCTCGTAAAATTCATAATAAATCATACGTTCATTTTTAACGGTTCAAAATTTGTGGACATATACTCAATTTATATATGTATAACATATCCAAAAATTACCACGATCCAACGGTCGGATTAAAAATTATAACCCTCACAAAATATCTCAAAAATCCTGATTTTTAATACCTCCATTCCGACAAAAGTACGGATAAAAACCTCAACATTAACTCCTTCATTTTTTAACCACAAAAATATATCCTTCATTTATATCCACATAAAATAAATATTTTCTTATCATATAAATCAATAATTAATTATTCACAAATAATATTACAGAATCACATTTATGACAACCAGGCCGTTCCCAGGAAAGAGGGGGCTTTCCAATAAGAATTTTCCTTACTGGCGCGCAATTAAATGACCAAACCTCTCCTTAGACAGAACTTTCTAGACATTGCCAATAATGTTATCTAATAATACTATTCAAATAATATGAATTATTGATCTGATAATGGGAAATACTGTGCAGCAACAATTATTGAACAACAATAATACAAAATTTCAACGTAGCAATTATTGAATCAATAAAATAAAATATTGAACAGTAATTACTGTAACAATTATTGAGTAGTGCCTTCTTACGTAAGAATCAATAATTTCAAAAATACTATGCAATACCGTGTGCTACTGTGCAATAACGCGTATTACTGTATTTTAACCACCGGGTATTCCAACAGTGTTAACGGTAACAACTACGCCGTTATTTGTAAAAACTCAAATTTGTCGTTTTCTTCACCCGACAGTTATTCTGTTATGGGGCCCACAAATGGCTGCGCCGTCGTACGAATATTCCCCGACAGAAAGAATATTCCACGACCAAACGAATATTCCCCGACAACAATGATTATTTTATAATTAACCACTTGCGTATTTTGAAAAAAAATTCATATATCACCATTAACTTTAACTTTTATCAATTTAACCATTTACTGAATAGTAATTATAAGAAAAATTGAATACTTTTATTTCATAAAATTCGGGGTCTTACAATCTCCCCTCCTTATGAAATTTCGTTCCCGAAATTTACGTACCTGGTATTTCAAAGAGTTGAGAATACCTTGCTTTCATTTCAGATTCCATCTTCCCTATCATCATGATTTCTCCATTGCTCATCTCCTGTATTTCAGATATCATTCTAGAATACAGCTTCAAAACAAAGGTTAATTGAACAAATTAACATATCACATAATATCCCGATATTATGACTGACCAACAAATAAGCTTAGGTATGACACACTAGCGAAGGATTTACTCGTCTCTCCCCTCCTAGTCCTATTCCCCGATCTCCGCCAGAGATCATATCCCTAAGCTCTGATACCACCTGTGACAAATGTCCCATCAGTGGACAGCACCTCACAGTGGTACCTATCAGTTTGCCACCGCAGAACAGCGTCCCCTACGGAGAGTCTGGCTTCGGTGCATCCCCCATCAACAGGAAGTCACCAGCGAGAGGCTCGGGGCTCTTTACTTATAGCTCTGATACCACCTGTGACAACCCCAAAATAGGTCCATTCCACCCAACCCATTCTGAGTCGTCAAATACATGGTACAGAAAACAACTACAACTTTATTACAATAATTGTCGTGCAAAATACAACAACACATATGCTGTGAGTTTGGATACAAATATATACCAAATGTGACTCATGTTCCAACCGTGGACATCACCTCACAATAACACCTTACATAAAGGTATAGTCAAAAACTGTTTTAGAAATTAGAATTTTGGGAAGTGCTCAAGGAAACCTTCGTACATGGGAGGCCACGCGTCTAGGTTATGATAGATATCATATGGCCACAGAATTATCCTTGGTTGACCCAATAGACCCCAAAGAAAAACGAGAAGATTACTATCATATTCTTCCCAATGGTGAGTCTTCTCTTGACTTATCATTATCTCCACTGTCTCTAATTGAGAATTATACTTCAAACAAACACCAAGATTATATAGGTAGTGCCCATAGATATACTCAGCAAGTGGATGAGCACAACCCTGTCCTATGATGACACGAGGTTGTATGTCATTAGACATCTTGTATGATAGTGACAAAACACCCTTCCAACGTTGGGTTCGCCTCACCCTATTTTCTTCACCAAATATAACTACTAAATGATGACCACCGTTCTATTCCCTTGTTACCCCCGCTCGACCCAGCTACACTCTTATTACCTGAAAGGAATTGTGAAGCAAAAGGGTGAGCACAACTAGCTCAGTAAAGAATATCATGACTAAAGATAATTAAATTATCAATAGCCTTCATCAATAATAAATCAGAGATTTAGAACATATGGTAAATGATAAAAATTTCAACCATAGTTGCAGCGGAACGAGCAATCCATTAGAAGAGTCAAATAGACTATAAAGTCTATTATCATCTCCATGTTAAAAATCCACCAACAATGTTTTATCTATGTAACATCACTCAACAGTTCCTTTCCACAATCATATGAATAACTCATAATCATAATTGTGACTATAAATTTTTCTTCGCACCCAGGACGAAGAATATTTTCATCACCTGTCTTTACCTGAAACATCAAAGATCATGGTTATACCAAATCACAGTTCCTGTTCATAATCATACTAATAAATCCATCTTTGCACTACGGGCCAAAGATATTCATCAACAAACCATCTTTGTACTACGGGCCAAAGATATTCAACAACAGTTCATCTTTGCACTACAGGCCAAAGATATTCATCAACAATTCATCTTTGCACTACAGGCCAAAGATATTCATCAACAGGCCATCTTTGCACTACATGCCAAAGATATTCATCAACAATTCATATTTGCACTACAGGCCAAATATATTCATATCTCAAAGAAATATATAATCATTTCAGAATTTATATAAACAATAATTATAACCATGTTATCAATTCACCTTTGCACTTAAGCTAAAGATATTCAATTATAAATTCAATGGTCATGATCATACCAGTCAACAATTCAACTTTGCACTACAGGCCAAAGAGAACCCATAGTCATGATCATACCAATAATTTACCCATCTTTACACTCAAGTGAAAGAGAATTTCAACATCAGGGTTATAAAAATGTTATATATGATGATAAAAATAATATGATCAACATATAGTTTTAATCTCAAGAGTAATATTCGTAACTCATGAATAGTAACCCCGACACAAAAAATAGAAATTCTACAATAAAATTTATACCAATATTTCGGTATAATGATATTGAAAGAATAACATTACTTAAATTTATAAACAATTTATTTTAATTGTTTACACTTTACTAATTAATGCATTTAATCATCATAAAATGCCAACTCTTACAATTTCATCATCAATAACCAAAACCCTCATCAAAAATCTGCATATACCTCATATAGGATTCTCAAGCCATAAAATCCTATTTTTCAATTTTCTTTCTTCACAAAACATATTTAATTCATTTACTCATAACTAGACCATTTTCATGAAAAATACCAAATCAGTTCCAAAAATATTTCTTTTCTGGAATTTAGCATAATATAGTCCCATAGTGAACATATATTTTTCTCAGAATTTTTAAAAGTCATTTACTATTTTTCATATGGCCAAAATAGCCGAATATTTAGACATTTATCAAAAATTGTACTTTTGTCTAAAAATTCTGAAATTTACAGAGTATACTTCTATCATATACATGTACTCCCAATAAAAATTTCATCAATTTTGGAGTTAACCACAGGAATTATAAGCGGTTACTTTTAAAATAGTCTTTTCTCATAAAATTCATAACTCTCAATCTATACATCCAAAAATCACCATTTTTGGACACAATCAATAAAACTCATCAAAATATCATTTCAAATTTTTCCAGAATTTTTGAAGTTCAGAAAAATTACGAAACTGAAAAACATAACAACCCTTAAAATCCCTTACTATCCCTTACTATCTCTTACCTCAAAAGAGCAGTACTTCTGACTGGATATCGGATATGATGCTGAAGGAAACTTGCACTGATGAATAGCAACTCACCAAGTATCTAAAAACTCACAAAATATGCTTCATAATATAGAGAGAGAAAGAGAGAAAGCTTATGTTTCTGGTGTGATTTTCAATTCTAACTTAGCCCTCTATTTATAGGAAATTTTTGGTAGGTTTGACCTGCAACCTGATGGCTTTACCTGCTACTATTCCCACCCACCACATTTGAAATATAATTCAGCACATTTCTTCACCAACCACAAGTGGGGCCCACCAATTCTAGAATTTTCCACCAAAATGATAAACTCTGAAAATTCAACAATTTCTGAACCAGTCATCTCGTAAAATTCATAATAAATCATACGTTCATTTTTAACGGTTCAAAATTTGTGCACATATACTCAATTTATATATGTATAACATATCCAAAAATTACCACGATCCAACGGTCGGATTAAAAATTATAACCCTCGCAAAATATCTCAAAAACCCTGATTTTTAATACCTCCATTCCCACAAAAATACGGATAAAAACCTCAACATTAACTCCTTCATTTTTTAACCACAAAAATATATCCTTCATTTATATCCACATAAAATAAATATTTTCTTATCATATAAATCAATAATTAATTATTCACAAATAATATTACAGAATCACATTTATGACAACCAGGCCGTTCCCAGGAAAGAGGGGGCTTTCCAATAAGAATTTTTCCTTACTGGCGCGCAATTAAATGACCAAACCTCTCCTTAGACAGAACTTTCTAGACATTGCCAATAATGTTATCTAATAATACTATTCAAATAATATGAATTATTGATCTGATAATGGGAAATACTGTGCAGCAACAATTATTGAACAACAATAATACAAAATTTCAACGTAGCAATTATTGAATCAATAAAATAAAATATTGAACAGTAATTACTGTAACAATTATTGAGTAGTGCCTTCTTACGTAAGAATCAATAATTTCAAAAATACTATGCAATACCGTGTGCTACTGTGCAATAACGCGTATTACTGTATTTTAACCACCGGGTATTCCAACAGTGTTAACAGTAACAACTACGCCGTTATTTGTAAAAACTCAAATTTGTCGTTTTCTTCACCCGACAGTTATTCTGTTATGGGGCCCACAAATGGCTGCGCCGTCGTACGAATATTCCCCGACAGAAAGAATATTCCACGACCAAACGAATATTCCCCGACAATAATGATTATTTTATAATTAACCACTTGCGTATTTTGAAAAAAATTTCATATATCACCCTTAACTTTAACTTTTATCAATTTAACCATTTACTGAATAGTAATTATAAGAAAAATTGAATACTTTTATTTCATAAAATTCGGGGTCTTACAGCTTATGTAAATAACAATTATGATGATCAATTTAGTGTGTGAAATTGAACTGTGACTATATTAGTTAGTTTGTTAAGAATTACAGAGAACTTAGTTCAAAAGAATCAAATTGGTGTATCATTATGATTACAGTATTCACTGTGTCAAGAAATATCAAAAATGGAGTTTTTGGGTTTTAAAATAAGTTATTCTAGTATTTAATTTTTCTAAAATTATGGTTTAAGTGGTGTTAATTTAGTATTTGTATGCTTGGTGAAGTTTATGTATAATTTGCATTAGTTATTCATGTTAATTAGTGTTGGAATTGAAGTTATAGACAGAAAATTGAGTTTTTCTGTTCTTCGTGGTTGGTTTCTGTGAGTTTCGGCGCCCAGCGTCAAAATTCACGCCCCAGCGCCAAATTTCGCGCCCTGGCGCCAAGGTTCGCACCCCAGCGTAAAAAATGGGCCCGTAGCTCGCGCCCCAGTGCTGAAGCTCGCGCCCCAGCGCCGTAGCTCGCGCCCCAGCGCCACTGTTCCGCGCCCCGGTGCCGGAAAAGTGGCCTAGTTGGGCAGTTTTGACCTCCTATAGTAAAATGGCCATAACTTTTTCATACGAACTCCGATTTAGGTAATTCAAGATGATTCGGAAAGAGGACGAGTAGACCTACAACTTTCATTCTTTAATTGTTTTAATTTGAGGTCTGTAACAGTAGTCAAAATGGCTATCTTTAGGACTGTTGTGTATTTAGAGCCAATCGGAGGGCGTCGGGATGCACGAATGCAAGTGCAACCCTTTGGGTATTGGTATAATTTAATGATAACATGTTGGACATGTATTAAGATGTTGTATCAAGTTGTTAATATATATGTGGTGCAATGGCATGATCATTTAAGTAGTTGTAATAAAGCTAAAAAGTAATATTCATGAAAGATGTGATGTTGTTTAAACTTAAACTTAGTTAGTAGCTATACTAAGAGTAATAAAGGAACTCATAAAGGTAATGTTAGTATAACTAATGTGTATTGTCAATACATATGGTATGTGTAGGATTGGGGTGAACGTGAATAGTAATTGTTTAACCTACACACGAGGCAAGTTCCCTAACCTTTGCTACTTTATTATTCAGCAAGGTTACTTTTCACTGTTATGTTATACTTATGCAAGTTCTCTAACTCTACTTTTATAATTGTTCAAGTTTTCTTAACTCTAAACTAGTTATATTAGCATGCAAGTACCTTTAGTTTATCGTTCAAGTTATTATTTGTTGTGCATACTTGATATTTAATTCTAAAATGTAACCTTAGCTTAATGTTGTTCAAAGCAAGGTATGATAAATTATTCAATTGTTATGCTATTAGATTATTCCTAAAGCATGAACTTAGAACGAAATGTTTATTCAGTATGATCGTTCAATAACATAGTGTTACTATCTTGTATTCAACTAACCCTTAGTTGATGTCCGTTGAACTCCAAATTACCTTGAAAGCTTATCCAAACCAAACTTACTTTGGTGCGGACTTGTATTCTAAATACTGAGATGAACAACTCTTTTAATAGAGGTTTACGCTTAACGTTGAAATGGTTGTGCACAATACATTGTACGAAGGGTTGATCCCCCTAAGTACGTGAAGTCCTTATAGTCTTATGACTGTTAAAGTTAAAGTTGAAAGATTACTTATAACTGTGGACATGATTCGTGGTCATTAGACCCTCAGTGAATGTTAAAATTTTCATAAAGTTAATAGAATATATTGTTCAGTTCTATTGAGCCTATTATTGGCAATTGATGTGAAAGTTTAAAGATTTACTTATTGTTATTTCAAGTGGGCATTGTTTGCTTACTCTTGCCTGTAAAATTTTTTACAGCTAAAGTTGAAACGGGTGACGTACCTAGTACCAGTAAGGGAAAAGGAAAGATGAATAAATACTGAAGACTTATAATAGTTTTGATAGTTTACTTTCAAAATTTGATTTAAAGATTGTAATGAAGTTATTTAATTTTCCGCATTTGAATGATTGTTGTTAAAGGTTGGATAACCTGAGAGATTTCTTCTATTTAAGTTTAATCCTGTATGGGCATGTTTTCTTTTATTATTCAATTCTATTATGATTGGGTAGTTAGAAATGAATGTTTTGATTACGTGAACACCAAATCTTGAGGTAATGAAGTATCGGGATTTGGGGGTGTCACATATACATATTTTGGGGGCGTCACACAAGTTTTATGAATAAAGATTAATTTTTTCTCGAAATATATTTTTGAATATTATGGTGTGGATTTAATATAATGTTATAGTTGTGGGTAATATTTATAAATTTTGCAAAGCAAGCATGTGGTTTTAAAATATTCGATTGGTCAGGGAATATTCATTTTAATAGGAAATATTCGTACGACGACACAATCAGTAGTGGACCTCACAACGGAAGTATTGTCGTAGTTAGTAAACGACAGAAATATCTTTTTATAAAAATAACGGCGAAAGTTTTACCGTTAAACTGTTAAACTACCCGGTAGTAAAAGTACAGTAATACGCGTGGTTGCATAGTAGCACACGGTATTGATTATTGATGCTTACGTGAGCTTACGTGAGAAGTTACTCAGTTATACTCAATTATTGCTACAGTAATTGATGCATAATATCTATCATATTATTGATTCAATTATTGTCACAGTATCATTTGCATAATATTTTATATTATTAAATCAGTAATTGAGACGACAAAGTTATTCATATTATTATTTGTAATATTGACGATGTCTAGAAAGTTTTGTCGAGGAAAGGGGTTTGGTCACCTAATTGCGCGCTAATAGGGAGAAATCCTTATCAGAAAGCCCCCTCTTTCCTAGGAATGATCTGATTGTCAAATATTGTGAGTTATAATATTAATGATGATTATGTTCGTATTGATTAAAGATGAAATTAATATTTCTATTGTGTTGAAATTATTTGTGTTAGTGGAAATCGACATTTATTTTGATAATAATTGATTTTTGGAGGTTATATTGACCAATCAGGTAATTAATCGGATAAATGAGTAATTAATTGCTATTAGTTCACATGCAAATTTACTATTGATTCACATACATGGAACTATTGATTCACATGTGCGTACTATTAGGGAAGGTGGTGCAAGATTGATAATACTTGCAGGACTAAATTAAAAATAGAGGTATAGATGAATGTACTATACTGTAACAATTCGAGCCCCAAAACGTGCAATTATCGAAACTATATTTTTCTATAAATAGAAGCTCATTCTTCTTTCATTCTCACCAATTCACTAAAACTCACAAGAGCAATTATAGAGAGAGAAACTATAGAGAGAAAGAAGAAGAGTATTCCACTGCTTCACTATTCCAGTATACAGTCTTCTTCTAAGGTAAGGGATATTATTTTTGTTCAGTATTCATAAGGAATATTATTTTCTTCCATACTCTGTAGTATGTGAGTAATATTATTTCGTCTCGTATTCCTGATTATACCCTCGTTTTGTTAAAGTATTGCTTCTATACTTTGTGAAATTAGTAGAATATCCTTGAAATTTGTGCTTCATCTAGTATCGTTTCACAAGGATATTTTCTTCACATTCTTGTTAAATTTTAAGCTTTTCATGCTGAAGTACTATTCATGAGTACTATTCATTTATACGGTACTATTCATGGGTACTATTCACGAGGTACTATTCACGGGTACTATTCATAGGGTACTACTCCTGAAGTACTATTCACGTGGTACTATTCACTTGGGTACTATTCACCCAAAGTACTATTCATGACAAAAATTAATTTCTTTTCGGTCCAAATCATTTTGATATAATATTATTCTTGAATTTTACTCCACAAAACAATATTATGTTGACAATTTGGACATTATTAAATTCTGGATAAATTAAATTATAAATCTTTAAAATTTATCCTTTGCTTTCATTAAATTGAATTCTTATATCATTGTGATCATCCTCATGCTTATATTGTGAGTTATCTTTGGCCGTAGTGCATAGATGGACTGTTGATTGATATGATTATGACCAGGGATCATTCGGTATAATCATGACCCGTAATGTTACAAATGATGTGGTAAAAGTCCTTATTGGCCTGCAGTGCATTAATGGAAAGTTGCTGATATGATCATGACCATTGATGAAAACACGAATATCCTTGACCTGTAGTGCATGGATAATTCATGGTTGTGATACTATTTATTAAGCTGAGTCTCAGCGATAAAATTGTTGATAAACTTTTTAAATCATAGAAGATAGTAGATATCATGTTCTACTTAACTCTTCTAATGGATTACTTATTTCATTGCAGTTAAACTTGTTATTTATTAGTTTAACACTGTTAAAGGCTAACGATAATTTATTCTGCATTATCTTAGTCATAATATTTCTTACTGGGCTAGTTGAGCTCACCCTTTTGCTTTCATTGTTCTCTTCAGGAAATGAGAACGTAGCCGGGACTAGTCAGGGAATGGAGTGATGATCCGAGATGGTGGCTATAGTAGTCATCACTATTTTATAAAATAGTGTGATAAAAATTGTAATAAGAACTCGTTTTTGAGTTTGAATACTGTCTTTTAGACAATATTCGTGTAAAAACTCTCAGCTACGTTTTGTCGTATTGTATAAAAGAAGTTTGTATTTGATTTCTGTACCATGTATTTGGCGACTCAAGATGGGTGATGTATACCTAATTTAGGGGCGTCACAAGCACTACCTATATAATCTTGGAGTTCGGTTGAAATATAATTCTCAATTGGAGACAATGGAGATAATTATATGTCAAGAGAAGATTCACTATTGGAAAGAACATGATAGTAATCTTCTCGTTTTTTTTTTGGGTCTATTGGGTCAACCAAAGATAATTCTCAAGTTATATGATATCTATTATAACTTAGATGTATGGCCTCTCATGTACGAAGGTTTCCTTGAGTATTTTCTAAAGATTCTAAATTCTAAAACAGTTATTGAATGTGCCTTTATGTAAGGTATCAATGTGATGTGCTATCCAGGTAAAGGGATGAGAGTCACAGTTGGTATCTATTTGTATTAAAACTCACAGCATATGTGTTGCACGACAATTGTAATAATGAAGTTTGTAGTTATTTTCTGTACCATGTATTTGGCGACTCAGAATAGGTTGGGTGAATTAGACTTATTTTGGGGGCGTTACAAATACTATTTATTATATACTATATTTACTATACAATATATAATGATTCTAATGTATTTCAAAAATTTTATTGCAGAATAATCATATACTAACAATCATACGAATCAATCAACGAAAACAGTAATATACATCAAATAAAAGGATGTGGCTTCTACACTATTACTAACTTCATAATTAATTATTTTTTTCTTTTAATATGAATATTTAATATTAAAAACTTGGTGTTGTTATTATTATTATTATTATTATTATTATTATTATTATTATTATTATTATTATTATTATTATTATTATTATTATTATTATTATTATTATTATTATTATTATTATTATTATTATTATTTCTATTACTATTATTATTAAATTTATTATTGTTGTTACTACTATAAAATAAATAAATAATACATACCTCACCCCGCCATATATTTTCTGAACTATGTGAAGATTGAAGAGTCATTAATGATCCATCAATAGGACCGGGGATGTAATATCCGAGAATTTTATAAATAATATGAATAATTATATTAATAAAATTCGAATATTTATTTTAATATAAATAAATATTGTTGTGGCATGTGATATAAAAATTCTATTCAATTAAGTTAAGTATTTGAGAACTATATGACGAGTAAGGTAATGTGGTGGAATTGATGAAAAACTTAATTTAAAACTTATAAGGATTGCCTAGTATGACATAATGAAAGACTAAGAGATTCATTAAGTGAATTAATAGAGGAATGATTTAATTAATATTATATTATTTAATTAATTTTTATTATGAGTAGTTGCATATAATTGAGTAATAAAGTAACTTCATTTCTGAAATATAAAATAAGATGTTTAACTAGTAGTATTATCAACTCGGGGTTTAGTTTATGTGAAACGAGATTGGTAATGGAAACTGGAACTGGCAAGTAGCTAAACTAGTTTAGCACTGCCAGGGGGTAGCGCAGCTGCGCCCTTCCTGCAGTACAAACTGGCACAGCTGCGCCAGTGGCCAGATTTGGAAAAGTTAATTTATTACTTTGGATACAATATGTAACATTATTTTAATGTGTGACATTATTGAAATCATGTGATAAAAGTAAATTGAATGGTATGAAGTACTAAGTAGCAAAATAGAATCATGCGCGACATTCTAATACATAAAGAGTTAATTAACTGTGCATTTCAGAAATTCAGAAGGAAGTTGAGTTTAGAAAATAAAAAATTAATATTAAATATCATTATAATATTTGGGCATAATGGGAATAATAAGTTTTATGGGAAATAATGGGTTGTTAATACCCAACCAAATTATATTCTAACCCAATTTAAATATTATTTGGACTAACCTAATGTACATAGATTATATGATTATATGTATATGTGTCCATGACTAAAGCCTAAAAAACAACATTAAGTCATCAAATTTGAACTAGTAAACCAAAAAGGAAATAAACCTAAGTGTATTAGCAACCATTTCGCCATTACAGACCAAAATCAGACTCTTTGTCGCATATTAAATGACCCAATAGTGCATAACATTAGCCTATACTCTCCTTTACGTAAAATGCAAAGCTAGGAACAGTGGCTACAAGCTGGGTGATGATGGCTGAGGAAGAAGTGATTGAGAAACTCTCCAATAACCATTGGTTTCTTCTTCTACCTCATGAATTCTAACCTTTGAGCAAAACCATTAACTAGAAAACCAATCCTCTATAAATAGCAGCTCCATTCTTCATTTTCTTGTTGTTGTGATTTGTCTAATAAACTCTAAGTTAAGAGTGTGAGTTGTTTTTGTTGGGAAATTGCATATTTAAATTTGATGTTGAAAGTAAATATTCATGCTTATATGTAAAGTCCTTCTAGAAATACATGTGCAAGGACTTAGTGGTAGATCAAACTTGTTAGGTTGATCTGAGCTTTAATGTTTATCATTCTGTATATGAATGTATAGAAGAAAAGATCAAAGCTGTTAGGTTAATCTATGTCTTGGGATGTAATAGAGAGGGTTCAACAGAATCGTAGTCTGTCGAGCCAGTCAAGTGATTCCAGAAGCCAAGGCAGAATCGTAGAGCATCGAGAAATCATAGTCTGTCTGCTTTGGAGGGCCTCTCTCTGAATCGTAGAGTGGTTCAAACGCCTTCCGAGTCAACTTAAGAATTGTAGTGTGCTCTCGGAAGCGTAGAGTCTGCTAATTAAGCAAGAAAAGATCGTAGTCTACCAGTACTTAAGAGAAATCGTAGTTTTCTCATCTACTAGTACCAGATCAAGCACTAATGTTGCAAGACACCACAATCATGATCATAGTGTATCATCTGTCTGCATAAGAAGCATCTAGCCTTGTCCATTTGTTTAAGAATAAATTTCAATAAATTTGGAATGGATTATAGACGTTGAGACTATCGGGAATCCCAATGACACAACACTCATCCTTAGTATATAACAAAGCGACGTATTGAAGAAGCTAAGGAAAGTACTACATGTCAGCCAAAAACACCTTTTCAGGTGTTAGGTGAGATAGCAGTCTCCTGTGTTAGTGGGCCAGACGGTTAATCAGAAGATTTATAGAAAGTCACCATCAGAGCTCAGAAATGTCAAATACAATTAATGCTTCAACGGATGCCTTCAAATGGATACATTTCAAAGGCCCCCTATATACAAATCAGATGCAGAAGTAAGAGACAAGCAAACATACAACAAAAAGCTGAAGAACATATAACGCTCAACTCTACGATCTGAAAAGAAAGCTTGCTCAGCTACTCAGTTCTTTCGAACACAAGCTTAACGACAACTGAGTAGAACCATTCAAGAACTCAACTATCATTAAGAGAAGTAAGAAGTTGCTAGTCTGTTGAACTTGAAGAGTTATAAGTGAACGAAGAAGTTCCAAGTCTGTTGGACTTGAAGAGTTCTAAGTGAACTAAGAAGTTCCAAGACTACTGGTCTTGAAGGAATCAAAGTGATTCAAAAATTGTAAAAAATCCTTAGTGAATTTCCTATTCAAGGAGTAGAAGAGTGGACTAGGAGCTTTGAATGCTCTGAACCACTTAAATTCTCTGTGTCTTTTATATTCTTGTTTTAACTGCTATACTTGATATAACTGCCGGTTAACTATTAACTCTGTTTATCTTAAAGGGGAATAAACAGATCACATATTCCGCTGAAATTGATTAACAATATCTGACAAAGAATTTTGAAAATATCTATTCAACCCCTCTTTCTAGATAACTATTGTGCCTCTGGGAACTAACAATTGGTATCAAAGCAGGTTCTCTCAATCAACCTACAAAGCTTGAGTAGATCCAATGGCACATCTAATGAGCGAATCAAAGACTGGAGGAGGCAGCAAGCCACCAATGTTCAACAAAGATAAATTTGCCAACTGGAACGTTCATATGCAAGCATACATGGATTCAATAGATGAAGAACTATTTAAAACTGTCATGAATGGGCACTACATTCCAACAAAGCTTGCACCAACTCCAGAAGATCCAAATAGAGTTCAAGTCAAGGTTAAAACTGAGTGGATTGATTACAAAAAGAAAGATGTCCAACTCGACAAAAAGGTCAAGAGCATTCTATTCCAATCCTTAGAAGATGATCTGTTCAAAAATGTGGTCAACAACAAAACTGCCAAGGAAGTCTGGGAAGCGTTGCTCATTATGCATGAAGGAACAGAAGAAGTCAGAGAAAATAAGCGATCTCTTCTGACTTAACAATATGAAATGTTTGCTCATGTTCTAGGAGAAAACATCACTTCCACTTATGAAGGATTCAATAATCTGCTCAACTCTCTTCGAGCCTTTGGAAAGATCTATCCAAATAAAGATCTAATCATAAAGTTCATGAGAGCTCTACCTAGTAAGTGGGATGCCAAAACTACTGCCATCAGAGAATCAAAGAATCTTCATGAAATGAATGTTCAACAATTCTATGGAAACCTTCTCACCTATGAACTAGAGCTGACTCAGTGAGCAGAGACTCTATCTGAAGGAAGAAAGAAGGACAAAGGAGTTGCTCTCAAAGCAACATATGTCATCTCCAAAGCTAACACTGAAAATGGCTCTGACTCTGAGGAAGATGATGATGAGGATATTGCAATGATGGTAAGAAGACTCAAGAGGTTCATGCGTAAAGGCAGAAGCAGCAAACCCAAGAGATTCAACAACACCAACAGCCAGGGGCAGATACATGACTTATGCTATAACTGCAAGAAGCCTGACCATTTCATTGCAAACTGTAACAAACCTCTTAGAGAAGAACTAAAGAGGAAATCAAATTCAAAGAAAGAATTCAAAGGCAACAAGAGGCTCCAGGAGAAAGACAAAGGTCTTGTGGCCGGAGGATAATGGAGTGACTCAGACAACAACTCAACTCCTGAGTCTGGAGATGATGAAGATCCTCAAGTAGCAAATCTATATATAATGGCCAAACATGCAAAGGATAAGAAAAGCGCTGACAATCATGAAGTAAGTATCGATGAGGTATTTGACCTTAACTCTCCTGATGTATATATTGATGATTTAAGAACTGCACTACATGGCATAACATTTGATCTGTATCAATACATGAAATAGGTTTAGAGTTCTGTCTAAAGATTATTCTCTTCTTCAAAATGAGAAAGAGAAAGTTCAGGAAGAACTGGAAACAACTCTTCTAAATACTAACTCTCTCTCCAAATTTGAAGCTGAGAATAAACTCTTAAAACAGACTAATGAACTTAATTCACAAAGAGAGTTAAATCTAACCTCTAAGATTGAGGAACTAGAAAAGACAATCTTAACATAAAATAGATCCTCTTCTTCCATGGACTCCCTGATCTACAGTCAGAGAAGTGCATCTGACAGAACATGATTAGGTTTTGGGGAATCCACCTCAGAACTATATATGGAAAAGATAAAGGAAACTAGCTCTAGTAATGTTTCAAATTTTAATAAAAGCATTACATTTGTGAAATCCTCACAGAAGGAAGAACTAGTCCATCCCTGCTCTTCTGATCCAATCCATGTTCCAAGGCATAACGGATCCCATGTTGGCCTAGTATTCAAAAAAGAGAAGAGTAACTTAGTCACTACTCTCCAACCTCGAAGGGTCGTAGAGTCGAGTAAAATCAACTCCACGAACCAACTGGGTAACAACCCGATATTTTCTATATAAATAAATCAGGAATTTTACGTATAATTTTTTTTTAAATGTAAGGATGAGGAGTTGTACAAGATAATGTGTGTATGTAATTATGTAATAGATAAAAATATATTTATTACATGAATGTTTACAAATAATTTTTATTTTAGAATTATTGACTATTATAAAGTTTATTCTTTTAATAATTAATTTTAAAGTGAAAATATTTTTATTAATTATTTTCCATGAAAACATGATTATTATATTATTTAAATAATATATGAAATGATTATAGAATTATTATAATAATTATTTATTTTATTATATGAATTTATATTAGAATAATTAAGTTATTTATTTTAACTTAATTATTAATGCTATATAAGTCAGATAAATCAGATATGGAATCCAAACCCTAATTTTGGATTTTGATCAAGGAATGAGAATAAGAATATTATATTAATTATATTTTGATTTTTCAGTAATATACTTACGTACGGTATGTGTGTATAGAAAATGGTTGGTCAATTGTGGTGTTTAATGTTAAAATCCTAGCATTAATTTATTTCACCCTATTTTGAAGTTCAGATGGGAGATTCAAGACTGTGTTATGCGATTTATGTGTGTATTATATAATTCTATGATTAATTAGGTAAACCCTAACTAATAGTTAGAAATATTAAATTTCTAGAAATCCTAATAATTATATTAGAAACCATAATATTTAAATTATAATTAAACCCTAGTTCAAGCAGTTAAACCTTAATTCAAGAGTCGAATGCAAGCTTAAGACTGTTATGTAATCATTATAATGTGTGTAATGACCGGTATTAAAGATATTAACCCTAATTAGGGAGAATCTTAATTATTTTCAAAACCCTAAATTTTTAAAAGGTATAAATCCTTATTATTTTTATATAAATTATAAATCCTAAATTTGTTAATTGTGAACCCTATTTGCTAATTAAGCAAGTTTAATGCTAATTAGTGCACTTAAAACCCTAATGTTCATGTATGATGTAATTAGTAAACATAAACTAATTAGGGATTTCTAAATTGTATTATTGGAAACTAATTTTCATTTTTGGAAGCTAAATTGTTATTTATTTTTCCTAATTTTGGAAATCCTAGAATTTTGGCTCTTAAAACCTAAAATGGTTCAAACCCTAAACCCTAACCCAAACCCTAAACCCTAAGGGTTAGATTAGACTGTCAATAATGCCCTTAAAATTTGAAATCAAATTGACCATATTACCCTTTTTGTATTATTTAAGAGATAACTTGCAAATCTAGCTAAAATATGTAGTTGGTAAACCACCAAGATTGCCCATGTGACAAATATAACACAACTCAGCTATATATTAACAGCTAATTCAGCCAAATTCATTGCACCAAGAGATTATATAAGAGTTAGAGAGAGAGAAAGTACTCATTTTTGTTCATTTCTTTCCAAAGCTCTCACCAACTCTCTCTCACTAAAAACCCACGAAATTATGTAGTATATCAGCTCACAATTCAAGCCCCACGAAATTCCTTAAACAAAACAGAAACATAGAATCAAGATTTGCTCATGGAAAGGTATAAAGCTAATCTTACAATCTGATTTTGAATGATATGTTAAAAGTTATGTTTGTGTGTTGTAACATGTTCTATGTAGTGTCTATAAGTGATCTGGGTTGGCACATGTTAGATCCATAATATCAAAGTGCTCAAAATTGAAGTTTTTCAAAATCTGAAAATTTTTATTTTTGTATCTGACAGTCAAATGTCAGTCCTCATAGATCTTTGTATGTTGTGTGTTTTTGTTATTTAAGTGTTTGATGTTGTAGTCTAGTATGAGATCTTTCATCTGGTACAAGAATTAAAGTCAGATCTGTTGTAGATTTGAAGTTATGATCGGTCAAAACCCGTTGACCGGGCATGACCGGTCGAAATCTGGGTAAACCCAGAAAGTATGATCAGCGTCTGACAAGAACTTTGTAAGTCTGGATCTGTCAGGTTTTAAGTGATTTAATGTTTCTGTTTGTTACATGTTGTAGCTGGTAATGTGGAATGTAGATTTATGTCTTAATATCCCATAAACAATCAACAGATCAACCGTGACAAGCGGTCAAAGTAGGCCATTTACACTGAATCGACATTTCTGGGAATTTCCAGAAATCATGAAGAACAGATTTCTGACATGGTTTGACCATGCCAGATCTTACACATGTTTTGATGACATAATATTTTGATGTTATGAACTTGTACCTTGACATATATTCTATAGATTTGAACCTTTAAACGACATAAATGATAAATAGAACACTTAGATTTTCGGGCATGAAAGTGGCTAGTCGAAGTTCTAGGTTTCTGAAGAAACCCAGATAATGTCTGACATGTATTTCTGCAGCTTAGATCTCCTTATTTTGATGTTGTATGGTCATGCTTGTTGTTGAATATTGTAGTATTACACTAGAACTTTAAGATCTGATCAATAGTGTGTCCAAAAACATTATATGTTACGAA
The DNA here is from genome assembly GCA_016801055.1 of Panax notoginseng. Classification (NCBI taxonomy): domain Eukaryota; kingdom Viridiplantae; phylum Streptophyta; class Magnoliopsida; order Apiales; family Araliaceae; genus Panax; species Panax notoginseng. The sequence goes on from CM029014.1 coordinate 191,670,660, forward strand.
TTAAGCTTGGTCAAAGTGTGCCGTCAACTGCATATGAATTTCTAGGATGTATGAAGAACACGAAGAACACCTATAGCGACGGTTCTGTCGCTATAGGCAGTCTTTAGCGACGGTTTATTTATAAAATTAATTATTTTTATTAAATAAATCAGAAAATTAGTTTTTAATTATGAAAAATACAAAATAAATTCTTAAAAATTATTTTAAAATCCGAAAATTAGTTTTTAATTATTTTGAATATATTTCATAAATATTTTATATTTTTGGAATATTAAAAGTATTTAATTTATTTAATTTTAATATTAAATAAATTATTTAAAAATAATTTTAATACATGAAAAATTATTTAAAATTATATTATGGTATAAGAAAATAATTTAAGTTATTTTTGATAACTTTTAATATTTTGTGATGAATTTCATTAATTAATTAATATTAATGGTAATTAAGTTATTTAATAAATGTATTAAATAAATTATGAAAAAATAAAATTATTGATTTAAGAATTATAGAAAAATGATTTAAAGGTTATAAAAATATTTGAAGTTATAAAATATAACTTTTGATATTTTATCATGAAAAATATTAATATTTTAAGATTTATGATATTAGATTTATTTAATAATTATATTAAATAAATTAGTTTAAAAATAATTTTAATATTAGAAAAATTATTTTAAATGAAAATAAATAGTTTAAAAAAATTTAAGTTATAAAATATAACTTTCAATATTTAAAGGTAAATTTCATTAATTATTTACTATTAATGATATTAGAATTATTTAATAATTATATTAAATAAATTAGTTTAAAAATAATTTTTAATATTATAAAAATCATTTAAAATAAAAATAAAGTGTTTAAAGATATTTTAAGTTATAAATTATAACTTTTGATATTTAAAGGAAAATTTCATTAATAATTTAATATTAAATGATATTAGATTTATTTAATAATTATATTAAATAAATAGTTTTACTTATTTAAAAATCATTTAAAAATGATATAAATGAATTAAAAATATTTTAAGTTATGATTAAGGACTTTTAATATTTTGATAAGTATTACATTAATACTTTAATATTAATGATAATAAAATTGTTTAATATTTAAATCATTTAATAATGATTTCTGTGACGCCCCCAAAACAGGTATACAACACCTATTCTGAGTCGTCAATAACATGGTACAGAAACAACTACAACTTTATTAATACAACATAAAAATTGTGAGTGTAAATACAAATATTGTCATCTAGACAATATCCACACTCAAATAAGTCCTCATTACAATTATTGGAACAATATTTTACAAAAAAAAATGGTGAGGACTACTAAAACAACTTCCTAGAACCTTCATTCCATACCCCGACTAGTACTTGCTACATTCTCGCCTCCTGAGAAGAAAATGGAACAACAAGGAAAAGGGTGAGCTCAACTAGCCCAGTAAAGAATATTATGAAGAAGATAATATATAACAAATTATAGTTAGTCTTCAACAGGGAAAAATTTAATAGAATACAATAGACAACAAGTTTTAAATCAATATTCGCAGCGGAAAATAATAATTCATAGAGAAGTTACGTAGAGAATGAAATCTACGATTATCTATGAATTTAAAAGCCCATCATCAACATTTTATCCCTGTAACATCAATCAATAAATATCTTGAATCAAATAGTCATCTTTGCATTACAGGCCAAAGATATTCATCAGTTGGTCATGTTCACCTCAACACATGTTCATCTTTGAACTACGGGCCAAAGATATTCATCAAAAATTACTCATCTTTGCACTACAGGCCAAAGATATTCAGTTATATCATCATTTAAGACTGAGGATGATGAAAAATATTTTAAAGAAAACGAATCCAGTGAAGCAAAATAACAAATATTAAGGATTCGTATTTCGATTTATCCATGTCCAAAAATACCTTATCATAGTGAAGTAAAATTCAAGAATGATCAAAACATGGATACAATCAAAGCTAATATCCAGAATAGATATTTAGACGAAAAGAAGAAAATTTCATTTTTCAGTGAATAGTAACTCGTGAATAGTAACTCATGAATAGTAACCTCGACATGAAAAGTTCTAAATTTGATAAAAATTCAGATCAATACTTCGGCATAATGATATTGAAGAAAATAATATCATTTAAGAAGAAATAACATCCCTTACCTCGAAAAGACGGTACTTCTGACTGGAATACTAGATATAGTGCTGAAGGAAACTTGCACCGTATAGCAACACTCAAAGTATCAAATACTCACAAGAATACGCTCGATATAGAGAGAGAAATAGAGAGAAACTTGTGTTTCTGGTGTGATTTTCAATTCTAACCTAAGCACCCTATTTATAGGAAAATGCTTAGAACACCAAAGCAGAAAATTTAATATAATAATAATATATTTATCAAATTTTCCTTAGCCCACCTCTAGACATCTGATCTCAGCCCATTTATATCACATGTTAGCCCACTTAAATGCCAAAAAACGTTTTTCTTCAAAATAATAAATAAAACTTCTAAAAATTAATTATTTCGGAACTTCAGAACTTCAATAATTCATAATAAATAGCCCTTTTATCAGAAAATTCGAATCTCGCGAGTTTTTATAGGAAATTCAATTCTCTACAACTTTGCAGAAGAAAGGTTTTCCAAATTCTAAACAGAAATTGACCGAAATCCATAAACGGGCGATTTTACAGTCAATAATAAATTTTCGGTCAAGAATTGTGTCCACCAACACACAAAACATGTGTTAATCATTTAATGCCACAAAAATACTCTTCCTCCTCATATACTCATATATCCTACATTCATTATAAAAATACCACCATCAATATATTATTAAAATAATATATTTAAATGAATTATTTTATCAGAAAAAGATAAAATATTAATTTTCAACAATTGTCACATTAAAATTTTTCTCTATCTATATCCACATAAAATCACTATTTTCCTCATCATATAAATCAATAATTAATTATACACAAATAATATTACAGAACCACAGTACTGGCAACCAGACAGTTCCCAGGAAAGAGGGAGCTTTCCAATAAGGATTTCTCCTTACTGGCGCGCAATTAGATGACCAAACCTCTCCTTAGACAGAACTTTCTAGACATTGCCAATAATGTTATCTAATAATATTATTCAGATAATATGAATTATTGTTCCGATAATAGAAAATACTGTGTAGTGACAATTATTAAAACAACAGTAATATAAAATATCAACGCAGCAATTATTGAATCAATAAAATACAATATTGAACAGTAATTACTGTAACAATTATTGAGTAGTACCTTCTTACGTAAGAATCAATAATTGGTGCAATACCGTGTGCTACGCGTATTACCGTGTTTTAACCACCGGGTATTCCAACAATATTAACGGTACCAACTACGCCGTTATTTATAAACAACTTATTTTTGTCGTTTTCTTCATCCAATCGTTTTCTGTTATGGGGCCCACACAAGGATGCGCCGTCGTACGAATATTCCCCGACAACAAGAATATTCCACGACCAAATAAATATTTCCCGACAACAATGAATATTTTATAACCACTTGCTTATTTAAAATATTTGCGCATTTTACCCATAACTAACCACATTAATCAAATCAACTCTTACTATTTCAGAATAATAAATAGAGAAAATTAAATTTCATTTATTAATAATTTGGGGTCTTACAACCTCCCCTCCTTATGAAATTTCGTCCTCGAAATTGACATACGTACCTGGTGTTTCGAAAAGATGAGGATACCTCGCTTTCATTTCCGTTTCCAACTCCCAGGTCATTTCCTCAATAGCATGGTTTCTCCACAAAACTTTAACTTGTGGTATGACCTTCGTGCGTAAGACATGCTCCTTTTTATCCATGATCTTGACAGGTATCTCCTCGTACGTTAAGTCTTCGGCTATCTCGTCCGGTTCTAACTCAATAACGTGGTTCGGGTCTTTCACATATTTACGAAGCACAGATATATGAAAAACATTATGAACACGAGACATACTTAGAGGTAACACAAGTCTATAGGCCACATTTCCTACTCGGTCAAGAATCTGAAATGGGCCAATAAATCGTGGATTGAGCTTTCCTCTCTTCCCAAATCTTATAACTCCTTTCCATGGAGCTACACGTAATAATACATGATCCCCAATGTCAAATTCCACGTCCTCTCGATGAAGATCCACATAACTCTTTTGTCGATCCTGTGCCGTTTGTATACGTTGTCGAATCGTTTGGATCTTCTCTGTAGTCATTCGTACCAACTCTAGTCCCAACAACGTTGCTTCTCCCACCTCATCCCAATATACTGGAGAGCGACACTTTCGTCCATACAATACTTCAAAGGGAGCCACACCTATACTTGCCTGATAACTGTTGTTGTAGGAGAATTCCACCAATGGTAGGTACTTATCCCAACTTCCTTTGAAATTGAGGACACAAAGTCTTAATAGATCTTCAAGAGTTTGAATAGTCCTCTCTGATTGCCCGTCCGTTTGAGGATGGTATGCCGAACTGAACCGTAAATCCGTGCCCATAGCTTTTTGCAAGCTAACCCAAAATCTTGAAGTGAATCTTAGGTCACGATCTTAAACTATGGATACTGGCATGCCATGCAACCTTACAATCTCATTCACGTACATACTAGCAAGACGTTCAAGGGAATAAGTCTCCCGTATCGGCAAGAAATGAGCATACTTGGTTAATCTATCAACTATAACCCAAATAGCATTTATGCCTTGAGAAACCGTGGGAAGACCCGTAACAAAATCCATGGTAATGTGTTCCCACTTCCATTTCGGAATCTCAAGTGGTTGCAATGGACCCTTTGGTACTTGATGCTCCGCCTTTACACGTTGACAAGTTAAACACCTCGAGATAAACTTTGCAATCTCTCTCTTCATATTGTTCCACCAAAATGTATGTCGAAGATCACGATACATTTTAGTACTTCCAGGATGGATTGCAAATGGTGTATTGTGTGCCTCCATCATGATCTTGTACTTTAAATCAGAATCGTTAGGAACACAAAGTCTGGAGTGGACTCGAAGTATTCCTTCTTCATCGATTCTTGCTTCTGGAATAGCACCTTCTTGCACTTTCTTCTTCATACGCATCAGCTCCGGGTCTGTAGCTTGAGCAACTTTAACTTTATCGATTAAAGTTGGTTCTACGCGTATACTTGACATCATCGCACTCGTTCCTGCATATGATCTTCTACTCAACGCGTCAGCTACCACGTTTGCTTTTCCAGGGTGGTATTGAATAGTGTGGTCGTAATCTTTTAACAACTCGAGCCAACGTCGTTGCCGCATGTTGAGTTCTTTTTGAGTGAAGAAATATTTGAGGCTTTTATGGTCTGAATATATCTCCACTTTCCCCCCATATAGATAGTGCCTCCAAATCTTTAGCGCAAAAACGACTGTTGCCAACTCTAGATCATGAGTAGGATAATTCCTCTCATATTTTTTAAGTTGTCGCGAGGCATAGGCTATGACTTTCCCACGTTGCATGAGAACACATCCTAACCCTTTACCTGAAGCATCCCTGTAGATAACAAATCCATCCGAACCAGATGGTATTGTCAGAACAGGTGCTGAAATGAGTCTCCTCTTAAGCTCTTGGAAACTCTTCTCGCATTCTTCGCTCCATACGAATTTGATATCCTTTCGAGTCAGCTGAGTTAACGGGGTAGCGATTCGAGAAAACCCTTCTACGAATTTCTAATAATAACCAGCTAAGCCCAGAAAGCTACGTACATCGGTCACCGTCTTCGGTTGCTCCCAGCTTTGTATTGCTTCAATCTTCGTCGGGTCCACAGATACTCCATGTTTTGATACCACGTGCCCTAGGAATGCTACTTCCTCAAGCCAGAACTCGCATTTCTTCAACTTAGCATATAGCTTGTTTTCACGCAGCCTTTGGAGTACCAGTTTCAAATGGTGCTCATGATCTTCACGGCTTTTGGAATATATGAGGATGTTATCAATAAAGACAACAACGAACTGATCCAAATAATCCTTGAATACTCAGTTCATCATATCCATGAAAGCTGCAGGAGCATTAGTCAATCCAAAAGACATGACTAAGAATTCATAATGCCCGTACCGAGTTCTAAAGGCAGTCTTTGGAATATCCTCAGTTTTAACCTTCAGCTGATGATATCCAGAACGAAGATCGATTTTTGAAAAGAATTGTGCTCCTTGTAACTGGTCAAACAGGTCATCAATACGAGGTAGCGGATACCTATTCTTGATGGTGACATGGTTTAATTCCCGGTAATCGATACAAAGTCGCATACTCCCGTCTTTCTTCTTTACAAATAAAACAGGAGCACCCCAAGGAGATGTACTAGGACGAATGAAACCGATGTCCAACAACTCTTGTAGTTGGACTTTTAACTCCTGAAGTTCAATAGGAGCCATTCGATATGGGGTTTTAGAAATGGGCTTTATACCAGGTTCAAGATCAATAAAGAATTCAACTTCACGTTCTGGGGGTAGACCGGAAGTTCTTCAGGAAATACGTCAGGAAAGTTACTAACAACAGGAATATTATTCAAATTTGACGTGTCTTTATTCAAATCCATAACATGGGCTAGGAAAGCTTGACATCTGTTTTTCAATAAACGAATGGCTTTATGACTTGATATGACAGTGATTGATTTTAATGGCTTTGTTGCTTGAATTCGAACAACAGGTTGATTAGGAATATGAAAACTAACCACCTTACGAAAATAATCAATTTTGGCATGATGAGTAGTTAACCAATCAATTCCTAAAATCACGTCAAATGCAAGTATCTTTAAAGAGATAAGGTCAACATGTAAGGTGATGGTGCCAACTTGGATCAAACAAGATTTATAAACAGTGGATGTGATGAAAGTTTCCCCTAACGGAGTCTCCACAGATAAATCAAAGTCTAATTTCTCCGGAGTCAAGTTTAAACGTTGAGCACAAGCATGAGAAATAAATGAATGGGTAGCACCGGTATCTAGTAAGGTATAAACTTCACATGAATTTATGATTATGTGAGACCCCAGATTTTATGAATAAATATTTAATTTTCTCGAAATATTTTTTAAATATTATGGTGTGGATTTGATATAATGTTATAGTTGTGGGTAATATTTATAAATTTTGCAAAATACGCAAGTTGTTATATAATATTCGATTGGTCGGGGAATATTCGTTTTAACAGGGAATATTCGTACAACGACACAATCATTGGTGGACCCCACAACAGAATTATTGTCGGATTGAGAAAACAACAAAAATATTTTATTAAAAATAACGGCGGAAGTTTTACCATTGTTACTTTATTGTCGGATTGAGAAAACGACAAAAACAGAATACTTTATTAAAGTTATTCTATAAATAAAATATATTATATTTTATTTAAAAGATTTTTCTTTAAATATGGACCGTCAGATTAAAGTAATCAATCTGGACCGTTCATGGATTAGTTACTATGCATTCTATTTTTCTATAAATAGCAGCTCATTCCTTCATTATTTCTTACGAATTCACTGAACTCTAGAGAGAGAAACTATAGAGAGAAACTATAGAGAGAGAGAAGAAGAGTATTCTGCTACTTAACTACTTCCTTACTTCAGCTCTTCTTTAAAATGGTAAGGGGTGTTATTCTTTCTTATTCATGAAGAGAACTGTTGTTATTCCATTTCTTATTATTCTGTTGGAATAACCTGTATACGTGGTCTACCCTATACTTGGTGACATTCTTCTATTATTCTGTTGGAACATCCTGTCTTTGTGTTTTACACCGGACCTGGTTCCGTCTTGTTATTATTCTGTTGGAACATCCTGTCTGTGTGTTTTATACCGGACCTGGTTCCATTATTTATTATTCTGTCGGAATATCCTGTCTGTGCGTTTACGCCGGACCTGGTTCCGTTTTTATTATTATTCTGTTGGAACATCCTGTCTGTGTGTTTTACACCGGACCTGGTTCCATTATTTATTATTCTGTCGGAATATCCTGTCTGTGTGTTTTACACCGGACCTGGTTCCATTATTTATTATTCTGTCGGAATATCCTGTCTGTGCGTTTACGCCGGACCTGGTTCCATTATTTATTATTCTGTTTGAATAACCTGTTTGTGCGGTCTATCGCATGCATGGTGATTTCTTTTGTTATTCCATTCTTTATTGTACTCAATTGGTTAAGTTTTGACTTCTATACTCCATGAAATTTGTGAAATATCCTTGATAATTGCGTTTCATCCAGTATCTTTTCATGAAAATATTCTTCTAAGTATTCTTGAATTTTACTCCACAAAGCAGTATCATGTTGACAATTTGGACGTTGTTAATTCTTGGATAAATTAATTCTTGAACTTGTTTTATTGAATTCTTATATCATTGTCATCATCCTCATGTTTATAAAATGTTGAAAGTCATCTGTGGCCTGTAGTGCATAGATGGACTTGGTATGATTATGACCAGGGATTATTCGGTATAATCATGACCGTAATGTTACAAATGATGTGGTAAAAGTTCTCATTGGCCTGTAGTGCATTGATGGACAGTTGTTGGCATGATCATGACCATTAATGAATATACGAATATCCTTGGCCGTAGTGCAGGGGTGATTCGATGATGTGAATTATTTTATTAAGCTGAGTCTCAGCGATCACAGTGTTGGAAAATCTTTTAAAACATAAAAGATAGTAGAGTTTATTTTCTACTTGACTCTTTTAATGGATTGCTTGTTCCGCTGCAGTTAAACTTGATGTCTATTATATTTTATCAGTTTAACATTGTTGAAGGCTAATGATAATTTACTCTGCATTATCTTAGTCATAATATTTCTTACTGGGCTAGTTGAGCTCACCCTTTCTTTCACTGTTCTCTTCAGGAAATGAGAACGTAGCTGGGACAAGTCGGGGAACGGAGTGATGGTTCGAATGATAGTATTAGTTAGTAGTCATCACTATTCTATGTAATAGTGTGTTAATAAATGTAATGAGGACTCCTTTTGAGTATGAATACTCTCTAGAAGATAATATTTGTATTCAAACTCACAGTTTATATTTTGTCGTATTGTACACGACAGTTGTATTAGTAAGTTGTATTTGTATTCTGTACTTTGTATCTGACGACCCAAGATGGGTGATGTATACCTAATTTTGGGGGCGTCACAGTTGGTATCAGAGCTTAGGGATATGATCCCTGGCTAAGATGTGAGAATAGAACTAGGAGGGGAGAGACGGGGAATTCCTTCGCTAGTATGACCTACCTAAGTTTATTTGCATGGTATTTAATTGGTCGGTCATAATATAAGGATAATATATGACATATCAATTAACTTTTATTTTGTGACAGTATCTGAAAATGGCATCTGAGAATGTTGAGAATAGCAATGGAGCACAGGCGACTGTTGATTCACCACATATCAATAATCAGGATAATGTGCATCAGGAAGGTGACAATCCTCATGCAAACAACAACACTGACCAGATGATGAATGATGGAATGTTCAGAAACTTTATGCAGTTCATACAACAGCAGGCGAGAGTGGCTCTTGTCCAAAATATAGGTGGAAACACTGAAAACTCTCGGACGGTCACCGCTAAACAGTTCAAGGAGCTGGGACCACCAGAGTTTAAGGGAGAGCCAAAACCGCTTATAGCGGAAACATGGATAAAGCAGATTACCAAGATATTTGATGTCTTGGGATGCTCCGAGGAGCAAAAGGTTCTCTTTGCCGCCTTTATGTTGCGAGGAGAGGCAGATTACTAGTGGGAATCGATTAAACGTACCCAGCCTGACGCACTCAAGATGTCTTGGGAGAAGTTCCAAGAACTGTTCAATGACAAGTACTTTCCCGAAAGTATTCGTCACATGAAGGAGGTGGAATTTATCAAGTTAGAGCAAAACAACATGACCGTGTCGCAGTACGAAGCCAAGTTTGCTGAGTTGTCCCGGTTTGCGTCCCACTTGGTGGATAATGAAGAGCGAATGACGCGAATGTTTTTGCGAGGTTTGAAACCTGAGATACGTCAACATCTTATTTCTCATAATCTGTGTTTGTATTCAGATGTTGTGAATAGGGCTCAGTTAGTGGAGCGCGATAACAAGTCAACGCAACCAAAAGAGAGCAGTCGACAAAATGATAATACCTGTGAGAGCGGTCATCGAAGCGGTGACAACAAGCGTGGAGGGAATCAACAGGCCAGAAATGGTAACCACTTCGGTGGTAATCATGGCCAAGATAATAGGAATGGAAATTTCAAGAAGAGAAGGTTCAACAATGACGTGAAGACGTCAGCACCAGCACCCGTTTCAAAGGAAGAAGAATGACCACGGGTCGTATGTTTCAAATGCGGACAGGAGGGACACATCCGTCCAAACTGTACGCAGCAATCCAAAACGTGTTTTAATTGCGGAAGAGAAGGTCACCTAGCTCGATTTTGTCGTATGGAGAAGTCAAGTCCGGCGGGGATAGTGATGCCAAAGGATGTCCCAAACAAGCCAAAGCCTGTAGTTTAAGAGAGAGTGTTTTTTTTGTCGTGACGAGGAACCTGAATAAAATTATCACGGATAAGTTAATTATAAGCTCTTGCGAAGTCTATACCGTGTTAGATACCGGTTCTACTCACTCCTTTATTTCACCTAGTTGTGTTCAATGTTTGAAGTTAACTTCGGAGAAGTTAGACTTTGATATATCTGTTTAAACTCAGTTGGGAGAAACCTTCGTTACCTCCACTATTTATAAATCTTGTTCAAATCAAAATTTTCACGTTACCTGTCAATCTTATCTCTTTGAAATACTTGCCTTTGATGCGATTTTAGGAATCGATTGGTTAACTACTCGTCATGCTTTTCGTAAGGTTGTTAGCTTTCATATTCCTAACCAACCTATTATGCGAATTCAAGCAACCAAATCACTAAAGTCAATCATGGTCATATCAAGCCATAAGTAAAGAGCCCCGGTCCTTTCGTTGTTGACTACCTTGAGTGGAATGCACCGAAGCCAGACTTTCTGTAGGCGACGTCGTGAATGGCGATGGCAAGTTGATAGGTATCAATGTGACGTGATATCCAAGTTGTGACAACCCGAATTTTTATAAGTTATTAAAATAAGAATTTAATAATTAAAATTCTTATTATGAGTTGTATATATTTTAAATTATATGATTTGGTGTGAAGAGAATTATATATTCATATGTTGGAGAATGTGAGATTTAATATGTAATTAAACTATTAAAGAAATTAAATAATATTAGTTAATTTAATTAAGTTGAAATTATGTTATTAGATAATATAATTTTAATTATTATGCCTTGTGGGCAATGAAAATTATTATGAGTTAAGTTTCATAAATAGTGTGAATAATTCACTTAATTAAAATAGTGAATTAATACAAGTATAATTGATTTAATAAAGTGAGAAGGTAAGATATTGTATGAAAATATAAATATTAGTATAATGCGAGTAAAATATTTATTAAGTACATTAAATATTTTAGTTGGAAATTTTATGGAATTAGATGAATATTTATGATATTAAATAAATATTTGATGAAAATTGGTATGAGATAGTTTATTTAAGTGTGATAAAATAGATGAGATTTATACGTATTTTATTACACGAGTATAATTGTGATATTCTAATTTAATTAAATAATTAAATTAGAGGAGTGAGAATTTGTTAAATAATGTTATGATTATAATTGTTGAATAGAAATTTACTAATAAGGTTAATTTTATTTCTTAAGGAATTAAAGGTACATAATCTAGTTTATATTTATAGTTTATGTGTTCTTGAGTTTCTTTTAAAATTGAAGTTTTGGTTAATGAATTTGTGGGTTGCGATGTTATATATGTTATTAGATATTTATAATTTGATAGTGGTCATTTAGAAACAAATTTTCAGAAATCAAATTCATGTATTTATACTAAAGAAGAGGAATTTGGGTTTTGATTGTAATGTGTGTTTTGGTGTACTTTGGGACTAAAGTTGATGATGAATTCATGATGAAAACTTTAAATTGAAGGATGATTGTTGTTCTCCTCTATAAAACGAAAACAACGCAACTTGAACGGATCGAATTGGTTAAGAAACGAATTCTGGATGAATGAATACACTCAGTATGTTGAAAATAGGAAAAATTAGTATAAACAAATTAGAATTAGTATAAACCAAGTCCCACATCAACTAAATTGAGAACTTTACCCTTTGCTAAACCTATAAATAGAAGGGCTTGATCCTTTGTTTTATTCACCAACAATAAGGCCTCCAATTTTGAGAAAGGCTTTGTTGTGGGAGGACTTTTTATAAAAATCTTCTCTAAGTTAAATTTTGGTCGAGTACGTATTCAATTTGTGGAATTCGTATTTTCGGGTATGTTTCTTATTTAATTTTTGGTAATGTTATTATTTTAAATATTGTATTTAGTTTGTTAGTTAAAGTTTGTATTTTGGAAGTTTAGTTAGTTTTGTTAGAAAATTAGTTAGTTTACTATGTTTATTTTGGCTTGTAATTGATTATGTAAATGAGTTATAATGATTGTAATTAGAGATATGAAACCTTAACATCATCCAAGTGTAACCAAAACTCACAAAATAAAAGATTTACAAAGAACCTTGTTGGGCAGTTTTTGGGACTGAGCTTGAGGACCCTTTGTGCTTTTGATTTATGTCTAAAAGCTTAATTTGATGATTGTATGTTATATCCCTCAAAGTTCTGAAGATTTCCTAACTTGAATGAACCAAAACGGAGTTAAAATGAATCCGTGGTGAAGCTTTTAGTAAACCATGTCTAGAAATGAAAATTGAATGAACAGTGACTATAGTGTCAAATTCTGGAATAGCTATGTTGCCTGAAAAATTCTGAGTTTCTGGGTAGTTGTAGTGCACTGAGTTAGGAAGCCATAGGCTTTGGAATGACCTCATTCCAACCTCGGATGAGGGAGTTACGGTGATTGGAAAGAAATGTGTCGAATTTGTCAAACTGAAAGTCAGCAGCGGGATGTGCTATTCGGGACACTGTTTCGATCAGTTAATTTTTCCACAAACTTCAGGGCTTTTGGTATGTTATAGTACACTGAATTAGCTTTCCATAGACTCCGGAACGGACTAATTCCGACTTCGGAGCAAAGAGTTATGACCATTCAAAGTAGTCGCGTCAAAACTGTCTAACCAACTCGGGGCAGTCACCTTGAACGAATTTTTTCGGAATTCTGTGTTTTGAATTTTGAAATGGTCAAAGAATGAAAGTTGTAGCCTCAGAAGTTAGCTTCGCGTGGGCTCAAGAATCGCTCAAAAATGTTTTGAAACGAATTAGTTATGACTGTTTTAGCGAGAGAGGGTAAAGCTGGGAAAAAAAATTGAAGACTGCTATGAACGTCAATTTTGGCACACTTTTTAGACTACTTAACAAACCCGAAATGAGAGGTTAGTATTTCTTAAAAATAGTCTTGTAGGCCATGAAAAACATACTAAAAAAAAATGTCTTACGATTAGATAAGTAAATTGCAAGCTATTAAACCGCGAAATGGGTGTCAAAGGTGAGGGACTGTTGCCTTGTGAAATTATATTGAACCTTGTAATATAAAACGAAGGGGATATAAATGGTTTATATTTTGATACGTAAAGTATTTACATACTAAATCCATGAGAGAACCTTTTGGGCGTAAAAAGGTTATAACTGACAAAAGTTTCTAAAGAAACATAGAATGGTTTTAAGACAAGAACAAAATATTATAGTTAAATAAAATTAGTTTACATTGAGTACGTGAATTTTGTATGTGAAACTAATATGTACATGTATGTATCCTCAATTTGTGTAGGATCATCACAGCGCAGATAAGTTACAAACATTAAACAACATCCAAGGCAAGTTTTTCAGTTCTATTATGTTTGTGGATTAAATGTGATTATGTGGTGAGTTACATACCATGCTTTATGAATTGTTAAGGTCAAAATATGACCAAGTTAATTGGGTTATGGAACTCAATTTATATGTGATATGTGATAGCACATGCATGCTGTATAATGTAACTCGATAAATTAGAAATGTAGAATGCATGAATTGTGTGCTATGTGAAACATGATAGACTGTTAAATTTGCTGGGCTGTCGAGCTCAACCTTGCAAATAACCACTTTTGCAGGTTCAAGATTCAAGGTAAAGTTATGCGTTACTTGAAAGACATGAATCAGATGTGATACTTGAAGATTTATATATTTTGGTTGTGTTATTATTTGAACCATGTTTAAGGTTTCGAATAATGTATTAATGTTGAATTGTAATATTATTTTGCGAATGTAAACTATTGTAGTATTAAAATGATTCTGAGATATTTAGATGTAAAGGTTGAAGGTTTTGGGAACGAGGATAGTTTGTAATAGAAAATTTTAATTATTCCGTAAATTTCAATGGTTGTATTAACTTCAGTACAAAACCCATTTCTTAAACCCTCAAATATTTCTTTACTTAAAACGAATGTTTCATGCGCCAAAGAAGTTGGCTCGAGCTGTTGAAGATTACGATCGTACCATTCAATATCATCGTGGAAAAGCGAACGTGGTAGCTGACGCGTTGAGTAAAAGATCGTATGCATGTACAAGTGCGAATATACGAACCCACGTGAAGATAACGAATATACGAGTAGAATCGACTTTAATTGATAAAGTTAAAGCCGCTCAAGCTACATACTCAGAGCAGATGAATGAAGAAGGTTCAAGAGGGCGTTATTCCAGAAGCAAGAATCGACGAAGAGAGGAAATCTCAACCCTCGATTTAATTGACCCATTTGAAATACTTGATCGAGTAAGAACTGTGGCTTATAGACTCGTTTTACCGCCAAGTATGTCACGTGTTCATAACGTTTTTAACGTATTGATGTTACGTAAATATGTGGACGACCCGAACCACATTATTGATTTAAAACCGGACGAGGTAGCGGATGATTTAACGTATAAAGATGTACCTGTTAAAATCCTGGAATATATTATACGCTTAAAGGTTATACCTCAAGAGTTAGAATCTGAAATGAAGTCAAGGTATCCTCATCTCTTCGGCATACCAGGTACGTACGTAAATTTCGAGGGCAAAATTCTATAAGGGGGGAGATTGTGAGACCCCAGATTTTATGAATAAATATTTAATTTTCTCGAAATATTTTTTAAATATTATGGTGTGGATTTGATATAATGTTATAGTTGTGGATAATATTTATAAATTTTGCAAAGTACGCAAGTTGTTATATAATATTCGATTGGTCGGGGAATATTCGTTTTAACAGGGAATATTCGTACAACGACACAATCATTGGTGGACCCCACAACAGAATTATTGTCGGATTGAGAAAATGACAAAAATATTTTATTAAAAATAACGGCGGAAGTTTTACCATTGTTACTGTTGAACTACTCGGTAGTAAAAGTACAGTAATACGTGTGGTTGCATAGTAGCACACAGTATTGATTATTAATGCTTATGTGAGAAGCCACTCAGTTTGATTCCATTATTGTCAGTTAATAATATGAATTATTTAGCGATAATGACGTTCTGTTTTATTCGTAATAAAACAGAAACATCTTTTTATATAAAACAGAATACTTTATTAAAGTTATTCTATAAATAAAATATATTATATTTTATTTAAAAGATTTTTCTTTAAATATGGACCGTCAGATTAAAGTAATCAATCTGAACCGTTCATGGATTAGTTACTATGCATTCTATTTTTCTATAAATAGCAGCTCATTCCTTCATTATTTCTTACGAATTCACTGAACTCTAGAGAGAGAAACTATAGAGAGAAACTATAGAGAGAGAGAAGAAGAGTATTCTGCTACTTAACTACTTCCTTACTTCAGCTCTTCTTTAAAATGGTAAGGGGTGTTATTCTTTCTTATTCATGAAGAGAACTGTTGTTATTCCATTTCTTATTATTCTGTTGGAATAACCTGTATACGTGGTCTACCCTATACTTGGTGACATTCTTCTATTATTCTGTTGGAACATCCTGTCTTTGTGTTTTACACCGGACCTGGTTTCGTCTTGTTATTATTCTATTGGAACATCATGTCTGTGTGTTTTATACCGGACCTGGTTCCATTATTTATTATTTTGTCGGAATATCATGTATGTGCGTTTACGCCGGACCTAGTTCCGTTTTTATTATTATTCTGTTGGAACATCCTGTCTGTGTGTTTTACACCGGACCTGGTTCCATTATTTATTATTCTGTCGGAACATCCTGTCTGTGTGTTTTACACCGGACCTGGTTCCATTATTTATTATTCTGTCGGAATATCCTGTCTGTGCGTTTACGCCGGACCTGGTTCCATTATTTATTATTCTGTTGGAATAACCTGTTTGTGCGGTCTATCGCATGCATGGTGATTTCTTTTGTTATTCCATTCTTTATTGTACTCAATTGGTTAAGTTTTGACTTCTATACTCCATGAAATTTGTGAAATATCCTTGATAATTGCGTTTCATCCAGTATCTTTTCATGAAAATATTCTTCTAAGTATTCTTGAATTTTACTCCACAAAGCAGTATCATGTTGACAATTTGGACGTTGTTAATTCTTGGATAAATTAATTCTTGAACTTGTTTTATTGAATTCTTATATCATTGTCATCATCCTCATGTTTATAAAATGTTGAAAGTCATCTGTGGCCTGTAGTGCATAGATGGACTTGGTATGATTATGACCAGGGATTATTCGGTATAATCATGACCGTAATGTTACAAATGATGTGGTAAAAGTCCTCATTGGCCTGTAGTGCATTGATGGACAGTTGTTGGCATGATCATGACCATTAATGAATATACGAATATCCTTGGCCGTAGTGCAGGGGTGATTCGATGATGTGAATTATTTTATTAAGCTTAGTCTCAGCGATCACAGTGTTGGAAAATCTTTTAAATCATAAAAGATAGTAGAGTTTATTTTCTACTTGACTCTTTTAATGGATTGCTTGTTCCGCTGCAGTTAAACTTGATGTCTATTATATTTTATCAGTTTAACATTGTTGAAGGCTAATGATAATTTACTCTGCATTATCTTAGTCATAATATTTCTTACTGGGCTAGTTGAGCTCACCCTTTCTTTCACTGTTCTCTTCAGGAAATGAGAACGTAGCTGGGGCAAGTCGGGGAACGGAGTGATGGTTCGAATGATAGTATTAGTTAGTAGTCATCACTATTCTATGTAATAGTGTGTTAATAAATGTAATGAGGACTCCTTTTGAGTATGAATACTCTCTAGAAGATAATATTTGTATTCAAACTCACAGTTTATGTTTTGTCGTATTGTACACGACAGTTGTATTTGTATTCTGTACTTTGTATCTGACGACCCAAGATGGGTGATGTATACCTAATTTTGGGGGCGTCACAGATTAGCTTACCCGTGATCACCTCGTTTGGGTTCCTCACATGTTGACCAGTCACGACAAACGCTCTTCCAGGAACCGTTGACTTTGACTTTTTTGGGGCAGCCTTTTGAGTCACCGTCCCCGCTGAACTTGGTTTCGCTATCATACAATCTCGAGCGATATGTCCTTCCTTTCCACAATTATAGCATACCTTGAACTGTTGTGGACAGTTTGGGCTGATATGTCCCTCTTTTCCACATTTATAGCATATGACCGGTGGTCGTTCTCCTCCCTTGGAACCAGTTGCTGCTGGTGCTGACGTCTTCGTATTATCATTGTTGAATCTCCTCTTTTTAAAATCTCCTCCCGACTCGCTTCTTCTATTTTCATAGCCACGATTACCACCAGAGTGGTTGCCGTTCTTGTCTGTACTTTTCTTTCTCCGCTGGTTATCATTGTTCTGATGACTGTTGTCACCGATATGATCCTGGTTGTGGTCCCTCGGTTGACCGTACTCGTTATCTCGCTCCAACAATTGAGCCCTGTTGACAACATCTGAATAGAGAGAAAATTTATGAGAAATGAGATATTGACGTATGCCGGGTTTCAAACCTCTCAGAAACATCCGTGTCATACGTTCCTCATTCTCCACCAAATGAGGTGCAAACCTGGACAACTCTACAAACTTCGCCTCGTACTGGGACACCGTCATGTTATTCTGCTCCAGTCTAATAAACTCTACCTCCTTCATATGGCGAATACTTTCAGGAAAGTACTTGTCATTGAATAGTTTCTGAAATGTCTCCCAAGACATGCTGAGTGTGGCTGGATGGGTACGCTTCACAGATTCCCACCAGTAGTCTGTCTCGCCACGGAACATAAAGGTGGCGAATGGAACCTTCTGTTCCTCCGTGCATCCCAAGACATCAAATATCTTGGTAATTTGCTTGACCCATGTCTCCGCCTTAATCGGATCTGGCTTTCCCCAGAATTCTGGTGGTCCCAACTCTTTGAACTGCTTGGCTATGACCAGCTGTGCGTTGCCATTCTTTCTTCCTATATTTTGAACAGGAATCTCTTTCGTCTGGTTTTGCATGAATCACAAAAAGCTTCTAAACATCTCATCGTTCATCGTCTGCTCAGTGGTGTTATTCACAGGAGGAACATTGCCAGCCTGTTGCACGTTCTCCTCGTTGGTGAGTACAGGTGTCTCCACGGTTTCATTTACTCCACTGTTAACATTCTCAGTCGACATTCTCAAATACTGCCATAAAATAAGGGTTAATTTAACAAATTAACAAATCACATAATATCCCTATATTATGACCGACCAACAAATAAGCTTAGGTAGGACACACTAGCGAAGGATTTACTCGTCTCTCCCCTCCTAGTTCTATTCCCCGATCTCCGCCAAAGATCATATCCCTAATCTCTGATACCAACTGTGACGCCCCCAAAACAGGTATACAACACCTATTCTGAGTCGTCAATAACATGGTACAGAAACAACTACAACTTTATTAATACAACATAAAAATTGTGAGTGTAAATACAAATATTGTCATCTAGACAATATCCACACTCAAATAAGTCCTCATTACAATTATTGGAACAATATTTTACAAAAAAAAATGGTGAGGACTACTAAAACAACTTCCTAGAACCTTCATTCCATACCCCGACTAGTACTTGCTACATTCTCGCCTCCTGAGAAGAAAATGGAACAACAAGGAAAAGGGTGAGCTCAACTAGCCCAGTAAAGAATATTATGACTAAGATAATATACAACAAATTATCGTTAGTCTTCAACAGGGAAAAATTTAATAGAATACAATAGACAACAAGTTTTAAATCAATATTCGCAGCGAAAAATAATAATTCATAGAGAAGTTACGTAGAGAATGAAATCTACGATTATCTATGAATTTAAAAGCCCATCATCAACATTTTATCCCTGTAACATCAATCAATAAATATCTTGAATCAAATAGTCATCTTTGCACTACAGGCCAAAGATATTCATCAGTTGGTCATGTTCACCTCAACACCTGTTCATCTTTGCACTACGGGCCAAAGATATTCATCAGAAATTACTCATCTTTGCACTACAGGCCAAAGATATTCAGTTATATCATCATTTAAGACTGAGGATGATGAAAAATATTTTAAAGAAAACGAATCTAGTGAAGCAAAATAACAAATATTAAGGATTCGTATTTCGATTTATCCATGTCCAAAAATACCTTATCATAGTGAAGTAAAATTCAAGAATGATCAAAACATGGATACAATCAAAGCTAGTATCCAGAATTGATATTTGGACGAAAAGAAGGAAATTTTATTTTTCGGTGAATAGTAACTCGTGAATAGTAACTCGTGAATAGTAACTCATGAATAGTAACTCATGAATAGTAACCCCGACATGAAAAGTTCCAAATTTGATAAAAATTCAGATCAATACTTCGGCATAATGATATTGAAGAAAATAATATCATTTAAGAAGAAATAACATCCCTTACCTCGGAAAGACGGTACTTCTAACTGGAATACTAGATATAGTGCTGAAGGAAACTTGCACCGTATAACAACACTCAAAGTATCAAATACTCACAAGAATACGCTCGATATAGAGAGAGAAATAGAGAGAAACTTGTGTTTCTGGTGTGATTTTCAATTCTAACCTAAGCACCCTATTTATAGGAAAATGCTTAGAACACCAAAGCAGAAAATTTAATATAATAATAATATATTTATCAAATTTTCCTTAGCCCACCTCTAGACATCTGATCTCAGCCCATTTATATCACATGTTAGCCCACTTAAATGCCAAAAAACGTTTTTCTTCAAAATAATAAATAAAACTTCCAAAAATTAATTATTTCGGAACTTCAGAACTTCAATAATTCATAATAAATAGCTCTTTTATCAGAAAATTTGAATCTCGCGAGTTTTTATAGGAAATTCAATTCTCTACAACTTTGCAGAAGAAAGTTTTTCCAAATTCTAAACAGAAATTGACCGAAATCCACAAACAGACGATTTTACAGTCAATAATAAATTTTCGGTCAAGAATTGTGTCCACCAACACACAAAACATGTGTTAATCATTTAATGTCACAAAAATACTCTTCCTCCTCATATACTCATATATCTCACATTCATTGTAAAAATACCACCATCAATATATTATTAAAATAATATATTTAAATGAATTATTTTATCAGAAAAAGATTAAATATTAATTTTCAACAATTGTCACATTAAAATTTTTCTCTATCTATATCCACATAAAATCACTATTTTTCTCATCATATAAATCAATAATTAATTATACACAAATAATATTACAGAACCACAGTACTGGCAACCAGGCAGTTCCCAGGAAAGAGGGGGCTTTCCAATAAGGATTTCTCCTTATTGGCGCGCAATTAGATGACCAAACCTCTCCTTAGACAGAACTTTCTAGACATTGCCAATAATGTTATCTAATAATATTATTCAGATAATATGAATTATTGTTCCGATAATAGAAAATACTGTGTAGTGATAATTATTAAAACAACAGTAATATAAAATATCAACGCAGCAATTATTGAATCAATAAAATACAATATTGAACAGTAATTACTGTAACAATTATTGAGTAGTGCCTTCTTACGTAAGAATCAATAATTGGTGCAATACCGTGTGCTACGCGTATTACCGTGTTTTAACCACCGGATATTCCAACAGTATTAACGGTAACAACTACGCCATTATTTATAAACAACTTATTTTTGTCGTTTTCTTCATCCAATCGTTTTCTGTTATGGGGCCCACACAAGGCTGCGCCGTCGTACGAATATTCCCCGACAACAAGAATATTCCATGACCAAACAAATATTCCCCGACAACAATGAATATTTTATAACCACTTGCTTATTTAAAATATTTGCGCATTTTACCCATAACTAACCACATTAATCAAATCAACTCTTACTATTTCAGAATAATAAATAGAGGAAATTAAATTTCATTTATTAATAATTTGGGGTCTTACAATTTCGATGTTTGAAAATTTATGATAAATGTTTAAAAATCATTATAAGTCATTTAAAAATAATATGTCTGATACTTACAGATATTGAACTTTAGGATAGAGTCTTAGACTCGATAATTACCCGATAAAGCTATCGGTAGACCGACATGTTTCAAAAATTGATTTGAACTTAGATAATTTGATTAGATATGTGTTTATTTGTGATTCAATGGTTGTGGAACATATGTGACAATGTGATTAGGTTATGTGCTAACTGCAATAAGCAGTACTATGTGTTATAGTATGTTATCCTAATTGATCAAATGATCTTATTACTGATAGGTGTTGTATAAAGATAGAACTAAGTTACAAACTGTAAGCAGCTCATCAGGCAAGTATCTTACCTTTGCATTTCCTTTATACAATGGACATGAGTAAGAAGTTTCAAAATTATATTATTATTATGCTATATTATTAACCCTATTGTGATATATTCTATATCCGATCATTGTTTATCAACATGTTAGTATATGGTAATTCAAATATATATTCTGTTCGTTAATTTCTAAACATGATTACACAAGTGTCCCCACTTGGATAATCATTGTATTTAATCACATGTTGGTATATATATATAAGTCCAAGCTACTTGACCAGCTAGACACAGAATTTCAAAATATCGTTGAATATGATAAAAACCTTTTTGCATCCAATCAAATTGTTTTGGTTCGGATTCCAAACTAAGTATGAACATCCCGATCACGGGAAAACTTTTATGCGCCCAAGGCAGACAGAGTGAACGATCATATCGTTCTTATAATGTAGTATTAATCAATACAGGGCCCATGGGAACTACAACCTAACGCCCGTAAGTTATGACGGTTTGTAGATGAAGTTCTGCTAAACCTTAGCGAAAACTAAAAAAAACAATGTTCATAATCTGTCAACTAATGCCTATATATATAGTCAATATGTAGTTTCAAAATTTGAGATAGAATTGTTATGTTGTTATTATCGGTTCAGTTTACTTCACAACTATAAATTCGTTGTAGAAGTGATGTACAAAGAAAATATTTATTTCTTTCAGCTACTTATATTTCTAATTGATATTACTTGCTGGGCACCCAAATGCTCACCCTTGTTTAAATTTAAATGTTTTCAGCTAGGCATGATCATCTTGAAGGTTCAGACAAGAACAAGTGAAAAGGAAAGCGAACATAACATGTTTAATTGGTGTCTTTTGTAATAGTTAGACTGTATTAAGATAACGATAGGTATTATATATCATGAAAAGAATATAGTAAAGGTTGGGATTAGACTCTGATAAGTATAAGTTAAGTTTGATATTTATATTATTGTTATTATTATTAGTATTATTCTGCTCATAGAAATGGTATCGTGAAGAACCGAGTTCAGGTTTTAAGTACCCGAGTTTGGGATCTTTACAAACTGGGTAGGAACAATAGAGTTAAGCTTCACTTTTCACAAATCATGAATCACAAGGATACATGGAAAAAGAAGAACCAGTATAAAGGAAAGATTGCCAAAAACCCACATAAGTCCAAATGGAGAAAGAATCCACATACACACACAAGCATGCATCATCCTAGATGTTTTGTATGTAATAAAATTAGTCATAAGGCAGCAGTATGCTACAATAATTATCTACATATTAGACCCAAAGTCAAGAAAATTTGGGTTCCCAAGGGTACTAATAAGGTAGGACCCATGCAAGTATGGGTACCAAAATGAGAGTTTAATCTTACCACAGGAACATAGCTCCACGATCACAACTTGGTATCTGGACAGTGAATGCTCAAGGCACATGACCGGGAACAAAGCTCTCATGTCTAACTTCATAGAGGAGGAGAGTCCAACAGTCATCTTTGGAGATAATGGCTCTGGCAAGACAAGAGGATATGGCTCAGCTGAGAATGGTGCAGTGTCCTTCAGTAAAGTAGCCTATGTGGGAGGACTAAAACATAATCTTCTGAGCATAAGCCAACTCTACGACAAGGGTCCTCAAGTTACCTTCCTCAATAATCAATGTCAAGTCAGAGATCTGAAGACCTCCTCTATAAAGCTGACTGGAACAAGAGAAAGGAACGTCTACACTGTTAATCTTGGTCAACTGAGTTCTGATGAGACAATATGCTTTCTGGCTAAAGCTTCTGAAGAAATGAGCTGGCTATGGCATAGAAGGTTGTCTCATCTAAACTTCAAAAGCATGTCAAAACTGGCCTCTAAGGATCTAGTAGCAGGCTTATCCAAGCTCAACTTTGTTAAAGAAAGGCCATGCAATGCCTGTCAGTGTGGAAAACAGACTAGAAGCTCATTCAAGAGAAAAACTGTCAACTCAATTGATAAGCCTACGCAGTTAATTCATATGGATCTATTTGGGCCAATTCCAACAACAAGCCTTGGAGGGAAGAGATACTCATTGGTCGTAGTGGATGACTATACTAGACTTACATGGGTGTTCTTTCTAAACTCAAAAGATGAAACAAGCTCCTAACTCATCAAGATGTTCAGGCTGGTGATGAACGAGAAAGGGGAGAAAATCAAGGCAATAAGGAGTGATCATGGTAGAGAATTTAACTTCTCTAAAATAGATCAGTTCTACACAGACAATGGCATCAGTCATAACTTCTCAGCTCCACGAACTCCATAACAAAATAGAATAGCTGAAAGAAAGAATAGAAGGTTGATTGAAGCTAGAAGAACTCTACTAGTAGCAGCCCGTCTGCCTGAATACTTCTGGGAAGAAGCTATCAACACTGCATGCTACACTCAGAATAGATCTCTTTTGCACTCCACGATAAAGAAGACTCCCTACGAGCTATGGAGAGGAATAAAGCCAAATGTTTGCTACTTTCATGTGTTCAGTTGTGTATGCTATATCCTCAACAATGGAAAATAGTATCTGACTAAGTTTCAACCCAAGTCAGATGAAGGAATCTTTCTCGGATATGCCACAGATAGTAAGGCTTATAGAGTGTTCAACAAGAAGACACTAAGTGTTGAAGTCTCGATTCACATCATCTTCGATGAAACAGACTTAAACAAAACTGTGCCTCAAGACACTGCGAACGATAACTCAGACACTATGAACGAGGTGGTCGAGCTCAACACCACGATCGTAGTCCTAGAAAATGAAATCGTCGAGCCTGAAGAAGAGATCGTAGAGAGAACTACGCCAGACAACGAACCTCCACATCAAGAAGTAGAGGTTAATCTTGAAGAATTCAGACAAGAAGGCATCAGGTCAGATGTTCCAACAGGAAACAGATAGGCAAGAGATCACACTCAAGACCTAATCATTGGAGATCCAAATGCAAGAGTCAAGAAAAGATTTTTCACCCAGAATGAGTGTTTCTATCTAAGCTTTCTGTCACAAATGGAATCCAAGAAGATAGAAGAGGCTATGGAAGACTCAAGTTGGATAGAAGTCATGCAAGAGGAACTAAATCAGTTTGAAAGAAGCAGAGTATGGAGATTATTTCCAAGACTAAGAAGTTACCTAGTTATTGGCACCAAGTGGGTCTTCAGAAATAAGATGGATGAAGACGGGGTAATAACAAGGAATAAGGCAAGACTAGTAGCCAAAGGTTACTCCCAAGAAGAAGGCAACGACTACGACGAGACCTTCACACTTGTTGCCAGATTAGAAGTAATCAGGATATTCCTTGCTTTTGCTGCCCACATGAAGTTCAAAGTCTTTCAAATTATTGTCAAAAGTGCATTTCTAAATGGAGAACTTCAAGAAGAAGTATATGTGGAACAACCTCCAGGTTTCATCAATCGAACTCTCTCTAATTATGTCTATAGATTAGACAAAGCTTTATATGGTCTTAAACAAGAACCTAGAGCATGGTATGAAACATTAACTAGCTTTCTCATTGAAAATGATTTCACTAGAGGTAGAGTAAATACCATATTATTTCTTAGAAAGCACAAAGACAAAATCTTATTAGTTCAAATATATGTTGATGACATTATCTTTGGCTCTACTGATGAAAAATTGTGCAATAGATTTGCCAAGCTTACGCAGAGCAAGTTTGAAATGAGTATGATGGGTGATATGAATTTCTTCCTTGGATTACAAGTAAAGCAAACTGATGAAGGTATCTTCATAAACCAAGCCAAGTACATTAAAGACTTACTAAAAAAGTATGGCATGGAATCAGCCTCTCCCATGAAAATACCAATTGCTCCAGCAACCAAGCTTGATAAAAATGAGAAAGGTAAAAGTATTGACATAACTCAATACAGAGGTATTACAGGCTCTCTTCTATATCTAACTGCCAGTAGACCAGACATAATGTTTGCAACATGTAAATGTGCTAGATTTCAAGCAAATCCTAAGGAATCACACTTAACTGCTGTAAAAAGAATTTTCAGGTATCTCTAAGGCATACCTCACTTGGGACTTTGGTATCCCAAGGAGTCCTCCTTTGAATTCACAGGATATACATATGCTGATTTTGCAGGCTGCAAGATTGATAGAAAAAGTACTAGTGGCACCTGTCAGTTGCTAGGAAACAGACTTGTGTCCTAGTTTAGCAAGAAGCAAAACTCAGTATCTACCTCAACATCAGAAGCTAAATACATTGTTGTTGGTAGCTGCTGTGCTCAAATCTTACGGATGAAAAATCAGCTAGTAGATTATGGGTTTGATTTCAAATATATACTTGTTCACTGTGATAACATAAGTGTCATTCATTCTAGGACTAAGCATATAGAAATAAGATATCATTTTATTAGGGACCATGTTCAAAATAGAACTATATCTTTACAATACATCCCTACTGAAAATCAACTTGCTGATGTCTTTACAAAACCTCTAGATGAATCTAGATTTAATAAATTGATAAGTGAGTTAGGCATGCTAAATCCGCAACCATAAACTCTATGCTCTAGTTTGTGCTAACCATGCAGATAAAAAGGCTATGTTTAAAATCGTAGAGATGACTAAAGAGGAACCACTCCTCGACATAACAAAGAAGCATCATATGATGACATCACTTCTATTAAATCCAAGCAACCCCTTTGATAAGCACCTCAGGGACAAACCTAACCCTTAGTTCAGCCTAAGAGGTTGGCCCTTCCTGAGCTACCTTAATTCAGAAGGAATTCTTTGTCAAAGCTCATCACAAAGACTAGGACAGACAGTGATCGTAGAGAAGAGCTAGAAATGAAATCTACTATCGTAGTACAACCTTGACGATCGTAGTCCTCCCAAAGGATACACTAGCTCAGGGGGAACTAAGGGTAGATCAGCATTATCCACATTATTTAAAATTGTGGAACCTGATAGAAGTCGACACGTGCCCCACTATACAGATTGTGAGGAGGGAAGTTACAAATACAGCTTAAAAAGGTTTTTGAAAACTCACCCCAGAATTTTAAAAAGCTTATCAATCTCTCTCTACCAGCAGAAACCCTAGCTTTAAGAAATGCTCAATCAACTTGAGTTCAATCAATGGTTGCTTCAAATGTTATCTTTGGTTACCAACTTTGCTTCGATAAATTCAAGATAGCTGACCATAAGTTTCACCAAATTTTGTTTCTTCTGAAGAAAGTTGGTCTTGAAAAAGCTTTGAGCACCAACACATGGATATACCCGAAGCTAGTGAAAGAGTTCTACAACAATGGAGTCTTTGAGAACGACATCATCACTACAAGGGTCAAGGGGGAACAAATTAAACTCAAAACTGAAGATACAAACCTAGCCCTAGGTTTCAAATCAAAGGGACTTGTATCTATGGAGGTCATCGACTTTCATGAAGGTCGGAAGAAGATACGTCACACAAAGTTTCAGAACGTCAAGGGATACAAGAAGAAAGAGTTTCCCGAGAAGTATGAGTTTCTGGCTGACATTGTTGGGAAGTGCATATGCTGTAAAAGCTCTGGCCACGACTCTGTGAATGAAGTCCAACTAAAGCTCATGACAGCAATCTGCTTCAAGATTCAACTCAACTATAGGGCCCTACTTATCAATTAGATTGGGAAGTGGATACTCCGTTCAAAGAAATTAAAGAACTCTATAAAGATGCTCTATGGGCAGTTCATAAGCATAATCCTGCAATCAGCTCTGGGTGACAAAATTGGGGACAATGAAGGAGAATCCATCAATCCCAACAGAAAAATGACCCAACAGCTATTTCAAAACTGGAAAAGAAATCCTGCAGAAAATATCAGAATGATGTCTGAATCCAGTGGAAGGACTGGTGAAACAAAGGAATCTGGGCTACCAGGAAACATGTCAATTGTGAAGGAAACTGGTGAAGAAGAAGAAATTAATAAAGGGGAACCCATTGCTTTGATCAGAAAAAGCAAGGGTAAGAGGAAAATGAAGGCTCAAACAATAAAAGAGTCTCAAGGCTCAACTACTGATGCACCCCAAGAGAGTTCAGGCATTGAGACTCTGAAGGAAATGAAGAGGAAAGAGCATCATTCTGAGGAATAAGAAGACAGAGCCACCATTTCTTAGTTTCTTAAGAAGGGAAAATGCAACCACAAAACAAAGAAGTCTTCGCTCTCTTTGATCATAGAGTCACTACCGATCGTAGAGTCCAGACTTGACATCACTCCAGAAGTGGATGCTGCAACAGTATCAATCGTCAGAGCTGCAGCTGAAGAAAGCACCAAGACTGAAACTCAACCCAGAAAGGCACGGAGAAAGCTCGTCAAGACATATGTACTTGAAAATATGAAAGCCTTGAAGGAAGAAGAAAAATAGCTGCAGAAAAGGAGCTGCCTGAAGTTCAATTAAATTATCAGATTGAGGGGGAGTATCTCGAAGTTCCTGTGCAAAAAAAAAGCTACAGTTGAGGGGGATGCAAGAAAGGGAAATTGAAGGTGCAAGAGCTGTGGAGGAAGAAAAGGGTGATGATCAGACAAGGGATGAGGAGATGGTTGAAGTAGTGGAAATTTCAAATGAAGAAAACGAAGAAGAAGAGAAAGATGAAGTTGAGATTATAGCAGTGGGCTGGGATGGATATAGGAGAGCCAACAACAATAAATTGTTCTCCTATTTATCTATGATGCCCTATCATAGAGCCCAAATTCTCAACTCCTGGGATCAAATGTTCTGGACTTTCAAAGTTTATCCAACAATCTAATTGCTTGCTCACGGATTCCCAAGCAACCTCACGTTTGCCCAGAAGCTAATCACTAACCATCCTTCTTCAGAATCTGGGCATGAGGTAAAATTAATTTCCATCTCTTTCAGCGTTAATCACTGTCCTCCATCCACCTTTAACCAATTCTATGAATTACCAAGATGGTTGGAAGTGATGCTTCATCCACTAAATCAATTTCCAGCTACAGAATCCCAACATTCTATAACTGATGAACCAAATATGACTAACTTTATATTGATCCAGTCTCCTACTATCTCTCACTCTACGAATATTGATCCTACTCCAATCGTAGAGTCACCCACTCAGTAAGCACCAACATCACCTCCTCCTGAAACTCAACCTCACACACCTGCTCCTCCTTCAGATATTCATTCCTCATCAACTAATGATTATTTTGATCTCAATCTTGTTCTCTATAATCTGCAAACTCAAAATATGAGAGCCTCTCCTCTAAATACTCAGCAACTGCTTGAGCTTCTTTCAGATCTTCCTACCAAAATGGAGTTGTCTAATGCATCCCAGAAGGTGACCAAGGATATTCAAGAAGATCTTGAAATTCACTCTGAGCTTGTTCATATGAGGCTGACACATTTGATCGATGCTGCCAACACCCTTCCCAGCAATCTGAGTACTGAGCTTACAACTAAACTTAAGGAGATCATCAAGGAAATGATCCAAAGTATCAATGAAAGGGATTAAATTAACTTTCAGGCTGCCAGGAAGCACAAGGAAGCAGTTCTTCTGCAGAAGACTCAGGAATCTCAAAATAAACTTATGATGGAAAGCATCTCAAGTCTACGAACCTCAATGTAAGAATTGCAAGCATTTTCCATGGGTCAAATGAAACAAAAAGAAATTGTCATGGCCATTCTATAATAGAACAAATCTCGACCTGACTCTCCGGTCCAAGAAAATCGTGAAGATATTACTCAATCCAGGAATTAGCTCCACGAGCTCGCCCAAGGCTTGAATCGACTGTTTGAAGACATTCGAACACTTGATGCTGACGTAAAGGGGGAGAATAAAAGGGAAGGAGAGAAAGAAAAAGGTAGAGGTAGAGGGAAATTCATTGTTCAATCTTCAAGAAGCCCTCCCTCAAGATAGCCTTGTCATCAGACTCCATGACCTGAACAGCAGCAAATTATCATGGCACAACCGCTAAGGAGTCAAGGGCCATCTCCCAGCTCACAAGGGGGAACAACTACTGGCCTACATTGTTAGGTTTGTAATATTCATGAACGCAATCAAATTGCACATAATATGCGAAAACGTGGAAAATCAGAGTTTTAAAATTTTTACAAATCATATACCTGGATCATCCTTTATGCGCAATTATTAATTAAACGAAAAGAAGAAGAATAAGAATCATACCCTTGAAGATTGGAGCTTCCTCAAGTACAAGTTCACCTCCAATCTTTTTCGCGTTCAACTTTAATCCACCGGGTTTGGTTCCTTCCTTTGATCAACGTTAGCCACCCAAGTGTTTGGCCTCTAGAGGTGATCCACCAAGGAAGAAGAAAGATTCAAGAAGATGGGTGTTTGGCAAAACCCTAGTTTTCTATCTCTATAGAAAAAGGCGTACTCTCCCAACTATTGAAATCACGTATGTTGTAAAAGTCAACAACCCCCACACCTATAGTAAGACTCCTCTTATTTATAGATGTGGGCAACCCTCCTTAACAATTAAGGAATTAGACTTTATTTTAATTAAACTCCTTTAATTAATTAGGCTCCCTAATCTTATTAGAGATAATTAATTAAATTCCTTTAACTAATTTTCTCTCCTAATTCAATTAGGAATAAATGAGAGTACTTATATTAAATTAATTCCTAAACTCTTTTAGAAATTAAAATAATAATAATTGTAATAATATTAATAAGACTCCTCT
Organism: Panax notoginseng; assembly: GCA_016801055.1. NCBI lineage: Eukaryota > Viridiplantae > Streptophyta > Magnoliopsida > Apiales > Araliaceae > Panax > Panax notoginseng. Next base: position 191,701,086 of record CM029014.1, read on the forward strand.
TATTAATTTATATTTAATATTTCTAAAATATTAAATAATAAATATTAAGCTATTTAATTTATTCTATCACCACAGATTAAATTAAATATACTTAACATATTATTACGATTATGTCATTAACTTCTTAAATAATTATTCTTCCTTTTATGGTGTGACCCTTTAGGTTCTCCATATTAAACCGGTTGTGAATAAATCAATTAGACAATTCTAATCTTATTTAAATAAATAAATTAAACTAATAATTTATTTAAATAAATAATATTTATTCTACAATAGGGATAAGCCTCCCTAGCGATCAACGACTTTCTAGATAATATAGATTTTAACATTAATCATAAAAGAACATTTGAGTAAATAGTTACCATACAATTCAATCCTTCCACCATACAATATCCCAATTAAATATAAGACATGGAATTACTGTCAAGTCTTATTTTATTTAATTATATGTATTTCGACTCTTAAATACACAACCCCAGATAATGCAAATTAGAAATACCTTTCTAATTTCATTCTGCCTTGGCCAAGGACTACTGGGTTGTCATTTATCGAATCACATAGGACATTTCTCTTCTTTTACTAGAACTGGTAGATTCTTTATTGATCATACATTATCTCCATGTACAACTTATTATACCCAAGCATACCCTTTGATATACCCTAAGGGTCTTAAGGAATAAGTCAAAGTATAACTCATCATACATAAGATACTATGATGATATCAAGTCCAAGGATCACTTGTACTACTATCACTACAGGAATTCCTATTGACAGGTAAGTAAAACTCCATTAGGTATTCCTTAGCGAGCCACGTTCAGTGAACTTATTCTCCAATAAGCACCTACATACTTGCTTTAGTGTCTTCACATAAATGATCATGAGATCAATCATCCTCATCCAATGAATAAGCAACGTATGTACCAATCTATCCGGATTCACTAATTCCCAATTTAGTAATCCAACGATTGGGAACTATTTTAGTTTTAAGCTTTCTAAGAATTTAGATCTCATTAGAATGATCATCATCATTATTCTAAAAGCATTGCTTAAAACTATGGGTTTATCACATATTATAAAACATCATCATGTAGATAATTAAAAGCCTTTAATAAATTAATACTTTTAATTAATAAATGAATAAGATTGTTACAAAGTATATGCTTTATCATCAAACATGATTGGCTTGTGTGCATACTACTTTCAATCTCTCACTTGCACTAAAGCCAATAGCCATGGTATCTCATACACTTCTTCTCTAAGTGACGATTATCCTGCTGTTGGATAAGCTTTAGTAAATGGATATGTAATATTGTTCCTAAGAGTCCACTATCTTTATAGTGATTTCCCATCTTTCAATGATTTTTATAATCAAATGAAAGTGCCACAACACATGTTTAGATCCAAGATGAGACTTAAGAACTATTCCTAGTTCTGTAATGAACTATTCATCCAAACAATCAACTTGCAGCTTCATTTACAGCTATATACTTTGTCTTTATCACTAAACTAGCAACTCTTTGCTGTTTGGAACCTTTCTAATTTCACTGTACCACCGTTCAAGGTAACACTTTACCTTAAAGTGGATTTTTTATCGTCTTGGTCTGTCTGAAAAACTTGAATCTGTTAAGCACTCTAGTTTTAATCCTTAGTGTCGGTAAAGTACTTTAAGATATTTTTCACCGTCTTACAGTGTTCTTCTCCAGAATATGACTGATCATCATCAGGTCTCGTATATTTCATTGCATACATGATAGTTACTTATGCGATCTCTCTTTTAGGAGTCTATGGGGAATATTAAGAGAGATACACTCCATGGCTCATCAACATGAGACATCACATGGAGTTTGCCATGCTAAACAACTTTAGCATCAAATGAATATACGTTCCTTGGGTTAAGCTGAGCATCCTTTTAAATCTATTCATATAGATTTATATCCCCAATTACGATACTCATCCCAAATCATTCATGGAGGAATGTTTAGACAACTTTATCTTTACTAATTATAGCATTAGTATGTCATTCTTTATCCGTAGTATATCAACATATAATACTAGAAATGTCACGACGCTCCCACTGATCCTTTTGTACACACTAGGTTTATTCTTGTTTTTTTTGATAAAATCAAACTCTTTTGATTGTCTCATCAAAACGAATGTTCCATATTTGAGAAGATTGCTTCAATCCAATTCTCAGAGTGTCTACAACTCTTACCTCATCATATGTAACTGGATCATCATCTTCTATGATGTGTACCTCATCATCATCATCTATGATGAATCCATACCTCCCAGGTATCTTCGGTACTATTCCAGACTTACGATTCGGTTGTGGTATAATAGGTCTATCTACAGGCTCCTCTTATTTGACTTATAGTGTTTTGTGGTTCTTGAACTCTTCAAGATCTATTATCATCCCACTAGGCCCTTTAATGATAAATGTCTTTAGCTTAGAAGGCAGCATGTTTCTCAACAAACACCTTTTGCTAAGTAGGATTATAGAACATATGCTCCAAACTTTCTTTAGGATGTCCCACAAATCTGTACTTGTCAAATTTTGTCCCAAGCTTATCCTTTGAAACCTTTTCACATAAGTTGGACAACCCCTTATCTTAACATACTTAAGATTAGGAATCCTCCCTGTCCATAACTTTTATGGAGTCTTGGGGCCGAATTTTGAGGTTACCTTTTTGTAGATATGCAGCCATTTCTAGGACATGATCCTAGAAGAATACTGGAATGTCGGTAAAATCATTATGGACCATACCATGTCCAACAAGGTACGATTTTTTCTTTCAGATACATCAATCAATTTGTACGTATCAGGAGGCGTCCATTATGAGAAAACCATTTGAGATGATCTAGAAACTTATTGCACAAGTATTTATTCCTTGATCTAATCAAAGAATCTTAATACTTTTCCAATTTATTTCACTTCTTAATTCTTTGAACCTTTCAAATAATTCACACTTGTATTTCAGAAAATACATATATTCAACTCTTTGAATAATCATCTCCTTTTCATATACTAGTTTGTTCAATTTGCAAAATTATTTTCACGTAAGTCAAGTATACAAAATCTAGTAAGTAATATTCCAGTTCTATACAAAACATTATTATTATAAATAGAACAACAATTGTTCTTAATTATAATACCAAATTTCATTGTCCAACAATAAAATGAAAATAATATTTCTAACGAGAAATGGAATACAATAACAACTTATTGACTTTTTAGATTTGCCCGTAGGCAATGATAAACTATACGTTTTTATGGCTAATGCAGCAACCTTTGCTTGATTTCCCACATATAAGATTATTTATCTATGTTCAGCTTTTCACTTCTGCTTGGTCCCTTCATAAATCTATATTTATGTTAACCAAAGTCGGTATCCAATACCCAAGTAGAACCTTGACTTAAAGAAAATTTTATTTTAAATTATGAACAAATTTGTATTTGTAATCGAAACTTCACTAAGCTTCTTTGGTTAGCCTCTGCAAGATGCTTCTCGCAGTTTCTTTCTAGTGTCCAGGCTTATGTAGTGGAAGCAAACTCCTTTGCTATCCGTATCAGTTTTGTTCTTATTATCCTTTATTTTTGCCTTTTCTATTTACCTTCTTAGAATAGTTCTTCTTTTCAGAAGATCCTTTAGCCCCTACCAGTAAGACATGGTCTTTCTTGGTTGGATAGTGACTCTCAATATTTTTCAACATGTTAAGCAAATCAGCGAGGCTGATATCTAGCTTGTTCATATGAAAAATTCACAACAATTGTGAAAGGAGTCCGGGAGTGAGTGCAAGATCAAATCTTGGCTCAACTCTCCATCCATGACAAAATCCATTGTCCTAATTGTTCAATCAAATTGATCATGTTTAAGATATGTGTCTGTACTATAGTGTCATTGGCATTCTAGATCGGAAGAGCTCCTTAGATATCTGATATCTATCAGTCCTACTTTCCTTACCATCAACTGCTTGACGTGCAGGAGTATAGTAGGAGCATCCATAGTTTCATGCTGACGCTGAAGCTCGTTACTCATGGATGCGAGCACGATGCATTGAGCTAACCATGCATCATCTTGCCACTTTCTAAAAGTAGCAATCTCTTCCTCAGAGGCATTATCTGCAACCATTGCAGGGATAGGCGTATTAAGGACATAAGATAACTATTCAGCCGTGAGAACTATTCTCAAATTCATTAACTAATACGTTTAATACGGTCCGGTTAAATAACATCTAATATGTTTCGCAGTGATAGTAATTTAGACATTGTAAAATTCTATAAATGAATTTGTAATCAACAACATTTTAACATACATTCTTTTATTAATTACCAAAATAAATTAGGTCTTATTTTAAATTGGTATCTCCCACTATTTTCTTCAAACTATATTACCCTCAATATATAGTTTGGCAATATCTAATTAACGATATGCTAGTGAGAATAAGGATCTCATTTTAAATGTATATAGCCTTGTGTGTGCACAACAAACTATATATAAATAAATAGGTAGACAACTCTTGTCAATTACATCAACTATGTAACTCCTTTTATTTTGCCTCTTAAATCATAATGGTCAAGTGTGTACACATCCGAACTAAAATGATTTAAGTTAAGTCAGACCCAACATTTCCATATAAGTGAAGAGAAAACTACAACCCTTATGTGTGCACGACAAAGCAGTAATGTTCAATTCCTTATAAACATCATATGTAATAAAAATAACATCTTAAATATTTAATACATGCCTTGTGTGAGCACAACAAACTCATATTAAATATTCAATACTCTATTGTTTCTATCATGCTAGAAGGCGACGTTCGATATTTAAAATATCTTTGAACATTACAACTTAATATAAAATATTTGAGGGATTTGTTATTAATTTGTCTCATCTTGTTTAGCGCGCATGCACATATATATATATAAAATACGCGTCATATTAATTAACATGCGAAGCATGTTTGCATAATATATAATATATATAGTATAACTATGCACATATAGAATACTATATCCTACCTGGATTGATTATGAACTTTTATTCTAGTTTGGTTCACTAGAGCCACCAAGTGAACCAAAAAGTCAAACCCTAGGGGTGCAATATTTAAATATAACTATTACATTTAAACTTGGGCTCCATTAAAAACGGGTCTTCAAGCGCTCCTTGATCCTTGATCTCCAATTCTTCAAAATTAATTCTAACTATTCCTATTACAAAACTATTTAAAATAAATAGAAACCTTGATCAGCAATCAAGGGGAAGTACATAGGAGGGAGATAGAATTTACATTAAGAAAAATTAGAGAAGACGAGGTACGCATACCACATTTAATAAAACCCATACATTCATGCATCTAACTAAAATAAAAACCAATCACATTGGTCAATAGTCCATAATCAATCTCATTTATTAACATACACATTACCATATGCATCAATAAATAACATTCATCTTATGCATAATAAACATTCAATATATATATTGATATCATTTAATGGGCAAATTTAGTTAACATAAAATCTATTTTTGAATCAAAATAAACTCCTTTATTTTAATCCAAATTTAAATCAAAATAAACTTCTTTTATTTTAATTTATCCAATTTTAAATAAAATAAACTATTTTATTTTAATCAAAATCTTTAATCAAAATAAACTCCTTTATTAAAGGAAACACGGATTCTCTTTCCTATTCAGAAATAAACTCCTTTATTTTCAATAATATGAAATTTTATTTCATATCTAAATAAACTCCTTTATTTAAGGAAACATGGATTCACTTTCATATTCATAAATAAAATCCTTTATTTTAGAAAATATGGAATCCAATTTTAACTCCAATTAGTTATCATGAAATTTAATTTAAATTTTTTTTTAAAAGGAATCCTGTTAACTATCGAAATCATAAGAATGTGATCACATGAATCTATTTTACATCCTGTAGGATTACTTATAATACATATTTAGTATAAATCCATGTAATCATGCTTCTTGCTTTCCTGGATTCACGTGGCCCAAAGTTGGTGCATGATTTCGTTATTATTATATAGTATATAAATATAATATGATTCCAACTATAATAATTTTAAGTTGCATGAATCAGGAGATGTCACGTGAACTGTAAAGAATTATATATATAACTATCATAATATGAACCAAATCAGGCGTCCTCAACAGGATAATGACACAGCGAAATCACAATTCCGAATCCGTGATTATTTAACGCGTAAGGAAGCTGATTTTGCGGTTTTTTTTAATTATTTAAATTTTATACAACTAAATTATGCCTAATTAAATTGTTCTAAACACATATCAATATACATATCAAATTTGAACAATTAATAATTCGCATAAAGGTTTGGCTCTGATGCCACTGTTAGGTTTGTAATATTCATGAACGCAATCAAATTGCACATAATATGCGAAAACGTGGAAAATCAGAGTTTTAAAATTTTTACAAACCATATACCCGGATCATCCTTTATGCGCAATTATTAATTAAACGAAAAGAAGAAGAATAAGAATCATACCCTTGAAGATCCGAGCTTCCTCAGGTACAAGTTCACCTCCAATCTTTTTCACGTTCAACGTGAATCCACCGAGTTTGGTTCCTTCCTTTGATCAACGTTAGCCACCCAAGTGTTTGGCCTCTAGAGGTGATCCACCAAGGAAGAAGAAAGATTCAAGAAGATGTGTGTTTGGCAAAACCATAGTTTTCTATCTCTATAGAAAAAGGCGTACTCTCCCAACTATTGAAATCACGTATGTTGTAAAAGTCAACAACCCCCACACCCATAATAAGACTCCTCTTATTTATAGATGTGGGCAACCCTCCTTAACAATTAAGGAATTAGACTTTATTTTAATTAAACTCCTTTAATTAATTAGGCTCCCTAATCTTATTAGAGATAATTAATTAAATTCCTTTAACTAATTTTCTCTCCTAATTCTATTAGGAATAAATGAGAGTACTTATATTAAATTAATTCCTAAACTCTTTTAGAAATTAAAATAATAATAATTGTAATAATATTAATAAGACTCCTCTTATTAATTTATATTTAATATTTCTAAAATATTAAATAATAAATATTAAGCTATTTAATTTATTCTATCACCATAGATTAAATTAAATATACTTAACATATTATTACAATTATGCCATTAACTTTCCTTTTATGGTGTGACCCTTTAGGTTCTCCATATTAAACCGGTTATGAATAAATCAATTAGACAATTCTAATCTTATTTAAATAAATAAATTAAACTAATAATTTATTTAAATAAATAATATTTATTCTACAATAGGGATAAACCTCCCTAGCGATCAACGACTTTCCAGATAATATAGATTTCAACATTAATCATAAAAGAACCATTGAGTAAATAGTTACCATACAATTCAATCCTTCCACCATACAATATCCCAATTAAATACAACACATGGAATTACTGTCAACTCTTATTTTATTTAATTATATGTATTTCGACTCTTAAATGCACAACCCCAAATAATGCAAATTAGAAACACCTTTCTAATTTCATTCTGCCTTGGCCAAGGACTACTGGGTTGTCATTTATCGAATCACATAGGACATTTCTCTTCTTTTACTAGAACTGGTAGATTCTTTATTGATCATACATTATCTCCATGTACAACTTATTATACCCAAGCATACCCTTTGATATACCCTAAGGGTCTTAAAGAATAAGTCAAAGTATAACTCATCATACACAAGATACTATGATGATCTCAAGTCCAATGATCACTTGTACTACTATCACTACAGGAATTACTATTGACAGGTAAGTAAAACTCCATTAGGTATTCCTTAGCGAGCCACGTTCAGTGAACTTATTCTCCAATAAGCACCTACATACTTGCTTTAGTGTCTCCACACAAATGATCATGAGATCAATCATCCTTATCCAATGAGCAAGCAACGTATGTACCAATCTATCCGGATTCACTAATTCCCAATTTAGTAATCCAACGATTGTGAACTATTTTAGTTTTAAGCTTTCTAAAAATTTAGATCTCATTAGAATGATCATCATCATTATTCTAAAAGCATTGCTTAAAACTATGGGTTTATCACATATTATAAAACAACATCATGTAGATAATTAAAAGCCTTTAATAAATTAATACTTTTTATTAATAAATGAATAAGATTGTTACAAAGTATATGCTTTATCATCAAACATGATTGGCTTGTGTGCATACTACTTTCATACATATGCCAATTGGAGACTCTACCTTTATGAATAGACATGATCATGGAAAAAGGCTGAATCAAAGTGAGCTGGAAGATATTGCATGGAGAGACGAAGCCAACAGGAGAAGGAGAGATATAGAGCATGCCAATCCTCCAAGGAGTAAAAGGTAGAAGAAATAGAGATAAGTTGGAACTCATTTCTTATTGATGTAACTAAGCTTTATTGTAATATATGTCTTTACAAACATCAATAAATTCATGCTTATACTCTAGAAATTTCAGCTGCTCACTAAAACACTAAGTCATATTTACTTTCTAGCAACTACATCTAGAAATTGGTAATCATGATACAAATCTCATTGGTTATGTCAACATCAAATAGGGGGAGAATGTTGTGAAATTGCATATTTAAATTTGATGTTGAAAGTAAATATTCATGCTTATATGTAAAGTCCTTCTAGAAATACATGTACAAGGACTTAGTGATAGATCAAACTTGTTAGGTTGATCTGAGCTTTAATGTTTATCATTCTATAAACGAATGTATAGAAGAAAAGATCAAAGCTGTTAGGTTAATTTATGTCTTGAGATGTAATAGATAGGCTTCAACAGAATTGTAGTCTATCGAGCCAGATAAGTGACTGTAGAAGCCAAGGTAAAATCGTAGAGCATCGAGAAATCGTAGTCTATCTGCTTTGGAGGGCCTCTCGCAGAATCTTATAGTGCTTCAAATGCTTGTCGAGTCAACTCAAGAATCGTAGTATGCTCTTGAAAGCGTAGAGTCTGCTAATCAAGCAAGCAAAGATCATAGTTTACCAGTACTTAAGAGAAATCATAGTGTTCTCATCTACTAGTACCGGATCAAGCACTAATGTTGCAAGACATCACAATCATGATCGTAGTGTATCATCTGTCTGCATAAGAAGCATCAAGCCTTGTCCATTTATTTAAGAATAAATTTCAACAAATATGGAATGGATTATAGATGTTGAGACTATCGGAAATCCTAATGATACAACACTCATCCTTAGTATATAAAAAAGAGACGTATTGAAGAAGCTAAGAAAAGTACTACATGTCAAACAAAAATACCTTTTTAGGTGTTAGGTGAGATATATAGTAGTCTGTTATGTCAGTGGGCCAAACTGCTAATCAGAAGATTTGCAGAAAGTCACCATCAGAGCTCAAAAATGTCAAATACAATTAATGCTTCAATGGATGCCTTCAAACGGATACATTTCTAAGGCCCCCTATATACAAATCAGATGCAGAAGTAAGAGACAAACAAGCATATAACAAAAAGCTGAAGAACACATAATGTTTAACTCTACGATCTGAAAAGAAAGCTTGCTCAGCTACTCAGTTCTTTCGAACACAAGCTTAACGACAACTGAGTAGCATCATTCAAGAACTCAACTATTATTAAGAGAAGAAAGAAGTTCTAAGTCTGTTGGACTTGAAGAGTTCTAAGTGAACTAAGAAGTTCCAAGTCTACTGGACTTGAAGAGTTCTAAGTGAACTAAGAAGTTCCAAGACTGCTGGTCTTGAAGGATTCTAAGTGATTCAAAGATTGTAAAAATATCCTTAGTGGATTTCCTACTCAAGGAGTAGAAGAGTGGACTAGGAGCTTTTAATGATCTGAACCACTTAAATTCTTTGTGTCTTTTATATTCTTGCTTTAACTACTATAATTGATATAACTGGCTGTTAACTATTAACTCTGTTTATCTTAAAGGGGAACAAACAAATCACATATTCCGCTAAAATTGATTAACAATATCTGACCAAGAATTTTGAAAATATCTATTCAACCTCCCTTCTAGATAACTATTGTGCCTCTGGGAACTAACAGTTTTGTTGAGCAAGTAGGAATCTAGGATTGCAGAGAGTAGTAATTTAACTTCTTAGAAGGTAAATTTCTTGTTTTATGCTGTTAGTTCCAAATTTGCTAGATTATAGAAATTCTCATGAATTTTTGAACTTGATTGAGAATTGTTATCAATGTGTTTATGAAGTTTATATGCACGATACGAAACAATGTGACAGATGTTTAAACTTGTTGTGTAAAGAAATTTTGTGTATGGTTTGATTTCTGCAGAAGCAGAGGCTTTTATGGACTATCCAGGGTAGGGCGCAGCTGCGCGCTCCCTGCATTTCAGAACGGTGCAGCTGCGCCTTTCACCAGTCTTGATGATTTCTGATTTGATATGGTAGTTCTAACATGATAATATAACTTAGACATGTATGAAAACAGACCTTATTTGTGAACTTAAGTTCCTATTCATATCATGAGTACCTTAACTTGCTTTAGTATGTGTTTTCTAAAGAAGACTTGAAGTTTTAAAAATGAACTGTGGTGAAACTAATAATATCTCAGTTCTGACTTTATGAGCGTGTGTATATGGTCTATCTATTCATGAAATATGATTCAAAGTGATATGCATGTATTAAGAAATACTTTTGTTTGGGTTAAAATGACTTTTAAAAAAACAAAACCTTTATGTATTATAAACTAATATTATGAGCATGATGTTCTATACGTTCTGAAATTTGAGCATGTATGATTAATACTCCCTATGTGACCACGCATAACCCGTACGTATGCCCATCTTGATAAATATAATGTGAGTTAGTCAAGCATGAGTTTAGATATGTTTTAAAAATGATAAACGATATCAACTATGTATAAGTGAATCGAATACATGCAAGCATGCCTATTATAGATTATATAACTACCTCGTGTGTATACATGGTAAACATAGTAGCCTTTATGATTTCATGACCTTATTTGGCCTTATTTCATTAGAAATACTAATCTAAAACTATAACGTGTAAGGTTGAACTTGGATGGAACTTAAAAGCATGCGAGACTTTTTAAATACGTGGTTATGCTATGTGTTAATAGCCAAGAATACTAAAAGAATGAGACGAAACCAGGAGAGTAAAGCTCAACCCTGGTCTGACCAGGGGATAACGCAGCTTTGTTGTCCCTAAGCCTAACTAGGGCGCAGTTGTGCCCTCTTGCATTCTTGTCTGACTTTTTCTGCTTGTGATTTGAAACTTGACGCATGTGTATATGGATGTTTTAGACTATAGTGCATGACTCAAGTGATATTTTAAGTATCCAATATGTGTTGACTATGAGTTTGTTAAATGTTTCTAAAAACTTTTAAAAGCTAAGTTAACGGGATTACAAAACTAAGTAGTCGGTTATGTAATCACGTGTAATCTGATTATATAAATAAGTTAGAACCTAATATATATGTGCTTAATGTACGTATCAGGTATATGTATTCGACTTATGTAACTAATGAATATACATATATGTGTAACTAAGTTACAATAGGATTTCAAAGTGTTGATAAGCTATAGAGTTGGTAAACTACGCTTGAGGCAAGTTCTCTAACATCATTTGATTTTTATATTGAATGTAAGTTCCCTAACTCTTTACACTTTACATATTATATAAATCCGAATTGTTGCCATATCGACCATATTTACATCAAGCAAATATCTATTACTATTCAGAAATCGATTTTATATCTTGATGTTGTTGCAAGCATTGAACTTATCATTCCTAAATGCATTATAAAAGTTGTCTAATCCATTGATTCAGCTAGACTATTAACATGTGTTAGAAAGCTATCCAAACCAATTGACTTGGTGCAGACTCTTATAAATCTACTGAGATGAACAACCTTCATTGAAGGAGAAATTATATAACTGTCGGGGAACCGGCGTGTGCACATACTAGCATGTTAAAATGTTATGCATAACATAAGGTAATTTAGGCTGATCACCTGTTGTACTTGATTATAATGGATTTTCAGTATAATACTGTTAATTCTAGTAGAAGTTCTTAGTCCCTAGTGACTGCTCAGTGGTCATTATTCTTAAATCTTGAAATGATTAACTCTTTGAATCTTGTTAATACTTTTCAGTCCATAGTGACACTTATTGAGAATTATTGATAATTCATGAACTATTTTTCACTGTTATACCCTTGAGATTTAAACTTAATAACTGTTCACCCTTATTGCTATATTACTTGCTGGGAAAATTTGTTGTTCATTCTTGCTTTCCTTAAAACTTTAAGTTAAGTCAGAACGTGGTGAACCCTCAGGCAAGGACAAGGGTAAGGGAAAGGCTACGGAATAGCTTTGTACCTTTGCGATAGGAAATTTAATATTTTCATGTTGTATTAAGAATTATGTATTATGATGTACTAAGTTATGTTTAAATTTAAGTTATGTAATGTTGTAGTAACGGTTCCTCACTGTAGCAAAGTCCATTGGGTTCTTGATCACTTCATGATAATTAACTCAAAGTCAAAGTCTCTTTCTCAGGTAACGAAAACCCAGACAAATGATCTAAAGGTGTTCCCGATCAAAGTAACAAAAACCAAAATCAGCAAACTTAAATCCTAGATTGACAAAACAATTATCTTCTAAAGCATATAAGCATGACCCATGATGTGACACCTCAAAATCTAGGTACTTTGTTTGCACAAGATTTGGTGCTCACTATCCATATATTCATACTATCTACCCAAATAAAATAATATTTAAATCATAATCCCCCCTTTAAATAGGGTTACATCATTAAATAAAAACAAAACATCTCAGGTTGTCTAACCTTTAAACCTCAATCAAGTGCGAAAATAAAATTATTACATTACATCATTATTAAAAAGTCTATGGCCATCACAATAAACAAAATTACAAGTTTGCATCACTTGTACATTTTTCCCTTTCCTTTACTAGTTGAAGGCTCATCTACCATCTCAACTTTAGCTGCAATGAGTATATAAATATGCAAGAGTGAGCAAACCAATTACTCACTGGATATAACAATAGATCAACAGAATAATAATAATATTAATTGCTAACAATAGGCTCATCAAAACTGAATAGTACTCTAACAATGATAATCAAAAACTGGAATCCAAAATATGGAACGTATCTAACTGAGGGTCATAAGACCATGAACTATGTCCACCGTTGGGAGTAATCTTTCAACTCCAACTTTAACAGTCATAAGACTATATGGACTCCTCGTACTTAGGGGGATCAGCCCTTCGTACAATGTATTGTGCACAAATATTTCAACGCTAAGCGTAAATTTTTCTCCTATTAATTGGGTTGTTCATCTCAGTATTTAGAGTACAAGTCCGTACCAAAGAAAGTTTGGTTTGGATAAGCTTTCAAGGGTAATTTGAAGTTTAACAAACATTAACTAGAGGACTAGTTGAATCAATAGTGTTTGATAACACAACAATTGATCAATAATAACATAATATGGAACAATGAATAAGTGTAAGTGAATTAACTATATATTGAACTCATGCTTAAGAACAACCACAAAGAATAAGTATTGGATGACAATAAACCTTGCTTGAATAAAATTTAAGCTAGGACTATGTATTATTAAATATACATTAAGTAATAGCAAGATGAAAATAAAGCTTGCTCAATATGAAAATGAACTAAGATAAATCAACATTAGAAGCTAGAATTCGAGAAAAATTGCATTCATAATACATGAAGGACAATAAAGAAACCTGTCTAACAATAAACAAGTTAGAATACATCAATAAATATTAGAATTCAAAACTTGTTCGAGCAAAGTTACAGTCAAAGCTAGCTTGCTCAAATAATAATTAGGAATACAAAGATTCGATTAATGAAAGATGAAAGTATGAAACTTGCTCAATATAAATGAATAAAGTTACACAATGTGATAATAGAGTTAGAATACTTGCTCAATGTAAAAAGAAAGTTTAGAAATTTGTCTCGAGCGTAAGCTACAATATTAAAACTCACGTTTACCGATACACAGTATTAAAACCACAACATCTATTAGACATACTAATATTCACTTTTTAATATAAAACGCATTACTAGCTAAACTTGTGATTTTAGCACAAGTCTTATGCTACCATTTACATTTCAGAATTCCCAAGTGCTAATCATCACAACACTTAACTAACGTTCACTATATAAACTCAGTTATCACACAATGCGTCCGTAACCTACTAATCACTTTTACAACTTTGAGTTCATAATACATATAACACAACTTTATATTAGCCTTACTGTTACATGTTGGACACATTACCATAACCTTTAGTTAAGCTACAAAGAACGACCAAAGTCTGCAGAATTAGCAGACTTCAGTGTCTGGAAATGGGCATTGGCGCGGCCGCGCCAGTTTTATACTGGGATGCGGTGCGCCCGCGCCTAAGGGCTGCGCGGTCGCGCGACGTACAGAACTCAGTTTTCTTGCAGACAGAGCTTTGGCGCTTTTCTTAAGCCAACTAACACGAATTTTACCGACCAAACAGTGACAATAACACGTAAGATAAATATAACAGTATCAGAAACATGTTTGCTAACATTTACAACCAATTAGCACAATTTATCAACAACTAGAACTATTTTGATTCCTCAATTTTCATGTTTTTCATAAAAACTCAATTTTCTTGACATTCGTCCTAAAATCATCATTGTGAATTCAATACATGATCAAATCATCTCATTCGAATTACGTTATGCTCGTATCTCATTGAACTAACATATACAAACTTCAATTTATACTTTAACATACAAATTAGCCACTAAAATTGATGCTTACATGAGCCATATGAAAAAATATACACAAACATATACTGTCGAAATTTTCTTCTACTGTAAACCGAAATTAGCATGCAATTATTGTTTAAACATACTTTCTAATCATCACAAACACATGTAATCATCATAACTAATTTGAGAATATCAATTCTAAAAATATAAAATTCACAGAGTATGAAAATTATTAAACTCATATATGTACATATATATGCAAAGTCATGTAAACATACATTCAATTAGCGTCTAATTCTTGCTAACCCACTAGAATTGCTTGAAAATCTTAAGCTTTCTCTCAATTTCTCTTAACCTTCTCTCAATTTTCTGTGAAGCTCTCTAGGCTAGCAAACTAAGTTATGTGCAAAAACCAACTGACTAATAAGCGTAAACAAAAGAAACTGATATAGCCTTAATAGCTATAATTAGTTATCCAAATAACGTATGTATTATATTTATTATTTTATTTGTTTTATTTATTTTATTTAGTTTCAAAAACTAGAAATCTCAAAAGCTATAAGGCTTGTTTGGCAAAAATCCTTTAAATATTAAAGAATTAATATATTAAGCCTTGTTTGGCAAAACTAAATTAAGCTACTTTAATTTATTTTAATAACTCCTTATAATATAGTTGTTTGTCACACTATATTTAATCAAGCTTTCATATTTATTTTAATTAATTCAAATAATAATTAATTAAATAAATCCTTTAATCACATTACACAATACAAATAATTAACCATTAAATTGAAATATCAATATAATAATCATTTCCTTAATTCATCAACTATTTATTTAATAAATAATTCTCCAAATAAAATTAAATCAATTAAACAAATATTTATTCAACGATAATCACATCCATTAAATATTTATATAAATCAATAAATATTTGATATTACATTTAAAATTCTTGAATATTACATCATTCCATCCTTAAAAGGATTCTGTCCTCAGAGTCACAATTCAAACAATCAATTCATCACATTCTTCCCTACTTACAAAGATTATGTCTCCAGAATGGAAGACATATATTAAACAAATAACTCGGGGTAATTTTTCATCATTTCAGCTTCGAATTCCCACGTTGCCTCTTCGACATTGTGGTTTCCCCATATCACCTTCACAGAAGGTATCACTTTATTTCTGAGCACTTGTTCTTTCCTGTCGACTATCTGGACAGGAGTCTCTTCATAAGAAAAATCTTTATCAAATTGCAATGGTTCGTACTCGATCACGTGCTTGTAATTAGGTTTATACGGTCGCAACACCGACACATGAAAAACATTGTGCACATGCTCCAATTCTGGAGGTAAAGCTACCTCATAAGCTACTTCTCCCACTCTTCGTAGTATTTCGAAAGGTCCAATAAACCTTGGGCTGAGCTTTCCTTTCTTGCCAAAATGAATTTTCCCCTTCCATGGATAAACTTTTAGCAACACGAAATTTCTTGCTTCAAATTCACGATTCTACCTTTATTGATCAGCATACTTTTTCTGTCGATCCTGAGCAGCTACCAGTCTTGCTCTGATGAGTTTTATAACTTCAGCGGTTTGCTGTACTAGTTCTGGGCCTAACAGTTGACGTTCACCAACTTCATCCCAACATAGTGGAGTTTTGCACTTTCTGCCGTATAACGCCTCGTATGGCGGCATGCCAATGCTTGCATGGTAACTGTTATTGTATGCAAATTCCACCAACGATAGATGATCATCCTATTTTCCTTTGAAATATATGATGCATGCTCTAAGCATATCTTCTAGCATTTGGATTGTTCGTTCGCTTTGCCCATCAGTTTGTGGATGATATGCTGTGCTCATCTTCAGTTGCGTTCTCATGCATTCTTGTAGTCTCTTCAAAAAATTTGATGTGAACCTTGGATCTCCGTCTGATACAATTGACACTGGAACTCCATGTGTTGAGACGATCTCTTTAACGTATAGCCTCGCCAGTTGATCAAGATTAAATCTAATTTTTATTGGCAAAAAGTGTGCAGATTTTGCCAATCTATCCACTATCACCCATATCGCATAGTATCCTTTCTTGGTCGTTGGAAGACCTACCACAAAATCCAATATGATGTACTCCCACTTCCATTCCGGTATTTCCAACGGTTGAAGTAACCCGCTTGGTCTTTGGTGCTCGACCTTCACTTTTTGACATGTCAAGCACTTTGCAACGTGTTCTACCACATCTCTTTTCATGTTCGCCCGCCAGAAATGACGCCGCAAATCTTGATACATCTTTGTACTTTCCGGATGAATCGAATATCTTGAGTTATGTGCTTCCGTCAAGATTTCCTCTTTAATTTCCTGAACTGCCAGAACCCAAATTCGTCCCTCGAATCTTAGCATTCCCGTAGTATCGACTTGGTACTTTACTTCTTTACCCTCGACCACGCTTTCCTTTATTTTTCTGCATTCTTCATCCTGTAATTGTACGTTCTTCACCTTGTCCACCAAAGTTGGACTATTTTCTATCTGGTGCAATTTTTCATTGGATTCTTTCAGAAATTTGATTTCCAATTCTAGTCTTGCCATTACTGAAATGAGCTCCTCCTTATCGGTTAACAACATCAACTTCTCTCAGTCTTTCCTACTCAAGGCATCCGCAACCACATTAGCTTTGCCCGGATGATAAAAGATATCACAATCGTAATCCTTTATCAATTCCATCCATCTCCTTTGCCGCATGTTCAGGTCCTTCTGTGTGAAGATATACTTCAGACTTTTATGGTCTGTGTAGATCTCACATTTTTCTCCATAGAGATAATGTCTCCATATCTTCAATGCAAACACAACTGCCGCCAACTCTAAATCATGAGTCGGATACCCTTTTCCGTAGTCTTTCAGTTGTCTTGATGCATACGCAATGACTTTATCGTTCTGCATAAGGACACAACCCAATCCTTTGTGTGAAGCATCACTATACACCACAAAGTTTCCTGTATTATCTGGTAATGACAACACAGGTGCCACACTTAACTTCTTTTTCAGTTCTTGAAAACTTTCCTCACACTTTTTCGTCCAAACAAATTTTACAGAATTTCTCGTCAAATTTGTCACCAGAGTAGCAATCTTGGAAAAATCTTGAATAAATCGTCTGTAATATCTTGCCAATCCCAAGACACTTCTTACTTCCGATGGAGTTCTTGGTTGTTCCCAATTTATCACTGCTTCGACTTTTGATGGATCTACGGAAATCCCATCCTTATCAATTACATGCCCAAGAAATTGTACACGTTCCAGCCAAAACTCACATTTAGAAAATTTCGCATACAACTTTTCTTTCCTTAATATCTCCAGCGTCAGACGTAAGTGTTCCACGTGTTCCTCTTGAGTTTTAGAATACACCAGGATATCATTGATGAACACCACTACAAACTTGTCTAAAAATGGTTTAAACACCCTGTTCATCAAATCCATGAACGTTGCAGGGGCGTTCGTCAAACCAAATGACATCACCAAAAATTCGTAATGTCCATAGCGAGTTCGGAATGTCGTCTTCGGTACATCTTCCTTCCTTTCTTTCAGTTGGTGATGCCCACTTCTCAAATTTATTTTCGAGAAATATCTAGCACCCTTCAATTGATCAAACAAGTCATCTATTCTTGGCAATGGATATTTGTTCTTAATAGTGACTTTGTTGAATTCTCTATAATCAATGCAAAGACACATTGACCCATCCTTCTTCTTCACGAATAACACCGGTGCTCCCCAAGGTGATACGCTCGGTTGAATGTACTTTTTATCCAACAACTCTTGCAGTTGTACCATCAATTCCTTCATTTCCACCGGAGCGATTCTGTACGGAGCCTTCGATATCGGAGCGGTTCCTGGCGCTAAGTCGATCACAAACTCGATTTCTCTGTCAGGCGGAAGTCCTGGCAAATCCTCCGAAAAAACGTCTACAAAATCCCTAACCACTGGTATCTGTTCTAGTTTTACACCCTCCTTCTTTTGAGTATCGACTATATAGGCTAAATACCCCACACAGCCCTGACTCAACAACTTCTTGGCCTACATTATCGTCGGACATCTCATTTGTCTAGGCGATTTACTACCATGAAAAACTACCTTTGACGGTGTCATAAGGTTTACACACTTCTTTTGGCAGTCAATTATCGCTCCATAATTGAATAGCCAATCCATTCCCAATATCACGTCAAACTCTCCGAGTTTTATCGGGATTAAATCTACTGTCATAACATTCCCCTTAATATTCACCCTACAGTTCTTGTATACGAACCTAACAGGAATTACTTCCCTATTCGTAATTTCTATGTTCAAAGGAAAATTCAGCTCTTCACTAGAGATTTCTAACTTCTTAGCAAATTCATTAGATATAAACGAGCAAGTAGCACCCGAATCAAATAATATATATGCACTTATATCATTGATTGGGATAATACCTGACATGACATCTTTTGATTGCACCGCGTCCTGCACCGTTATATTGAAGGTTCTGGCTGTGGGCTTATTTGTTGACGTCTGCCCCGCAATAGTCAGTGTATCTCCACTAGCATTTCCCTTGCTTCCAACTGTCTCACCAGACTTCTTCTTTGGACACTCGCGAGCAAAGTGATCCTTTGATCCGCAGGTGTAGCAAACATTCTTCTTGGGCTGATTACAATTTGGGGCGATGTGGCCCTCATGGCCACAGTTGAAGCATACTCGTTTCCCCATCAAGCACACACCCTTGTGAAACTTTTTGCATGTAGCACATGCTTCGAACTTCTTCTTTTGATGGCTTCCTTGCTGATTTCTAGCTCCTACATTCACATTCCACATCCTCTTCAAATTGTTGTTGTTGTTTCCACCGTTACTACCTCCACTATTCTTAGCTTCACCTTCACTCTTCTTCTTCCTCTGCTCTTGGTTGTGTTTTGTTACAGCATCACCTCCACTCTCTGCGAGAATTGCTTTCTCCATTACCGCTGTAAATATCTTCAGTTGGAACAGAGAGACCCTACTGTACAACTAGGGCTTCAGTCCCTGTTCAAACCACTTCGCCTTGCATTCGTCTGTGCTGACTTGATATGGTGCAAACCTCGCCAACTCGTTGAATTTAGCTGCATACTCAGTTACCAACATCGTTCCCTGCTTTAGTTCCAAAAACTGCACTTCTAGCTGACTCTTCGAACTCTCTGGGAAATAGGTCTCGAAGAATATCTCCTTAAACCTATCCCAGGTCATAATCCATTGGCCTACTCGGGTTCTATTGGCTTGCCACCAATAGCTCGCCTCTGCTTTCAACATGAATGTTACAAAAGTAGTCTTCTGATCCTCCCTTACTCTCGCAACATCGAATACCTTCTCTATTTCCATAATCTAGGTCTGTGCCTCGACTGGATTCATGGACCCACGGAACTCCGGTGGCCCAACCGCCTTGAAGTCTTTAAAAGTCGTAGCTTTATTCTGTGGCTGATTCTGTAATTCTTCCGTCAGTAGCGTTACGAATTCCTGAACCGAATTAGCCTTAGTATTGTTGTTATTCTCAGGGTTCCTTTGTCGTGGTTGGCGTCTTGGAGGCATTTTCTATTAAGATACACCCATTAGATTCTATTCAATCTTTTAAGTATTATATACTTAAGTTGCACATCATAAAAGATTATCACGTAACATATAACACTTTGAATAAAATACTAACTTTTATTCATTCATAATATTTTAAAAACATCAAAACAATAGCATCACTGTTATTTACATTACTTTCCTGAACTATAACAGTTTCAGAACAACATCATCATCATCTATCCCATTGGTTATATCATACCCGGGATTTATAATTTATTTACTTCCTAACCACATATCAGGTACATTCTCTATAATGTCCTACTAAGATAGTCCGTAGCCTTTTGACGTTCTTCCATAATCCGGAACATTGTTCGGCGATCTAACACGTACGATGGAAGAGTCTCGAACTGAATAGGATAACCAATGACCCGATCTTGAGCTTGATTGATCACGGTGTTGAATACTTTATTCATTTCCTCCATCTTCATCCTCTTTGCTTGTGCGTCTCTTGTTGCTATTCTGGCTCGTTGAACACCTTCTTCGTACGCACCCTCGGCTCTTGCCCTCTTAGTAGACTCTTCTCTCAGCTGGTTCTTCAGTTCTGCGATCTCCATTGTCATTTACTCGTTCTTCTCTTTAGTGTGAACCAGCTTCTCTTCAACATTATTTAGACATTCCTCTCGATCTAGGATCTCGTCATCCTTCTGTGCCATCGAGGTCTGTTGCTCAGCTACTATCTCTTGCAACTCCTCGACGGTATCCTGAAGTTCCACGTTGCAATCGTAGACTTCATCATACATACGACCAGCTATCGAGTTGAGTGGAATCTCTTCCTCCTCGTCCTCGTCATCCTCATTCATCTGTGGCAGCTCAACCGGATCGTCCTCATCCGTCTCTACATCATCATCCTCCTCCTCTTCAACCACTGTGACCAACGGGGCTAACTCCCGTGGCAGTAGTTGTTCCCAAACCACCTGCATATCTCGAGGCTCCTCATCTCTAGCCTGACTGGATCCTCCTATATTAGCCATCCTATCAGCCAAATTTTAAGTTTTAATTACCAATCATTACTACTCGACACTCACGAGCACATAAGTTATAATCACATAAGCACATAAGTATTTTATTACTTCTTCCTTAATAACTCGATAAGAGTTTATCACCACTATCTTTTCAAAGGTTATTTCCTAAGGCTTAGATACCAACCTGTGACACCCCCAAATCTAGGTATTTTGTTTCCACATGATTTGGTGCTCACTATCCATACATTCATACTATCCACCCAAATTAAATAATATTTAAACCATAATCCTTCCTTTAAATAGGGTTACATCATTAAATAAAAAAAATATCTCAGGTTGTTTAACCTTTAAACCTCAATCAAGTGCGAAAATAAAATTATTACATTACATCATTATTAAAAAGTCTATGGCCATCACAATAAACAAAATTACAAGTTTGCATCACTTGTACATTTTTCCATTTCCTTTACTAGTTAAAGGCTCATCTACCTTCTCAACTTTAGCTGCAATGAGTATATAAATATGCAAGAGTGAGCAAAATAATTGCTCACTAGATATAACAATAGATCAACAGAAGAATAATAACATTAATTGCTAACAATAAGCTCATCAAAACTGAATAGTACTCTAACAATGATAATCAAAAACTGGAATCTAAAATATGGAATGTATCTAACTGAGGGTCATAAGACCATGAACTATGTCCACAGTTGCGAGTAATCTTTCAACTCCAACTTTAACAGTCATAAGACTATAAGGACTCCTCGTACTTAGGGGGATCAGCCCTCCGTACAATATATTGTGCGCAAACATTTCAATGCTAAGCGTAAATTTCCCCCCTATTAATAGGGTTGTTCATCTCAGTATTTAGAGTACAAGTCTGCACCAAAGAAAGTTTGGTTTGGATAAGCTTTCAAGAGTAATTTGAAGTTTAACAAACATCAACTAGAGGACTAGTTGAATCAATAGTGTTTGATAACACAACAGTTGATCAATAATAACATAATATGGAACAATGAATAAGTGTAAGCGAATTTACTATATATTGAACTCATGCTTAAGAACAACCACAAAGCATAAGTATTGGATGACAATAAACCTTGCTTGAATAAAATTTAAGCTAGGACTAGGTATTATTAAATATACATTAAGTAATAGGAAGATGAAAATAAAGCTTGCTCAATAAGAAAATGAACTAAGATAATTCAAAATTAAAAGCTAGAATACGAGAAAAATTGCATTCATAATACATGAAGGACAATAAAGAAACCTGTCTAACAATAAACAAGTTAGAATACGTCATTAAATATTGGAATTCAAAACTTGTTCGAGCAAAGTTATAGTAAAAGCTAGCTTGCTCAAATAATGATTAGGAATACAAAGATTCGGTTAATGAAAGATTAAAGTATGAAATTTGCTCAATGTAAATGAATAAAGTTACACAATGTGATAATAGAGTTAGAATACTTGCTCAATGTAAAAAGAAAGTTTAAAAACTTGCCTCGAGCGTAAGCTACAATATTAAAACTCACGTTCACCTATACACAATATTAAAACCACAACATCTATTAGACATACTAATATTCACTTTTCAATATAAAACGCATTACTAGCTAAACTTGTGATTTTACCACAAGTCTTATGCTACCATTTACATTTCAGAATTTTCAAGTGTTAATCACCACAACACTTAACTAACGTTCACTATATAAACTCAGTTATCACATAATGCGTCCGTAACCTACTAATCACTTTTACAACTTTGAATTCATAATACATATAACACAACTCTGTATTAGCCTTATTGTTACATGTTGGACACATTACCGTAACCTTTAGTTAAGCTGCAGAGAACGACCAAAGTCTGCAGAGTTAGCAGACTTCAATGTCTGGAAATGTGGGATGCGGCGTGCCCGCTCGGCAGCTGCGCGCCCGCTCGGCAGCTGCGCGCCCGCGCCTGAGGGCTGCGCGGCCGTACGACGTCCAGAACTCAGTTTTTTTGCAGACAGAGCTTTGGCACTTTTCTTAAGCCAACTAACACGAATTTTACCCACCAAACAGTGACAATAACACGTAAGATAAATATAACAGTATCAGAAATATGTTTGCTAACATTTACAACCAATTAGCACAATTTATCAACAACTAGAACTATTTTAATTCCTCAATTTTCATGTTTTTCATAAAAACTCAATTTTCTTGACATTCATACTAAAATCATCACTGTGAATTCAATACATGATCAAATCATCTCATTCGAATTACGTTATGCTCGTATCTCAATGAACTAACATATACAAGCTTCAATTTATACTTTAACATACAAATTAGCCACTAGAATTAATGCTTACATGAGCCATATGAAAAAATATACACAAGCATATATACTGTCGAAATTTTCTTCTATTGTAAACCGAAATTAGCATGCAATTATTGTTTAAACATACTTTCTAATCATCACAAACACATGTAATCATCATAACTAATTTGAGAATATCAATTCTAAACATATAAAATTCATAGAGTATGAAAATTATTGTCGTAAAACTTATATATGTACATATATATGCAAAGTCATGTAAATATACCTTCAATTAGCGTCTAATTCTTGCTAATCCACTAGAATTGTTTGAAAATCTTAAGCTTTCTCTCAATTTCTCTCGACCCTTCTCTCAATTTTCTGTGAAGCTCTCTAGGCTAGCAAACTAAGTTATGTGCAAAAACCAACTGACTAATAACCGTAAACAAAAGAAACTGATATAGCCTTAATAGCTATAAACAGTTATCCAAATAACGTATGTATTATATTTATTATTTTATTTGTTTTATTTATTTTATTTATTTTATTTATTTTATTTAATTTAAAAAACTAGAAATCTCAGAAGACATAAGGCTTGTTTGGCAAAAACCCTTTAAATATTAAAGAATTAATATATTAAGCCTTATTTGGCAAAACTAAATTAAGCTACTTTAATTTATTTTAATTATTCCTTATAATATAGTTGTTTGTCACACTATATTTAATCAAGCTTTCATATTTATTTTAATTAATTCAAATAACAATTAATTAAATAAATCCTTTAATCACATAACACAATACAAATAATTAACCATTAAATTGAAATATCAATATAATAATCATTTCCTTAATTCATCAATTATTTATTTAATAAATAATTCTCCAAATAAAATTAAATCAATTAAACAAATATTTATTCAACGATAATCACATCCATTAAATATTTATATAAATCAATAAATATTTGATATTACATTTAAAATTCTGGAATGTTACACATGATCCATACAAACCTAGAAAACTAAACTTAGCCTCATTTAATCAAACACTTGAGATGCACTATACCATGTAGACACTCGAAATTTTCTGTACTACTGACACTTACATTGCAGGAAGGCAGATTCGTCTTTTATGAGAGAACCCTGAAAGACAATCCATAACCATACCGGATACTACCGGAGGTTCAGCATCAACCCCAGATCGCAATCTGGGAGTAATCGTTCCAATCTTGGAGAACCCCGAGGCATGCAGATCAATACCGGATGTGACGCCCCCAAAATAGGTCCATTCCACCCAACCTATTCTGAGTCGCCAAATACATGGTATAGATAACAACTACAACTTTATTACAACAATTATCGTGCAAAATACAACAACACATATGATGTGAGTTTGGATACAAATATATACCAACTGTGACTCATGTCCAAACCTTGGATAGCACGTCACAATGACACCTTACATAAAGGTATAGTCAAAAACTGTTTTAGAAATTAGAATATTTTGGAAGTGCTCAAGGAAACCTTCGTACATGGGAGGCTATGCGTCCAGGTTATGATAGATATCATATGGCCACAGAATTATCCTTGGTTGACCCAATAGACCCCAAAGAAAAATGAGAAGATTACTATCATATTCTTTTCAATAGTAAGTCTTTTCTTGACATATCATTATCTCCACTTTCTCTAATTGAGAATTATATTTCAAACAAATACCAAGATTATATACGTAGATATACTCAGCAAGTGGATGAGCACAATCCTGTCTTATGATGACACGAGGTTGTATGTCATTAGACATCTTGTATGATAGTGGCAAAACACCCTTCCAACGTTGGGTTCGCCTCACCCTAATTGATTCACCAAATATAACTACTAAATGATGACCACCGTTCTATTCCCCTGTTACTCCCGCTCGACCCAGCTACACTCTTATTACCTGAAAGGAATTATGAAACAGAAGGGTGAGCACAACTAGCCCAGTAAAGAATATCATGACTAAAGATAAATTAGTTATCAATAGCCTTCAACAGAATTAAATCAGAGATTTAGAACATATGGTAGATGATAAAACTTTTCAACCATAGTTACAGCGGAACGAGCAATCCATTAGAAAAGTCAAATAGACTATAAAGTCTATTATCTTCTCTATGTTAAAAGTCCACCAATAATATTTTATCCCTGTAACATCAATCAACAATTCCTGTCCACAAACACATGTATAACTCATAATCATAATTGTAGTTCTAAATTCCTCTTCTCATGCAGAACAAAGATAATTTTCATCACTTGTCTTTACCTGAAATATCAAAGATCATGGTTATACCAAATCATAGTTCCTGTTCATAATCATACTAATAAGTTCATCTTTGCACTACGACCAAGGATATTCATTATCATTTCATCTGTGCACTACAAGGCAAAGATATTCGACAACAAGTCATCTTTGCACTACGGGCCAAAGATATTCATCAATAATTCATCTTTGCACTACAGGCCAAAGATATTCCTCAACAGTTCATATTTGCACTACAGCCCAAATATATTATTATCTCAAAAGAAATATATAATCATTTCAGAATTTATATAACCAATAATTATAACCACATTGATCATTTCACCTTTGCACTTAAGCTAAAGATATTCAATTATAAATTCAATGGTCATGATCATTCCAGTCAACAATTTAACTTTGCACTACCGGCCAAAGAGAACTCATAGTCGTGATCGTACCAAAAATCTATCCATCTTTACACTCAAGTCAAAGAGAAATATCATCATTAGGGTTATAAAAATATTATATATGATAATAAAAATAATATGATCAACATATAGTCTTAATCTCAAGAGTAATATTCATAAATCAACTATAATTTGGTTAGAAAAAGAAACTAATTTTGTCATGAATAGTAACTCGTGAATAGTAACCCATGAATAGTAACTCGTGAATAGTAACTCGTGAATAGTAACTCGTGAATAGTACCTCAACCCATGAATAGTAACTCATGAATAGTAACTCGTAAATAGTAACTCATGAATAGTTACTCATGAATAGTAACTCGTGAATACTAACTCATAAATAATAACTCGTGAATAGTAACTCGTGAATAGTAACTCGTGAATAGTAACTCCGACATGAAAAGATAAGAATTTTACAAGAAAAATCTTACCAATATTTCGGTATAATGATATTGAAAGAAATAATATCATTGATAAAAAAAATAACATCCCTTACTATCCCTTACCTCAAAAGAACAGTACTCCTGACTGGAATAACGCTGAACGAACTTGTACCTTATAGCAACACTCAAGATATCAAAATACTCACAAGAATACACTCGATAATATAGAGAGAGAAATAGAGAGAAAACTTCAGTTTCTGGTGTGATTTTCAATTCTAACCTAAGCACCCTATTTATAGAAAAATGCTTAGAACACCAAAGCAGAAAATTTAATAAAATAATAATATATTTATATAATTGTCAAGCCCACCTCTTGAATCTGAATTTCAGCAATTCACACATGCTAACCTTCTAGAAAAAGTAAAAAAAAAACGTTTTTCATAAAATAAATAATTAAAACTTCTAAAAATCAATTATTTCGAAACTTCGGAACTTCAATAATTCATAATAAATAGTCCTTTTGTCAGAAAATTCGAATCTCGCGAGTTTTTATAGGAAATTCAATTGTCTACAGCTTTGCAGAAGAAAGTTTTTCCAAATTCCAAACAAAAATTGACCGAAATCCACAAACAGGCGATTTTACAGTCTATAATAAATTTTCGGTTAAGAATTGTGTCCACCAACACACAAAACATGTGTTAAACATTTAATCCACAAAAATACTCTTCCTCCTCATATACTCATATATCCCACATTCATTGTAAAAATATCACCATCAATATATTATTAAACTAATATATTTAAATGAATTATTTTATCAAAAAAAGATAAAATATTAATTTTTAACAATTGTCACATTAAAAATTTTCTCCATCTATATCCACATAGAATCAATATTTTTCTCATCATATAAATCAATAATTAATTATACATAAATAATATTACAGAATCACAGTACTGACAACCAGGCCGTTCCCAGGAAAGAGGGGGCTTTCCAATAAGGATCTCTTCCTTACTGGCGCGCAATTAGATGACCAAACCTCTCCTTAGACAGAACTTTCTAGACATTACCAATAATGTTATCTAATAATATTATTCAGATAATATGAATTATTACTCCGATAATAGAAAATACTGTGTAGTGGCAATTATTAAAACAACAGTAATATAAAATATCAACGCAGCAATTATTGAATCAATAAAATAAAATACTGAACAGTAATTACTGTAACAATTATTGAGTAATGTCTTCTTACGTAAAAATCAATAATTGGTACAATACCGTGTGCTACTGTGCAACAACGCGTATTACTGTGTTTTAACCACTGGGTATTCCAACAGTGTTAACGGTAACAACTACGCCGTTATTTATAAACAACTTACTCTTGTCATTTTCTTCATCCAATCGCTTTCCGTTATGGGGTCCACAAAAGGTTGCGCCGTCGTATGAATATTCCCCGACAGTAAGAATATTCCACGATCAAACGAATATTCCCCGACAACAATGAATATTTTATAACCACTTGTGTATTTCGAAAAAAAAATTCATATATCACCCTTAACTTTAACATTTATCAATTTAACCATTTACTAAATAGTAATTATAAGAAAAATTGAATACTTTTATTTCATAAAATTCGGGGTCTTACAATCTCCCCTCCTTATGAAATTTCGTCCTCGAAATTTACGTACCTGGTATTTCAAAGAGTTGAGAATACCTTGCTTTTATTTCAGATTCAGTCTTTCCTGTCATCATAATTTCTTCATTGCTCATCTCATGTATTTCAGATATCATTCTAGAATACATCTTCAAAACAAAGGTTAATTGAACAAATTAATATATCACATAATATCCCGATATCATGACTGACCAACAAATAAGCTTAGGTAGGACACACTAGTGAAGAATTTACTCATCTCTCCCCTCCTAGTTATATTTCTCGATCTCCGCTAGAGATCATATCCCTAAACTCTGATACCAACTGTGACGCCCCCAAAATAGGTCCATTCCACCCAACCTATTCTGAGTCGCCAAATACATGGTATAGATAACAACTACAACTTTATTACAACAATTATCGTGCAAAATACAACAACACATATGATGTGAGTTTGGATACAAATATATACCAACTGTGACTCATGTCCAAACCTTGGATAGCACGTCACAATGACACCTTACATAAAGGTATAGTCAAAAACTGTTTTAGAAATTAGAATATTTTGGAAGTGCTCAAGGAAACCTTCGTACATGGGAGGCTATGCGTCCAGGTTATGATAGATATCATATGGCCACAGAATTATCCTTGGTTGACCCAATAGACCCCAAAGAAAAATGAGAAGATTACTATCATATTCTTTTCAATAGTAAGTCTTTTCTTGACATATCATTATCTCCACTTTCTCTAATTGAGAATTATACTTCAAACAAATACCAAGATTATATACGTAGATATACTCAGCAAGTGGATGAGCACAATCCTGTCTTATGATGACACGAGGTTGTATGTCATTAGACATCTTGTATGATAGTGGCAAAACACCCTTCCAACGTTGGGTTCGCCTCACCCTAATTGATTCACCAAATATAACTACTAAATGATGACCACCGTTCTATTCCCCTGTTACTCCCGCTCGACCCAGCTACACTCTTATTACCTGAAAGGAATTATGAAACAGAAGGGTGAGCACAACTAGCCCAGTAAAGAATATCATGACTAAAGATAAATAAGTTATCAATAGCCTTCAACAGAATTAAATCAGAGATTTAGAACATATGGTAGATGATAAAACTTTTCAACCATAGTTGCAGCGGAACGAGCAATCCATTAGAAGAGTCAAATAGACTATAAAGTCTATTATCTTCTCTATGTTAAAAGTCCATCAACAATGTTTTATCCCTGTAACATCAATAAACAATTCCTGTCCACAAACACATGTATAACTCATAATCATAATTGTAGTTCTAAATTCCTCTTCTCATGCAGAACAAAGATAATTTTCATCACTTGTCTTTACCTGAAACATCAAAGATCATGGTTATACCAAATCACAGTTCCTGTTCATAAGCATACTAATAAGTTCATCTTTGCACTACGACCAAGGATATTCATTATCATTTCATCTTTGCACTACAAGGCAAAGATATTCAACAACAAGTCATCTTTGCACTACGGGCCAAAGATATTCATCAACAATTCATCTTTGCACTACAGGCCAAAGATATTCCTCAACAGTTCATATTTGCACTACAGCCCAAATATATTATTATCTCAAAGAAATATATAATCATTTCAGAATTTATATAACTAATAATTATAACCACATTGATCATTTCACCTTTGCACTTAAGCTAAAGATATTCAATTATAAATTCAATGGTCATGATCATACCAGTCAACAATTCAACTTTGCACTACTGGCCAAAGAGAACCCATAGTCATGATCGTACCAAAAATCTACCCATCTTTACACTCAAGTCAAAGAGAAATATCATCATTAGGGTTATAAAAATATTATATATGATAATAAAAATAATATGATCAACATATAGTTTTAATCTCAAGAGTAATATTCATAAATCAACTATAATTTGGTTAGAAAAAGAAACCAATTTTGTCATGAATAGTAACTCGTGAATAGTAACCCATGAATAGTAACTCGTGAATAGTAACTCGTGAATAGTAACTCATGAATAGTAACTCGTGAATACTAACTCATAAATAATAACTCGTGAATAGTAACTCGTGAATAGTAACTCATGAATAGTAACTCCGACATGAAAAGATAAGAATTTTACAAGAAAAATCTTACCAATATTCCGGTATAATGATATTGAAAGAAATAATATCATTGATAAAAAAAATAACATCCCTTACTAGCCCTTACTATCCCTTACAATCCCTTACAATCCCTTACTATCCCTTACCTCAAAAGAACAGTACTCCTGACTGGAATAACGCTGAACGAACTTGCACCGTATAACAACACTCAAGATATCAAAATACTCACAAGAATACACTCGATAATATAGAGAGAGAAATAGAGAGAAAACTTCAGTTTCTGGTGTGATTTTCAATTCTAACCTAAGCAACTTATTTATAAAAAAATGCTTAGAACACCAAAGCAGAAAATTTAATAAAGTAATAATATATTTATATAATTGTCAAGCCCACCTCTTGAATCTGAATTTCAGCAATTCACGCATGCTAACCTTCTAGAAAAAGTAAAAAAAAACGTTTTTCATAAAATAAATAATTAAAACTTCTAAAAATCAATTATTTCGAAACATCGGAACTTCAATAATTCATAATAAATAGCCCTTTTGTCAAAAAATTCGAATCTTGCGAGTTTTTATAGGAAATTCAATTGTCTACAACTTTGCAGAAGAAAGTTTTTCCAAATTCCAAACAAAAATTGACCGAAATCTATAAACGGGCGATTTTACAGTCTATAATAAATTTTCGGTCAAGAATTGTGTCCACCAACACACAAAACATGTGTTAAACATTTAATCCACAAAAATACTCTTCCTCCTCATATACTCATATATTCCACATTCATTGTAAAAATATCACCATCAATATATTATTAAAATAATATATTTAAATGAATTATTTTATCAAAAAAAGATAAAATATTAATTTTCAATAATTGTCACATTAAAAATTTTCTCCATCTATATCCACATAAAATTAATATTTTCCTCATCATATAAATCAATAATTAATTATACACAAATAATATTACAGAATCACCGTACTGGCAACCAGGTCGTTCCCAGGAAAGAGGGGGCTTTCCAATAAGGATCTCTTCCTTACTGGCACGCAATTAGATGACCAAACCTCTCCTTAGACATAACTTTTTAGACATTGCCAATAATGTTATCTAATAATATTATTCAGATAATATGAATTATTGCTCCGATAATAGAAATTAATGTGTAGTGACAATTATTAAAACAACAGTAATATAAAATATCAACGCAGCAATTATTGAATCAATAAAATAAAATACTGAACAGTAATTACTGTAACAATTATTGAGTAATGTCTTCTTACGTAAAAATCAATAATTGGTGCAATACCGTGTACTACTGTGCAACAACACGTATTATTGTGTTTTAACCACCGGGTATTCCAACAGTGTTAACGGTAACAACTACGTCGTTATTTATAAACAACTTACTCTTGTCGTTTTTTTCATCCAATCGCTTTCCGTTATGGGGCCCACAAAAGGCTGCGCCGTCGTATGAATATTCCCCGACAGTAAGAATATTCCACGATCAAACGAATATTCCCCGACAACAATGAATATTTTATAACCACTTGTGTATTTCGAAAAAAAAAATCATATATCACCCTTAACTTTAACATTTATCAATTTAACCATTTACTAAATAGTAATTATAAGAAAAATTGAATACTTTTATTTCATAAAATTCGGGGTCTTACACCGGAACACACACCAGAGAAGACCGATTAATCTCAGAGATAACCCCGAGGTATCCAGTCTCAGCCCTAAACATGGGAATAGCCTCTAACCTTGGTGATAGTCCCAAGGAAAGCAATTTCGGCATTAACCCCGGAAATACTTGTTACAAATGCAACCAGCTTCAATCTTGGCGCTCACAACGAGATACACTATATCAGCCCGACGATGACATCGGGAAGACAGACACACCTCAAAGATGACAATGAGGAATTTCAACCAATTGTAGCAGTCCAATCCCAGCGAAGCTGAGCAACGTCTGCTTTATCGACCCAACCCGGCAATAACACCGGTAAGGGGCAACGTCGTCATCTGACCAACACGATGCCACGCCAAGTCGTCTCAACGCCTTTACACAACAACGTCCCACAAGGCTAACCAATCCCGAGTTACTATTGTACGGTGTAACGGATGAAAGTTGAAGCTTGAAGACCGGAGGGCATCGTCCTATCTTCAAAGACTTCGTACAAACTCTAATCCCGTGCCATCATACAAAATCTCGATAACGGCGGTCCGAAATAGGTCCTGTATACCTCAAACGGATGCCCGGATTACACTTCAAAAAAATTGAGTGGACATTATAGTGCCCGCGTGCACGTACTTCGAGACGACCCGACCCGACCAAACCGGGTCGACCCGACCCGCCTCTGGTACACCTGCGGCTGAGCCGCAGGTACACTTGCGGCAGCTTTGGTCTATAAATAGAGGGCTTGGGGTGCTGATTTTTAAGAGAAAAAAAGACGGGAAAACCCTGTAGAATTCGCTCTACACTTGCCATACAATGTATTTTTTCATTTTAAACACCTGTGAGCTCATATAAAGCCTCTTTTGTACCTACAAAAGTCTGTGTTTACTCACTCTAAAGATATAGAAGTCTTCTTTGGCAGCCCACTGTAAGCCTTCTCACACACTTTAGAGTCTTTCTCTTCATTTTTGCACACACCCTTCTACACGTTGAGAGTCGTGTTGCTTGCTTTTGCCCGAACTTCGGTCCGTGGTTTCATTTCAGTCTATATATATATATATATATATATATATATATATATATATATATATTGACTAACATTACCGAGTTATGCCTCGGTTGAGCCTAGACTTCGGTCTGGAGCGTTTATTTGTTTATATATATATATATATATATATATATATATATATATGAACTGTGTATCGGACTTTGTTCGATGGAGCCTAAACTTCGGTTTGGTGCGTTTATTGCTTTAATATATATATACTTATATATATTAACTGTGTGTCGGACTTTGTTCGATCAGCCTAAACTTCGGTTTGGTGCGTTTAATTGCTTTCTTATATATATATATATATATATATATATATATATATATATATATATATATAAACTGTGGTCGAACTCCGTTCGATGAGCCTGGATTTTACATCTGGTGCGTTTACTCGCTTTTATATATATATACTTATATATATGAACTGCTATCGAACTCTGTTTGGTGAGCTTGAATTTTATATTCGGTGCGTTTACATGCTTATATATATATATATATATATATATATATATATATATATATATTTACATTTCGTCCCACCTGGAGTTTACTTCGTGGTGTTTGACCGTTTTTACAGCTTTATCTACGTTTTGTCCCGCCTGGAGTTTCCTCCGTGGCGGTTGATGGCTTTTAACAGCTTTCTTTACATTTCTGATCCCCCATGGAGGTTCTTCGTGGTTGGTGATCATGTCTGTATATATATATTTACGGCTTTTATATATATACCTGCTTACTGCTTTCATACAAATTGCGGTATCATGTGAGCCTAGGAATCATGTAATCACAGATTCATCCCATTGGATCTAGATTCGGTTCCCGTGATGGACATTTTCAGCTGTAAGCAGCTTGTAAATTATTCTGCGGCGTCTGAATTTCCTTAGATGATTTCCATACCCACGAGGAAGTCGGCATTATTTTGTACATTATTTTCGTACGGATGCTTCGCAGCCGTCAACTAAAATCGACCAAGCCACGCATTTAATAAAATGGGAGTGCAAAAGGCCTCAATTACTATTGAGCGTCAGGGTTTGAAAAACCTCTTTTATAAAACATCATTGCCATATCTTGCTAAAATTTAATTTTTACATAAATTCAAACCTTGCGTATATAGGTGCGAACGAGGCCTTGTACCACTTTCAAATAACAACACATTGACTCACACACACACACACACACATTCAGATAATAGTTTCTTGAAAAGAGGCGGTCACCGTGGTAACACGGATGTCGGGGGGTGCCTAACACCTTCACCCCGCATAACCAAGTCCCCGGACCCTAAATGAATCTCGGTTTCACCGACCCATATAACAGTGTCACTTCACTGGGTCAATGTGCAAACCTTTTCTCGATTATGTTGGTACAACCATTTAAAAAACCAACTGGCGACTTTTAACAGTTCATCGTCGACATTATACATGTCGGACCCTTTTCACTTGTTTTTTAAACAAATCTCACCTAAAATGAGAATACCAAAGAACAAGTAACGGAAAGGGACATCTAAAAATCCCGACGTCGACAGGCGGTGATGCCCCTCGTTATCATACTCATGCATGGCGATGCATGGGTAGGATAAAGAATCCTAGACACTTGAAACATAATAGGACGAACATGGTACTATGGATAGCAATATGATGTAGATGTATGATGCATGTGTATGGTGTTGTAGCCCAACACGCTGAGGATAATTGTTGGCTCCATGTTGCTTCAACCGGGGATTGGCAATGATGACTAGATTTGATGTATAATCTGAGTCTGTCAGGATGTTGATGTTGGAGTTATCATCAAATTCCTGGATAAGGACTGGATCCTACAGAGGTACCTCTTATGGGTAAGAGATCTGTGGGGATAAAGCTTGATCTGTTTGAGGATGTGCATAACATATTCCATCATCCATCCTCCTTGATGACAATCTCCTGTTTTGTATCGTCAAGACATGTCAGGGTTCTGTTGGAGTTACTGCCAACAGCAAATGCTGTCAGGGATGCCTAACCTTCGTTGACGTGTATTTCACCGATATGTGAATCAACGGCTGAAAAATCTTGTGGGTTATACTGTCAAGGTTGCTTGACTTCTGCTGTCGTGTAGATCAACGGAACATTGCGTTGTGACCCCCCGTCGGGGAATATGGGTAATCGGGTGGTAAGAACCCCAAATGGCTCCAGAGCTCTGATAAGTTTAACCCTCTATCGGCTGGAATGATGTCAAGGCTGCTTGACCTTCGTTGATGTGTGTGTCAACGGCTTGAATGCACGTGGTAATCCCCTGCCGTGAATTCACATTGCAAACCCCTCGGGAGATCTACTGGGGACGTATGCATTGATCGAACAACTGTGTATGCTCTGATGGGTTTACTTGCCATCGACTGAGATAATGTCAAGGCTGCTTGACCTTCATTGATTTGTGTGTCAACGGTTGAACACGTGTTGTAACCCCCACCGGGGATCTACGTTGTAACCCCCGTTTGGGACTCACGTTGTAACCCCTGTTGGGGACTCACGTTGTAACCCCCGTCGGGGACTAACGTTGTAACCCCCGTCAGGGACTCACGTTGTAACCCCCGTCGGGGATTCACGTTGTCAAGGATGATGATCCTGAGAAAGCGGCATTGGACCTGCGTACGGTATTGCCGAGCTTGACTGAGATCATTTGAGATCACTGGTATAGTGTACCCTATTTATGGGCGAATACCAATGCGTGATGTATCGATTCAAAGTCTCATCATAGAAGACCAGGATTGTATGCAGTTTTGCTCAATCGCGTGGTGTTTTTATTCTCAATTTGACCTTTTTAATTCGTAAGACCTCCTTTACAACTCAAACTGGACTAAGCCAAAGGGATGGGACCCACATGGGGTGCCGCAGGTGTACCTGCTGCAGCCGCAGATAGGCCTGCGGCCAGGCGTGGATCATATATCCATCAGCCAGCAGCATTCACAAGTCACTGTCAACTTGTTTTGCTTAGAGAAAACCGCGAGCCATCTTCAGATCTGCTGAGTTCGGGCTGCTTTCTACAAATTCTGTCACTGTGCAAGTGTTTCACACTATCTTGGTAACGTATGCCTGTATTTTCTTTAGTTTCTGTCTGTTAGATTGTGAGTTATCGCACGAAATGCATCTAAACACATAGTAGTGGTTATGTATGCATAAATGACTTGATAAAAAATATTCAACATAGTAAATGTTAGTATTAAACCATGCTGAACATAATGATGTGAAAAAATTTAACTTTTGAGACAGTCAAATTGGCACCTTTTTCTGCTATTCTTTGTCCTATTTGAGGTCCAATGAGCAAAAGGTAGAAAGGCAAAGTACTCCTAGCATTGAGGTTGGCCTTATGCATGATGCTTTTGATTTTTAATGCATATATTGTGTATATGACTTTGGGGCAGGTGTGCTACTGAATGGCCACTTAAACATGCCTAAGTGCATGTGGATAGTCCTATTTTCAAAGGGGACTATGGCAAAATTTTCAAAAGGTAGGTATTGGGCAGTCATGCATTTTAACTCTATTGTTTGTTACAGTAAATGCATGCATGCATATAATCATAAATGCATTAGAGAAAACTCCAGGTAAGGAAATACCACACCCTTTCTGAGGTGATTTGGAGACTTGTTGTCCAGATATTATGGATCCAGATCAGCCGAGCAGTTCCTATAGGACTGCTTCTGGCGTACGGTGGAGGGCTTCTGAAGTGCCTCTTCCCTGTTCTGTCAGACAGCCTCGTCGGTTGGTGGAGGCTGTGATCCGTCCTGTCCAGGCAGATGTTCTGAATGTTGAGGAGGAGGAGGTGGATATTGAGGACCCCGCTCCTGCTGCACCTGTCCCTCGTAGGGAGCTTCCGAGCATTCAGGTGGCAAACCCAGAGTTGCTGGGTGATTTGGGCAGACATTCATTGATGTACTTACATGCTAACGAGGTATGGCATTAGACTTTGTTTTTCCTTCTTTCCTATTGATGAAGATTAAAGGGTTCTGACGTAGATTTGCATTTTATGCAGGTTCTAGGTTTTACACAGCCTCGAAGGAACTAGTTTAGCATCCACTACATGTACCAGGTGCTTCACCATGATTATAGAGCAGTAGTGCATGAGTGGGGATTTGGGGCATTCTTCTCCATCCTTCCCTGTCGTTGTCCCTGGGGTTACCTCAGGGCATTGTCTGAGCGGTGGTTTCACCAGACTCAATCACTCCATCTGCTGGATTGCGAGGTGATGATGACGCCGATGGATTGGCGATTTATCACTGGCATAGAGTTTGGAGGGGATCCAGTGCCTTGCATGACAAATATTACCCCTACTGCCGTCAGATCCTTGTTAGGAGTTCCGGCGGCGGCACTCAAAGGCAGGACCGTCCGTTCAGGTCCTTTGAGTGTGGATGCTGTGAGCGGGCTATTGAGTGAGCCCATGTCTGATGATGTCAGGATCAGGGATCGCGTTCTGTGGCGATTGTTCCTGATGATCATTCGAGGCTGCTTCATAGCAGATAACTCTTCCACGGTATCTTTTGCTTTGGTCAGCGCTACGCGTGACATGGACCGTATTGGAGAGTACGATTGGGGCTCCTATACCTTTGCATATTTCCTCCGGGCCATGCGTATGCGCTCACAGGGTTTAGCCGAGGCTTGGCTAGGATTTTACCCGTTTCTGCTGGTGAGTATTTCTCTTGTCTTTTCCTATTTATAGGTTAAGAGTGTTTACTGATAGCAGATGTCTTGCCATTGTGTTGGCAGTTTTGGGCCTATGAGAGGCTTCCCTGTTTGCGTCCCGTGAGTGTGTTAGGTTTAGATACCTATCCACGAGGACGAAGATGACATCATTCGATTCTGCCCGAGGTCCCTGTAGCGGAGGGATTCACTCATTGCCGTATGTAGCTGGAGTCCGACACCATCACCTGGCTTCCCTATTCTGGGGAACACTTGACAGTGGGTTTTGAGGATGGATACCCGACTGGGGTCGAGTATTTGATTTCCACCAAGAGAGTTCCACTCTTCACAGATGGCGGTTGGGAGCTCTATCTAGGAGAGCGTGCTATCAGGAGCACCACAGGGGAGATTCGTATACCGATCTTACCTCCTGTCAGGCGTCACTGGCCTATATCACAGTCACCCGCCATTGATATCCCATTGTTGGGTGTTGACGAATTTGCATTATCAGAGGGTCCATGTACTCAGGAGATATTCCAGCGTTGGTGGTTTCCTCGTACTATTGGAGCCCAGTCTCGCGCCACACAATTTATGGGGGACATGGTTCCTGGATCCTTGATGATGACGGATTGGATAGCTTGTGTCCGAGATCCGACTCATGTGACCTAGATTGATAGCTTGACCCGTCAGTTGGACCAGGCACATATATTTATTCAGTACTTGGGTAGAGATCCAGCAAATGCGGAGTCATTTGTACCTTCCAGCTCAGGCACTGGCCCCTCGGACGACCCATTTGGTTTTACCGGCGCAGATCCTCCTCTTTATAGGCCTGACATCCCTGTTGATAGAGATCCAGTGACTCAGGAGGAGTTACATCAGGTGGACAGGATTGATGATGTGGATATCGACACCATTGTCTTCTTTTGATGTATTCTCGTTATATCTTTTGATTGGCCTCTGTTAGATATTGGGTGGCTGTTCCCCATTCTCGCTATATCTTTTGATAGGCCTCTATTAGCAGTAGGGCGTCTGTGCCCCATTTCCCTGTATTTGTAGCTGTACAGAGCTGATGTATTAGATGATGATATACTTAGGAATGTATGCACAGTCTTTTCCATTCCCTATATCATATTGTCATCCATTATCTGTTATGCATGTATCATGTTATGCATATGTATGTATGTCCAGAGATATTCGGCATTGACCCCTGGATGGTCTTATGACACAGCCTTCACAGATGTCTTCTTCGACAGTTAGCCATATAGATTATACCCCACCGTCAGTGGTGGCATCGGGTATGCAATCGTGGTATGATTATATGTCACCACCAGATAGGGTGACCGTAGATATGTTACTGCAGCATACCATGACTCTTTTGGCATTCCAGGTTCCTGTAGGATTCGTAGATAGGATGCTAGAGCATTGGCGACCTGACAGGCAGGTATTCCGTTTTGGCACCCATGAGCTGACTCCTACTCTGGAGGAGTATGCACGTTTAATGATGCTGCCCTTGGACAGACCTTGCGTGCATATGGCTCTGGGAGACATGAGTAGACGATTCATGACTCTCACATGATTGAGGCGCAGAGTAGTGCAGGATGAGCTGACATCTGGCCATGTGATCTCTCAGCATTTTTTGTATGATAGATTTGGCTCAGAGGACAGTTACTCACGACATTTAGGGGATTTCACCGCACCGGAGGATCATTGGCGTCTAGCCAGAGTTGGCGTACTGATGTTGTGTGTACTATCATATGTGTACATGCCGCGGTATATGGATGAGATAGATATAGGCGTTATCATGGCCGTGAGAGCTCTCAGGGAGGGTCATACCATTGTGCCTATGATATTGGCAGAGACTCTGCGATCAGCATCCTACTGCAGTACTTATCCGTTAGGAGTGTTTACTGGGAGCTCAGTCCTTCTGTATGTGTGGTTCATGTCACACTTGAGACCGATTGGTACCCTTAGACGGCATGGATATTGGTTTACCCACGATGTGGCCATGTCATACTCCTTTCAGCCATCGGAGTGTATAGATGCTCAGTCCTGGTCCGCATTTTTTGCAGACATCAGAGACCCATTTAGCATATTATTGTGCTTGGGGCTTAGCTCACCATACAGCTTTATTACTCATTCTCTGGGCATAGATTTCCTCCCTCTGGCCGGCTTGAGGGGTGTGACTACTTATCACCCATTGGCCGTTATGTCGCAGTTCGACCAGTTTCAGGATTTTCATCCTTTCACAGGGGCGATAGGTCAACGTTCAGCTGCCCGATACCTCTCAGCCGAGGACCGATCTCATGTATACGCTTGTTGGGACCATCGTGAGGTAGCTGCTTTTTTAGTGAGCATTCCAGGTTATTCCGCAGAGTATTCCGCTTGGATGGAGATGGAGGTTTTATCAGCTGCAGCAGTATCTGCAGTATCAGATAGTGACGGAGAGGGTGTGGAGCCTGTGGAGGACATTGACACCCACTTCGAGGAGGAGCCCGCTGTTGGGTTGCCAGCATTTCTTCCAGATTCTCCTAGTATCAGCACTGTTGCGATTCAGCACTCGGCACAGAACTTAGAGCAGAGTCTTCAGCTGATGACCTTTGAGAGAGATCAGGTTCGATCTATGATGTCGACTGCTCTGGATGTGAGGGAGGCCGCTCTGTTGGAGAGAGATGAGGCCTTAGCTCGCAGGGATGCCACTATTGTTGAGCGAGATGAGGCCAGATTAGCTAGAGATGCAGTGATAGTTGAGCGGGATAGTGCCATATCTGCCCGGGATGTAACCGTCACAGACAGTACTGCAGCGAGGTCCCTTACCACTGACATAATCGCAGAGATGAGCACATATATTGATGAGCATATGGTCATCATGCAGACGGCTTCTGATCTGTTGGGTCGTGTGGATACTCTCATACAGGAGACCACAACTTTACCTCCTTCTTCTGAGAGGGATGCTATGTTGGGCTTGCTAGCTCGCGTGTATCCTGACTTATAGATTAGCTTGTACTTACCTGCACAGACTAGCTTAGCCATTTTTTCATGTACAGTTTACATCATGTATATCAAACATCATTATATATGACAGGGAAATATATTTTTGGATCACTTCCCTTTTAGATACACCTTGCTATTTGTTTGATATTTTACCTGCTGCTTCAGGGCTTGTGATCTTGATGTATTCTGAATTCCTCCTGGATGGATGAACATTGAGTTGTCTCTGGATAGTTCAGAATGGATCATCGATCTGTGTATCCCTACCATCTTTTGGTGTCTTGGGACTAGTTTCTGTATGGAAATGTGGAGAGGAGTGTGACTTTCCTCTCTAAGATTGACCGCACCACAGATGGTCGCCAGTACTTCTATTCAGGAGAAGCCTAGTTAATTCCATCTTTTATGGATTGGCGTTACTCTTCAAGGTATGACCGTAGCTTAGATGGTCGTCGAATCTCCTATTTGGGAGGAGAGGTTGGGTAATTCCATCCCTTTGGTCTGAAGCCGAATGAAACGTAGTGGATTGATGTTTGATCACAGTACCAACTGACAAGGGTTTATGTTTTGGTAGGGGGTGAGACCGCACCATGAATGGCTGCCTACGTACTCCTATTGAAGAGGAGATCAGGTCTGCGTAGTTCGAACCTGGTGTAAGAGGTTCAATGCTGTATGCGGCAGAAATGGTGTAGGAATATTTTTGTTGTTTTTTGTGAGGAGAGAAGGGTAGAAATGTTTTTGTTGTTTTTGTTTTATTGCGATCGGGCCATATGAAATGGTTGCCTACGTACTCCTATTGAAGAGGAGATCAGGTCGACGTAGTTCACCCCTCAGTGCGAGAAGAGAAAGCGTAATCCCATGTGCAGGTCAGAGTGCGGGGATGAGAAAGTTTAATCCTAAGTTGAGGATAAACTGCAGAGGAAAAGTTTGATCCCAGGTATGGGTAGCCAAACTGTAAACGTAAGAGGATCGATCCACGGTGGGATGACCTAAGTTGTATGAGCGCAAAGGAAAGCCAGGTTGTTGGCTTGAAAAGTATGTTTCCCTGAGGGGCAAAGTGCAGAAAAGTTGTATGTGGTAAAGGATTAAAAAACCGAAATGACTAGTGATCTGATGGTTTGAAACCAGGGTGTTTGAGAATTACTTCAGACATAGTACCGTTTCATGGCGTCTGAGTTGATGAGTTGTGGAAATTCATCACCGTCCATTTCTTGCAATCTGAGAGCGCCTCCCGTCAATACTTCTTTGACAATTAACGGGCCTTCCCAGTTAGGAGCGAATTTTCCCTTAGATTGACCTTGGTTGTCCAGGATTTTTTTCAAAACCAAGTCATATTGTTTAAATTGCCGTAGTCAGACTTTTT
Source organism: Panax notoginseng (assembly GCA_016801055.1). NCBI lineage: Eukaryota > Viridiplantae > Streptophyta > Magnoliopsida > Apiales > Araliaceae > Panax > Panax notoginseng. Next base: position 191,743,387 of record CM029014.1, read on the forward strand.
TGTTGTAGGATCGGGCGATCCTTTGCTGATATAACTGACCATGGAAGATAGTCGCGGTTCGCCTTTCGTCTATTAGAGACAATTGGTGATACCTGTCTTGTACCCATTGATCTTCGTCCAGCTGAGCGTTTATCAACACTCTCAGAGATTCCATCTCAACTTTTATGCGGAGCACTTCTTCCATCCCATAAGTGAGTGCGTAGGGGGTTGCCCCAATTAAAGTACGCATGGATGTTCTGTAGGCTAATAGAGTCAGAGGCAATACATCAGGCCAATCTTTGTGGTTGGAGGACATCTTTTGCATAATATTCTTAATGTTTTTGTTGGCCGCTTCAACAGCACCGTTCATCTTTGGATGACAGATGACTGAGTTGAGATGTTTGATGTGGAATTTACTGCACAATTCCTCCATCATCTTATTGTTGAGGTTTTTGGCATTGTCTGACACAATCACCTCTGGTTGCCCATAACGACAAACAAAATTGTTTCTGACGAAAGCAATGATAACTTCTTTAGTGACCCTGGGGAAGGAGGCTGCCTTTACCCACTTGGTGAAGTAGTCGATCATGGTGAATATAAACCGATGTCCATTATTGGATTTAGGTTCAATGGGCCCGATAACGTCCATTCCCCACATTGAGAAGGGCCAAGGTGAACTCATATTGTGGAGCTCTCGTGGAGGGGCATGTACAACATTCCCATGAATCTGGCACTGATAGCATCTTTTGACGTGGTCATGGCAATCAGCTTTGAGAGATAGCCAATAATGTCCCGTTCTGAGGATTTTCTTGACAAGGAGGGGGCCACTCATATGGGGGCCACAGACTCCGCCATGGATTTCATCCATGAGCCTTTGGGCTTGAATTTTGTCTAAACACCGGAGGAGGCCTAATTCTACATCTCTTTTGTAGAGCGCATCTCCACTCAGGTAGAATTTCATTACAAGTCGATGGATCCGCCTTTTCTCAGTCGGGCTCGCCTCAGCGGGTGTAGATCCATCTCGCATATATTCCTTGATATGCTGATACCAAGGATGTTGGATGGGAGGTAGATCATCCGATACTTCTCCAACGTAATTCCCGTAGGTTGGGGCCTTGTGCAGGGAAATTGTGACGCTTGGCAATTGTTCCTTATCTGATATATGAATCAAGGAGGCCAAAGTTGCTACTGCGTCAGCAAAGTCATTCCTATTACGAGGAACATGTAGAAAGGAGATTTCTTCGAACTCCAAAGCCATCTGTAAAACCTGCCGATGGTAAGGTAGCAAGTGTAGTTCCTTGGTTTGATAGATTCTGGTGGATTGTCGGATCACCAACTCTGAATCTCCAAGGACAGTTAACCGTTTGATGCCCATTGAACGGGCAAGTTTTAGCCCCATGAGACAGCCTTCATACTTAGCCGTATTATTGGTGCTGTCAAACTGTAATTTGACGGCGACGGGATACTGCTCCCCCGTATCAGATACTAGAACTGTTCCAGCTCCAGAACCTTCCATATTAACAGCTCCATCAAAATACATCTTCCATGATTGGCGCGTATCGTACTGATGGTGTTGCTGTACTGTCGTTACTCCTTCATCAGGGAAATATGATTTTAAGGGCTTGAAATCCCCTAAAGGTGCGGCGGCCAGTTGATCCGCGATTCCTTGACCTTTGATGGACTTTTGAGTCACATATACGATGTCAAATTGGTGTAGGATCAACTGCCATTTGGACAGCCGACAATTTAACATGGGTTTGTTGAACACGTACTTGAGAGGATCCACACGGGATATAAGATGGGTTGTGTGACCATGGAGGTAATGTTGTAACCTCATGGAAGCCCATGCTAAAGCACAACACGTCTTTTTGATAAGAGTGTACTTGTGTTCACTGCTGCTGAACCTTTTACTGAGGTAATAGATAGCTCGTTCTTGGCCTCTATCGTCCTTCTGCCCCAGCATGCAGCCCATAGCATTGTCACTTACGGACAGGTACATAAACAGGGGAACATCATCCCTGGGTGGTACCAACACAGGAGCTTTGACTAGCTGTTTCTTGATTGTAAGGAAGGCATTCTAACACTCATCATTCCATTTCATGGAGGAGTTCTTCCTTAATAGTTTGAAGATTGGTTCACAGGTTGCTGTGAGTTGGGAGATGAACATGCTAATGAAGTTGATTCTTCCTAAAAATTCCCGGATTTCCTTTTCTGTCTGAGGAATGAGCATTTCCGTGATGGCTTAGATTTTGGCAGGATCCAGCTCAATCCCTTTGTGGCTGACTAGAAATCCTAGCAACTTGCCTGATTTAACGCCAAAGGCGCATTTGGCTGGATTCAACTTCAAGTTGTACTTACGCAACCTGTTGAATAGCTTTCTGAGATGGTCTATATGGTGATCCTCCTTCTAGGACTTGACAATGATGTCATCCACGTAGATCTCAATCTCTTTATGCATTAAGTCATGGTAAAGAGCCATCATAGCTCATTGATAGGTAGCTCCAGCATTGATGAGGCCGAATGACAACCGTCTATAACAAAAAGTTCCCCAAGGTGTGATGAAGGCAGTCTTCTCACGATCTTCCTCGGCAACCATGATTTGATGATACCCCGCAAAGCAATCAGCAAAGGAGTACATGTCGTATTGCGCAGTATTGTCAATGAGAATGTGGATAAATGGCACGGGAAAGTTGTCTTTTAGGCAAGCTTTATTCAATTCCCGGTAATCCACGCAAACTCGCACCTTCCCTCCAGGTTTAGGCACGGGCACGATATTGGATATCCACTCAGGATATGTAGACAATATGATGATGCCAGCCTGAAATTGTTTCACAATTTCCTCTTTCACATTTAAACTCCACTCAGGTTTCAATCGACTGAGTTTCTGTTTGACTGGCTTAAATCCCTCTTTAATGGGAAGGCGATGAAGGAAAATGTCAGTGGACAAACCCACCATGTCTTTACGAGACCATGCAAACACATCCTGGAATTGGGTTAATAGTGTAACCATGTCATTCCGTTAGTTTGGGGTAAGGTCTGAACCAATCTGGATTAACTTAGGGCTTTCTAAGGTTCCGAGATTGAAGGAAGTGGTTTGATCAAGGTTGGGTTTAGGTGTATCTTTGACCCATTCTTGAATTTTTGGAGGCACCTCAATGTCATCATGTGTATCCATCAAGGCTGAATTCATCTCTACATCAAAGGTACAATCCCTGTATAGGAGAGGCATCGTACCAGCAAGTATAGGCACATCTAAATTCAGAGTCCTGAAACAAAATATGTTTTCACTTAGTATATATGAAACGTGTTTGATCATACACAGTGTTAGCATATACTGGCAAAATAAACTGCTAATACTGTACAGAAAAGTAAGCAGTTATTATATCTATAGGGCAGAATGAACTTCTGCCCGCTTTACCCATGACGACCAATGCAAGGAATGCTATTCCAATTGACAAGAGCAAAGTTCGGGTGAACCGCAGTGATGGAGGGACTGTCATCATCCTCCCTGTCCTGAATGATGGCCATTATGTCTGGACAATCATCGTCTGGGGTGTATCGGTTGGTATGTTCATCATGGACGATGATACGCATGCCTGACATTATTCGGACAACGTTCTCCTTGATTCTCCGCTTCTCTTCTTCGATTGCGGGATCTAGAATAACGATTTTGTTTTCCTCCACCGGTTTCAGCTTAGGAAATAACATAACCATGACATTGGCTGGCACCTTTACAGAAGGTTGTGCGGACTCAGCACTTGAAGGCGAAGATAAACGCCATATAGTGGAAGCTGAAGGAACCTGCGGATGCTTATGAGGGTTCCTGTGACTAGAGCTGGTAGAATAGCCTAGTCCAGCTGTTCCAGTGTGCTTGGCTAAGCGAATAGGGTACTTGATACCCTGACAATATTTACCCAACCCTTGTCCTGGTTTATGACCCAACGACATCATTTCTTGAGTGGCTGACATCACTTCGGCAGAAATTTGGGGTTCGGGCAGTGGTGCTCCAATAGCATGGTATTGGGTATTTCTTATTTCCAAATCATGGAAACTGACTGGTTCAACGTCTGTATTAGCATTGATGACCGGTAAATCCCCGTGTTGAGGACACTCTGGTTCAGCGTTGACCGTGACCAGGCTGTTGTTGACAATATATTTTAATTGTTGATGAAGCGTGGAGGGGACTGCCCCAGCCATGTGGATCCATGGTCGTCCTAAGAGCAGGTTGTATCCGGACTCTATCTTGAGCACATGGAAGGATACGCAGAATGTATGAGGACCAATCTCAATTGGCAGCTCAATTACTCCAACTGAATTCCGGCGGGATCCATCAAAAGCTTTGATGATAGTATGGCTACTCCGGATTCGATTAGGATTGATATTCATCTTCACCAAGGTAGCATATGGGCAGATATTTAGGGATGAGCCTCCATCTATCAGGACTCCAGCCACCATATATCCGGAGGACAAGACTGCGATGTGCAACGATTTGCAATGACCGGTCCCTTCAGGCGGAATGTCATCATCAGTGAAGGATATCACATTGTCGTTGAAAATGTGATCAACCAGATGTTGAAATTTTTCCTCATCTACGGATGTCGGGAGATAGGCTTCTTCTAAAACCTTTAACAAGATCTTCCGGTGATTCTCGGAAGTGAGGACCAAGTCCAAAATTGACATCTGTTACGGAGCTTCTTTCAAGCTTAAAACCACCGTAGCTTCGTTATGACCCACAGTGCGGAGGAATTTTTCAATCTTCTCCGTGGGTATTTTTCCCTTTGATTTGAAGGCAGATTTCATCACCCGTTGGGGAAGGTACAGTGGATTTTCTTTCGACACTGCAGCAGTGGTATGTGAGGTGGATCCTTCACCTTTTCCATAATTCCACGGAACTTTATGCAAGCTAACAATAGGATATTGTGCTCTGCACGACAAGTTGATTGGCTCGGTAGCGGCCACTTTCAAAGGATTGTTGCTTTCTTTGAGTTGAATTATTATCATGATGAGTGATTGATCAGCTTCAGTAGATATGACAGCTACCACACTCTTCCATTTAGTGGGACCTGCATTCTCACTGGCGCGTAGCACAGTGTCGTCATCTGCCAGGTGCAGTACGCCACTGTCGATTAGGTTCTGAATAAGGTGGCGGAGTGCCTAGCATTCTTCTGTGCTGTGACCACAAGATTGGGAATGATATTGACATACTCCCTCAGAATTGTACTATCCCGAACGGGGGTTGATTGGAGGTAGAAGGGAACTGATTCTTCCTTCATTGATTAACATGTGAAGTATCTCCTCCATAGGTTGACCCAAATAGGTGAATTCCCTTTTGTTGGCGAAATTCCGACGGGCCTTGGCATTTGCTCTCTTCCTCACTTTGTCTTCCAGCATTTCATTTTCTGAAAGTGAAGAGGGAATATTCATGACAATGGGCAGGAGACTGGCATGCTCCTGGCTGATTAGCTGACGAGTCACTTGATGCTGATAAGTCACCAGTTCCGCCAATTGCTCAATTTGTTTGCAGAGAGCTTTAATTTTCCGTTCCATTGTGAACTGGAACTTGGCATAATCCCATCTGTTATCACCGTCTTTGATGGTTTGGGAAGAATCACAGCTGAAGTTGGAACTCTGTCCACTGCTCCAATTAATCATGTTGACCTCTTCTTCTTTGTGTTGAGGAAGAGGGTTGTCTTGAACGTTAGGTTGATCTGGTTTAGTGACCACGATCTCACCGTTGTCTATCAGGTCTTGGATCTTGTGTTTCAAGGCCCAACAATACTAAGTATCATGTCCAGGTGCCCCTGCATGATAAGCACATTTTCGAGCAGCATTAAAACCTCTTCCATTTGGGTTGGCTGGTAGAAGTAGATGTGTAATCTTCTTTTGTGTTGTCAGAAGATTAAGGATATTCTCGAGGGTATCCCCTAAGGGTGTGAACATTCGAGGGCGTTTGGCTTCTCTGCCTTTTGGTATTGGAGGGTTTACAGACTATGCTGGAAAGGGAGTATAGTTTCTCCTCTGAACATGCATATTTTCACTGCCTTTTTGACCCTGTAGTATCAGGGAAACATCTTCCTCTTTCTTTTTATGGACTCTCCTGGGGTTGTTCCCATAATTTCCAGACTGGATGTGATCAACAACAGCTTTGAGTGCAGCTAGGTCTTGAATCTTTCCGAATTTGAATCTCATCTCAGCCATCTCCCTATGTTTGACCATTTCAGAAAACGGTTTGCCGATGCCTGCTAAAACTCTCTCATAGAAGGGAGCTTCATGTATGTCTATGAACGTCATGACCATTTCTGATTCGGTCATGGAAGGATTCACTTGGGCAGCCAGGCGTCTCCACCTCTGGGCATACTCTCTGAAAGACTCGTTAGACTGTTTCTTGATTTTGGTAATTTGAGTTTGAAAGCTGTATTGAGTAAGGAAGACATGTACTAGCTCTTCCCAGCTGTGGATTTTGGAGTTGTCTAATCTGGTGTACCATGAACGGGCTTCTCCAGTTAGACTCTTTTGGAATAATTGCATTCTGAGCTTTTCATCCTCTGCATAAGATCCAAGTTCTCCAATAAATACCTTTAAGTGTGTATAAGGATCTCCTAACCCGTCATATTTTTCAAAGTCAGGAGTTTTAAACTTGTCTGGATAATGAACACCAAGAAAAATACATAGATCAGCATATGAAACACTCCCGTGTGTTCCAATTCCTTTGATAGTGTGAAGGGTCTCTTCCATTTGGACTTACTTTTTGATGTCACCAGTGTCTGGGTCTCCAGTGGGATGGGCAGCATCATGAGTTTTGTTGGTAATATCCAACTGCAGTTCAGGTATGGTAACGACCTGGGCTCCTCCTTGTGTGGAGGATTCAGCATGTACGGGTATTTTCTGACCCTGTGTAGACTGGTGTAATTCTTTGAATAGAACAGCCAAATCTGCAATTTGTTTGCTTAATCCGTCGAATTCTTTGCGAGAAACTGGATTAAGTTCAGTCTGGTCGGATGACAACATAATTGACTGTAGGCATGTTGCCTTTTTGGACTTTAAACGGGTAGTAGGCCCGATTGACTCCCTGCGAAAGACTTGCATAGTTTAGTCCTTAGGGAAGGTGAATATTAATATGCAATGTGATGAGTCCATTTTAGGAATTTTATCCTACAAAAACGGATGTCAGCTGTTTGTAGCATGTATGTATATATGTACACATTCCTTCATATTTCTCATTATATGGAGATAGATATGTCATGAAATTGTGTAATTTGAAATGAGAGCATGAAGATACTTTCCTCCGTTTTGGGTTTATCAGAGGCTGACCAATCTTAGCTTACTCTCGCGGCTTATTGGCATGAAAGTTCCCAAATCATCGCAATCTACTTGATGAGAAGTTAATCCGGTCTTTCAACTGGAGCAAATTTGGGTGGTGCCTTTCCTGAGCCTCGGAGAATCAGGCTTCTCACTAGTCCAGTAATCAAACACCGACGGGATAGCCTCCTGGTGGAGGGACCACACAACATACATTCACATACATCGCGTCTCACCGTATGAAATGATGACATGTGTGAAGCACTAATATCATGAGCAGTTTATAGTGCGAGGCACTAACATCACAGGCAGTTTATAGTGCGAGGCACTAAATAAACAAGACATGCATTCGTACACATTCATCCAATGTAAATGCAACATCCACACACAAGCATATAACAATTTTGAAAAGACTGAAATAGCGGCTTAAGTCCTCTTACTGGAGTCCCCAGCAGAGTCGCCACCTATCATCGTCGACATTATACATGTCAGACCTTTTTCACTTGTTTTTTCAAACAAATCTCACCTAAAATGAGAACACCAAAGAACAAGTAACGGAAAGGGACATCTAAAAATTTCGACGTCGACATACCACATAAAAAATAGACTCCTAAAAATAGTAATACTTCAAAATTATAGTGATTCAAAGCATTTGTAATATTTTTTGTTCAAACTTAATTTTATTCCCTTAATTTATTCACTCAATAAAATGATAAATTTATAGCAATCATCCAATTACTGATTCAATATATCTAAGATCATCTCTACTTAGTTGTTCACTCATTTTGGGATAGGAAAATATTTATTGCCGCAAAGCGATAAATTAAGAAAAGAAAACCAAGAATTACAGTATCAACATTGTTAACTCTATTAACTTACTAACTTTGGTAATGAAAAACTCAACCAGATTAAGGTTACTTTCCTTAGCCATAAATTAGGAATCCACATTTCTTTTATGGACTTTCCCAAATTCAAAGTACACTTTTAAATCAATATGAGTACGCAACAAAATCTCATCGATTTTTTCAAGCAAACTTAAGGTTCAACAGCAACTGTTAAAATATAACACTTAAAAACATTTTAAGTTCACCCTTTCTCTCTCAATTGAAGGTATAAAGATGAACACTATGAGAAAGACTTTTACCAACCCAAATCACACAATAATCCCCAAGAAAGATATGTAAATAAAATTGGACGAAATTTTCAGTAAAACTACAAATAAGCAGAGAAAGATATATTCTCGCTCAATATTGTAAGGAAATAAAGAGACTGATTTAGATTTCTGAGAATCCAAGAGAAAATTAAAAATGGGGGAGAAATTGAATTACGAGTAAAGAAAAGAAGATAGAGAAATAAAGGGGAGATTATTTTTTGTGAAGACCCCGAACTCAGGTACTTGAAACCCGAACTCGATTCATCACGATACCATTTATATGAGCGAAATAATACTAATAATAATAACAATAATATAAATATCAAACTTAACTTACATTTATCAGAGTCTAATCCCAAGTACGTAACCTTTAAACATTCATTACAAACCATGATAGATAATATATATATCATACTTGTCTTAATAACATTAAACTATTACATAAGATAACGTTCATTCATTCAATCAGCGACCTTTCACTTTTTCTTGTTATTAGCAGAGCTCTCTGATCGTTCACACTTAGCTGAAAACATTTAAATTAAGCAAGGATGAGCATTTGAGTGCCCAGCAAGTAATAGCAATTATATACATATAAGCTGAAAGAATTTAAATGTTTTCTTTGTACTATTCTTCTACAACAAGTCAATAGTTGTGAAGTATTCTGAACCAATAATAATAACATAACAACTCTCTTTCAAAGTTTTGAAATTTCGTATAGACTATATCTGGGGTATGGTGACATGCCATGAATATTGTTTTAAATTTTCGATAGGGTAAGACAGAAATTCATCTGCAAACCGTCATAACTTACGGGCACGGGGGGTGATCAGCCCGTTATGCCCTGCATTGATCAATATTACATTGCTAGAACGATATTATCGTTCAACCTTTGTCCGCCGGAGCGCATAAAATTTTTTCCGTGAAGGGATGTTCATACTTGTCTGGGTTCTAAATCAAAGGTTTTATCTTGTTCAACAATAATCTATAATTCAACATATATGTATACGGGTAATTGACAAAGGTATATCAACATGTGATGAAATACAATGATTATCCAATTGGGGACACTTGTTTAACCATTTCTAGAAATTAACGAACAGAATATATATATATATATATATATATATATATATATATATATATATATATATCTGAATTATCATATACTAACATGTTGATAATCAATGAGCTTATATAATATAAGGTTCATAATCTATACAGTAATAATATAATTTAGAAACATTCTTATTCATGTCCATTGCATAAAAAAAATGCAAAGGTAAGATACTTGCCTGAAGCGCTGCTCACAGTTTGTAATTTAGATTTATCGCTTATCTCACGACCTATCATTAATAAGATCGTTCGTTCGATTAGAATAACATACTATAACACATAACACTACTTATTGCAGTCAGTACATACCCTAATCACATTGGCACATATGTTTAATAACCATTGAATCACAAATAACCACATATCTCAATAAATTATCTAAGTCCAGATCAATTTCTGAAACATGTTGGTGTACCGACGGCTTTATCGGGTAATTACCGAGTCTAAGACTCTGTCCTGTAACTCAATATCCGTACGTATCAGTCATATTATTTTTAAATGACTTATAATAATTTTTAAACATTTATTATAATTTATCATGGATTTTCAAACCTCAGAATCATTATTAAATGATTTAAATATTACACAATTCTATTATCATTAATATTTAATTAATATTAAACTATTAATGAAACCATTGCCAAAATGTTAAAGTTATTTATAATAACTCAAAATACTTTTAAAGTATTAATATTACACTTAAATTATTTTTAAAAGAATTAAATTCATTTTTAAATAATTATCATTAATATTAAAGTATTAATCCATTATTTATCAAAATATTAAAAGTCCTTAAAATATTTTTAATTCATTTATTTCCTTTTTAAATGATTTTTAAAACCATTTTGAAACTATTTATTTAATATAATTATTAAATAAATCTAATATCATTTAATATTAAATTAATATCATTTATTAATGAAATTATCCTTTAAATATTAAAATTTATATTTTATAACTTAAAATATCTTTAAACACTTTATTTTTATTTTAAATGATTTTTATAATATTAAAATCATTTTTAAACTAATTTATTCTAATATCATTAATAGTAAATAATTAATAAAATTTACCTTTAAATATTGAAAGTTATATTTTATAACTTAAAATATTTTTAAATTATTTATTTTTATTTAAAATGATTTTTCTAATATTAAAATCATTTTTAAACTAATTTATTTAATATATTTATTAAATAAATCTAATATCATTAATATTAAAATATTAATTTTTTTTCTGACAAAATATCAAAAGTCATTTTTCATAATTTAAATAACCTTTAAATCATTTTTCTATAATTTTTATATCATTAATACTATTTTCCATAATTTATTTAATACATTAAATAAATAACTTAATTACCATTAATATTAATTAATTAATGAAATTTCATCACCAAATATTGAAAGTTATCAAAAATAACTTAAATTATTTTCTTATGCCATAATATAATTTTAAATAATTTTTCATGTAATAAAATCATTTTTAAATAATTTATTTAATATTATAATTAAATAAATTAAATACTTTTAATATTCCAAAAATATTAAATATTTATAAAATATATTCAAAATAATTAAAAACTAATTTTCAGAATTTAAAATAATTTTTAATAATTTATTTTGTATTTTTCGTAATTAAAAACTAATTAATACTAATTATTTAATAAAAATATAATTTTTATTTAGAAACTGTCGCTAAAGACCGCCTATAGCGACAGAAGCGTCGCTATAGGTGTTCTTGGTGTTCTTCAACATTCCCAGAACCTTCATGTCCGTGACCAAGTGAGCAACTTTGACCAAGATTAAATTTTAGTGTATTGTGTTTCTAGGACAGAAAATGGTCAAATCTTGTAGACATAGTGTAATATTACAAGCTTCAACAAACAACACGATCAAACAACATAAAACAAAAGAGATTTAAACCTCCAAAAATCATGTCAGAAGTTGTTCTTCATTTCTGGGTTTTCCAGAAATGAAGAACAGTCCCAGCAGGCTACTTTGGATCTCTATAACATGCAATCCTTGTAACGTTTTGGTGTTCTGATGGTTTCAGTTCGTAGATAACATGCAAGACAACATATCTAATACATAAAATTGATCTAACAACATAACAATCATTAGATACGGTCCGGTCAAACCATGTCAGAAGATGTGTTCTTCACGAATCTGGGTTTTTCCCAGAAATTCATAAGGCTGGTGGTCAACCCTAGTTTGACCACCCATATTTTTGATCAGGTAAAGGATCTGGTTGTTACCTGGGTTTTAATGTGTAGTATTTATGACAATCTACAAGTATATAACATCAACATGGCAAAATAACTTAAACACAGCAAGATCCATGGACTTCAAAATGGTTGTCAGACTTTTCTGGGTAATCTGGGTTACCCAAATTCGTTCGGTCATGGTCGGTCAACGACCTTTGACCCTTAATAACTTTCAATTTATTGATGATATGGTCTTGATTCAAGTTTCATATGAAAGATCTCATGACATACTACAACTTCAAACATTTAAACAACAAAAACACTTAACAAACAAAGATCTATGGGGTCTGACATTTGATTGTCAGACCCGAAAACCATATTTTCCAGATTTTGAAAAAATTTAATTTCGAGCACTTAGGTGTTATGGATCTGCATGATACCAACCCAGATCAACTATATGGACTCCAAACAACACGTTTAACATACAAAAACTAACATCTAACATGCAAATCAAAGTCAGATTTTCTAGGGTTAGTTTTTTTTTATCTTCTTTGAAAAATTTTTGATTGTAGCTTCTGATTTTGATGTGGTTGTTCGTGGGGCTGGTCTTGGGGACTGATCTAGCACCATATTTTGTGGGTCTTGATAGAGAGAGACTTTGTGGAGTGTAAGAGTACAAATAAGGCTTAAAAGTGAACTTTTCTCTCTCTAATTCTATATATATAATGGTGAAATGTATATGGCTGATCTAATGTGTTGATATTGCTGCTGATTTTGTCACATGGAGTAGGTGTAGTTTCTCACCAACCAAATATATGGCAAGATTTACAAGTTTCCTCTAATAATGCATTAAGGGTATAATAGTCATTTCACTTTTATTTCTAGAATTTTCATTGGTTGCAAACCCTTAGGGTTTAGGTTTGGGTGGATTTAGGGTTTAGAGCATTCTTAGGGTTTAGAAGCAAAAATTCTAGGATTTAAAAATAAATAACAATTTAGTTTCTAAAAAAATTTAAAAAAAATAATAATAATAATTAAGCTTTTTTAATTAATTCGGTTTCCTAATCACGTAGACTTGATAATTAGATTTATGTTTTAATAATTATCATTAAACTTACTAATCTAGCAATTAGCGCAAATAATTAGCAATTAGCATTACCCATAGAACAATTAGGGTTTCTAATTAATTAGAATTTTTAATTATTTAATTAAGGTTTTCTAATTTCACGATTAGGGTTTACCATTTGTAATTAAGGTTTATAGTAACTAATTAGGGTTTTTAAATTTAGAAATTAGGTTTCCAAATTTAGTAATTAGGGTTGTCAATTAATTAGGGTTTCTAATTAATTAAGTTTCCAATTTTAGGATTTCTAGATATTAATTAGGGTTTCTCTAATTAATATTAAATTCTTTAATACACCACATAAATCACATAACACAGTTATATAACAACCTCGAACTCATAATCGAGTTTCAAATTAGGGTTTCCATTTATCAATATGTTAATTATTGATTTAAGGTTTCTAATTTACGAAATTAGGGTTTTAATTTACAATTAATATCTCCTATAATTAGGGTTTTCCTAATAGCATCCAATATTTATAATACACACCATACACCACATAACACAACTTCTTAACAGATTTTAAAGTCTCATATGACTTCGAAATTAGGGTTTAACAGTAAAAATTAGGGTTTTATCGTAATACCCCATAATTGACCAACCATTGTCAGTCCATAAAAATACGGTACATAATTACAGCACTGAAAAATCAAAATATAATATTATTATATTATTATTCTTATCCATTGATAAAAATCTAAAATTAGGGTTTGGATTCCATATCTGATTTATTCTTCATATTTAACCTTAATAATTAAGGTAAAATAATTAACTTAATAACCTGTACCAAAATTCATATAATAAAATAATTATTATATTTATTCTAAAAATCATTCCATATATTATTTAAATAATATATGATTATATTTTCATGAAAAATAGTTAATAAAGCATTTCTACTATAAATTAATTATTATAGGAATATACTTTATAAAAATCAATAATTCTAAAATAAAATTATTTGTAAATATTTATGTAATAAATATATTTTTGTTTACCACAGAAATACACATACACATTATCTTGAACAAATCCTCATCCTTAAATAAATAAATAAAAAAATTTATACGCAAAATTTATGATTTAATTTTTATAGAAAATATCGGGTTGTTACATTCACCCTCCCTTATAAAGATTTCGTCCCCGGAATCACCGTTTAAAAACCTATAAATACCAGGGTACATATCATACACAATCATTGCGAGTAGATCTCGATCAAAATTGATCGAACTGATCTTTAACTATTCACATAAAGCTTATCTTTCTGATTAAATGAAAATTTGATTTCTACAAGAACTCAAATTTCTCCCTCAAAATTTCTTTATAAACTAATTTACTATATATAAGAAAATAATATATAAAAAAATAAAATTGGTTCGAGTAATACCTGGAGTTGCATCCCCGGCTGCCACGATATCTTGAACGGTCATGTTGAAGACGCTTGCGGTTGATTTCGTTGGTTTGATTGTTGATGTTGGTCCCGTTGTCACCAATGTCTTGCTGCCTTTTTCCCGTATTTGCATTACTTGCCTCCTTTCTCCTTCTTGGATATTCTTCCACTTTATACTCCATTGAGTCACACTTAAATCACGCAGACTTGCCCTTTATCTCGTTTCCTTTTATCGTATAGATGACAAAACTATCTTTTGTCCCTTCATTATCTTAGCTATCATAAACGTTACTACAAGGTCAGTTGACCCTCTAAATCCTGGCAGTACGATGGCCTTGAAGTCTTTGACGTTCGTCTATCGATTATCTGATTGATCTTCCCACGACTGGTATTCCGTTCTGCATAGCTTGATTGTTCATATTCGTAAAATTCTGCATCGGATCTTGTTGTCTTCCAGCTTTGTTGACAGGTTCTTCTGTCCGTGTATTTCATTTTCGTCTCCTTGACAGCATTATCACTATTTATTCTTCATTCTAAGCCTTATCGTATACGTATAATCATATAACACAAAACTTTCTATTCCAATAATCATGTACTCAAAATATTAGATTTTGAAAATTTGGTTTACTGTAGTATACAGATAAATATCTACTATCTTTATACCAACTTATTTCATTAATTCCATATAAATTCATACTCATATCACTTGCCATACCATAGCACATATTGCTTTAATCATACGATATCCCTTTTGTGACTTCAAAAGTCAGGAATCGCTGCCATAACTTATATAAAATTTGAAAAAATATTATCTTATACAAACATACCCATCATATACACTACATAACATAGAATCGTACATACTCACATAATAGTAATACTACTTATCTTCTTAGACCTTCACTAAGGATCAATTGCTTAGAAATCTGTCTATTCTCATTATCCTCAATAATTCATTCACACCTAACTACACCTAGTTCGTCCAACTTTAACATACATTATGAGTTTAAGAACTCAACACTGACCACATATTCTTTAACTATACTTTACCTATCAGTCATACTATCGTTTCAGGGTTCGGTACTATACTTTTAAAAATAACCACCTCTTTGAGGTAGCTTTCAATGTGAGCCTCTATTTCAGCTATTGGCTTTGATATTGGCTCGGTTATGGAGGTTGACTTCTTCTTTACAATTTGAGGGTATTCTAATTCTTTCTATCCGATAGCTATACACAAAAATTATCTAGACTAGCATACAATATATACACACAACAATTTATAGTTTTATATAAGTTATCTTTTATTTTGTTTGACAATGAATTTAATTATTCAATTCATCTCCTTTTAAAACTCTATATGAGTTAATTGTATTTTCAACATTTCCCTCTATTTCAAGGTTATAGCCTAAGGTCTAATCCACCTAAGGTTTCTAACCCAAAGCTCTGATACCAACTTGTGAAGACCCCAAACTCAGGTACTTGAAACCCGAACTCAGTTCATCACGATACCATTTCTATGAGCGGAATAATACTAATAATAATAACAATAATATAAATATCAAACTTAACTTACATTTATCAGAGTCTAATCCCAAGTACGTAACCTTTACACATTCATTACAAACCATGATAGATAATATATATATCATACTTGTCTTAATAACATTAAACTATTACATAAGATAACGTTCATTCATTCAATCAGCGACCTTTCACTTTTCCTTGTTCTTAGCAGAGCTCTCTGATCGTTCACACTTAGCTGAAAATATTTAAATTAAGCAAGGATGAGCATTTGAGTGCCCAGCAAGTAATAGCAATTATATATATATATATATATATATATATATATATATAAAAGCTGAAAGAATTTAAATATTTTCTTTGTACTATTCTTCTACAACAAGTCAATAGTTGTGAAGTATTCTGAACCAATAATAATAACATAACTCTCTTTCAAAGTTTTGAAATTTCGTATAGACTATATCTGGGGTATGGTGACATGCCATGAACATTGTTTTAAATTTTCGATAGGGTAAGACAGAAATTCATCTGCAA
Organism: Panax notoginseng; assembly: GCA_016801055.1. Classification (NCBI taxonomy): domain Eukaryota; kingdom Viridiplantae; phylum Streptophyta; class Magnoliopsida; order Apiales; family Araliaceae; genus Panax; species Panax notoginseng. The sequence continues at coordinate 191,759,705 of CM029014.1, forward strand.
ACCGTCATAACTTACAGGCACGGGGGGTGATCAGCCCGTTATGCCCTGCATTGATCAATACTACATTGCTAGAACGATATTATCGTTCATCCTTTGTCCGCCGAAGCGCATAAAAATTTTCCCGTGAAGGGATGTTCATACTTGTCTAGGTTCTAAATCAAAGGTTTTATCTTGTTCAACAATAATCTATAATTCAACATATATGTATACGGGTAATTGACAAAGGTATATCAACATGTGATGAAATACAATGATTATCCAAGTAGGGACACTTGTTTAACCATTTCTAGAAATTAACGAACATAATATATATATATATATATATATATATATATATATATATATATATATATATATATATATATATATATCTGAATTATCATATACAAAATGTTGATAATCAATGAGCTTATATAATATAAGGTTCATAATCTGTACAGTAATAATATAATTTAGAAACATTTTTACTCATGTCCATTGCATAAAGAAAATACAAAGGTAAGATACTTGCCTGAAGCGCTGCTTACAATTTGTAATTTAGATTTACCGCTTATCTCACGACCTATTATTAATAAGATCGTTCGTTCGATTAAAATAACATACTATAACACATAACACTGCTTATTGCAGTCAGCACATACCCTAATCACATTGACACATATGTTTAATAACCATTGAATCACAAATAACCACATATCTCAATAAATTATCTAAGTCCAGATCAATTTCTGAAACATGTCGGTGTACCGACGGCTTTATCGGGTAATTACCGAGTCTAAGACTCTGTCCTGTAATTCAATATCCGCACGTATCAGTCATAATATTTTTAAATGACTTATAATAATTTTTAAACATTTATTATAATTTATCATGGATTTTCAAGCCTCAGAATCATTATTAAATGATTTAAATATTACACAATTCTATTATCATTAATATTTAATTAATATTAAACTATTAATGAAACCATTGCCAAAATGTTAAAGTTATTTATAATAACTCAAAATACTTTTAAAGTATTAATATTACACTTAAATGATTTTTAAAAGAATTAAAATCATTTTTAAATAATTATCATTAATATTAAAGTATTAATGCATTATTTATCAAAATATTAAAAGTCCTTAAAATATTTTTAATTCATTTATTTTCTTTTTAAATGATTTTTAAAACCATTTTAAAACCATTTATTTAATATAATTATTAAATAAATCTAATATCATTTAATATTAAATTAATATCATTTATTAATGAAATTATCCTTTAAATATTAAAAGTTATATTTTATAACTTAAAATATCTTTAAACACTTTATTTTCATTTTAAATAATTTTTATAATATTAAAATTATTTTTAAACTAATTTATTCTAATATCATTAATAGTAAATAATTAATGAAATTTACCTTTAAATATTGAAAGTTATATTTTATAACTTAAAATATTTTTAAACTATTTATTTTTATTTAAAGTGATTTTTCTAACGTTAAAATTATTTTTAAACTAATTTATTTAATATAATTATTAAATAAATCTAATATTATTAATATTAAAATATTAATTTTTTTCTGACAAAATATCAAAAGTCATTTTTCATAACTTAAATAACCTTTAAATCATTTTTCTATAATTTTTATATCATTAATATTATTTTCCATAATTTATTTAATACATTAAATAAATAACTTAATTACCATTAATATTAATTAATTAATGAAATTTCATCACCAAATATTGAAAGTTATCAAAAATAACTTAAATTATTTTCTTATGCCATAATATAATTTTAAATAATTTTTCATGTAATAAAATCATTTTTAAATAATTTATTTAATATTATAATTAAATAAATTAAATACTTTTAATATTTTAAAAATAATAAATATTTATAAAATATATTCAAAATAATTAAAAACTAATTTTCAAAATTTAAACTAATTTTTAATAATTTATTTTGTATTTTTTGTAATTAAAAATTAATTAATACTAATTATTTAATAAAAATATAATTTTTATTTAGAAACTGTCGCTAAAGACCGCTTATAGCGACAGAAGCGTCGCTATAGGTGTTCTTGGTGTTCTTCAACATTCCCAGAACCTTCATATCCGTGACCAAGTGAGCAACTTTGACCAAGATTAAATTTCAGTGTATTATGTTTCTAGGACAAAAAATGGTCAGATCTTGTAGACATAGTGTAATATTACAAGCTTCAACAAATAACACGATCAAATAACATAAAACAAAAGAGATTTAAACCTCCAAATATCATGTCAGAAGCTGTTCTTCATTTCTGGGTTTTCCAGAAATGAAGAACAGTCCCAGCAGGCTACTTTGGATCTCTATAACATGCAATCCTTGTAACGTTTTGTTGCTCTGATGGTTTCAGTTCGTAGATAACATGCAAGAGAACATATCTAATACATAAAATTGATCTAACAACATAACAATCATTAGATACGGTCCGGTCAAACCATGTCAGAAGATGTGTTCTTCACGAATCTAGGTTTTTCCCATAAATTCATAAGGCTGGTGGTCAACCCTAGTTTGACCACCCATATTTTTTTATCAGGTAAAGGATCTGGTTGTTACCTGGGTTTTAATGTATAGTATTCATGACAATCTACAAGAATATAACATCAACATAACTTAAACACAGCAAGATCCATGGACTTCAAAATGGTTGTCAGACTTTTCTGGGTAATCTGGGTTACCCAGATTCGTTCGGTCATGGTCGGTCAACGACCTTTGACCCTTAATAACTTTCAATCTACTAATGCTATGGTCTTGATTCAAGTTTCATATGAAAGATCTCATGACATACTACAACTTCAAACATTTAAACAACAAAAACACTTAACAAACAAAGATCTATGGGGTCTGACATTTGACTGTCAGACCCGAAAACCATATTTTCCAGATTTTGAAAAATTTTAATTTCGAGCACTTAGGTGTTATGGATCTGCATGATACCAACCCAGATCAACTATATGGACTCCAAACAACACGTTTAACATACAAAAACTAACATCTAACATGCAAATCAAAGTCAGATTTTCTAGGGTTAGTTTTTTTTTATCTTCTTTGAAAATTTTTTGATTGTAGCTTCTGATTTTGATGTGGTTGTTCGTGGGGCTGGTCTTGGGGACTGATCTAGCACCATATTTCGTGGGTCTTGATAGAGAGAGACTTTGTGGAGTGTAAGAGTATAAATAAGGCTTAAAAGTGAACTTCTCTCTCTCTAATTCTATATATATAATGGTGAAATGTATATGACTGATCTAATGTGTTGATATTGCTGCTGATTTTGTCACATGGAGTAGGTGTAGTTGCTCACCAACCAAATATATGGCAAGATTTATAAGTTTCCTCTAATAATGCATTAAGGGTATAATAGTCATTTCACTTTTATTTCTAGAACTTCCATTAGTTGCAAACCCTTAGGGTTTAGGGTTTGGGTGGATTTAGGGTTTGGAGCATTCTTAGGGTTTAGGAGCTAAAATTCTAGGATTTAAAAATAAATAACAATTTAGTTTCTAAAAAAAATAAAAAAAAATAAAAAAATAATAATAATTAAGGTTTCTTAATTAATTCGGTTTCCTAATCACGTAGACTTGATAATTAGATTTATGTTTTAATAATTATCATTAAACTGACTAATCTAGCAATTAGCGCAAATAATTAGCAATTAGCATTACCCATGGAACAATTAGGGTTTCTAATTATTAATTAGAATTATTAATTAGGATTTCTCTAATTAATATTAAATTCTTTAATACACCACATAAATCACATAACACAATTATATAACAACTTTGAACTCATAATCGAGTTTCAAATTAGGGTTTCCATTTATCAATAAGTTAATTATTGATTTAAGGTTTCTAATTTACGAAATTAGGGTTTTAACTTACAATTAATATCTCCTATAATTAGGGTTTTTCTAATAGCATCTAATATTTATAATACACATCATACACCACATAACACAGCTTCTTAACAGATTTTAAAGTCTCATATGACTTCAAAATTAGGGTTTAACAGTAAAAATTAGGGTTTTATCATAATACCCCATAATTGACCAACCATTGTCAGTCTACAAAAATACGGTACATAATTACAGCACTGAAAAATCAAAATATAATATTTTTATATTATTATTCTTATCCATTGATAAAAATCCAAAATTAGGGTTTGGATTCCATATCTGATTTATTTTTCATATTTAACCTTAATAATTAAGGTAAAATAATTAACTTAATAACATGTACCAAAATTCATATAATAAAATAATTATTATATTTATTCTAAAAATCACTCCATATATTATTTAAATAATATATGATTATATTTTCATAAAAAATAGTTAATAAAGCATTTCTACTATAAATTAATTATTATAGGAATATACTTTATAAAGATCAATAATTCTAAAATAAAATTATTTGTAAATATTTATGTAATAAATATATTTTTGTTTACCACATAAATACACATACACATTATCTTGAACAAATCATCATCCTTAAATAAATAAATAAAAATTATACCCAAAATTTATGATTTAATTTTTATAGAAAATATCGGGTTGTTACATTTTTACCTTTTTTCTTGTAGTAGTAATAATTGATGAAGAGTTAGCTATCAATCTGCGGTTACAAATCCACACGAGGGGGTCCGGTGAGTGGACGACTTTTCCCCAATTTATGTGAATATAAATACTGTAAGCATCAACGTTATACATTTTATAATGGATTGAGATCAATCTTGTACATTTATAGTAATGAATTGAGATCAATATAATTCACAGAGCCAGTACCCAACACAAAAAACTACTACATCAACATATGTTCATATTGACTTGGTAACAATTCCTCTTAAATCATAGCTTTGCTTCATGATAATAATAATAATAAAAATTGGATGCTACTAATTCCATACTTCCTAATATTGAAATGCTTTCCTCTTTCTTTTTAATTAAATTCGTCCCACTTTCATTCATTTATTGCTACTCCATGCTTGAAAAAAAAACTTCCTTGTCGATGACCTGGTAGAAAATTCTTCTTGAAAGGTCATTTATTCACTGTTAAACATTACTTCTAGAATATATGAGTAATGGCAACCCTTTATCCTTAATCTATATCTTATTTCATAAAAATATCATATCAGACCAATCACTAAAATTAGTCATCTCTACTTTACTTTAAAAGGAATCTGAAACTCATAACATGATAGCTCAAAAAATTCAGCTACAAAATTAAACACATAACAGATTAACTTGTCTCTTCCTCTATAGTATTTCAACAAATATATGATAGGCACCTCGCTAAAATGGTATGAATCCATACTCTCTTTATTTTACTTTTCAAAATAGTATGAGATCCAAATAACCCTGATAATCCTGATTACAAATAAAATTTTTAAAGATGTAAATAACCATGATAAGATTAGCTTATGATATCAAAATTCAAAGGAAATTTGGCATAGTAGTATTATATAAATAGAGTTTCAGTTTCAGTTTGGAGAACAATACACATAATTAATACATAATTAATGAAATATAGTAAAGAGAAATTTAACTAAATCAAAGATGTATACAGAGGCAAACTTGACGGGATAAAATTAATATAAAATTACCTTATAATTTCTCATCAAACCATCAATAGAAGAATAACTGTATGGAAAGAAAAAAAATAAAAATTTAAATCAAGGTATGTTCGACCCAATAGATAGGTATGAACTTAGAGAGAGGGAAGAGAATTGGGTTCAAGCAGTCTGAAACAATTCCTAAATAATTAAAGCGATCATTGTTTGAAAACAAAAACAATCATAAACTTAATTATTGATGGCTCTTTTAACTTTACTAATTAGAGGGTGGGAATAGAGTTCTTAGCCAATCGCTAGTGACGACGCCGTGGTGGGCGGCCTGGAGGCAAAAATATTAGGGTTTGAATTTTGAGGCTTTTGGTCATTGAAGTGGGAGATGATATTGAAGTGAGAAAATAGCTCTCGTGTTTGTGTTTGTAAATGATGAAGAAGATAAAAAGATGATAAGACTGAATTTAAGAGAGAAGGGAAACAAAAGAGGAAGAGCCGAACGATTGATTTATGCCTAGTGCCTCTGATTCTTTTCTCATGGGCTAAGCTCATTACCTCACTTTTCATCCTGGTTCAGTCACTTGATTTAGATAAGCTCTAATCACTTGATTTACTGCTGAAGATCCAAATGATGATAGATTAAGTTGTTTTCTACTTCCCAATGTTACAGGTTACAGGCACATACTGCTGAAGAGCCAAATGACAATAGGTCTATGCTTAACTTACGTGTTAGATAAGTTGAAAAAAAGTAGTTGTTACAATCTTTGACTAAGGAAATTTTTTAAAATGCTCATCTCTTTATCTCTTGGAATGGTATATTTTAGTTATTTACCATTGAGTAGGACACCACCTTACCTTCTTGTAGTAGAAAGAAGTCAGAATAGAATATTATTTTGCTTTTTAAAGACAAAGAAATCAAAAGAATAACACAATATTGTTTGTCTGTTTTGTTGTCTAGCATTTGAAAAATACTCCAATTGACTAAAGCTTGATAACAATCCTTGGTTCACTTACTGACAAAAGAATATCTTGTTTCTAAGAATGAATATATCTAGTAAAGTTCTTAAAAGTTGAAAAACAAAGAAAAGACAACCCCAAGATTTTTAATAAAGGGCGTCATTTTTAAGCAAATTACTTCATTTTAGCCCATTTTATCCAACAACCAGCTGAACCCATTTTTATACAGATAAGAAAACACCAAAGCTGCAGTGAGAAGAACAACATATTGCAGTAGCTACAGATTAGATCAAACAGAGAAAACTGTGTTTAACTCAGTAGCTACAACCAGGCAAAATAAAGAGCAAGGAATGCAAAGCAATGAAAATCCTAATGGACTAATATGACCTTCAAAATTTACATTCCCAAAAACATATAATCACAAACCTTAGAATTTATATTAGGCCCCCTCCTCTCCAGTAGGTCAGGTCTTCCTTGCAGGTCATCAAGAATTTTACCATAGCTGTGGAAACAACAAACAATCAATAAACATGATAAAAATTTAAACTTTCAGGAGCATAACTAATCATTTTACTATAGTTAGACTCTCGCACAATAAGGTGCTAGGTATAAAATCATTACCACTAAATGTTAAAGCTAAGAGTAAAAACAATCATGTGACCATCCCGTAAAAACAATCATGTGACCAAAACTACTAATAAATTGAACACATTAATTTAAAAATTAAAATAGTAATCAATCAAACCTACGCAAACCAGCCCGTATAGTTGAAAGTGTGGAAGAGCAAGAAGCGTTCCCGCCCATCCTTTTCTCTTTTCGAAAACTAGGAAGCAAGTTCGAATGCCAAGGCAGAGATCCGCTGCTGGAATCTCCTTCCGAACTCGAGAGAAAGTAAGTATTTCACCAGAGCAACAAACATAATAGCAGGAATCCCATTCGAATTATACAATTTCGCGTACCTGTTCAAATGTTTGTGTTTCGATCCAAGCCAACCAGGCAAAACGACCGTCGTGATTGGTTCCTTATTATTCTCCACAATTCCTCTATCTTGGCCATTAACACCGTGTGAAGCAAGATTCCAGTGGAATGTCTTGTTGTTATAAAGAGAAAGAGAAGTAATTCGACCAAACGGGTATGTTGAGGTTAAGGGATTAGATGATGGGAGTGAATAAGAGAGGGATTGGGGAATTGAACATAGGGTTTTTGAGAGAGAAGAATGTGGGAATGAGGAGTGAGTGCGATTGTAAAAGCAGAGTTTGGGTTGGAGGTGCGGTGAGGAATGTGGGGAGAACGTCTAGGAGGGAACGGAAATGGAGAGTAATGAGGGTGGGATTTGGTGAACAGGTGAACATGAAAGAGAACTGAAGGAGGGGTACAGTGTGGGTGTGAATTTGATTTGGGCGGGAATTTTTTAATGTGAGATGAAATATGAGCTATTAGATTAACTTGGAAGAATTTGAACCGTTCTTGTGTTTTGTCAAATGAACAATTTAAAATGGATTCTATTTTATTATATATATATATATATATATATATATATATATATATATATATATATATATATATATATATATATATACGGAGAGGATTAAGTGAATACCCCTTTATTTAACAATACCTTGCTCACTACCTTTAGCGACAGACTAGGCGACGATTCAATCCATCACGTATATCAGAAAATCGTCGTCTTAGCTTTTAGCGACGCATCAAACTGTCGCTATAACATATTAATCGTTTATCTGTTCAATAGTGACAAACCAAACCGTCGCCTGGTCCTGAAAGTAGTATGCATATATGCCAATCATATATGATGATAAAACATATACTTTGTAATCAATCTTATTTATTTATTAATAAAAGAATTAATTATTACAGGCATTTATTATCTACATGACGCTGTTTTAATAATATATGATAAACTCATAGTTTTAAGCATTGTTTTTAGAATCATGATGAAATCATGCTAATGAGATCTAAATTCTTAGAAAGCTTAAAACTAAAATGTTCTCAATCAATGCATTACTAAAAAGGGGATTAGTGAATCCAGATAGATTGGTACATATGTTGCTTGCTCATTGGATAAGGATGATTGATCTCATGATCATTTGTGTGAAGACATTAAAATATGTATGTAGGTTCTTATTGGAGAATAAGTTCATTGAACGTGACTCGCCAAGGAATACCTAATGTAGTTTTACTTGCCTGTCAATAGGAATTCCTGTAGTGATAGTAGTACAAATGATCCTTAGACTTGAGATCATCATAGTATCTTATATATAATGAATTACACTTTGACTTATTCTTTAAGACTCTTAGAGTATATCAAAGGGTATGCTTGGGGTGTAATAAGTTATATATGGAGATAATGAATGATTAATAAAGAATCTACCACTTCTACTAAAAGAAGAGAAATATCTTATGTGATTCGATAAATGACAACCTAAGAATCCTTGGCCAAGGTAAAATGAAATTAGAAAGTAGTTCTAATTTGCATTTATTCGGAGTTGTGCATTTGGGAATCGAAATGCATATAATTAAATAAAATAAAACTTGACTGTAATTCTATGTCTTATATTTAATTGGGACATTATTTGGTGGAAGAATTGAATTATACGGTAACTATTTACTCAAAATTTTTTTTATGATTAATGTTGAAATCTATATTATCTGAAAAGTTGTTAATCGCTAGGGAGACTTATCCCTATTGTAGAATAAATATTATTTATTTAAATAAATTAGTAGTTTAATTTATTTATTTAAATAAGATTAAAATTATTCTAATCGATTTATTCACAACCGGTTTAATATGGAGAACCTAAAGGGTCACATCATAAAAAGAAGAATAAATATTTAAGAAGTTAATGGTATAATCGTAATAATATGTTAAGTATATTTAATTTAATCTATGGTGATAGAGTAAATTAAATAGTTTAATATTTATTATTTAATATTTTAAAAATATTAAATATAAATTAATAAGAGGTGTCTTATTAATATTATTACAATTATTATTAATTTTAATTTCTAAAAGAATTTAGAAATTAATTTAATATAAATACTCACATCTATTCCTAATAAGATTAGGAGGCAAAATTAATTAAATGAGTTTAATTAATTATCCCTAATAAGATTAGGGAGCCTATTTAATTAAAGAAGTTTAATTAAATAAATAATAGCTTATTTTAATTAAATAGGGTTACCTGATATCTTTATAAGATGAGTCTTATATCATATATCTTATATACGGGATTTCAATAGTTGGAGAGTACGTCCCCTTTTTCTACATAGATAAGAAATACTAGGGTGTGAGTCAATACACCATTCTTATTGAATTTTTTTTTTTGGTGGATCACCTACAGAGGTCATACACTTGGGCGGCTAACATTGATCAAAAGAAAGAATCTACCCGGAGATTCAAGGAGATCGCGGAGAAGTACGAGATAAACTTATACATGTGGAAGCTCGCATCTACAAAGGTATGATTCCATAACTTCTTGTTCTTCGTTTTAATTAATAATATGCATAAAGGATGGTCCGGGTAATTGATTTGTGAAAAATTTTAAAATTTTATTTTATTTTACTTTCGCTAATTTTGCAATTTGATTGTTACTTTGATTATCACAAAATCTTACAGTGTGTATCAGAGCCAAACTTTATGCGAATTATTAATTGTTTTGATTCCATATATGTATGAGTATGTATTTAGAATAATGTATTGGGCATGATTTATTGTATAAAATTATTATTTTATAAAAAAAATGAAAGCTGTTTTCAAAATCGGTAATCCCGATCCTTTTTCGCTTTCCGTGATTCGCATAATTTACAGACTATCTGTGATTCGCAGAAGTACGCGTGATATATATATATAATCTAACTGTTCCATCTAGATTATACACACACACACACACACACACACACACACACACACACACACACACACACACACACACACACATATATATATATATATATATATATATATATATATATATATATATATATATATATGGAATGATTTTAATTCATAAGATGAATGTTTTATTTATTAATATATATGGTGATATGTATGATAATAAATGAGATTGATTATGGACTATTGACCAATGTGATTGGATTTATTTTGGTTGGATGTTTGAATGAATGAGTTTTATTAAATGGGGTCTGCGTACCTCGTCTTTTTTGGTTTTCTTCTTGATGTAAATTCTCTCTCTCTTATGTACTTCCCCTTGACTGTTGATCAAGGTTTCTATTTAAATTAAATAGTTTATGTAATAGAATTAGTTAGAATTTTTTGAATAACCGAAGATTAAGGAGCAAAGAGCGCTCGAAGACCCGTTTATAATGGAGCTCGGGTTTAAATATTATAAATATTTAAATATTTATTCTTGCACCCTAGAGTTTGAGCTTTTGGTTCACTTGGTGGCTCTAGTGAACCAAACTAGAATAAAAGTCCATAATCAATCCGGGTAGAATATAGTATTCTATATGTGCATGCTAGTATTATATCTATATATTATATATTATGCAAACATATTTCGAATGTTTAATAATATGATACGTATTTTATACAGATATGTGCATACGCGCTAAACAAGATTAGACTAATAATAACAAACCCCTCAATGAAATTATATTAAGTTGTAACGTTCAAAGATATTTGAAATATCGAGCATCGCCTTCTAGCGTGATAAAAATAATAGAGCATTGAATATTTAATATGAGTTTGTTGTGCACACACAAGGCGAGTATTAAATATTTGAGATGTTATTTTTATTACATATGCTGTTTATAAGGAATTAAACATTACCACTTTGTTGTGCACACATAAGGGCTATATTTTTCTCTTCACTTATATGGAAATACTGAGTATGACTTAACTTAAATCATCTTAGTTCGAATGTGCACACACTTGACATTTATGATTTAAGAGGCAAAATATAAGGAGTTAAATGATAATGTAATTGACAAGAGTTGTCTACCTATTTATTTATATATAGTTTGGTGTGCACACACAAGGCTATATACATTTGAAATGGGATCCTTATTCTCACTAAAAAATCTTAAATTAGATATTGCCGAACTATATTGATGAGGGTAATATAGTTTGAAAAAAATAGTGGGAGATACCAATATAAAATAAGACCTAATTTATTTTGGTAAAATAAATTAATTAAATGAATGTTTGCTAAAATATTGTCTTTTTACATGCAGAATTTGAAAATGTCACATTCACTAATTTCACCGCGTGACATACTTGATGCTAACAAACTGACCAGACCGAATTACATGGACTGGTTAAGAAATCTGAGAATTGTTCTCACTGCTGAAAAGATTTCTTATGTCCTAAATTTGCATGTATCTACAAAAGTTACAGAGACAGCCTCTGAGGAAGAGATTGCTACTTTTAAATAGTGACAAGATGATGCATCTATGGCTCAATGCATCATGCTCGCATTCATGAGTAACGAGCTTCAGCATCAGTATGAAACTATGGATGCTCTTACTATGCTACTGCACCTGCAAGAGCTGTATGGTATGAGCAAAGTAAGGCTGCTAGATATGAAATATCTAAGGAGCTCTTCGATCTCGAATGACTGGGGGTACTACTGTTGAGACTCATTGTGACGCCCCCAAAATAGGTCCACACAACTCATTCTGAGTTGCCAAATACATGGTACAGAAAATAACTACAACTTCATTATTACAATTGTAGTGCAAAATACGACAATACATATGCCGTTAGTTTAAATACAAATATTATCTTCTAGACAATGTCCAAACTCAAATAAGTCCTCATTACAATTATTGATACACTATTTTACAAAATAGTGAGAACTGCTAAAATAATTGCCTTAAAACATCACTCCATACCCCGACTAGGTCTTGCTATATTCTCGCATCCTGAGAAGAAAAATAAAATAAAAAGGAAAATTGTGAGCTCAACTAGCCCAGTAAAGAATATTATGACTAAGATAATATAGAACAAAATATCCTTAGTCCTTAAAAAGGAAAAAAATCTGAAAGAATACAATAGACAACAAGTTTTAGATCAACAACTGCAGCGAAAATAAGAATCCATTAGAAGAGTCAAGTAGAACATAAAATCTACTATCTTCTATGATTTAAAAATTCCATCACAATATTTTATCCCTGTGACATCAATCAATATACATTTTGAATCGAATATTCATCTTTGCACAACGGGTCAAAGATATTCATTTGTATCACTAGTTGGTCATGTTCAACTCAACACATGTCCATCTTTGCACTACGGACCAAAGATATTCATTAAGTAATCATTCATCTTTGCACTACAGGCTAAAGATATTCAGTTATATCACCATTTAGGACTGAAGATGATGAAAAATATTTTAAAAAAATGAATCTAGTGAGATAAAAGGACAAAGATTAGGGATTCGTACTTCAGTTTATACAAGTTCAAAAATACTCCATAATAATCAATTGTGGAGCAAAATTCAAGAATGAAGATCAAAACATAGATGCAATAAAAGATAGTAACCATAATAGACAACATGGACAAAAAAAAAGAAAATTTAATTTTTTCTGTGAATAGTGCCGTATTCGTGAATAGTGCCGTATACGTGAATAGTAACCCTGACAAGAAAAAAGTAATAATTTCACTATAAAATCATACTTCATGAATCGTACTCGTGAATAGTACCGTATTTGTGAATAGTACCGTATACGTGAATAGTAATCTCGACATGAAAAGGTAAAAATTTTATAATAAAATTCATACCAATAATTTGGTATAATGATATTAAAAGAAATTACATTATTTACGAAAAAAATAACATCCTTTACCTCAAAAGATAAGTACTTCTAGCCGAAATATCGGATATAATACTGAAGAAAACTTACACTGCTTATCAACTCTCAAAATATCTAAATACTTACAAAAATACGCTCGATATATAGAGAAAGAAACTTCTGATTCTGGTGTGATTTTTATTTTTAACTAAGCACCCTATTTATAGGAAAATGCCAGAACACCAATGTAGACTAACTTGCTACCGGTGGCTTCCACCCTTTGCTATTCACACACACCACACTTTGAAATTTCAGCAATTTTCCATAAAAAAATAAAAGTGGGGCCCACCCATATTTTTAATAAAAATATTTATTTCTAAAACTTCAATAATTCATAATAAATAGCCCTTTCATCAAAAAAATATGAACCTTATGTCCATTCCATATAAAATTTAATTCTCTACAATTTTGTAGAAGAAAGTTTTTCCAAATTTTAAACAAAAGATGATCGAAATCCACATACAGATAATTTTTAATACCTCAATTCCGACAAAATACTGATAAAACACCTCAGCATTAATTCTTTCATTTATATCTACATAAAATAAATATTTTCTTATCATATTAATCAATAATTAATTATTCACAAATAATATTACAGAATCACAATAATGACAACCAGGTTGTTCCCAGAAAAGAGAGGGCTTTCCGATAAGGATTTCTCCTTATTGGCGCGTAATTAGGTGACCAAACCCCTTTTCTAGATAGAACTTCCTTAGACATTGCCAATAATGCTATCTAATAATATTATTCAACTAATATGAATTATTGATCTGATAATGAAAAATACCGTGCAGTGACAATTATTAAAATAACAATAATATAAAATATCAACGTAGCAATTATTGAATTAATAAAATAAAATATTGAATAGTAATTACTGTAATAATTATTGAGTAATGTCTTCTTACGTAAGAATCAATAAAAAAAATAATGTGCAACCACACATATTACTGTACTTTAACCACCAGATATTCCAACAGGGTTAACGATAACAACTACGTTGTTATTTAAAAAAAACTCATACTTGTCATTTTTTTCATCCGACAGTTATCCGTTATGGGGCCCACAAATAGTTGCGCCGTCGTACGAATATTCCCTGACAGCAAGAATATTCCACGACCAAATGAATATTCTTCGACAACAATGAGTATTTTATAACCACTTGTTTATTTAAAATATTTGCACATTTTACCCATAACTAACCACATTAATCAAATCAACCCCTTACTATATCAGAATAATAAATAGAAGAAATTTAATTTTATTCATAAAAAGTTGGGGTCTTACAACCTCCCCTCCTTATGAAATTTCGTCCTCGAAATTGACGTACGTACCTGGTGTTTTGAAAAGGTGAGGATACCTCGCTTTCATTTTCGATTCTAACTCCAAGGTCATTTCCTCAATAGCGTGGTTCCTCCACAAAACTTTGACTTGTGGTATAATCTTTGTGCGTAGGACATGCTCCTTCCTATCCAAGATCTTGACAGGTACCTTCTCGTATGTTAAATCTTTGGTTATCTCGTCTGGTTCTAACTCAATAATGTGGTTTGAGTTTTTCACATATTTATGAAGCACATATATATGAAAAATATTATGAACACGAGACATGCTTGGAGATAATGCGAGTCTATAGGTCATATTTCCTACTCGGTTAAGAATATCAAATGGACCAACATATCATGGATTGGGCTTTTCTTTCTTCCCGAATCTTGTAACTCCCTTCCATGGAGCAACACATAACAATACATGATCCCTAATATTAAATTTCACGCCCTTTCGATGAAGATCCGCTGTGACGCCCCCAAAATAGGTATATATCACCCATCTTGAGTCACCAAATATATGGTATTGAATTCAAATACAACCTTAATTAATACAACTGTCGTATAAAACACGACAAAACATAGCTAAGTTTTTACACGAATATTATCTTATAGACAATAACTAAACTCAAATTCAATCCTCATTATATTTATTATCACACTAAATAGTGAGGGCTGCTAAAACAACCATCTCGGACCATCACTCTATTCCCCGACTAGTCCCGGCTATGTTCTCATTTCCTAAAGAGAACAATAAAAGCAAAAGGGTGAGCTCAACTAGCCCAGTAAGAAATATTATGACTAAGATAATGCAAAATAAATTATCGTTAGCCTTCAACATTGTTAAACCGATAAAATATAATAAACATCAAGTTTAACTGCAGCGGAACAAGTAATCCATTAGAAGAGAATGATATCTACTATCTTCTATGATTTAAGAAGTTTATCATCAATTTTATCGCTGAGACTCAGCTTAATAAATAATCCACATCATCGAATCATCCCTGCTCTACGGGCCAAGGATATTCATTAGTATCACGCCCACGAATGATTCATGCACTACGGGCCAAGGATATTCGTGTAATCATCAATAGTCTTGATCATGCCAGCAACTGTCCATCAATGCACTACGGGCCAATGGTGACTTTTACCACATCATTTATAACATTACGGTTACGATTATACCGAATAATCCCGGGTCATAATCATACCAATCAACAGTCCATCTATGCAATATGGGCCAAAGATGACTTTCACCACAATATAAGCATGAGGATGATGACAATGATATAAGAATTCAATTAAATGAAAGCAAATGATAAATTGTTAAAGATTTATAATTTAATTTATCTAGAACTCAACAATGTTTAAATTGTCAACATGATACTGCTTTGTGGAGTAAAACTCAAGAATAATATTGTATCAAAAATGATTTAGACCGAAAAAAAATTAATTTTTATCATGAATAGTACCCTCGGGTGAATAGTAATTGAGTGAATAGTATCCCATAAATAGTATTTTGGGAATAGTACCCCGTGAATAGTACTCCGACATGAAAAAGTTAAAACTTATCAAGATCGTTCACAATAATATTTACATGAAAAGATACTAGATGAAACGCAAATTTCAAGTATATTCTACTAATTTCATGGAGTATAGAAGTAAAACTTATCAACATGAGTGTAGAATTATGAATACGAAAACGAAATAGTATTACTTACATACTATAGAGTATGGAAGAAAATATTATTTCATACGAATATTGAATAAAAATAATATCCATTATCTTAAAAAGAAGAGTATTCCAACTAGTATAACGGGGATATTCTTGAAGAAACTTGCACTGTTTTCTACAGTACTCAAAGCTTCCTAAAACTCGAAAGAAATACGCTCAATATTATAGAAGAAGAATTCTCTGATTCTGATGTGATTTTTAATTCTAACTAAGCATCCTATTTATAAGAGAATCAAAGGGGTACTGTTTGATCACGGGCGCACAGACTGACAATCTCACGGATGAAATTTGAGAATTCACAGATTTCTTAAAAACCACGGATGACTGATTTACAAATTCAAAACCCACAATCATCATTATCAGCATACACACACACATCACTATCACACACACGCACACATCACTATCACACACACACACGCACACATCACTTTCACTTTTTTTTTCTTCCCACCATCACATATCATCTTACATTTTCCTCATTCCCTCACCCACACGACACACACACGCACACATGTTTATATATATATATATATATATATATATATATATATATATATATATAATACGAATACTCCCTCCCAAACACGTTTCCTCCCCCCCACTCCATTTTCATTTCATCCCACATGTGGGCCCCACTCCACATATCACTTTCACACACATAATATATATATATATATATATATATATATATATACACACACACACACACACACAAAATAATTTTATATCGATTACTTTGAAAAATGGGTAAATGGGGGTCCAAATAATACGCTAGAATTTAAAATAAATACTTCATAAAAATTCCCTCAATATTTTTAACAATATTTATTCATCATTATTATAACTCGCAATATTAACAACCAGATCGTTCCCAGGAAAGAGGGGGCTTTCCGATAAGGATTTCTTCCTATTGGCGCACAATTAGGTGACTAAATCCCTTTCCTCGACAGAACTTTCTAGACATTGATAATTATGCAGATAATAATATGAATAACTTGTCATCTCAATTATTGATTCAATAATATATAAAATATTGACAATAATTGAATCAAATAACGTGAGATACTATGCAACAATTACTGTAGCAATAATTAAATATAACTGAGTAACTTCTCACGTAAGTATCAATAATCAATACCGTGTGCTACTATGCAACTACGCGTATTACTATACTTTTTATCACCGGGTAATTCAATCGTTAACGGTAAAACTTTTGCCGTTATTTTTATAAAAAGATATTTTTGTCGTTTTCTAATTCCGATAATAATTTCGTTGTGGGGTCCACCAATGATTGTGTCGTCGTACGAATATTTTCTGTTAAAACAAATATTCCCCGACCAATCGAATATTTTATAACAACTTGCATACTTTGCAAAATTTATAAATATTACCCATAACTATAACATTATATCAAATTCATACCATAATATTCAAAAATATATATCGAGAAAAATTTAATCTTTATTTATGAAAGTTGGGGTCTTACAACCTCCCCTTCTTATGAAATTTTGTCTTCAAAATTGGGTACATACCTGGCATGTCAAAGATGTGAGGATACCTTGATTTCATTTCAGATTCTAACTCCCAGGTCATTTCCTCAACATCGTGGTTTCTCCACAAAATCTTGACTTGAGGTATAACCTTGGAGCGTAGAATATGCTCCTTCTTATCCAAGATTTTAATAGGCACCTCTTCATACGTTAAATCTTCCGCTATCTTATCCGGTTCTAACTCAATAATGTGGTTTGGGTCTTCCACATATTTATGTAACATGAATATGTGAAAAATGTTATGAACACGAGACATACTTGGCGGTAAGGCGAGTCTATAAGCTACAGTTCCTACTCGATCGAGGATTTCAAATGGACCAATGAATCGAGGTTTGAGCTTTTTACTCTTTCCAAATCTTGTAACTCCTTTCCATGGAGCAACACGTAATAACACATGCTCTCCAACATTGAATTCCACGTCTCTTTGATGAAGATTAGCATAACTCTTTTGTCAATCTTATGAGGTATTTATACGTTGTCGGATCCTTTGAATCTTCTCCGTAGTCATACGTACCAATTTCGGTCCAAACAACATTGCTTCACCTACCTCATCCCAGCATACTAGAGAACGACACTTGCGTCTATACAACGCTTCGAATGGAGCCATGCCAATACTTGTTTTATAACTGTTGTTGTAAGAAACTTTCACCAATGGTAAGAACTTGTCCCAATTTCCTTTGAAGTCAAGGACACATAGTCTTTATAGATCTTTAAGAGTTTGAATAGTCCTCTCCAACTGCCCATCCGTTTGAGGATGATATGCTAAACTAAATCGTAAAACTGTGCCCATAGCTTTTTACAGACTAACCCAATATTGTGACGCCCCCAAAACAGGTATACATCACCCATCTTGAGTCGCCAGATACATGGTACATAAATTCAAATACAACTTAATTATACAACAATCGTGTAAAATGCGACAAAACATAGCTGCGTGTTTAAACAAGAATATTGTCATCTAGACAATATCCACACTCAATGGTGTCCTCATTACAATTATTATCACATTATTTCGTAGAATAGTGAGGACAACTAAAGCCATTTATCCTGGACCATCACTCTATTCCCCGACTCGTCCCAGCTATATTCTCATTTCCTGAAGAGAATAGTGAAAGAAAGGGTGAGCTCAACTAGCCTAGTAAGAAATATTATGACTAAGATAATGCAGAATAAATTATCCTTAGCCTTCAACAGTATAACAACTGATAGAATACAATAGACAACAAGTTTTAGATCAACAACTGCAGCGGAAATAAGCAATCCATTAGAAAAGTCAAGTAAAGTATAAAAT
This sequence comes from Panax notoginseng, assembly GCA_016801055.1. Classification (NCBI taxonomy): domain Eukaryota; kingdom Viridiplantae; phylum Streptophyta; class Magnoliopsida; order Apiales; family Araliaceae; genus Panax; species Panax notoginseng. The sequence goes on from CM029014.1 coordinate 191,778,992, forward strand.
CTACTATCTTCTATGATTTAAAAAAAATTCATCAACTTTATCGCTGAGACTCAGCTTAATAAATAAAATCGAATCATCCCTGCTCCACGGCCAAGGATATTCATGTAATCATCAATGGTCATGACTATACTGAATGATCCCTGGTCATAATCATACCAACAACTGTCCACCAATGAACTACAGGTCAATGAGGACTTTTACCACATCATTCGTCACATTACGGTCATGATTATACCGATTAATCTCTGGTCATAATCATATCAAGTCCATCTATGCACGTAAGCCAAAGATGACTTTCATCACAATATAAGCATGAGGATGATGACAATGACATAATAATTCAATAAAACAAGTTTAAGAATAAATTTTAAAAATTTATAAATTAATTTATCCAGGAACCAATAACGTCCAAATTGTCAACATGATAATGCTTTATAGAGTAAAATTCAAGAATACTCAGAAAAATATTTTTATGAAAAGATACTGGATGAAGTGCAAATATCAATGATATTCCACTAATTTCATGGAGTATAGAAGCCAAAGCTTTAACCAACTGAGTATAATAGAATATATGAAACTGCAAATAGATTTTCGCCTGCCATGCGGTAATCCACGTAGACAGATCATTTTCACAATTTAATAAGTAATGAATACGAAGGATCATTCACCAAGCATGTGGTAATCCACATAGACATGTTATTCCAATAGAATAATAAAGAATGGAATAACAGAAGAATTCACCATGCATGTGGTAATTCATATAAACAGGTTATTCCAACAAAATAATAAAGAATGGAACCAGGTCATGCGTAATCCGCACTGACAGGATATTTCAACAGAATAATAAAGAATGGAACCGGGTCATGCGTAATCTGCACTGACAGGATATTCTAACAGAATAATAAATAATGGAATAACAACAGAATTCACTAGGCATGCGATAGACCACACAGACAAGTTATTCCAACAGAATAATAAAGAATGGAATAACAGAAGAATTTCACCATGTATGCGGTACTTCGCATAAACGGGTTATTCGAACATAATAATAAAGAATGGAATAACAAAAGCTCTCTTCATGAATACGAAAGAAATAATACCCCTTACGAGTATAACAAATAATATCCCTTATGAGTACAACAAATAATATCCATTACCTTAGAAAAACTGAATACTAGAGTAGCAAAGTAGCATAATACTTTTCTTATTTCTCTCTATAGTTTCTCTCTTTAGAGTTTCAGTGAATTCGTAAGAAATAAGGAAGGAATGAACTTCTATTTATAGAAGAACTGAAAGTAGCTCTTGGTCTTAACGAAGGGTCAAAATGACTCTTGGTATTATTGAAGAGACAACTACTATTTGCGAAGGGGCAATTAACTCTTGAAACACCGAAGAGACAAGTAACTCTTTGAAACCGAAGGGACAAGTACTATTAAAACTTTAAACTAACGATCCATATTGATTTACTATTATAATTTCAACCAACTGTCTGAAAAATTATCACATCTTCTCATGGAATAATATTGTACTAAAAAATAATTTGGGCCAAAAAGAAATATATTTTTTGGGTGAATAGTACCCCGTGAATAGTACCCCGACACGAAAAGTGTCCCAAATACCCGAGTGAACAATATTAGAGTGAATAGTAACTGAGTAAATAGTAACCCGTGAATAGTACTCCGACATAAAAAGTGCCCAGAATACTTGATTGGTCAATATAACCTCCAGACATCAATTATTATCGAAATAAATGTTAATTTTTACTAACATTAATAATTTCAACACAATGAAACTATCAATTTCATCTTTAATCAACACGAACTTATTCATCAATAATATTATAATTCACAATATTTAACAACCAGGTCGTTCCCAGGAAAGAGGGGGCTTTCCGATAAGGATTTCTCCCTATTGGCGCGCAATTAGATTATCTGACCTCTCCTTGACAGAACTTCTAGACATTGCCAATATTATAAATAATAATATGAATAACTTTGTCGTCTCAATTATTGATTTAATAATATAAAATATTGTAACAATAATTGAATAAAACTGAGTGACTTCTTACGTAAGCATTAATAATCAATATCGTGTGCTACTATGCAACCACGCGTATTACTGTACTTTTACCATCAATTATTTTTATGACAACTTGCTTACTTTGAATACTTAATAAATAATAATAATAAGGAAATTGAATACTTTCATTTCATAAAATTTGGGATTTCACAATATCTCCTCCTTATGAAATTTTGCCCTCGAAATTTACGTACGTACCTGATACTCGAAGAGATGAGAATACCTTGCTTTCCTTTCGGATTGTACCTTCCCGACAATTTTCTCCCTATCATGATTTTCCCATTTCTCATCTCCTGTATTTCAGATATCATTCTAGAATATAGTTTCAAAATAAGGGTTAATTGACATGCCACATATTATCCCTATACTCTGACCGACCAATTAAATACCAAATAAACTAAAGTAGGTCATACTAGCGAAGGAATTTCCCGTCTCTTCCCTCCTAGTTCTTGTCTCACATCTCAGCCAAGGATCATATCCCTAAGCTTTGATACCAACTGTGACGCCCCCAAAATAGGTATACATCACCCATCTTGAGTCACCAGATACATGGTACATAAATTCAAATATAACTTAATTATACAACAGTCGTGTAAAATACGACAAAACATAACTGAGAGTTTAAACAAGAATATTGTCATCTAGACAATATCCACACTCAATGGTATCCTCATTACAATTATTATCACATTATTCCACAGAATAGTGAGGACTACTAAAGCCATTTATCCTGGACCATCACTCTATTTCCCGACTCGTCACAACTATATTCTCATTTCCTGAAGAGAATAGTGAAAGAAAGGGTGAGCTCAACTAGCTCAGTAAGAAATATTATGACTAAGATAATGCAGAATAAATTATCCTTTGCCTTCAACAGTATAACAACTGATAAAATACAATAGACAACAAGTTTTAGATCAACAACTGTAGTGGAAATAAGCAATCCAATAGAAGAGTCAAGTAAAGTATAAAATCTACTATCTTCTATGATTTAAAAAGTTTTTCATCAACTTTATCGCTGAGACTCAGCTTAATAAATAAAATCGAATCATCCCTGCTGTAAGACCCCGAATTTTATGAAATAAAAGTATTCAATTTTTCTTATAATTACTATTCAGTAAATGGTTAAATTGATAAAAGTTTAAAGTTATGGGTGAAATATGAATTTTTTTTCAAAATAAGCAAGTGGTTATAAAATAATTATTGTTGTCGGGGAATATTCGTTTGGTCGTGGAATATTCTTTCTTTCGGGGAATATTCGTACGACGGCACAGCTATTTGTGGGCCCCATAACGAATAACTGTCGGATGAAAAAAACGACAAATTTGAGTTTTTACAAATAATGGCGTAGTTGTTACCGTTAACACTGTTGGAATACCCGGTGGTTAAAATACAGTAATACGCGTTATTGCACAGTAGCACACGGTATTGCATAGTATTTTTGAAATTATTGATTCTTACGTAAGAAGGCACTACTCAATAATTGTTACAGTAATTACTGTTCAATATTTTATTTTATTGATTCAATAATTGCTGCGTTGATATTTTATATTATTGTTATTTCAATAATTGTTGCTGCACAGTATTTTCTATTATCAGATCAATAATTCATATTATTTAAATAATATTATTAGATAGCATTATTGTCAATGTCTAGAAAGTTCTGTCTAAGGAGAGGTTTGGTCATCTAATTGCGCGCCAGTAAGGAGAAATTCTTATTGGAAAGCCCCCTCTTTCCTGGGAACGGCCTGGTTGTCATAAATGTGATTCTGTAATATTATTTGTGAATAATTAATTATTGATTCATATGATAAGAAAATATTTATTTTATGTGGATATAAATGAGGGATATATTTTTGTGGTTAAAAAATGAAGGAGTTAATGCTGAGATTTTTGTCCGTATTTTTGTCGGAATGGAGGTATTAAAAATCAGGGTTTTTGAGATATTTTGCGGGGGTTATAATTTTTAATCCGACCGTTGGATCGTGGTAATTTTTGGATATGTTATACATATATAAGTTGAGTATATGCCCACAAATTTTGAACCGTTAAAAATGAACGTATGATTTATTATGAATTTTACGAGATGACTGGTTCAGAAATTGTTGAATTTTCGGAGTTTATCATTTTGGTAGAAAATTCTAGAATTGGTGGGCCCCACTTGTGGTTGGTGAAGAAATGTGCTGAATTATATTTCAAATGTGGTGGGTGGGAATAGTAGCAGGTAAAGCCATCAGGTTGCAGGTCAAACCTACCAAAATTTTCCTATAAATAGAGGGTTAAGTTAGAATTGAAAATCACACCAAAAACATAAGCTTTCTCTCTTTCTCTCTCTAGATTATTGAGTGTATTTTGTGAGTATTTAGATACTTGGTGAGTTGCTATTCATCAGTGCAAGTTTTCTTCAGTATCATATCCGATATCCAGTCAGAAGTACTGCTCTTTTGAGGTAAGGGATAGTAAGGGATAGTAAGGGATAGTAAGGGATATTAAGGGATTTTAAGGGTTGTTATGATTTTCAGTTTCGTAATTTTTTTGACCTTCAAAAATTCTGGAAAATTTTAAATGATATTTTGATGAGTTTTCTTGATTGTGTCCAAAAATGGTGATATTTGGATGTATAGATTGAGAGTTATGAATTTTATGAGAAAAGACTATTTTAAAAGTAACAGCTTATAATTCCTTGTGGTTAACTCCAAAATTGATGAAATTTTTATTGGGAGTACATGTATATGATAGAAGTATACTCTGTAAATTTTAGAATTTTTAGACAAAAGTACAATTTTTGATAAATGTCTAAATATTCGGCTATTTTGGCCATATGAAAAATAGTAAATGACTTTTAAAAATTCTGAGAAAAATATATGTTCACTATGGGACTATATTATGCTAAATCCCAGAAAAGAAATATTTTTGGAACTGATTTGGTATTTTTCATGAAAATGGTCTAGCTATGAGTAAATGAATTAAATATGTTTTGTGAAGAAAGAAAATTGGAAAATAGGATTTTATGGCTTGAGAATCCTATATGAGGTATATGCAGATTTTTGATGAGGGTTTTGGTTATTGATGATAAAATTGTAAGAGTTGGCATTTTATGATGATTAAATGCATTAATTAGTAAAGTGTAAACAATTAAAATAAATTGTTTATAAATTTAAGTAATGTTATTCTTTCAATATCATTATACCGAAATATTGGTATGGATTTTATTGTGGAATTTCTATCTTTTGTGTCGGGGTTACTATTCATGAGTTACTATTCACGATTTACTATTCATGAGTTACGAATATTACTCTTGAGATTAAAACTATATGTTGATCATATTATTTTTATTATCATATATAACATTTTTATAACCTTTATGTTGAAATTCTCTTTCGCTTGAGTGTAAAGATGGGTAAATTATTGGTATGATCATGACTATGGGTTCTCTTTGGCCAGTAGTGCAAAGTTGAATTGTTGACTGGTATGATCATGACCATTGAATTTATAAGTGAATATCTTTAGCTTAAGTGCAAAGGTGAATTGATCAACATGGTTATAATTATTGTTTATGTAAATTCTGAAATGATTATATATTTCTTTGAGATATTAATATATTTGGCCGTAGTGCAAATATGAACTGTTGAGGAATATCTTTGGCCTGTAGTGCAAAGATGAATTGTTGATGAATATCTTTGGCCCGTAGTGCAAAGATGGTTTGTTGATGAATATCTTTGGCCCGTAGTGCAAAGATGGATTTGTTAGTATGATTATAAACAGGAACTGTGATTTGGTATAACCATGATCTTTGATGTTTCAGGTAAAGACAGGTGATGAAAATATTCTTCGTCCTGGGTGCGAAGAAAAATTTAGAATCACAATTATGATTATGAGTTATTCATATGATTATGGACCAGAATTGTTGATTGATGTTACAGGGATAAAACATTGTTGATGGATTTTTAACATGAAGAAGATAATAGACTTTATAGTCTATTTGACTCTTCTAATGGATTGCATGTTCCGCTGCGACTATGGTTGAAATTTTTTATCATTTACCATATGTTCTAAATCTCTGATTTATTATTGATGAAGGCTATTGATAATTTAATTATCTTTAGTCATGATATTCTTTACTGAGCTAGTTGTGCTCACCCTTTTGCTTCACAATTCCTTTCAGGTAATAAGAGTGTAGCTGGGTCGAGCGAGGGTAACGGGAAAATAGAACGGTGGTCTCTAGCTGTGGATGTTCTCCCGAAGCAGTTTAGAAAAGTTCATTTAGTAGTTATATTTGGTGAATCCAATAGGGTAAGGTGTACCCAACGTTGGAAGGGCGGTTTGCCACTATCATACAAGATGTCTAACGACATACAACCTCGTGTCATCATAAGACAGGGATGTGCTCATCCACTTGCTGAGTATATCTATGGGCACTACCTATATAATCTTGGTGTTTGTTTGAAGTATAATTCTCAATTAGAGACAGTGGAGATAATGATAAGTCAAGAGAAGACTCACCATTGGGAAGAATATGATAGTAATCTTCTCGTTTTTCTTTGGGGTCTATTGGGTCAACCAAGGATAATTCTGTGGCCATATGATATCTATCATAACCTAGACGCGTGGCCTCCCATGTACGAAGGTTTCCTTGAGCACTTCCCAAAGATTTTAATTTCTAAAACAGTTTTTGACTATACCTTTATGTAAGGTGTTATTGTGAGGTGATGTCCACGGTTGGAACATGAGTCACATTTGGTATATATTTGTATCCAAACTCACAGCATATGTGTTGTTGTATTTTGCACGACAATTGTTGTAATAAAGTTGTAGTTGTTTTCTGTACCATGTATTTGACGACTCAGAATGGGTTGGGTGGAATGGACCTATTTTGGGGTTGTCACAGGTGGTATCAGAGCTATAAGTAAAGAGCCCCGAGCCTCTCGCTGGTGACTTCCTGTTGATGGGGGATGCACCGAAGCCAGACTCTCCGTAGGGGACGCCGTTCTGCGGTGGCAAACTGATAGGTACCACTGTGAGGTGCTGTGGTTGAAGCACCGTGAGAGTCACAGGTGGTATCAGAGCTTGGGAATATGATCTCTGGCGGAGATCGGGGAATACAACTAGGAGGGGAGAGATGAGTAAATCCTTTGCTAGTGTGTCCTACCTAAGCTTATTTGTTGGTCAGTCATAATATCGAGATATTATGTGATATGTTAATTTGTTAAATTAACCCTTATTTTGAAGCTGTATTCTAGAATGATATCTGAAATACAGGAGATGAGCAATGGAGAAATCATGATGATAGGGAAGATGGAATCTGAAATGAAAGCAAGGTATTCTCAACTCTTTGAAATACCAGGTACGTAAATTTCGGGGACGAAATTTCATAAGGAGGGGAGATTGTAAGACCCCGAATTTTATGAAATAAAAGTATTCAATTTTTCTTATAATTACTATTCAGTAAATGGTTAAATTGATAAAAGTTTAAAGTTATGGGTGAAATATGAATTTTTTTTCAAAATAAGCAAGTGGTTATAAAATAATTATTGTTGTCGGGGAATATTCGTTTGGTCGTGGAATATTCTTTCTTTCGGGGAATATTCGTACGACGGCATAGCTATTTGTGGGCCCTATAACGAATAACTGTCGGATGAAAAAAACGACAAATTTGAGTTTTTACAAATAATGGCGTAGTTGTTAACGTTAACACTGTTGGAATACCCGGTGGTTAAAATACAGTAATACGCGTTATTGCACAGTAGCACACGGTATTGCATAGTATTTTTGAAATTATTGATTCTTACGTAAGAAGGCACTACTCAATAATTGTTACAGTAATTACTGTTCAATATTTTATTTTATTGATTCAATAATTGCTGCGTTGATATTTTATATTATTGTTGTTTCAATAATTGTTGCTGCACAGTATTTTCTATTATCAGATCAATAATTCATATTATTTAAATAATATTATTAGATAACATTATTGTCAATGTCTAGAAAGTTCTGTCTAAGGAGAGGTTTGGTCATCTAATTGCGCGCCAGTAAGGAGAAATTCTTATTGGAAAGCCCCCTCTTTCCTGGGAACGGCCTGGTTGTCATAAATGTGATTCTGTAATATTATTTGTGAATAATTAATTATTGATTCATATGATAAGAAAATATTTATTTTATGTGGATATAAATGAGGGATATATTTTTGTGGTTAAAAAATGAAGGAGTTAATGTTGAGATTTTTGTCCGTATTTTTGTCGGAATGGAGGTATTAAAAATCAGGGTTTTTGAGATATTTTGCGGGGGTTATAATTTTTAATCCGACCGTTGGATCGTGGTAATTTTTGGATATGTTATACATATATAAGTTGAGTATATGCCCACAAATTTTGAACCGTTAAAAATGAACGTATGATTTATTATGAATTTTACGAGATGACTGGTTCAGAAATTGTTGAATTTTCGGAGTTTATCATTTTGGTAGAAAATTCTAGAATTGGTGGGCCCCACTTGTGGTTGGTGAAGAAATGTGCTGAATTATATTTCAAATGTGGTGGGTGGGAATAGTAGCAGGTAAAGCCATCAGGTTGCAGGTCAAACCTACCAAAATTTTCCTATAAATAGAGGGTTAAGTTAGAATTGAAAATCACACCAAAAACATAAGCTTTCTCTCTTTCTCTCTCTAGATTATTGAGTGTATTTTGTGAGTATTTAGATACTTGGTGAGTTGCTATTCATCAGTGCAAGTTTTCTTCAGCATCATATCCGATATTCAGTCAGAAGTACTGCTCTTTTGAGGTAAGGGATATTAAGGGATAGTAAGGGATAGTAAGGGATATTAAGGGATTTTAAGGGTTGTTATGATTTTCAGTTTCGTAATTTTTTTGACCTTCAAAAATTCTGGAAAAATTTGAAATGATATTTTGATGAGTTTTCTTGATTGTGTCCAAAAATGGTGATTTTTGGATGTATAGATTGAGAGTTATGAATTTTATGAGAAAAGACTATTTTAAAAGTAACAGCTTATAATTCCTTGTGGTTAACTCCAAAATTGATGAAATTTTTATTGGGAGTACATGTATATGATAGAAGTATACTCTGTAAATTTTAAAATTTTTAGACAAAAGTACAATTTTTGATAAATGTCTAAATATTCGGCTATTTTGGCCATATGAAAAATAGTAAATGACTTTTAAAAATTCTGAGAAAAATATATGTTCACTATGGGACTATATTATGCTAAATCCCAGAAAAGAAATATTTTTGGAACTGATTTGGTATTTTTCATGAAAATGGTCTAGCTATGAGTAAATGAATTAAATATGTTTTGTGAAGAAAGAAAATTGGAAAATAGGATTTTATGGCTTGAGAATCCTATATGAGGTATATGCAGATTTTTGATGAGGGTTTTGGTTATTGATGATGAAATTGTAAGAGTTGGCATTTTATGATGATTAAATGCATTAATTAGTAAAGTGTAAACAATTAAAATAAATTGTTTATAAATTTAAGTAATGTTATTCTTTCAATATCATTATACCGAAATATTGGTATGGATTTTATTGTGGAATTTCTATCTTTTGTGTCGGGGTTACTATTCATGAGTTACTATTCACGATTTACTATTCATGAGTTACGAATATTACTCTTGAGATTAAAACTATATGTTGATCATATTATTTTTATTATCATATATAACATTTTTATAACCTTTATGTTGAAATTCTCTTTCGCTTGAGTGTAAAGATGGGTAAATTATTGGTATGATCATGACTATGGGTTCTCTTTGGCCAGTAGTGCAAAGTTGAATTGTTGACTGGTATGATCATGACCATTGAATTTATAAGTGAATATCTTTAGCTTAAGTGCAAAGGTGAATTGATCAACATGGTTATAATTATTGTTTATGTAAATTCTGAAATGATTATATATTTCTTTGAGATATTAATATATTTGGCCGTAGTGCAAATATGAACTGTTGAGGAATATCTTTGGCCTGTAGTGCAAAGATGAATTGTTGATGAATATCTTTGGCCCGTAGTGCAAAGATGGTTTGTTGATGAATATCTTTGGCCCGTAGTGCAAAGATGGATTTGTTAGTATGATTATAAACAGGAACTGTGATTTGGTATAACCATGATCTTTGATGTTTCAGGTAAAGACAGGTGATGAAAATATTCTTCGTCCTGGGTGCGAAGAAAAATTTAGAATCACAATTATGATTATGAGTTATTCATATGATTATGGACCAGAATTGTTGATTGATGTTACAGGGATAAAACATTGTTGATGGATTTTTAACATGAAGAAGATAATAGACTTTATAGTCTATTTGACTCTTCTAATGGATTGCATGTTCCGCTGCGACTATGGTTGAAATTTTTTATCATTTACCATATGTTCTAAATCTCTGATTTATTATTGATGAAGGCTATTGATAATTTAATTATCTTTAGTCATGATATTCTTTACTGAGCTAGTTGTGCTCACCCTTTTGCTTCACAATTCCTTTCAGGTAATAAGAGTGTAGCTGGGTCGAGCGAGGGTAACGGGAAAATAGAACGGTGGTCTCTAGCTGTGGATGTTCTCCCGAAACAGTTTAGAAAAGTTCATTTAGTAGTTATATTTGGTGAATCCAATAGGGTAAGGTGTACCCAACGTTGGAAGGGTGGTTTGCCACTATCATACAAGATGTCTAACGACATACAACCTCGTGTCATCATAAGACAGGGATGTGCTCATCCACTTGCTGAGTATATCTATGGGCACTACCTATATAATCTTGGTGTTTGTTTGAAGTATAATTCTCAATTAGAGACAGTGGAGATAATGATAAGTCAAGAGAAGACTCACCATTGGGAAGAATATGATAGTAATCTTCTCGTTTTTCTTTGGGGTCTATTGGGTCAACCAAGGATAATTCTGTGGCCATATGATATCTATCATAACCTAGACGCGTGGCCTCCCATGTACGAAGGTTTCCTTGAGCACTTCCCAAAGATTTTAATTTCTAAAACAGTTTTTGACTATACCTTTATGTAAGGTGTTATTGTGAGGTGATGTCCACGGTTGGAACATGAGTCACATTTGGTATATATTTGTATCCAAACTCACAGCATATGTGTTGTTGTATTTTGCACGACAATTGTTGTAATAAAGTTGTAGTTGTTTTCTGTACCATGTATTTGACGACTCAGAATGGGTTGGGTGGAATGGACCTATTTTGGGGTTGTCACACCTGCTCCACGGCCAAGGATATTCATGTAATCATCAATGGTCATGACTATACCGAATGATCCCATGTCATAATTGTGACGCCCCCAAAACAAGTATACATCACCCATCTTTAGTCGCCAGATACATGGTACATAAATTCAAATACAACTTAATTATACAACAGTCGTGTAAAATACGACAAAACATAGCTGAGAGTTTAAACAAGAATATTGTCATCTAGACAATATCTACACTCAATGGAGTCCTCATTACAATTATTATTACATTATTTTGTAGAATAGTGAGAACTACTAAAGCCACTTATCCTGGACCATCACTCCATTCCCCGACTCGTCCCAACTATATTCTCATTTCCTGAAGAGAACAATGAAAGAAAGGGTGAGCTCAACTAGCCCAATAAGAAATATTATGACTAAGATAATGCAGAATAAATTATCATTAGCCTTCAACAATGTTAAACTGATAGAATATAATAGACAACAAGTTTAACTGCAGAGGAATAAGTAATCCATTAGAAGAGTCAAGTAGAGCATGATATCTACTATCTTCTATTATTTAAAATGTTTTCATCAATTTTTATCGCTGAGACTCAGCTTAATAAATAAACCACATCATCGAATCATCCCTACACTACGGGCTAAGGATATTCATTAAATCATCAATGGTCATGACTATACCAAATAATCCCAGGTCATAATCATACCAATAACTGTCCATCAATGAACTACAGGTTAATGAGGACTTTTACCACATCATTCGTTATATTACGGTCATGATTATACCGAATAATTCTTGGTCATAATCATACCAAGTCCATCTATGCATGTAAGCCAAAGATGACTTTCATCACAATATAAGCATGAGGATGATGACAATGACATAATAATTCAATAAAACAAGTTCAAGGATAAATTTTAAAGATTTATAATTTAATTTATCCATAAATCAATAACGTCCAAATTGTCAACATGATACTGTTTTGTGGAGTAAAATTCAAGAATAATATTCATGTACCAAAAATAATTGGATAGAAAAGAAATATATTTTTCGGGTAAATAGTACCCCGTAAATAGTATCCTGTGAATAGTACTTCGGGAATAGTACCTCATGAATAGTATCTCGACATAAAAAGCACCCCAAATATCCGAGTGAATAATATTCAGGTGAATAGTTATTTAGGTGAATAGTAACTCGTGAATAGTAACTCGTGAATAGTACTCTGACACGAAAAGTGTCCCGAATACCCGAGTAAATAATACTAGAGTGAATATTAACCTGGTGAATAGTAACTCGTGAATAGTAACTCGTAAATAAAATATCAAATAAAATGATATTTCATGACGAGTACAAAAAAAATGATATCTCATATGAGTATAATAGAATATACGAAACTGCAAATGGATTTTCATCCGCCATGCGGTAATCCACGTAGACAGATCATTTCTAACAAAATAATAAAGAATGGAATAACAAAAGAATTCACCAGGCATGCGATAGACCGTACAAACAAGTTATTCCCAACAGAATAATAAAGAATAGAATAACAGAAGAATTCACCAGGCATGCGATAGACCGCACATACATGTTATTCCCAACAGAATAATAAATAATGGAATCAGGTCATGCGTAATACGCACAGACAGGATATTCCAAAAGAATAATAAATAATGGAACCAGGTCATGCGTAATTCGCACAAACAGGATATTCCAACAGAATAATAAACAACGGAACCAGGTCATGTGTAATCCGCACAGACAGGATATTCCAACAGACTAATAAAGAACAGAACCAGGTCATGCGTAATCTGCACAGACAGGATATTCCAATAGAATAATAAAGAATGGAATAATAAAAGAATTTCACCATGTATGTGACACCCCCAAATCTCGGTACTTCATTACCTCAAGAATCGGTGTTCACTTAATCAAATCATTCATATCTAACTACCCAATCATAATAAAAATTGAATAATAAACATTCCGTTAAGGGATTACATGAACAAAATCTCCCAGGTTATCTAACCTTTAATTACAATCATTCAAATGCGAAAATTAAATAAATACTTCATTACATCAATCAAATTAAAGTCTGGTAAATAACTGTCAACATATTACAAGTCTTCAGTACTTGTTCATTTTTCCCTTTCCTTTATTGGTGCTAGGTACATCTACCTTCTCATTTTTAGCTGTAATAGTTATATAAGCAAGAGTGAGCAAACAAAGCTCACTTGAAATAACAATGAAGAAAATCTTACAACATTTGCCAACTAATAGGCTCAATAGAACTGAACAATATGTTCTATTAACATTCTGAAATATACAACTGAGGGTCTAATGACCACGAACCATGTCTATAGTTATAAGTAATCTTTCAACTTTAACTTTAACAGTCATAAGACTATAAAGACTCCACGTACTCAGGGAGATCAGCCCTTCGTACAATGTATTGTGCACAACCATTTCAACGCTAAGCCTAAACCTCTTATAAAAGAGTTGTTCATCTCAGTATTAGAATACAAGTCCGCACCAAAGTAGGTTTGGTTTGGATACATTACAAGGTAATTTAGAATTCAACGGTCATCAACTAAGGGTTAGTTGAATACAAAAGAATTAACTGTACGCTATGGAATAATCATAACTGAATCGATATTTGTAACTTAATATCATGCTTTAGGAATAATCTAATAGCATAAACACTGAATAATCATAACATAATTTACTTGAAACATATAAAGTCAAGGTTATTGAGAATTGGATACTAAGCATGCAAAGCAAATAGTAATTTGAACGATAAAGTTGTTTAACACTAGAAATAACTAGATACAAGGACTTTCTCAATAATAAACAATCTAGCTCTACGAAAGTGTAGAGTTAGCAACTTGCATAATTATAATTGAATTAAAAGCAATAACATACTCAACGAAATTAAACTTGCACAACGAAGTGTTGGAGTTAGAAAACTTGCCTTGAGCACAAGCTAAACCTTACAACTTGAATCTCAATACCCTATATATATGTCATCATGACATAATTAGTTACTACCAACACTTTATATATATAAACAAGTATATACATCATGTAGGTTTAATTATCAATTCACATAATCGAATTACGTTAATACTAGTTATCCCTTGATAACATGCTCATTTTTTTAGTTTAGCACTACTGAAATCATCATTTAACAGTCTTATTATTAACACATAACATTTATTTTCAGACTTAGTATGAATAAATTAAATTGTCAGACCATTCTGCTAACTCGCGCTGCGGCGCCACAGTTTACACTATGGGTTGGCGCTGCGGCGCGAGACACAGGCTAACGATTTGCGCTACGGTGTGAAACTTACATTTCTGGGCCGCGCTGCGACGCCAAACTCCAGACTTCGGCGCCCAACCTTGGCAACAGCATGAACAAAAAGCCAAATTGGCCTATAAGCTCCAATCTAACAAACTAATTAACATGTAATACACATATAGATTTCATATAAACATAATTTCAATACTCTTAACATGTTTTTACACATACAATAACATAAACATCAACTTTATAACACCCAATTTCAATATTTTTTGGCAAAAACTCCATTTTTGACATTTTTAATGAAAATTTTCATTGTAACTTTGTTTTTCAATCAAAACAGTTAATTCATCATAACAAATTTATGTGTACTCATCCTCTTACAAATTCAGTAGTCAAATTATAATTTAAACAACCAATAAAACCTTATTTTTATTTTAAACTAAGCCATATTCATATATTTTCATATAAACACTCTGTAATATAGTTTCTTCATAAAACACATGCATACATAAACTAGCTTCTCTATAATCATATATAAACTCATGAAACCATCTTATAACCAATAATTTATCATATAAAACCATATATCACATACAATTTATTCTTCATGAAGATTTTTACAAAGAATTTTAGAAGAGGAAAACTAAACTTTAAAAATAAAAGGATTAAGATCCTACCTTTGTTTAAGAAGATGATACCCTTCCCTTTTGATCAAGAACTTTTTTTCCCCAATCTTTTCTCAAAACCTCTCAAGAATTCTCTCTAATTCTTCTTCTTCTCTTCCTTTTTCTTCTTCTGAGTTTTTTCTTTTCTTCTCCCAACTCTAGTTTACGTAGTAAAAAATATAACGTATAGTAGTAATAATATATGTTAATTATATAATATAAATATAGATATAACTTATATCAGTTATGTAGGTTTTGAAATTCAAAAGTCATAAGGCTTGTTTGGCTAACATAATAAAAATAATCCATTAACTCATATACCTTGTTTGGTAAACCTAATTAAGATAAATTGATTAATCCTTATACCTTGTTTGATAAAAATACTATTATATTAAAGACTTAATATGCATTAAGGCTTGTTTGGCAAAAACTAATTAAACTCCTTTAATTTATTTTAATAACTTCTTTATAACAAGGTTATTTGTCACACTTCTATTTAATTAAATTTTGATAATCAATTTAATTAAATCTAATACTAATTTATTAAATTACTTTAACACATATATCAATACCACATAATTATAATTTCCTTTATAATTATAACTTTATTTAATCAACTAATACTTCATTTTAAATTACAAATAAAAATCAAAATATAATAATTCATTTAATTATTATAAACTCTCTAACTTAATTATTAAATTAAATTAGAATATTAACCCATAACAATTAATTTCTTAACTCCTTAATTATTTAATTAACAAATAATTAATCAATCAACTCAAATCAAATTAAACACATATTTATTCGATGATAAACACATCCATTAAATATTTATATGATTCAATAAATATTTAAAATTATAATTAAAATCTGGAATGTTACAATTTATGCGGTACTTCGTATAGACAGGTTATTCCAACATAATAATAAAGAATGGAATAACAGAAGAATTTCACCATGTATACGGTAGTTCGCGTATACAGGTTATTTCAATAGAATAATAAGGAATGGAATAACAATAGCTCTCTTCATGAATACAAAAGAAATAATACCCATTACCTTAGAAGAAAACTGAATACTGGAATAGTGTGGTAGCAAACTTCTCTTCTTCTTTCTCTCTGTGATTTCTCTCTATAATACTTGCTCTATAGCTTTAGTGAATTGGTGAGAAATGAAGGAAGAATGAGCATCAATTTATAGAAAAATATAGTTTTAATAATCGCACATTTTGGGGCTCAAAATATTACAATATAATACCTTCATCTTTTTCTTCCATTTTAATTTAGTCCTGCAAGTATTATCAAACTTGCACCACCTCCCCTAATAGTAAATCATGTGAATCAATAGTTCATTCATGTGACTCAATAGTATAATCATGTGAAAAAACTAATTACAGTATAGTACCTTCAATTATACCTCCATTTTTAATTTAGTCATGCAAGTATTATCAATCTTATACCAATTCTCCTAATAGTAAATCATGTGAATCAATAGTACACACATGTGAACACATAGTTATAAGCATGTGAATTAATAACAATTAATTGCTCATTTATCCGGTGAATTACCCGATTGGTCAATATAACCTCCAGACATTAATTATTATCGAAATAAATGTCGATTTTTACTAACACTAATAATTTCAACACAATGGAACTATCAATTTCATCTTTAATCAACACGAACTTATTCATCATTAATATTATAATTCACAATATTTAACAACCAGATTATTCCCAGGAAAGAGGGGGCTTTTCGATAAGGATTTCTCCCTATTGGCGCGCAATTAGATTATCTAACCTCTCCTTGACAGAACTTCTAGATATTGCCAATATTATAAATAATAATATGAATAACTTTATCATCTCAATTATTGATTTAATAATATAACATATTATGCAGATGATATTGTGATAATAATTGAATCAATAATATGAGAGATATGATGCATCAATTATTGTAGCAATAATTAAGTATAACTGAGTGACTTCTCACGTAAGAATCAATAATAAATACCGTGTGCTACTATACAACCACGCGTATTACGGTACTTTTACTACGGGGTAGTTCAATAGTTTTAATGGTAACACTCGCCGTTATTTTTATAAAAAGATAATTCTGTCGTTTTCTTACTACGACAATACTTCTATTGTGGGGTCCAACAATGATTGTGCCGTCGTACAGATATTTCCCAACAAAAAGAATATTCCCCGACCAAACGAATATTTTATAACAACTTGCATACTTTGTAAAATTTGTAAATATTACCCACAACTATAACATTATATCAAATCCACACCATAATATTCAAAAAAATATTTCAAGAAATTTAAATCTTTATTCATAAAATTTGGGGTCTCACAATCTCCCCTCCTTATAAAATTTTTCCCTCAAAATTTACGTACGTACCTGGTATACCGAATAGGTGAGGATACCTTGACTTCATTTCAGATTCTAACTCTTGAGGTATAACCTTTGAGTGTCGCATATGATCCTTCTTATCCAAGATTTTAACACGTATCTCATCATACGTTAAATCTTCTGCTTTCTCGTTTAGTTCAAATTCAATAATGTGGTTCGGGTCGTCCACATAATTACGTAACATCGATACGTGCAAAACGTTATGAACACGCGACATACTTGGCGGTAAAGCGAGTCTATAGGCCATAGTTCCTACTCGATCGAGGATTTCAAATGGGCCAATTAAATCGAGGGTTGAGATTTCCTCTCTTCGTCGATTCTTGCTTCTAGAATAACGCATTCTTGAACTTTCTTCTTCATATTCATTAACTCTAAGTATGTAGCTTGAGCGGCTTTAACTTTATCGATTAAAGTCGATTCTACTCGTATATTCATTATCTTCACGTGGGTCCCTAGAGTATTTAACTCTATCTTCATCATTTGTTAGTTATACGAAATAGGTTTTTATGTTAACAACATCGCACTCGTAAACACATACGATCTTTCACTCAACGCGTCAGCTACCATGTTCGCTTTCCCACGATGGTATTGAATGGTACGATTGTAATCTTCAACAGCTTGAGGCAACGTCTTTGGCGCATTATACGTTTGTTTTGGGTGAAGAAAAATATTTTAGGGTTTTAGAAATGGGTTTTGTACTGGGGTCAATACAAAATTCGATTTCACGCTCTAGGGGTAGGCTAGGAAGTCTTCAAGAATACGTTAGAAAATTTATTAACAATTGAAATATCATTCAAACCTGTGACTCTCATCCAAGACTTGGATAGCACGTGTAATGAAGGTTTCTCCTAACAGAGTTTCAACCGGTAAGTTAAAGTCTAACTTCTCCGGAGTCAAATTTAAACGTTGAGCACAAGCAAGAGAGATAAAAGAATGGGTAGAACCGGTATCTAATAAGGTATAGACTTCGCAAGAATTTCTAATTAACTAACCCGTGATAACTTCATTCGGGTTACTCGCTTTTTGAGAAGTCACAAAAAATGCTCTTCCTGAAATCACCGACTTTATTTTGTCCGTATTCTCCTTTGGTGCCACCGTCCCAGCTAGACTTGACTTTGGTGCATGACAAAATTGGGCTAGGTGACCTTCTTTTCCACAATTATAACATGCTTTGGACTGCATCGTGCAGCTTGGACTGATATGTCCCTCCCTTCCGCATTTGAAGCATACAATTGGTGGTCGTTCTCCTTCCTTGAAAACGTGTGTTGGTACTGTTGTCTTTCCATCGTTGTTGAACCTTCTCTTCTTTAAATTTCCACTCCTATTATCTTTGCCATGATTATCACCGAAGTGGTTACCATTCTTGGCATGATAATTTTTCCTATGATGGTTATCATTGTTCCGATGGCCATTGTCACCGGTACAATTATTATCGTATTATTGGTCGTTATCCTTTGGTTGGGCTGGCTCATTATCACGCTCCAATAACTGAGCCCTATTCACAACATCTGAATATAAACAAAATTTGTGAGAAATGAGGTATTGACGTATATCGGGTTTCAAACCTCTTTGAAATATTTGCGTCATTCACTCCTCATTATCGACCAAATGGGATGTAAACCGGGATAACTCCGCAAATTTAGCCTCGTATTATGACACGGTCATATTGTTTTGCTCCAACTTGATAAACTCCACCTCCTTCATGTGACGAATTCTTTCGGGAAAGTACTTGTCGTTGAACAGCGCTTGGAACTTCTCCCAAGACATCTTGAGTGCGTCAGGCTGGGTACATTTTACAGATTCCCACTAGTAATCTGCCTCTTCACGCAACATAAAGGTGGCAAAGGGAACCTTTTGTTCCTCGGAGCATCCCAAGACATCAAATATCTTGGTGATCTGCTTTAACCATGTCTCCGCCTTAAGTGGTTCTGACTTTCCCAAAAACTCCGACGGTCTCAGCTCCTTGAATTGCTTAGCAGTGACCAACCATGGGTTGCCATTATTTCCACCTGTATTTTGAACAGGAGTCTCTCTCGCTTGATGCTGCATGAATTGCATAAAGCTTCTGAACATCTCATCGTTCATCATCTGATCGGTGTTGTTATTTACCTGAGGATTATTGTCTTCCTGTTGCACATTATCCTGGGTATTGATCATTTGTGACTCAACGGTCTCATGTGCTTCATTGCTGATTCCAACATTTTCAGATGCCATTTTTAAACACTGTCACAAAACAAGGGTTAATTGATATATCACATATTATCCCTATACTCTGACCGACCAATTAAATAACAAATAAACTTAGGTAGGTCATACTAGCGAATGAATTCTCCGTTTCTCCCTTCCTAGTTCATGTCTCACATCTCAGCCAGTGATCATATCCCTAAGCTTTGATACTACTGTGGCGCCCCCAAAATAGGTATACATCATCCATCTTGAGTCGCCAGATACATGGTACATAAATTCAAATACAACTTAATTATACAACAGTCGTGTAAAATACGACAAAATATAGCGGAGAGTTTAAACAAGAATAGTGTCATCTAGACAATATCCACACTCAATGGAGTCCTCATTACAATTATTATCACATTATTTCGTAGAATAGTGAGGACTACTAAAGCCACTTATCCTGGACCATCACTCCATTCCCCGACTCGACCCAACTATATTCTCATTTCCTAAAGAGAACAATGAAAGAAAGGGTGAGCTCAACTAGCCCAGTAAGAAATATTATGACTAAGATAATGCAGAATAAATTATTATTAGCCTTCAACAATGTTAAATTGATAGAATATAGTAGACAACAAGTTTAACTACTGCGGAATAAGCAATCCATTAGAAGAGTCAAGTAGAGCATGATATCTACTATCTTCTATTATTTAAAATATTTTCATCAATTTTTATCGCTGAGACTCAGCTTAATAAATAAACCACATCATCGAATCATCCTTGCACTACGGTCCAAGAATATTCATTAAATCATCAATGGTCATGACTATACCGAATAATCCCTAGTCATAATCATACCAAAAACTGTCCATCAATGAACTTCAGGCCAATGAGGACTTTTACCATATCATTCGTTACATTACGGTCATGATTATACCGAATAATCCCTGGTCATAATCCTACCAAGTCCATTTATGCACGTAAGCCAAAGATGACTTTTATCACAATATAAACATGAGGATGATGACAATGACATAATAATTCAATAAAACAAGTTCAAGTATAAATTTTAAAAATTTAAAATTTAATTTATCCAGAAATCAATAACGTCCAAATTGTCAACATGATACTTCTTTGTGGAGTAAAATTCAAGAATAATATTCATGTACCAAAAATAATTGGACAAAAAAGAAATATATTTTTCGGGTAAATAGTATCATGTGAATAGTACTTCAGGAATAGTACCTCGTGAATAGTATCTCGACATGAAAAGTATCCCAAATACCCGAGTGAATAATATTCGAGTGAATAGTAATTTAGGTGAATAGTAACCCGTGAATAGTACTCTGACACGAAAAGTGCCCCGAATACCCGAGTGGATAATACTAGAGTGAATAGTAACTAAGTGAATAGTAACTCGTGAATAGTAAATCGTAAATAAAATACCAAATAAAATGATATTTCATGGTGAGTACAAAGGAAATGATATCTCATATGAGTATAATAGAATATACGAAACTGTAAATGGATTTTCATCTGCCATGCGGTAATCCACGTAGACAGATCATTTCCAACAGAATAATAAAGAATAGAATAACAAAAGAATTCACCAGGCATGCGATAGACCGCACAGATAGGTTATTTCCAACAGAATAATAAAGGACGGAATAACAGAAGAATTCACCAGGCATGCGATAGAACGCACAGACAGGTTATTCCCAACAGAATAATAAATATTGGAACCAGGTCATGCGTAATACGCACAGACAGGATATTCCAAAAGAATACTAAATAATAAAACCAGGTTATGTGTAATCCGTACAAACAGGATATTCCAACAGAATAATAAAGAACGGAACCACGTCATGCGTAATCCGCACAGACAGGATATTCCAACAGAATAATAAAGAACGGAATCAGGTCATGCGTAATCCGCACAGACAGGATATTCTAACATAATAATAAAAAATGGAATAACAGAAGAATTTCACCATATATGCGGTACTTTGCATAGACATGTTATTCCAACATAATAATAAAGAATGGAATAACAGAAGAATTTCACCATGTATGCAGTAGTCCGCGTATACAGGTTATTCCAACAGAATAATAAGGAATGGAATAACAATAGCTCTCTTCTTGAATACGAAAGAAATAATACCCCTTACCTTAGAAGAAAACTGAATACTGGAATAGTGAGGTAGCAAACTTCTCTTCTTCTTTCTCTGTATGATTTCTCTCTATAATAATTGCTCTATAGCTTTAGTGAATTGGTGAGAAATGAAGGAAGAATGAGCTTCTATTTATAGAAAAATATAGTTTTAATAATTACACATTTTGAGGCTCAAAATATTACAGTATAATACCTTCATCTTTTTCTTCATTTTTAATTTAGTCCTGCAAGTATTATCAAACTTGCACCACCTCCCCTAATAGTAAATCATCTGAATCAATAGTTCATTCATGTGACTCAATAGTATAATCATGTGAAAAAACTAAATACAGTATAGTACCTTCAACTATACCTCTATTTTTAATTTAGTCATGCAAGTATTATCAATCTTACACCAATTCCCCTAATAGTAAATTATGTGAATTAATAGTACACACATGTGAACATATAGTTATAAGCATGTAAATTAATAGCAATTAATTGCTCATTTATCCGGTGAATTACCCGATTATTCAGTATAACGTCCAGACATTAATTATTATCGAAATAAATGTCGATTTTCACTAACACTAATAATTCTAACACAATGAAACTATCAATTTCATCTTTAATCAACACGAACTTATTCATCATTAATATTATAATTTACAATATTTAACAACCAGATCATTTCCAAGAAAGAGGGGGCTTTCTGATAAGGATTTCTCCCTATTGGCGCGCAATTAGATTATCTAACCTCTCCTTGACAGAACTTTTAGACATTGTCAATATTGTAAATAATAATATGAATAACTTTGTCGTCTCAATTATTGATTTAATAATATAACATATTATGCAGATGATACTGTGACAATAATTGAATGAATAATATGAGAGATATGATGCAGTAATTACTGTAGCAATAATTGAGTATAACTGAGTGACTTCTCACGTAAGCATCAATAATCAATACCATGTGCTACTATGTAACCATGCGTATTACTGTACTTTTACTACCGGGGTAGTTCAACAATTTTAACGGTAACACTCGCCGTTATTTTTATAAAAAGAAAATTCTGTCGTTTTCTTATTACGACAATACTTCCATTGTGGGGTCCACCAATGATTGTGCCGTCGTACAGATATTCTCTGACAAAAAGAATATTCCCTGACAAAACAAATATTTTATAACAACTTGCATACTTTGTAAAATTTGTAAATATTACCCACAACTATAACATTATATCAAATCCACACAATAATATTAAAAAAAAATATTTCAAGAAATTTAAATCTTTATTCATAAAATTTGGGGTCTCATAATAATCATATCAATAACTGTCCACCAATGAAATACAGGCTAATGAGGACTTTTACCACATCATTCGTCACATTACGGTCATGATTATACCGAATAATTCCTGGTCATAATCATACCAAGTTCATCTATGCTCGTAAGCCAAAGATGACTTTCATCACAATATAAGCACGAGGATGATGACAATGACATAATAATTCAATAAAACAAGTTCAAGAATAAATTTTAAAGATTTATAAATTAATTTATCCAGGAACTAATAACGTCTAAATTGTCAACATGATATTGCTTTGTAGAGTAAAATTCAAGAATGCTCAAAAGAATATTTCCATGAAAAGATACTGGATGAAGCGCAAATATCAATGATATTTCACTAATTTTATGGAGTATAGAAGCCAAAGCTTTAACCAACTGAGTATAATAGAATATATGAAACTGCAAATAGATTTTCACCAGCCATGCGGTAATCCACGTAGACAGATCGTTTTCATAATTTAATAAGGAATGAATACGAAGGATCATTCACCATGCATGTGGTAATCCACATAGACAGGTTATTCCAACAGAATAATAAAGAATTGAATAACAGAAAAATTTACCATGCATGTGGTAATCCACAGAGACAGGTTATTCCAATAGAATAATAAAGATTGGAATAACAGAAGAATTCACCATGCATGCGATAGACCGCACAGATAGGTTATTCTAACAGAATAATAAAGAATGGAACCAGGTCATGCGTAATCCGTACTGACAGGATATTCCAACAGAATAATAAAGAATGGAACCAGGTCATGCGTAATCCGCACTGACAGGATATTTCAACAGAATAATAAAGAATGAAATAACAACAGAATTCACCAGGCATGTGATAGACCGCACAGACAGGTTATTCCAACAGAATAATAAAAAATGGAATAACAGAAGAATTTTACCATGTATGCGGTACTTCTCATAAACAGGTTATTCCAACATAATAATAAAGAATGGAATAATAGAAGCTCTCTTCATGAATACGAAAGAAATAATACCCCTTACGAGTACAACAAATAATATCCCTTACGAGTACAATAAATAATATCCCTTACCTTATAAAAACTGAATATTAGAGTAGTGAAGTAGCAGAATACTTTTCTTCTTTCTCTCTATAGTTTCTCTCTCTAGAGTTTAAGTGAATTCGCAAGAAATAATGAAGGAATGAGCTTCTATTTATAGAAGAACTGAAAGTAGTTCTTGGTCTTAACGAAGGTTCAAAATGACTCTTGGTATTATTAAAGAGACAATTACTATTTGCGAAGGGGCAATTAACTCTTGGAACACTGAAGAGACAAGTAACTCTTGAAAACCGAAGGGACAAGTACTATTAAAACTTTAAACCAATGATCCATATTGATTTACTATTATAATTTCAACCAACTGTCTGAAAAATTATCACATCTTCTCATGGAATAATATTGTACTCAAAAATAATTTGGACCGAAAAGAAATATATTTTTCGGATGAATAGTACCCCGTGAATAGTACTTCGAGAATAGTACCCCGTGAATAGTATCCCGACACGAAAAGTGTCCTAAATACTTGAGTGAACAATACTAGAGTGAATAGTAACCTGTGAATAGTAACCTGTGAATAGTACTCCGACACGAAAAGTGCCCCGAATACACGATTGGTCAATATAACCTCCAGACATCAATTATTATCGAAATAAATGTCGATTTTCACTAACACTAATAATTTTAACACAATGAAACTATCAATTTCATCTTTAATCAACACGAACTTATTTATCAATAATATTATAATTTATAATATTTAACAACCAGGTCGTTCCCAGGAAAGAGAGGGCTTTTCGATAAGAATTTTTCTCTATTGACGCGCAATTAGATTATCTAACCTCTCCTTGACAGAACTTCTAGACATTGTCAATATTGTAAATAATAATATGAATAACTTTGTCGTCTCAATTATTGATTTAATAATATAAAATATTATAACAATAATTGAATAAAACTGAGTGACTTCTTACGTAAGCATTAATAATCAATATCATGTGCTACTATGAAACCACACGTATTACTGTTTTTTACCATCGATTATTTTTATGACAAATTGCTTACTTTGAAATTTTTTCAAATATCACCTTTAACTTTAACCTTTTTTCAATTTAACCACTTACTAAATAAATAATAATAATAAGGAAATTGAATACTTTTATTTCATAAAATTCGGGATCTCACAAATATCGTGAAGTAAATCTTGGGTCTCGATCAGAAACTATGGATACTGGCGTACCGTGCAGTCTTACAATCTCATTTATGTAAATACGAGCAAGACATTTAAGTGAATAAGTTTCTCGTATAGGTAAGAAATGAGTAGACTTGGTTAATCTATAAATAATAACTCAAATCGCATCTATAACTTGAGAAACCTTGGGAAGACCAGAAACAAAATCTATGGTAATGTGCTCCCACTTCCACTCTAGGATTTCAAGTGGTTGTAATGGACCTTTTGGCACTTGATGCTCTGTCTTGACTTGTTGACACGTTAGACACCTTGAGATAAACTCCGCAATCTCTCTTTTCATATTGCTCTACCAAAATGTATGTTGAAGATCACGATACATTTTGGTACTCCCAAGATGGATTGCAAACGGTGTGTTGTGTGCCTCCATCATGATTTTATACTTCAAGTCAGGGTCGATAGGAACACAAAGTCTGGAGTTGACTCGAAGTATTCCTTCTTCATTGATTCTTACTTCTAGAATAGCACCTTCTTATACTTTCTTTTTCATACGCATCAACTCCAGGTCCGTGATTTGAACAGCTTTAACTTTATCGATTAACGTCGGTTCTAATCGTATATTTGACATCATCATGTAGGTCCCTGAAGTCTTTATCTCTATCTCTATCCTTTGTAAATCATACAAATGGGCCTTTACATTGACAATATCGCACTCGTAACCGCATATGATCTTCTACTCAATGCGTCAGCTACCACATTCACTTTTCCAAGATGGTATTGAATGGTATGATCATAATCTTTCAACAGCTCAAGCCTACGTTGTTGCCGCATGTTGAGTTTCGTTTGGGTGAAAAAATATTTGAGGCTTTTATGATCCGTGTAGATCTCCACTTTCTCCCCATACAGGTAATGTCTCCAGATCTTTAGTGCAAAAACGGCTGCTGCCAACTTTAGATCATGAGTAGGATAATTCCTCTCATATTTTTTGAGTTGTCGTGAGGCATAGGCTATGACTTTCCCATATTGCATGAGAACACATCCTAACCCTCTGCCTGAAGCATCACTGTAGATGATAAATCCCTCAGAGCCAGATGGTATTGTCAGAATAGGTGCTGAAAAGAGTGTCCTCTTGAGTTCTTGAAAACTCTTCTAACATTCCTCGCTCCGACCGACTTTTGTATCTTTACGAGTCAGCTAAGTTAATGGAGTAGCGATTCCAGAAAATCCTTCCACGAACCTCCGATAATAACCAGCTAAGCCGAGAAAGCTACATACTTTGGTCACTGACTTAGTTTGGTCCCAGCTTTAAATTGCTTTAATCTTCGCCGGGTCAACAGATATTCTATGATTTGATATCACATGCCCAAGGAATATTACTTCCTCAAGCCAGAACTCTCATTTCTTTAACTTGACATATAACTTGTTTTTGCAAAGCTTTTGGAGTATCAGCCTCAAGTGTTGGTCATGATCTTCGCAGCTTTTGGAATAAATGAGGATGTCATCAATAAAGATGACCACAAAGTGATCCAAATATTCCTTGAATACTCGGTTTATCATATCCATGAAGGCAGCAAGAGCATTATTTAATCCAAAAGACATGACTAGGAATTCGTAATTCCCGTACTGAGTTCTGAAAGCAATCTTTGGGATGTCATCAGTTTTAATCTTTAACTGATGATATCCGGAACGAAGATCGATCTTTGAAAAGAATTTAGCTCCTTGCAACTGGTCAAACAGGTCATCAAAGCGAGGCAACGGGTACCTATTTTTACTGGTGACGTGATTCAACTCTCGATAGTCAATACAAATTCGCATACTTCCATCTTTCTTCTTTACGAATAGAACAGGAGCACCCCAAGGAGACGTACTAGGACGAATGAAACCGATGTCTAACAATTTCTGCAGTTGGGTCTTTAATTCCTAAAGTTTGATAGGAGCCATTCGATATGGGGCTTTGGAATTGGGTTTTGTACCGAGTTTAAGGTCGATACAAAATTCAATTTCACACTCTGGGGGTAGGCCAGGAAGTTCTTTAGGGAATACGTCAAGAAATTTATTAACTATAGAAATATCATTCAAATTTGACGTATTTTTTTTTAAATCCGTGACATGGGCTAAGAAAGGTTGACATCTGTTTTTTAATAAATGAATAACTTTATGGATTGATATGACGATGATTGACTTCAGTGGTGTGGTTTCTTGAATTTGCATAATAGGTTGCTTAGGAATATGAAAGCTAACAACCTTACAAAAACAATCAATTTTAGCATGATGAGTAGTTAACCAATCAATCCCTAAAATCACATCAAATGCAAGTATTTTCAAAGAAATAATATCGACAGGTAACGTACGGTTGTCGATTTAAATCAAACAAGACTTAAAAACATTTGATGTAATGAAGGTTTCTCCCAATGGAGTTTCAACAGATAAGTCAAAGTCTAATTTCTTCGGAGTTAAATTTAAACGTTGAGCACAAGTAGGAGAAATAAATGAATGGGTAGAACTGGTATCAAATAAGGTATAGACATTGCTAGAATTTATGATTAGCTTACCTGTGATGACTTTATTCGGGTTCCTCGCTTTTTGGGAGGTCACGACAAACACTCTCTCTTGAACTATCGATTTTGACTTTTCTGAGACAGCCTTTGGTGCCTCCAACCCAGCTGGACATGGCTTTACTACATGATAAAATCGGGCTAGGTGACCTTCTCTTCCTCAAATATAACATGTTTTGAACTGCTACGTACAGTTTGGACTAATGTGTCCCTCCCCTCCGCATTTATAGCATACGATCGGTGATCGTTCTCCTTCTTTAACAACATGTGTTGGTGCTAAGGTCTTTCCATCATTATTGAATCTCCTCTTTTTGAAATTTCCACTCTTATTATCTTGGCCAAGATTACCACCGAAGTGGTTACCATTTTTGGCATGTTGACTTCCTCCACGTTTGTTGTCACCGCTTCGATGACTGCTTCCACCGGTAGTATCGCTTTGCCTGCTACTATCTCTTGGTTGTGTTGACTCATTATCACGTTCTAATAACTGATCCCTATTTACAACATCTGAATACAAACACAGTTTGTGAGAAATGAGATATTAACGTATTTTAGGTTTCAAACCTCTTAGAAATATTCGCGTCATTCTCTCCTCATTATCAATTAAGTGGGACGCAAATCGGGACAACTCGACAAACTTAGCTTCGTACTGCGATACGGTCATATTATTTTGCTCCAGTTTGATAAATTCAACCTCCTTCATGTGACGAATACTTTTGGAAAAGTACTTGTCATTGAACAGTTCTTGGAACTTCTCCCAAGACATCTTTAGTGCATCTGGTTGGGTACGCTTTACAGACTCCCACCAGTAATCTGCCTCTCCTTGCAACATGAAGGTGGCAAAGGGAATCTTTTGCTCCTCGGAGCATCCCAAGACATCAAATATCTTGGTGATCTGCTTTATCCACGTCTCCTCCTTAAGTGGTTCTGGCTTTCCCAAAAACTCCGGTGGTCCCAGCTCCTTGAACTGCTTAGCGGTGACCATCCGAGAGTTGTCAGTGATTCCACTTGCATTTTGCACATGTGACCATCTGATGTTGCACGAATTGCAGAAAGCTCCTAAACATTCCATCGTTCATCATTTGGTCGGTGTTTTATTTACCTAAGGATTATTGACTTCCTGATGCACTTTATCCTGGGTATTGATCTGTGGTGACTCAACAGTCTCATGTGCTCCATTGCTTATCTCAACATACTCGGATGCCATTTTCAAACACTGTCACAAAATAAGGGTTAATTGACATATCACATATTATCCCTGTATTCTGACCGACCAATTAAATGACAAATAATCTTAGGTAGGTCATAATAGCGAAAGATTTCCCCGTCTCTTCCCCTAGTTCTAGGCTCACATCTTAGCTTAGGATCATATCCCTAAGCTTTGATACCAATTGTGATGCCCCCACAATAGGTATACATCACCCATCTTGAGTCGCCAAATATATGGTACAGAATTTAAATACAACCTTAATTAATACAACTGTCGTGTAAATACGACAAAACATAGCTGAGTTTTTACACGAATATTGTCTCATAGACAATATCCAAACTCAAATTCAATCCTTATTACATTTATTATCACACTAAATAGTGAGGACTACTAAAACAACCATCTCGGACCGTCACTCCATTCATCGACTAGTCCCGGCTACGTTCTCATTTCCTGAAGAGAACAATGAAAGCAAAAGGGTGAGCTCAACTAGCTCAGTAAGAAATATTATGACTAAGATAATGCAGAATAAATTATCGTTGGCCTTCAACAGTGTTAAACTGATAAAATATAATAAACATCAAGTTTAACTGCAGCAGAATAGGCAATCCATCAGAAGAGTCAAGTAGAGCATGATATCTGCTATCTTCTATGATTTAAGAAGTTTATCATCAATTTTATCGCTGAGACTCAGCTTAATAAATAATCCACATAATCGAATCATCCCTGCACTACGGGCCAAGGATATTCATTAGTATCACGCCCACGAATGATTCATGCAGTACGGACCAAGGATATTCATGTAATCATCAATAGTCTTGATCATGCCAGCAACTGTCCATCAATGCACTATGGGCCAATGATGACTTTTACCATATCATTTGTAACATTACGGTCATGATTATACCGAATAATCCCTGGTCATAATCATACCAATCAACAGTCCATCTATGCAATATGGGCCAAAGATGACTTTCACCACAATATAAGCATGAGGATGATGACAATGATATAAGAATTCAATTAAATGAAAGCAAATGATAAATTGTTAAAGATTTATAATTTAATTTATCAAGAACTCAACAATGTTTAAATTGTCAACATGATACTGCTTTGTGGAGTAAAATTCAAGAATAATATTGTATCAAAAATAATTTGTACCGAAAAGAAATTTATTTTTGTCATGAACAGTACCCCCGAGTAAATAGTAACCGAGTGAATAGTACCTCGTGAATAGTACTTCAGGAATTGTGCCCCGTGAATAGTACTCCGACATGAAAAAGTTAAAACTTATCAAGAACATTCATAATAATATTACCATAAAAAGATACTAATTGAAACGAAAATTTCAAGGATATTATACTAATTTCATGGAGTATAGAAGTAAAACTTATCAACATGGGTGTAGAATTATGAATACAAAAACGAAAACGAAATAGTATTACTTACATACTATAGAGTATGGAAGAAAATATTATTTCATACGAATATTGAATAAAAACAATATCCCTTACCTTAAAAAAAAGAGTATTCCAACTGGTATAGCGGGGATATTCTTGAAGAAACTTGCACTGTTTTCTACACTCAAAGCTTCCTAAAACAAGAAAGAAATACGCTTAATATTATAGAAGAAGAATTATCTGATTCTGATGTGATTTTTAATTATAACTAAGCATCCAATTTATAGGAGAATGGAAGTGGTACTGTTTGATCACGGGCGCACAGACTGACAATCTCACAGATGAAATTTGAGAATTCACGGATTTCTTAAAATTCACGGACGGCTGATTTAAAAATTCAACACCCACACTCATCATTATCACCATACACACACATCACTATCACACACACACACACACACACACACACACACATCACTTTCACTTCTTTTTTTTCGTCCCACCAGCACATATCATCTTACATTTTTCTCATTCCCTCACCCACACGACACACATACACACACATGTTTATATATATATATATATATATATATATATATATATATATATATATATATATATATATATATATATAGTACTAAAAGTCCCTCCCAAACACGTTTCCTCCCCCCCACCCCATTTTCATTATACACACAATAATTTTATATCGATTACTTTGAAAAATGGGTAAATGGGGGTTGATGAGTGGGATTTATACCTGCGAATCAGATACTTTCTGGCTTAAGATGTTGCCTATTTTATGCGATTTAATTAGCTTTTATTTATATTTTGTTGTTATTATGTTTAGCAGGGCGTTACAGATCTTTTCCAGCTTCTAGGGACATAATGGACATTTTTGTTGTACTAGCACCGCAGCGCCAGAGTTATACTTAGAGCCCGCACCCGAGCACCATACTCGGTGCCCCATCGTCATTTCTCATGCCCTAGCGCCATGTCAAGAGGAGAGCTACTGTAAACTCACGCCCTAGAGCCGAGGTCCTTGTCGATCTTCGCACTGCAGCGCCGGTCCTTGTCTTGGGATAACATCAGCCTCGCGCCGCAGCGCCGAAGTCCTTTTATGGAGTCGCATCGCAGGGCGACCTCCGGTGTTTTTAACCCTATGTGGCACCGCAATGCCAATTGCTAGTTCAATGCTTGCACCGCAGTTCGAGCTCTGGTGTCCAGGCAATAAAGGGCTTTAAATGACCTAAAGGGAGGGGGATGAAAGGGAGAGAGCAAACAGAGCCGCCTGCATTCATTATCAGATAGAAAATAGAGTAGACTAGGATTCTCTTTATAGTTTTTATTTCTAGAAGAGAAAGAAGCTGTGCTTCAAGGAGGAAGAGTTATTGCATCCGACAAGAGCTCAGTAACTACACGGAGAAGAGACGATTTAGAGACAGAACACTTCCAAACAGGAGTTTTCTTATTGTAAATCTCCCATTTATTTGCGTATTACTGAGAATGTAGAATGTATTAAAAATATGTTTTAGTACCATGTTAATGAACTAATTCCATTTTTAGGATTGCAATGTAACCTTTTGTTTAGCTAAATTAACTTTCTTTCCTATTTTATATAATGAATCATTTTGGAATGGGTTGTTGTATTTCTTGCTTATGGACTGATTTCTTGATAGAATTATTGGTATTGATATTAATGGATATTGAAATATGAATGTTATTATCTAACCTTTAAATACAACAACACCTGTTATGACCATGCCTATGGAATGTGTGCATAAACTGTTAATAGGATAGACATATCTCTATTTGCCTTGTGTGGCCTTGAGACTTAGCTTAATGACCTTAGCCTAGTTATTTTCACCAATAGATATATTGTGATTTATCTGGCTAGGGATGAGCATTTGACCTTCGACAGAAGCTTATGCGTATTTACTGTTCTCGGTTGACAATTCCTTGATTCGTTTGTAATGTGGAGAGTTAAAAGATTAAGCGACGCATTAGGGGAATTGTAATCCCATCTTGACTTCCTAATACAACTATTTCTCTTATTCTTACAATTTTAATCACATAGCTTAACCAATCATCTTATTTCACTTGTTTAGATAAGGTAGTAAAGACTTTACCTTAGTATTTGATTATCTCTTAAGACTTCGTCCTTGTGAGTTCGATGCTCAACTTATCATATATTACTTGTGGACCATGTATGCTTGCGCGCGATTTAGCAATAGCAAAATCGGCCAACAAGTTTTTGGCGCCGTTGTCGGGGACTTAGTATTTTTCTTTTTTCAATATTAACACTAAGTTAACACTATCTTAATTTAAACTGATTTATCTGTTTAACTCTCTTTTCAGGTAGTCTTCACTGTTTATGCCACCTCGAAGGGACAAAATATAATACCTCTCGATCCTGAGGTTGATAGAACATACGGACGACTGCGAAGAGAAAATTCTCGGGACGGACCTACTCCTATTAGAATGGCTGAGGAACTTCAGAAATCTCTAAGGGAGTATGTCATGCCTCAAATCGACGATCTCTAGGCAAGCATTCTCAGGCCCACAATCCAAGCAAATAACTTTGAGATAAAGTCGGACACTATTTAAATGTGCACTAACATTCAATTTGGGGGATTGCCAAACGATGACCAGAATGATCATTTGATAAACTTCATGGAGATCTGCGATACTTTTAAGTGCAACAGAGTGACTGACGATGCCATCAGACTTCGTTTATTTCCATTCACCTTGAGGGACAAAGCCAAGAGCTGGCTACATTCACTTCCGCCAGGCTCCATCACCACATGGGCTGACTTGGCTCAAAAGTTCGTGGTGAAGTTCTTTCCACCCGCCAAAACTGCCAAACTCAGGCATGAAATTACCTCATTTATCCAGTTTGATTCAGAATCTTTGTATGACTCATGGGAACGATTCAAGGATCTTTTGAGAAAATGCCCCCACTATGGACTGCCAGAATGGCTACCCATCTAGACAATTTATAATGGATTATCTGGATCTACTCATTCGAGTATAGATGCCGCTTCTGGAGAGGCCTTCATGTCTAAGCATCACACAGCCAGGTATGAATTGGAGGAAACAATGGCGGCCAATAATTATCAATGGCCAAATGATAGGCAAGCCCCTAGAAGACCAACAGGGGTATATGAGGTTGACTCAATCACACAATTAGTGGCTCAAGTTGCAGCGCTAACTAAAAGACTAGACATTATGGGAGTGCAAGCTGTGCAAAATGTTCAAAATGTCGAAGTGTCATGTGAATTATGTCAAGGGAGTCACCCAACTGATCAATGTGCCATAAGCCCTGAGTCAGTTCAATTTGTTTCCAACTATGGGCGACAACAAACAGCTAATCTCCCCACTCATTACCACCCTGGCTTAAGGAATCATCCAAACTTCTCTTAGGGCAACAACAATAACAACCAAGCATAACCTTCTATCACCAGGCCTAACTTCTCAAACCCTCTGGGGTTCTAAGCTCAAAACCAGTATCCTTAGAGTTCACCAAATCAGTACAGTCAACAACCACAGAGTTCTCAAAATCAGTTCCATCGTCCACCTCCTCAACAGGAAAGAAAACCTAGTTTGGAGGATCTCCTGTCTAGATATATTGCCCAAAATGAAACAAGGAGAAATAATCAAGAAGCTTCCATTCAGAATCTTGAAGTCCAAATGGGACAATTGGCCATTGCTTTAAACAGTCGTCCACAAGGCATATTGCCTAGTGACACTTATGTCAACCCAAAATGGGAAGGCAAAGAACAATGTAAAGTAGTGACACTCAGGAGTGGGAGAACTACAAATGAATATGGTAGAGAGAGTTCTCCAGTGGAAGAAGAAGTTACTGAAGAGGAACCTATAGTAGAGAAGAATAATGATGAATCTGGGGGTGGGGAAAGTACTCAAGTTAGCCCTATAACAACAACTCCTCCAATGAATAAAGCCAATCCTCCTCTCCCTCAGTTGCCTTTCCCCCAGCGTTTGCAAAAACAAAAGCTGGATAAGTAGTTTTCTAAATTCCTGGAAGTATTCAAGAGGTTTCACATAAACATCCCATTTACGGAGGCATTAGAGCAAACGCCAAGTTATGTCATATTTATGAAAGACATACTATATAAGAAGAGGAAAATGGGGGACTATGAAACGGTGGCTCTGACAGAGGAATGCAGTGCTATCTTGTAAAATAAGCTTCCGCCGAAGCTAAAAGATCCTGGGAGTTTCACGATTCCTTGCATTATTGGGGACCAATTCATTGGCAAGGCCTTGTGTGATCTAGGGGCTAGCATTAACTTGATGTCGTTGTCTATCTATAAGAAGTTGGGGCTAAATGAAGCCAAACCCACAAGTGTCACTTTGCAATTAGCAGATAGATCTCTCACATACCCGAAGGGGATAGTAGAGGATGTGCTTGTAAAAGTGGATAAGTTCATCTTCCTGGCAGACTTCATTGTCCTAGATTTTGAGGAAGACAGTGAGGTTCCTATAATTCTTGGTAGACCATTCTTAGCAACTGGGAGGACCTTGATAGATGTACAGAAAGGGGAACTGACAATGAGAGTACAGGATCAGGAAGTAACCTTCAATGTGTTCAGGTCAATGAAATATCCAAACACCCCTGAAGACTTCTTTCAGATAAAGGTGATTGATAATACAGTCAGTGAAGTATTCTCAGAAACATGCATGACCGACCCTTTAGAAGCTACACTGACAGGTGTCAGTACTATTGAATATGCCAAGTGGCTTGATGCACCTCAGAGATCTCAACAGTTCCAAAGACAGTTCAAATCTCTAAATGATAACGAAGCATCCACTTTCAAAGCTTTGCCATCGATCATAGAACCTCCTGTCCTCGATTTAAAGCCCTTGCCTAATCACCTGAGGTATGCATACTTAGGGGAATCATCTACCTTACCTGTTATAATCTCTGCATCTTTAAATGAGTCTCAGGAAGAGAAGTTACTAAAAGTGCTAAAGCAATACAAAACGGCCCTAGGGTGGTCAATTACTGATATAAAAGGGATCAGTCCGACTCTTTGCATGCACAAAATCTTACTAGAGGAAGGGTCTAAACCATCCACTGAGCATCAAAGGCGGTTGAATCCCATCATGAAAAAGGTGGTCTGGAAGGAGATCATTAAATTACTAGATGCAGGCATTATCTACCCCATCTATGATAGTCCTTGGGTCAGTCCTATTCAGTGCGTGCCCAAGAAGGGCGGCATGATTGTAGTGCCCAATGAAAACAACGAGCTGATTCCAACCAGAACGGTGACTGGGTGGAGGGTATATATGGATTACAGGAAATTGAATAAATCCACCTGTAAGGATCATTTTCCTCTTCCATTTATTGATCAGATACTTGATAGGCATGCTAGGCATGAATTTTACTATCTGCTGGACGGTTACTCTTGGTATAATCAGATTTCAATTGCTCCTGAAGATCAGGAGAAGACGACGTTCACATGCCCATATGGGACCTTTGCCTTTCAAAAAATGTCTTTCAAGTTATGTAATGCTCCCGTGACATTTCAGCGTTGTATGATGTCGATTTTCTCTGATATGGTTAAAAAGACCCTAAAAGTCTTCATGGATGACTTTTCAATATTCGAGAGCTCATTCGATAATTGCCTGAGAAATTTGACTACCGTTCTCCACAGATGTGTGGAGACTAATCTTGTTTTAAATTGGGAAAAATGCCACTTCATGGTTGAGGAGGGCATTATTCTGGGCCACCGGGTTTCTGTTGGCGGCATTAAGGTTGATAAGGCGAAGATTAATGTCATTAATAACCTCCCGCCGCCTACATCGGTAAAAGGGGTAAGGAGTTTCCTTGGGCATGCATGGTTCTATATGAGGTTTATCCAGGATTTTTCACGGATAACCTAACCGCTGTGTACACTGTTGGAAAAGGACATGCCTTTTCAATTTGATGAAGCCTGCCTGAGTGCCTTTGATCTATTAAAAGAAAAACTTATTTCGGCTCCTATTGTGGTAGCCCCTGAATGGACCTTCCCTTTTGAGCTAATGTGTGACGCCAGTGATTTTGCAATCGGGGCAGTGTTAGGCCAAAGAAGGGATAATGTATTCCATACAATATACTATGCCACCAAAACTTTAACTGATGCTCAGCTGAATTATACCACAACTGAGAAGGAACTACTGGCAGTGGTTTATGCATTTGATAAGTTCCATTCCTACCTCATTGGAACGAAGGTGATCATTTACACTGATCACTCGGTAATCAAGTATTTGATTAAAAAGAAAGATGCTAAGTCGAGATTAATAAGGTGGGTTTCGCTTCTCCAGGAGTTCGATCTGGAGATCCGCGACAAAAAGGGGACAGAAAATCAGGTAGCGGATCACTTATCAAGGTTGGAAACCCCCCCCCAATCGGGAGATTCTGAAATAGCCATCAATGATTTCTTCCCGGATGAACAACTTTTTGTCGTCCAAAGCAAAGCCCCGTGGTATGCGGACTTTGCTAACTTTGTTGCTTGCCAAGTGCTAAACAATATTTGTGGGATGAGCCCTTCTTATTCAAGCAATGTTCAGGTCAGATTCTACGAAGATGCTTGCCAGAGGAGGAAATTGAAGGTGTGCTCCATCGCTGCCATTCCTCAAATTATGGAGGTCATTTTGGGGGCCAAAGAACAGTGGCAAAGGTGCTCCAATAGAGATTTTACTGGCCAACCCTTTTTAAAGATGCGCACATATATGTCGCGCACTGCGATAGATGCCAAAGGGTAGGAACCATCTCTAGAAGGCATGAATTGCCGTTGCAGAACATCCTTGAGGTTGAATTATTTGATGTATGGGGTATCGACTTCATGGGTCCATTCCCGTCTTCCTATAACAATCTCTATATTCTTGTAGCGGTTGATTATGTCTTTAAATGGGATAAAGCAATTGCCTTGCCGACAAATGATGCGAAGGTGGTGCTTAATTTCCTGAAAAAGAATATTTTCACTCGTTTTGGTACGCCTCGGGCAATAATCAGTGACGAAGGGTCACACTTTTGTAACAAATATTTTGAAGCCCTTCTAGCTAAGTATGGGGTAACCCATAAGATAGCCACTGTTTATCATCCACAGACTAGTGGTCAGGTGGAGAATTCAAATCGGGAGGTAAAACGCATCTTGGAGAAGATAGTTAACCCCAATCGGAAGGACTGGGCAAAGAAGTTGGATGATGCCTTGTGCGCATACCGCACCACCTATAAAATGTGTATCAGAATGTCTCCGTATAGGCTTGTTTACGAAAAGGCT
This sequence comes from Panax notoginseng, assembly GCA_016801055.1. Taxonomy (NCBI): domain Eukaryota; kingdom Viridiplantae; phylum Streptophyta; class Magnoliopsida; order Apiales; family Araliaceae; genus Panax; species Panax notoginseng. Next base: position 191,817,005 of record CM029014.1, read on the forward strand.
TGTCATCTTCCAGTGGAGTTAGAGTACAATGTGTATTGGGCTATCAGAAAGCTAAATTTTGATTTAGAAGTAGCCAGCGAAAATAGACTTTTACAACTAAATGAAGCAGACGAGTTTTATCTGCAAGCGTATGAAAACGCTAAGTTGTACAAGGAGAAGACGAAGAGGTGGCACAACAAGAAGATAGTCGAATGAAATTTCGAGCTGGGCCAGAAGGTTCTTTTTTTCAATTCCCGTCTGAAATTATTTCCCAGGAAGTTAAAGTCCCAATGGTCGGGGCCTTTCACGGTTGCTAAGGTCTATACGTATGAGGCTATTGAGGTTGAAGACCCTCATTCAGACAAAACCTTCAAGGTTAATGGGCAGAGATTAAAGCACTATTGGGGTGGCGAGGTCGATCGGCAAAACACCTCCATCACATTGGGAGACCCAGTGTAAGACGGGATAAAAGTCAAGCCGACGACTCTAAATCAAGCGCTTGATGGGAGGCAACCCCATCTCAGTATCAAACAAATTGCTTTTGTTTTTTTTTACTATAGTCTTATTTTGGTATATTTTGGTTTAGTTTCTCTCTGTATTTCTTAGTATTTCACTAGTTCTGTATCGTGCTTGTATATTATTATGTGTTTAAAGGCTTTCAGTAGTTAGAATTTGTTAATACAGTGTTTGCTTTTGCTGATTTAAGGTTTGGCCTGTGTAGGAATCTGTGCCTCAATTTCAAATATTCAAAAGCTGCGCCGCGACGCCAGTGTTATATCTTTCTCCCACGCCGCAGCGCCAATGTTCACGCTACAGCCTCAATGTTCACGCTGCAGCGACGGACCAAAGGAGTGCATACTACAAATCCACACCACGACGCCATTTAATGAGCAATCCTCCGTGTTGCAGCGCCATATTAAGTGGGTGCATACTGAAAACCAGCGCCAAAGCACCAGATTGGATCTATGTCCGCGTTGTAGCGCCATGCGTCGTGCCGCAGCACTGCCAGCGTGTTTTTATTAACTTCTGAGGCGTATCAGTTCATTTTCGTAGTTATTTCTCCTCTGCTCTCATAACAGTTGCATTTCTTTCTTCAGTCTCTCTCTCTTCAGTGCCGTTCAAACAAATCAATCGTCGTGCCCCTTCAATTCCCGAAAGTTTGAAAAATCAAAATGTCCTTGCGGTTACACTTCTTGCCTGAGCTGCTGCTTACAATAACCCAACTTAGTTTTATCTTTTATATCACAACCTATCATTAATAAGATCACTTGTTCGATTAGAATAACATAATATACCACATAGTACTGCTATTTGCAGTCAGCACATAACCTAATCACATTGTCACATAAGTTTAGCACTCATTGGATCATAAACAAACACGTATCTAGTCCAATTATCTAAGTCCGGATCAATTTCTGAGACATGTCGGGGTACCGACGACTTTATTGGGTAATTATCAAGTCTAAAACTCTATTCTGTAGTTCAATATTTGTCTAGATATTTTAAATATCAGTCGAATTATTTTTCATAGCCTTATAATAATTTTTAAATAATTATTATAATTTATCAAGATTTTTCAAACACTGGAATCATTTTTAAATGATTTAAATATTAAATAATCTTATTATCATTAATATTTAATTAATATTAAATTATTAATGAAACCATTGCCAAAATATTAAAGTTATTTATAATAACTCAAAATATTTTTAAAATATTTTTATTACCCTTAAATGATTTTTAAAATAATTAAAATCATTTTTAAATAATTATCATTAATATTTAAGTATTAATGTATTATTTATCAAAATATTAAAAGTCATGAATTATAACTTAAAATATTTTTAATTCATTTATTTCCATTTTAAATAATTTTTAAATCAATAAAATCAATTTTAATTTATTTATTTAATATTATTATTAAATAACTCTAATATCATTTAATATTAAATTATTAATGTAATTTACCTTTAAATATTAAAACTTATATTTTATAGTTTAAAATATTTTTAAACTATTTATTTTCATTTAAAATGATTTTTCTAATATTAAAATTATTTTTAAACTAATTTATTTAATATAATTAATAAATAAATCTAATATCATTAATATTAAATAATTAATAAAATTTATCTTAAAATATTAAAAGTTATATTTTATAACTTAAAATATTATTAAATATCTTTTTATCATTTAAAATGATTTTTAATATAATAAAATCATTTTTAATTAATTTATTTAATGTATTTATTAAATAAATTAAATATAAATAATATCCAAATAAATATTAATATTTATGAAAAATGTGACAAACAAGATTTTTATAATTTTATTTGAATATTTATTTAATTAAATAAATATTTTTCGATGATTTAATTATTAGATTAAATAATTAATTGACGAAATGATTTAATTATTGGATTAAATAATTAATTGATGAAATTGGGGTAGATTAATTTAATTATATGTGTTATATTTATTAAATTAATGTGGAGAATTTTGATTATTCAAAGTATGTAATTATGTGAGCTTATTGAATTAAAAGAAATATTTAATAAGCCTAATATTATTTTAATTAATGAAAAAATTAATAATTTGACATAATTAATAAATGAGAAAATTAATTATGTGACTATGTGAATTAATGAGAAATTATTATATTTTATTTAAATTAAATTAAATAAGATAATTGATTGTGTGTGACATGATTAAAACTATATTATAAGAAGTTAGTTAAATTAAATAAGATGGAGCCTATTACTGCTAGCCAAACAAGGCCCTAAGAGAAGTTAGTAGCAGTTAACCCATGATTGGTTAACTGGCCTCCACAACTGCGTCAGTTTTATTAGTATATACGTCTTCTCTTAATTTTTGCTAAGTCATTTCATTTTCTAAGTCTGACAAAGCAAGTTTACAGAGAGAAATTTAGAAATTGATGAGGAAAATTGAGAGTGGTTTGATTGAAGAAGTAACTGAGAAAGGATTCATCCCTATTAATCTATACTCTACGCTTTGGGTAATCCCTTTAACCCAAATTCAAATTACGTTGTTTATATTTTTATAAAAATGGTTTTCAAAATTAGAAAGGGTAGCAATTATGTGTTTGTTTATGATAATATGTTATAATAACATGTTACCTACCATCCTTGTATATTTTCAAAGCATTAAATCCATACAATATATAGTAATTGGATTATTTTAAAAGTTATAGAGTATAAAAGTGTAAATATGGGAATATGGCCCTTACGTACGAAATTTATACGTTAATCATGTGTTGTATCATAAATTTAACACTTGTATGTAATTATGTATGTTAAAACGAAGAAGACAAAATTCGAATGGACAGATTCGGTGTTATAACGAACCCGTAGTGTTAATTTTTATGTTTTATGTTCAAAACTTTCAAGAACATCAAGAACAGTGAAATTTCATGTTTTAATTCTGTAAATTACATGTTTTAACTTGTTAAAATCATGCTAGAAGGGTTGGGTAGTAGTTATATGTGTATTACAGTGTTTGGGTATGTCTAAATTCGTGTAAGAAGAAATTAATTGGAGGTTTTGGCCATGTTCTGCAATTTTTTGCGAATTGTAGAACTGATACTGGTTCGCCGCGCCGCAGCGCCGGCTGCAGGCATAGTCCCCGCGCCGCAGCGCCGGCTGTAGGCATAATCCCCGCGCCGCAGCGCCAATGTCCAGGCCGCAGCGTGGGCCGCGCCGCAGTGCCGAGAACAAGCCCCATGGTGGCGTCGTAGCGCCACTTTGCAGAATATCCAAAAATGATTTTTTTAAATTGTTCAAGTCCAGGAATGTAATAGTAACCTAATCTAATGAACATAAAAATGTGTTAGACATATAATGAGATGTTAAAATATGTACTTAACATGTCAATAAGGCATTTACATGTTGATTGAATTTTTGAATGCATATTTAGCGTATTGTTCGTGTAATGTGATATTATGTGAAAATAAGCGTGATAATTTGACCAAGTATAGTCATAACCAGAGTTTAGACAAAAGAATGAACTTGTGATGTCTAGTTACATGATAATTAACTGGTATTGTGAATGTAAATGGTATGTAGGATTAAATCAAGGAACGTGTATAATTAACGTGTAATCTACGCACGAGGCAAGTTTTCTAACCCTACTTATTATCGTTATTCAAGTTTATAATCCTTACATCTTTACACTGAGCAAATTCTAGACTTATATTATATATTGATCAAGTTCAATATGTTACATTAAAGATCTTTTCAAAGTATGAGTGATGTTATATAATTCTTATTCCATTGTATACCTCTTGAGTTATTATTCAATTTGAATACCAGTTATTGTTGAACCTTGTAAAACTAGCGAACCCTATTGATTCGACTAGTCCATAGTTGATGAATGTTCTAAATTTCAGAACCTTTGTTGAATTATCCAAGCCAAACTTCCTTTGGTGCGGACTCGAATGTCAAACTGAGATGAACAACCCTGTAAAGGGGATTACTTATGCGTTAGCGTTAAGATATTGTGCACAGTATGGTACTAAGGGCTGATCCCCCTAAGTATGAGTAGAAGAGTCCATAATCTTATGACTATTAAAGGTTTCAAGTATAACCCTTGATAACCTAGGACATAGTTCAAGGTCTTATGACCCTCAGAAGTTCTTTTGATTCTTATTATTCATTCTTGATTCAAAAGTTGAGTTCTTATGCAAGAAGTCTTTGTTTCACTCGCATGTTATTATATCGTTGTTTCATTATTTTACTTGTGGGCAATCGTGCTCACTCTTGCGTAATAATAACATTGCAGTTAAGAACGAAAGGTCCGACGAGCCTTCTACTAGTAAAGGTAAGAGCAAGATTAACAAGTGATGGGGACTTGTTGTTTATATGATTTTGTAATTATGTTTCATACTTATGTTAATGTTGTGTAAGACTATTATTTATTTTTATTTCCGCATTTAAGGTTTAATGTTAGTATGACCTGTGATTTATGTATTTATTTTTTGATGATGTAACTCCTTAAGGAGAGGATTTATTTCTATCTATTTATATTTTCATTATTTATGGGTAGATAGACATCTGATGTTTGAATAGTGAACACCAAATCACGTGGGAATTGAAGTACCTGAATTTGGAGGTGTCACAGGTTGGTATCAAAGCTGTAGGTTATGAACCTTGGGTGGGGGAACAACCTTAGGTAGTAGCCTTATAGGAAGAACTTAGTGATGGAAATCTCTTATCGAGTTCTAAGAAATGAATTTCTTAATTCATTGAAGATAATAAAAGATTTTTTGTGCTTATGTGTTAAATTATGTGCTCGCTAGTACGACTTAGTAACTAAAATTTGAAATTGTGTTGTCAGGATGTTAGATGTTGGAGGAGCTAGTCGATCTGGGGAGGAGGAACCCCGAGTACCTTCGGAGGAGGAGCCCCAAGACATTCATGTTGTCAAGGAGCAGTTAGTACAGAGAGAGCCATCTCCGTTGATCACTGTTGTTGGTTAGGAGCATGAGCCTGAGACTGATCCAGAGGAGGATCCTGAGGAAGAAGAGGAGTTTCCACCGAACTCCATCGATGCTGAGATGTAAGATGAGCTGTATGACCGTAACGTAGAGTTACGTGACACTGTCCAGGAGCTGAGTGAGCGAGAAATTATTCAGCAGATTACCATTGAGCAGAGGGATAGGGAGGTTGTGACTCTTCACAAACGTCTAGGAAACGTAGAGTGGGATTTGGTCCACGAGAAGGGTCAAACCGAGGAGAAGTAAGAGGAAATAGAAAAGTTGAAGAATGAACTGAAAGAGAGTTCAGCAAGGCTGATCAAGCAGAGGAAGCTTGGGTAAGGGAATCACGTAGTGCTAATCTCGCAAAAGAGGATTGTCATGCGAAGAAGGCTAAGCTTGGGGAGACGTGCTCTACACTTCAAAATACAATGGATGAGGCACAGGATCGAGTTATGAGGTACCCAATCCAGTTTAAAGGACTACCATCGTATATACTAGATCGACGGACGATGTCTCGCATCATGGAAGAGGAAAGTAGCAAGGCTATTCAGCGCCTTAACAGGCAGTGATAGGATTTGTTTAATTATGTGAAAGCTTATCTGGTATTTAGATGTAAATTTCGATGTGTTTATAAACAAAGAAATATTTTAATGTTTTAAATCCTGTAGATTCTTTATCTCGGGATAGTTGATGTAAATAGCAGTGATGCTATCGTTTGATGTTAAAGCTTTCGATTTGAATAAATATATCAAGTTGTTTGAGATAATGTGTTAAGTGATTATGTTAAATTGTTGAGTTAAGCCTTAACTATGTAGAGAATTGGATAAAGATCTAATAAGCGTATATTTTAACAGAAATATGCCACCGAGAAGAAGACAAAACCGTCAACTAGCTCAAGAAAAATTGGCGAACAACAACAACGCCGCCAATGCTAACCCCATTCAGCAATTGGTGCACTTATTAGCTTGAGCGATTCATAATCAACTTAAAGCTCCGTCAAATACTATGTTCAAGGATTTCAAGGCGGTGGGACCACTAGAGTAACCCGATAAAGCTCAGACTTGGGTTATGGAGATGGAGAAAGTTTTTGATGTCACTAGAGTCAGAGAGGACCAGAAAACCGCCTACGCAACATTCATGCTAAAATCCGAAGCCAGTTATTGGTGGCAAGCAAATAAGGTTCGTGGAGGTGAAGGAATGATTACATGGGAGAGGTTCAAAGAGATATTTTTCGAGATGTATTTTTCGACCAGCACACAGAACCAAATGGAGGACCAGTTTCTGGAGTTGAAACAGGGAATATGTCCGTACCAGACTATGTGGCAAGATTCAATGAGTTGGCTAGGTTCGCCACATATCAAGTGCACACAGATGAGAGAAAAGCAAGAAGGTTGAACAAGGACTGAAGCCCTGGTTGTATAGTAAAGTGTCGATGTTTCAGTTGAAGACATTCATTGGGGTACTAAAGAAAGCCATACTCGCTGAAGGTGGAAGCGATGCGGTAACCAAATATAATTAGGATCAGAAGAAGAAGAGGAGTGAAAATGAAGGAATTAACAAGGCTAGTGGAAGTAACACGGGAGGTGGTTATAATCAGAAGAGAAGGTGGTCTGACAATTCAACTGGAAATTAGAAAGGAGGTCAGAAGAAGAGGATCGAAGCATGCCTGACCTGCGGAAAAGCTCATCTGGGAGTTTGCATAAAGGGAAAATGAGTGTGTTATAATTGTGGTCAGGAAAGCCACATAGCACCTAACTGTCCAAACCCAAAGAAGGGTGCCAGCTTCACTTGTGGCTCAAAAGATCATCTGGCAAGAGACTGTCCTAAGAAGGGATCTGGAGGGACAGGATCTGGAGGAAATAGGGGAAACAACGATGGAAGCGCTTTGACCATCACAGGACCAATCGCAACCAACCGACCGACCACCAGGACATTCAACATGATGGTATAGGATGCAGTGCAGTCTCGTAATGTGGTGTCAGGTATCATTCCGATCAATAAAGTTAATGCTTATGTATTATTTGATTCGGGTGCTAGTTGTTCATTTATATCCGATGACTTTGCTAAGAACTTAGAATTGCCTAAGGATAAGTTAGAACACCCCATGAACATTGAAATTGCAAATAGAGAAATAATCCCCGTTAAGTACGTACATAAGAACTGTAGAGTGGATATTAAGGGTAATATCATGAACGTAGATCTTATCCCTATTCAACTTGGGGAATTCGACGTTATCTTGGGAATGGATTGGTTATTCAATTATGGGGCAGTAATTGATTGCCAGAAGAAGCGTATTAACTTTATTACTCCGTCAAAGATTGTGGTTTATGGTAGCAAGTCGCCTAGACAAGCGAGTTGTCTGACAATGATGCAGGCCAGGAAGTTGTTAAGACAAGGCTGTGTAGGATATTTAGCATACATAGTCAACAGTCGTAAAGAGAATCCGAAAGTAGAGGATATACCAGTAGTGATGGACTTTGCAGACGTATTTTCGGACGATTTGCCAAGACTTCTACCAGATAGAGAGGTTGAGTTCGTGATCGATTTGGCACCAGGAACGACTCTAATATCGAAGGCACCATACCGAATGACACCAGTAGAAATGAAAGAATTGATGGTACAATTACAAGAATTACTGGATAAGAAGTACATTCAACCGAGTGTATCACCGTGGGGAGCACCAGTATTGTTTATGAAGAAGAAAGACAGGACAATGCGACTCTACATTGACTATAGAGAATTGAATAAAGTCATGATTAAGAATAAATATCCATTACCGAGGATTGACGACCTGTTTGATCAATTGAAGGGAGCGAGATACTTTTCAAAGATAGATTTGAGGAGTGGTTATCATCAACTGAAGGTGAGGCCAGAAGATGTACCGAAGACAGCATTCAGAACACGATATGGTCACTACGAATTTTTGGTAATGTCATTTGGCCTAACGAATGCTCCTGCAGCATTTATGGGCTTAATGAATGGAGTTTTCAAGCCGTTTTTGGACAAATTCGTTGTGGTATTTATAGATGACATTTTGGTATATTCGAAAACCAAGGAAGAACATGAAGAGCATTTGAAGTTAACGTTAGAGGCTTTAAGAAGGGAGAAGTTGTATGCCACGTTTTCGAAATATGAATTTTGGATTGAGCGGGTACAATTTCTTAGACATGTGATCGATAAAGACAAAATTTCGGTAGATCCATCCAAAGTCGAAGTCATGTTAAACTGGGATCAGCTGAGAACGTCATCAAAAGTATGAAGTTTTCTTGGATTGGCAGGATATTATAGAAGATTCATTTAAGACTTTTCTAAGATCGCAACTCCCTTAACGAATTTGACTCGAAAAGCTGTGAAATTTGTTTAGACGGAGAAATGCGAGGAAAGCTTTTAAGAACTAAAGAAGAGGTTGAGTACAACACCTGTGTTATCTCTTCTGGATGATACATAAAATTTTATGGTTTACAGTGATGCGTCACATAAAGGACTTGGTTGTGTACTTATGCAAAACGGCAGAGTCATTGCGTATGCGTCACGATAATTAAAGGATTATGAGAAGGGGTATCCGACCCATAACTTGGAGTTAGCTGCAGTGGTTTTTGTTTTAAAAATCTGGAGGCACTATCTCTATGGGGAGAAGGGTGAAATATATACAGACCATAAGAGTCTGAAATATATTTTTACATAGAAGGACTTGAATATGCGCTAAAGAACGTGGTTGGAGTTAATTAAGGACTATGACTGTGAGATTTTATACCATCCGGGTAAGGCCAATGTGGTTGCTGGCACCTTAAATAGAAAGGGTCGAGAGAAATTGATGACGTTGACCGCCCAGGAGGAGCTAATTTCAGAAATAGAGAAACTGGAGTTGGAAGTGAAGTATCCTATGGAGATTGACGAGAAGCTATTTCAGACGCAATCTGGTACAACACTACTGGATAAAATTAAGGAGGCTCAACTTCAGGATGAAGGATGTGAAAAGGTGAAAAAGAAGATATCCGAAGGAACCAAACCGAGATTTAAGATGGACAAGGAAGGATTACTGAAATTTGAGAGTAGAATTTGGGTACCGCCAGTACCAGAGATTTAGGAAGACATTTTGAGCGAGGCTCATAGCTCACGATATTATATCCACCCTGGTAGTACCAAGATGTACCAAGATCTTTGACAATATTTCTGGTGGCCAAATTTGAAACGAGATGTTGCAGAGTGTGTTGCCAAGTGTCTGACATGTCAGAAAGTGAAGTAGAACATCAGAGGCCGAGTAGGTTGCTACAATCATTGGAGATCCCAGAATAGAAATGGGAACATATTATGATGGATATCATGGTTGGCCTTTCGACAATTCAGAAAGGCTATGACGCAGTATGGGTTATCGTTGACCGACTGACAAAATCCGTACACTTCCTTCCGATCAAAATCAGATTCAACTTAGATCAATTGGTAAGATTATATATGAAAGAGATTATTTCGAGGCACGGAGTTTTGGTGTCAATTGTTTCCAATAGGGATCCGCGCTTTACATCGAACTTCTGGAAACGTCTACAGGAATACATGGGTAGGCAATTGCGAATGAGTACGACATATCACTCTCAGACAGATGGCCAGAGTGAAAGAACGATTCAGACATTAGAAGATATGTTAAGAGCTTGTGTAATGGACTTTAAAGGAAATTGGGATGATCACCTATTGCTCGTAGAGTTCGGCTACAACAAAAGTAACCACGCTAGTATTGGCATGCCGCCTTATGAAGCATTATACGTCAGAAAGTGCAGAACTCCGCTATACTGGGATGAAGTTGGCGAGAGACAATTATTAGGCCTAAAATTGGTACAGGAGACAACAGAGATAGTTAAAGTGATCCGAACAAGACTGATAGCAGCTCAAGATAGGCAGAAGAAATACGCCACGCATACCGTAAAAATGTTGAGTTTGAATCGAGAAGTTATATGTTTTTGAAAGTCTCTCCCTGGAAAGGAAAGATCAGGTTCGGAAAGAAAAGGAAATTAAGCCCAAGATTCATTGGACCCTTCGAAGTACTGTGAAAAATCGGAGAAGTTGCGTATGAGGTAGCCTTACCTCCAGCACTCGAGAATGTCCATAAAGTTTTCCATATTTTGGTTTTACGACCCTACAAACCCGATTACAAGCACGTGATTGAATACGAACCCCTTCATTTTGAGAAAGACTTATCCTATGAAGAAATTACTATTCAGATTATCGACAGGAAAGAACAAGTTCTCAGAAATAAAGTAATACCTTCTGTTAAGGTAATTTGGAGGAACCACAACGCTGAAGAAGCTACGTGGGAACTCGAAGAGCATATGATGAAGAATTACCCTAATTTATTTAATTAATTTAGGTGTAAGCGATTCTAGGGACAGAATCTTTGTAAGGGGGGGGGGGATGGAACGGGACGAATTGATTGAGTCGTGATTCTGAGAACAGAATCCTTTTAAGGGGAGAAAGATGTGATAAACAAGATTTTTGTAATTTTATTTGAATATTTATTGAATTAAATAAATATTTTTCGATGATTTAATTATTAGATTAAATAATTAAATGATGAAATGATTTAATTATTGGATTAAATAATTAATTGATGAAATTGTGGTAGATTAATTTAATTATATGTTATATTTATTAAATTAATGTGGAGAATTTTGATTATTCAAAGTATGTAATTATGTGAGCTTATTAAATTAAAAGAAATATTAATTTGACATAATTAATAAATGAGAAAATTAATTATGTGACTATGTGAATTAATGAGAAATTATTATATTTTATTTAAATTAAATTAAATAAGATAATTGATTGTGTGTGACATTATTAAAACTATATTATAAGAAGTTAGTTAAATTAAATAAGATGGAGCCTATTACTGCTAGCCAAACAAGGCCCTAAGAGAAGTTAGTGGCAGTTAACCCATGATTGGTTAACTGACCTCCACAACTGCGTCAGTTTTATTAGTATATACGTCTTCTCTTAATTTTTTCTAAGTCATTTCATTTTCTAAGTCTGGCAAAGCAAATTTACAGAGAGAAATTTAGAAATTGTTGAGGAGAATTGAGAGTGGTTTGATTGAAGAAGTAATTGAGAAAGGATTCATCCCTATTAATCTATACTCTACGCCCCAATTTCAAATTACGTTATTTATATTTTTATGAAAATGGTTTTCAAAATTAGAAAGTGTGAGACCCCAAATTTTATGAATAAAGATTTAAATTTCTTGAAATATTTTCTAATATTATGGTGTGGATTTGATGTTATAATTGTGGGTAATATTTATAAATTTTGCAAAGTAAGCAAGTGGTTATATAATATTCGATTGGTCGGAGAATATTCGTTTTAACAGAGAATATTCGTACGACGGCACAGTCATTGGTGGACCCCACAATGAAAGTATTGTCGTAGTTAGAAAACGACAGATTTATCATTTTATAAAAATAACGGCGAAAGTGTTACCGTTAAAACTATTGAACTACCCAGTAGTAAAAGTACAGTAATACGCGTGGTTGCATAGTAGCACACAATATTGATTAGTGATGCTTATGTAAGAAGTCACTCAGTTATACTCAATTATTACAACAGTAATTGTTGCATCATATCTCTCATATTATTGATTCAATTATTGTCACATTATCATCTGTATAATATATTATATTATTAAATCAATAATTGAGACGACAAAGTTATTCATATTATTATTTGTAATATTGACAATGTCTAGAAGTTCTGTCAAGGAGAGGTTATATAATCTAATTGCGCGCCAATAGGGAGAAATCCTTATCGAAAAGTCCCCTCTTTCCTGGGGAACAACCTGGTTGTTAAATATTGTGAATTATAATATTAATGATGAATAAGTTCGTGTTGATTAAAGATGAAATTGATAGTTCTATTGTGTGAAAATTATTAGTGTTAGTGGAAATCGACATTTATTTCGATAGTAATTAATGTCTGGAGGTTATATTGATCAATCGGATAATTAATTGAATAAATGAGCAATTAATTGCTATTAATTCACATGCTTATAACTATTTGTTCACATGTGTGTACTATTGATTCACATTCTTGTACTATTAGGGGAGTTGGTGCACTATTGATAATACTTGCATGACTAAATTAGAAATGGAGGTATAGTTGAAGGTACTATACTATAATTAATTTTTTCACATGTTTAGAACTATTGAGTCACATGATTTACTATTGATTCACATGGTTTACTATTAGGTGAGGTGGTACAAGTTTGATAATACTTGCAGGACTAAATTAAAAATGAAGAAAAAGAGGAAGGATTGTACTGTAATATTTTGAGCACCAAAGCGTGCAATTATTGAAACTATATTTTCCTATAAGTAGAAGCTCATTCTTCCTTCATTTCTCACCAATTCACAAAAGTTATAGAGCAACTACTATAGAGAGAAATTATAGAGAGAAAGAAGAAGAGAAGTCTGCTACCTAACTATTCCAGTATCCAGTTTCTTCTATGGTAAGGGGTATTATTTATTTCATATTCTGAAGAGAAATTATTTTTCGTATTCGTATGAATATTATTTTCGTTTAATATTCGTAAGGGGTATTATTCTTTCTTATTCATGAAGAGAGATTTTGTTATTCCATTCTTTATTATTATGTTAGAATAACTTATCTATGCTAAGTACCGCATACATGGTGAAATTCTTCTGTTATTCCATTCTTTATTATTATGTTGGAATAACCTGTCTATGCGAAGTACCGCATGCATGGTGAAATTCTTCTATTATTCCATTCTTTATTATTATGTTAGAATATCCTGTCTGTGCGGATTACGCATGACCTGGTTCCATTCTTTATTATTCTCTTGGAATATCATGTCTGTGCGTATTACACATGACCTGGTTCCATTATTTATTATTTTGTTGGAATAACCTGTCTGTGCGGTCTATCGCATGCCTGGTGAATTATTCTGTTATTCCATTCTTTATTATTCTGTTAGAATAACATGTCTGTGTGGATAACCACATGCATGGTGAATGATCCTTTGTATTCATTCCTTATTAAATTGTGAAAATGATCTGTCTAAGTGGATTACCGCATGGCGGGTGAAAATCTATTTGCAGTTTCGTATATTCTATTATACTCGTATGAGATATCATTTCTTTTGTACTCGTCATGAAATATCATTTTATTTGATATTTTATTTACGAGTTACTATTCACGGGTTACTATTCACCTAATTACTATTCACTCTAGTATTATTTACTCAGGTATTCGGGGCACTTTTCGTGTAAGGGTACTATTCACGAGTTACTATTCACGGATTACTATTCACCCAAATATTATTAATTCGGGTATTTAGGGTACTTTTCATGTCGGAGTACTATTCACGAGGTACTATTCCCAAAGTACTATTCACAGAGTACTATTCACGGGATACTATTTACCCGAAAAATATATTTCTTTTCTGTCCAAATTATTTTTGGAACATGAATATTATTCTTGAATATTTTTAAACTCTGGATAAATTTAAAGTCTTTAAGATTTATCCTTGATTTCGTTTGATTAATGCTTATATCATTGTCATCATCCTCATATTTATATTGTGATGAAAGTCATCTTTGGCTTTCGTGCATAGATGGACTGTTGTTTATTGGTTTTATAGTCGTATATCTTTGGCTTACGTGCAAAGATGGACATGTGTATGACATGATCATAACCACTGGTGATAATAACGAATATCCTTGGCCCGTAGTGCATGGATAATTTGATAATGTGATTGGCAGGATCATGACCATTAGTTAACAGTTGAATGTCTTTGGCTGTAGTGCACTGACATGCAATTGAATGGTATGATCATGACCACTGGTTTTATAGTTGAATATCGTTGGCCTGTAGTGCAAAGATAGACAACAGATTGGTATGATCATTGTTATTACATTTGAATATCTTTAGCCTCTAGGGTAAGGATATTAAGTAAACGTTCTATTAAGCCTTTGTGGCAAGGAGAAACTGTTGATTTACATGATTATAAATATGAATTGTGGATTTAACTATAATCTTTGGTGGTTTAGGTGAAGACGGGTGATGATAGTTCTTTTTGTCATGGGTATAACAAAGAAATGTTGTTGAGTATTACAGGAATAAAATATTAACGATGGACTTTTAATCTAGAAGAGATAGTAGACATTAGGTTCTACTTGACTCTTCTAATGGATTGCTTATTCCGCTGCAGTTATTGATCTAAAACTTGTTGTCTATTATATTCCATCAGTTGTTATACTGTTGAAGGCTAATGATAATTTATTCTGCATTATCTTAGTCATAATAATTCTTACTGGGCTAGTTGAGCTCACCCTTTTCTTTCACTGTTCTCTTTAGGAAATGAGAATATAGGTGGGACTGGTCGAGAAATAGATTGAAGGTTCGAGATGGTGGCTATAGTAGTCCTCACTATTCTATAATATAGTGTGACAATAAATGTAATGAGGACTCCATTTGAGTTTGAATACTGTCTAGAAGATAATATTCGTATTAAAACTCTCAATTTATGTTTTGTCGTATTTTACACGACTGTTGTAAAATTAAGTTGTATTTGAAATTTGTACCATGTATGTGGCGACTCAAGATGGGTGACGTATACCTATTTTGGGGGCGTTACAGTTGGTATCAAAGCTTAGGGATATGATCCTTGGCTGAGATGTGAGACAAGAACTGGGAGGGGAGAGACGGGGAATTCCTTCGCTAGTATGACCTACCTAAGTTTTTTTGGTATTTAATTGGTCGGTCAGAGTATAGGGATAATATGTGATATGTCAATTAACCCTTGTTTGGTGACAGTGTTTGAAAATGGCATCTACAAATGTTGAGATCAGCAATGAAGCACATGAGACTGTTAAGTCACCAACGATCAATACCCAGGATAATGTGCAAAAGGAAGACAATAATCCTCAGGTAAACAACAACACGATAATAATCGTAATGGTGACAACGACCATCAGAACAATGATACCCGTCGTGGGGGAAATTATCATGCCAAGAATGGTAACCACTTTAGTGGTAATCGTGGCCAAGATAATAGGAGCGGAAATTTCAAGAAGAGAAGGTTCAACAACGATGGAAAGACAGCAGCACCAATACCCGTTTTCAAGGAAGGAGAATGACCACCAATTGTATGCTTCAAATGCGGAGGGGAGGGACACATCAGTCCAAACTGCGTGATGTAGTCTAAAGCATGTTACAATTGTGGAAAAGAAGGTCACTTAGCCCGATTTTGTCGTGCACCAAAGTCAAGTCCAGCTAGGACTGTGGCACCAAAGGCGGATACGGACAAAATAAAGTCGGTGGTTTCAGGAATAACGTTTTTTGTGACTTCTCAAAAAGCGAGTAACCCGAACAAAGTTAGCATGGGTTAGTTAATAATAAATTCTTGCAAAGTCTATACCTTATTAGATACCGATTCTACCCATTCTTTTATCTCTCTTGCTTGCGTTCAACGTTTAAATTTGACTTCGGAGAGATTAGACTTTGACTTATCGGTTGAAACTCGGTTAGGAGAAACCTTCGTTACGTCCACTGTTTATAAATCTTGTTTGATTCAAATCAACACTTTCACGTTACCTTTCGATTTTATCTCTTTGAAAATACTTGCCTTTGATGTGATTTTAGGAATCGATTGGTTAACTACTCATCATGCTTTTCGTAAGATTGTTAGCTTTCATATTCCTAACCAACCTGTTATGTGAATTCAAGCAACCAAACCACTAAAGTCAATCACTGTCATATTAAGCCATAAGTAAAGAGCCCCGAACCTTTTGTTGGTGACTTCCAAGTCTTGGAATACACCGAAGCAGAACTTTTCGTAGGGGACGTCGTGAATAACGGTGGCAAGTTGATAGGTATCAATGTGACGTGCTATCCAAGTCTTGGATGAGAGTCACAGTTTTGAAAGACATTTCTATTGTTAATAAATTTTCTGACGTATTCTTGAAGACTTGAAATCGAATTTTGTATTGACCCCAGTACAAAACCCATTTCTAAAATCCTAAAATATTTTTCTTCACCCAAAATGAATGTAACGTGCGCCAAAGACGTTGGCTCGAGCTGTTGAAGATTACGACTATACCATTCAATATCATCGTGGAAGAGCGAACGTGGTAGCTGACACATTGAGTAGAAGATCGTATACGATTACGAGTGTGACGTTGTTAACACAAAAACCAATTTTGTATAACTTACAAATGTTAAAGATAGAGTTAAAGACTCTACGGAACCACGTGAAGATAACGAATATAAGATTAGAATTGAGTTTAATCGATAAAGTTAAAGCCGCTCAAGCTACATACTCAGAGCTGATGAATATGAAGAAGAAGGTTCAAGAAGGCGTTATTCTAGAAGCAAGTCGATGAATAGAGGGAAATCTCAACCCTCAATTTTATTGGTCTATTTGAAATCCTCGATCGAGTAGGAACTGTAGCCTATAGACTCACTTTACCGCCAAGTATATCGCGTGTTCATAACGTTTTTTTTATGTATCAATGTTACGTAAATATGTGGATGACCCGAACCACATTATTGAATTAGAACTAGACGAGATAGCAGAAGATTTAACATATGAGAATATACGTGTTAGAATCTTGGATAAGAATAATCATATTTGACACTCAAAGGTTATACCTCAAGAGTTAGAATCCGAAATGAAGTCAAGGTATCCGCACCTCTTCGGCATACCAGGTACGTACGTAAATTTTGAGGGCGAAATTTCATAAGGAGGGGAGATTGTGAAACCCCAAATTTTATGAATAAAGATTTAAATTTCTTGAAATATTTTTTTATATTATGGTGTGGATTTGATGTTATAATTGTGGATAATATTTATAAATTTTGCATAGTAAGCAAGTGGTTATATAATATTCGATTGGTCGGAGAATATTCGTTTTACCAAGGATTTTTCGTGCGACGGCACAATCTTTGGTGGACCCCACAACGGAAGTATTGTCGTAGTTAGAAAATGACAGAATTATCATTTTATAAAAATAACTGTGATAACCTGGGATTTCGAATAATCCAAAATTTGCGAATAATTTATTATTATTATTATTATTAATAATATTAATTATCATTTATGTGACAAGTATCGGTAATACGTGTATCGAGAAGGTCAATTTGTGTATTGACTAATAAAATTAGAGTAGAGTTGTGCTTAACAAGCTTTAGAAACCCTAACCCTAATTTCTGGATAGGGATTCGGTAGAAAATATAATTAAAATAATTATATTAATGAGTACGTATTTGTACTATTTAGAATTTTGATCAATAATAGATCGTATAAGGTTTGTAATTAATAAATCCTAATAAGTGATTAAAAACCCTAATCTCAGATTTAGAAAACCAATTGTACGGTTAAAAATCTTAATTGTACGCCGAAAAACCCTAATTTTGAATCCGGGAATCCTAAAACCCTAATTAGGAAACCCTAATCCTAATTGGGAAGCCTAATGTGTGTATTAAACTTTAATATGATTAGAAAACCCTAATTATATTTTAGTTATTTTAATTTCTATTTTACAAACCTAATGGTAATTTGAAAATTTTATTTTTATATTAGAAATCCTAATTCGTGGGTTGTAAACCATAATGACCAATTACGACCCTAATTGCTTAATTAGCAATTTTAATTAGGAATTATTAATTCTAATTAGCAATATTTAAGTTATGATTAAGAAATTTTAATATAATTAGAAAATTCTAATTATAATTTAGAAATATTAATTTTCGATTTTTAGAACCTAGATTGGAAATTTTAGAAAATTAAATTGCTTAACCCTAAGGGTTCCAAACCCAAATCCAAACCCTAAATCTTAAGGGTTTGTGCATTGGACAAGAATGCCATTAAAAATAAAATACATATGACCAAAATACCCTTTTGTATTTTCTTTAATTGATAACTTGTATAATTGCTAGCACATTTAGTTGTTGAACAACTTAGTTGACTTTGGTGACACAAAATCTCAGCCACCAGCTGAAAATCACAGATCCAAAGCAACAACAAGCTATATATAAGAGATGTTGGAGAGAGAAAGTCCATAAACATTAGCCATTTTGCTATTTTGCTCTCACCAACTCTCTCTCTCTCCTAAACCAACGAAATTGCTAAGTATATCAGTTCTAAATACAGCCCTAGGTCAATCATTAACAGATTGGAGAGCTAAGATCTAAAATTATTCAAGAAAAGGTATAAACCTAATTTTTATTTTTGATCTTGTATGCTTTGAAAAAATTGTGTTTTTGTGTTTAGATTCTTGCTAGAGGATGTTTTATGTTGATCTATGATGATTAAACATATATCCATAACATCAAAGTGCCTTAAAATGAAGTTTTCAAAAAACTGTTCTTGAGAATTTTTTTGTGGTCTGACAAGTAATGTCAGTGCCTACGGATCATTGCTCGATTAATATTTTTGTTGTTTTAAGTTTTGGATTTGTAGCCTGGTATGTTGGCTTTAATCTTCAAGTGGTATCACAGTTAGTTGATGTCTAGATTTGAAGTTATTCATGGTCAAAATCCGTTGACCGGGTATGACCATGAACTTTCTAGGTAACCCAGAAAGTGTTAAACAGCGTCTGACAAGCTTTTGTAGTGTCCGAATTTGTTAGTGTTTACGAATTTTGTTGTTGTTGTTGTAATACATGTGTAGCCTGGTATCCTAAATATAGATTTATAACTTTATATCATATAGTTGATCAACAAGACGAGTGTAATATTTGGTCAAAGTAGGCCAATCGGCCATGACTTCACTTTCTGGGAATTTCCAGAAAATTTATGAACTTAGTTTCTGACAACGTTTGACCAGATTACATCTGGCTGTTGTGTTGTTTTTTTATATGATCTGTTGCTTCATGCTTGTTCCTTGACACAAGTAGTATGTAATGGAACCATTGTATTACATGAATCATGAACGGAGCTTATAGAAAAATTAATTGGAAAGTGGTCACTCAGACTGCTGGGTTTCTGGGTAATCCAGAAACTGTCTGACAATGAATTCGAAGGCATAGATCATCTTGATGTGTTATTGTTGGATCAAAGTTTGAGTTGGATATTGTAGAGTTACATTTTCACTACACGATTGAAGATTTAACCTAGCCAGAACAAGATTAGATTCGATTTTGTGATTGGTCAAACAGGGCAGCCTGATAACGAAGCTGTCAGTGTTCCTGAGCTCAAGAACACCAACAACGACGCTTTGTGTCGTTAAAGCCCTACAGCGACGGTTTATTTATTTTCTAATTTCTGAATATTCCGAAAAATGATTAAAAATAAAAAATAAATTATAAAAATTACTAAAAATGGTTTTAAAAATTATTTTAAATTCTGAAAAATAACTTTTGATTATTTGGGACATTTTTCTTTTATAATTATAATTATTTGAATAAAAAATGATATTTAATTTATTTAATTAATATATTAAATAAATTAGAGAAAAATGATTTAATATTATGAAAATTATTTTAAATAAGAATAATGTATTTAAAAATCTTTTGAGTTATAAAATGTGACTTTTAATATTTTTGGATAATTTTCATTAATAAATTAATATTAATGATATTAGGTTTATTTAATTATTAGATTAAATAAATAAGATAAAAATGATTTTATTAATTTAAAAATCATTTAAAATAAGAATAAAGTGTTAGAAAATATTTTGAATTATAAAATATAATTTTTAATATTTTTGGAGAATTCTCATTAATAAATTAATATTAATGATATTAGATTTACTTAATTATTGTATTAAATAAATGAATTAAAAATAGTTTTATTGATTTAAAGATGAAAAAAAAAAAAAAATATTTTAAAAGTATTTTAAGTTATAATTAATGACTTTTAATATTTTGATAATAATTTCATTAATATTTAAATATTAATGGTGATGATTTAAAAATGATTTTAATTACTTTAGAAATCATTTAAGTAGAATATTGATGATTTAAAAATATTTTAAGTTATTAACAATAACTTTAATATTTTGACAAATATAACATTAATATTTTTATATTATTAAATATTAATGATAATAAGATTACTTGATAATTAAATCATTTAAAAATGATTTAAGTGATTGAAAAATTATTATAAATTATAATAATTGTTTATAAATTATTAAAGGCTTCCGAAAAATATTATAAAAGATATTTGACTTATCTAAAATAATATTGAAGCTTAGAGACCAAGTTTAATTAACAATCAATGTGTTAATTGTCGAATAGGGTGACCAGAACACCGAGAATGGACTGAAGTCCAACCAGACCGAAATAGTTAGACTTGATAAGTGTTTATATAGGTTATAAACACTAATGTGGCTATGTGATAATGTGTTTAGGAGAAGTTTGACTGTAAAATACAGTGTTACGTGTTATAAATAATTGTGCTAATTGTGAGACCGACATTGTTGAATATAGGTCTTACAAACGCAGTTAATTATATTATGTAGCTGTAATCAACGCGGAAGGAAAGTTTTCTAACTCAACCTTGAGTTATATTCATTCAATTATTATGGTTAATTTTTGCTAATTATACCATGTCTAGGGAATTTATTGTTGATTATTCACTGTTAGTGCATGTTTAATAATTCAAATTGAATTACTGATTCGGAGAATATGCCATTGTAGAATAACCATTGTTGGATATTCATATTCGTAGAAGATAGAATTGACAGTACAGATAATTCCTGTTTATTGTCAAATTATGTTGAGAAATGTCTTAGCTAATTATTCTGGCTAGACGAACATTTGTTAGAACTTGATAAATTCGAGAAGAGAATTCAATTGTTATTGATAGATCGATGCCAATTATTTCGGCTAGATCGATAAGTAAATAGAATTTGAAATCACAGTATTTCGTTGTTAAATCAAAATCTTGATTCTGAGACTGAGAAGAACAACCTTTTATATAAAGGGAACAAAACTTTTAAGTCGTATATTTGACCATTGCGCTCGACTTAAGTATTATGCATAATATAGGGTACAAGGAGTTGGCCGGCTCTAAGTACTTGTAGAGGGGTATGATTTAATCTTTATGGTTATCTGATACACATGCGTATGTATCAAAGTAAATCTTTAATAGATACCCAAGAAAATAAGTTCTAGATCTAGTGTGATCGCTCAGCATAAATCTGGAAAACATTCCACTTTGTTATTGCGTAGAATTGACCTTGATTATTTAATAGAATATCGTAGAAACTTTGAAAGCGTTGTACTCTTTCATTATTAGATTATTGTGTTGCCTAGAATACGAGAAAACTTGTTATTGATTAACGATTTGTTCAGCTATTTCAAAATTCAACGAACTTTAGTTTCATTCTATCAAAATAGATAATATGTTCTTATTGATTCGTATACATTTATTATATGTATTAACTTGCGGGGCAAACTTGTTGCTCACACTTGCTATAAATAAAATATTTCAGCTAGGAACGAAGAGGCCAGCGGGTCAAAGAAGAACAAAGGCAAAGACAAGATGCTGGAGTAGTTATAATGAACATTATTATTATGTTGTTTTGTAAACCCTTTTTCTTTATTTAAGGGGTATGTTATAATTTTAATGTTAGTGGACCTGGGACTTATGTATTAACAACTTATGTTAATGAGTTATGTATTCTTATTTATATTTAAATGGGTAGTTAGCTGTTATTATATTTTGGATCGTGAACACCAAACTCGGGGGTCAGGTAACCCGGATTTGGGAGTGTCACAGGTTGGTATCAGAGCTGTAGTGACCAAGGTGTCACAAGTTGGTAGAAGAGCTGTAGGTTATAAACCTTAAGTGGGATGTGGGAAAACCTTAGGATTATAACTATACACGAGATAGAGAAAACTCATTTAGAGTTCTAAGTGAGGGATTGCCGAAGTGCATCAATAATGAGATATGTGGACACATAGTTTGAGAAGTTTGTACTAATAAAGTACTAATCAAGTTATTTAAACTGATTATAGGATGTCTGGAGAAGATCAAATAAGTACGAAGATTCTAGCGGTTGTCGCACCAGTGCCAGTAGCCGAGGTGCCAACACATAGTGAACCAGTGAAAGAAGTAGGAAAAGATTAACCCATGGTTAATCTCGGGTGTGATCATGATGATTATCCCGAGATGTATCTGAGTAGAGATGAGGAGGCAGAGTCTGAGCCAGCTAAGGTAGAGTTAAAGAATAAGACTAAAGTTGAAGAACAAGATCAACTAGCTGCAGAAGTTCAAGAACTCCGGAGTAAGGCATTTCTCTTGGAGGGGCTATGGAAGACAGAGCGAGCATTACCCGAAATGACTGAAGAAAGGAACGAGCTCAAGGCGCAGATAGAAAGGATGAAGGTGGAAGGTGGTGGATCATCTGAAGGGACAATCAAGCAACAAAAAGACAAGAAATTGAGAAAGAGGGACAACGACAACCCTAATTCTGAAAAGTCAAGCCCCAAGAAGAAGTAAGAATGTAGCAAGTATGGGAAGACTCACGCGGGAGAGTGCATGATGTGGAAGTATGTGTGCTTCAACTGTAAGCAGGAAGGACATATTTCTCTACATTGTCCTAAGCCGAATTTGAGGAAGTGTTTTTCATGTGGGCAGACGGGTCACGGATTCAACAAGTGTCCCATCAAGAAGAAGATTGGTGAAGGGAGTGGTCGATAGACAACTTAGATATATGTAATAGTATCTTTTGGGTAGAAGTCTATGATATTAAGTGTTGTAATATCGAGAACGATGTTAAGCATATGTAACTATATATATGTTTGCATGAATGAAATCCTTATTTTCTATATGAGTATAAGATTAAGATTAATTTGTGTGTTCTTAAAACTCATACTTATGGTAATTTAATGACTCATAATTATATGAAATGTTTTGAACCCCTCAGCGAATGGATGCCAAAGGTCTGACTAGGATAAGTTCATACACTCATATAGTTGTGGCAAGTTCCTGAACTCATAAGTGTGGTAAGTTTGACGAACTGGTAATAACTATGGTGAATGGAGAATTGCAACTTTTTGTGTAAAGTTATGTTATTAATCCTGATATGATTTAAAAAGGGATGGTAATATGTGTTAAGTACTAAATGTGCTATGCATTATTTGAATAAATATTCGTTTGTATGTGATAAATATATGTTGAATTCTTATTGTGTTAAGAATTTGTGTAAAGAAAGAGAATTAATATAAGATTTTTATTTAAATCAGATCATGCCGCCTAGACGACAGAATCGAAATCAAAGGGAAGAGCAATCGGTGAATAATGAAGGAGGTCAAGCTAACCCGATGCAAAACTTTACAGATATGATAGCCGAAGCTATGGAAAATAGGGCTCCAGCAAGAGGAAGAGCGAGAAATCAGCCAGCTGATAGATTGGCTAACTTCAAAGACTTTAAAGCGGTAGGACCGCCTTAATTCAAAGGGACCACATATCTGATTGAAGCCCAAACTTGGGTGAAGGAGATGGAGAAAGCATTTGTCATTGTGCGAGTAGCGGAAGAGCAAAAGACGGCTTTTGCAACTTATCTGATGAAGGGAGAAGCTAATTACTGGTGGGAGACAAACCAAGCGAGAACTGGTACAGAGGTGGTGTTTTGGACAAGATTCAAGGAGTTGTTCTTTGAGAACTACTTCTCACCGAGTATGCAATCCACGATGGAAGTCAAGTTTTTAGAACTTAAGCAGGAGAACATATCGGTAACAGAATACACTGCCAAATTCAACAACTTGGCAAGATTTTCACCTCATCAGGTGGACACAGAAGTGAGAAAGGCGAGAAGATTTGAGAACAGACTGAAGCCGGGGATATTCAACAAGGTAGCGGTATTGCAGATCAATACGTTCGTGGCTTTGATGGAGAAAGCGTTAATTGCTGAAGGAGGGAGCGAAGCTGCATCTCGATTTCATCAGGAGAAGAAGAAGAAGACAAATGATGGTGGAAGCAGTGGTGGAAGTAACCCTAACAAAAGAAAATGGAATTAGAATACCCAATCGGGTAATAAGACAGAAGATAATAGGAAAGGAAGGGAGCCATGTGCGAACTGTGGGAAGAATCATGATGGAGTTTGCCTGAAGAAGAAGGGAGTCGGCTATAACTGTGGGCAAGAGGGGCACATGTCGCCCAATTGTCCTAGTCCAAAGAAAATTCAAGGTTGCTTTGCATGAGGATCGACTGATCATTTGGTTCGGAACTGTCCGAAGAAGAATGCAGAAAAGGAAAGTGTCAATAAGGGACCCTGTGGCGGAACCTTGGCGATTCGAGGACCTATACATCCAGGAAGATCATCGGCCCGTGCATTCAATATGACGGTGCAAGATGCCGTGGCTGCTCAGGAGATCGCAACAGGTAATGATTTCATTTAGAAATTTTTATTACACGAGTATTACGAGTCAGATATTTCTGTGAACTGTTTTCTTTTATAGATTCAAGTCACAGGTTAGAATTGGAAACACAATTTAATATTATGTTGATAAAAATGAATTGATGATACAACTTTAAAAGATTGTAGAGATTAAGAAAGAGGTGATTCCGAGGACGGAATCCTTTTAAGGAGGGGTGAATGTGATAACATGGGATTTCGAATAATCCTAAATTTGCGAATAATTTTTTTTATTATTATTAATATTAATATTAATTATGATTTATGTGACAAGTATCGGTGATACGTGTATCGAGAAGATCAATTTGTGTATTGACTAATAAAATTAGAGTAGAGTTGTGTTTAACAAGCTTTAGAAACCCTAACCCTAATTTCTGGATAGAGATTCGGTAGAAAATATAATTAAAATAATTATATTAATGAGTATGTGTTTGTACTATTTAGAATTTTGATCAATAATAGATCGTATAAGGTTTGTAATTAATAAACCCTAATAAGTGATTAAAAACCCTAATCTCATATTTAGAAAACCAATTGTACGGTTAAAACCCATAATTGTACGCCGGGAAACCTTAATTTTGAATCCGGGAATCCTAAAACCCTAATTAGAAAACCCTAATCCTAATTGGGAAGCCTAATATGTGTATTAAACTTTAATATGATTAGAAAACCCTAATTATATTTTACTTATTTTAATTTCTATTTTACAAACCTAATGGTAATTTGGAAATTTTATTTTTCTATTAGAAACCCTAATTCGTGGGTTGTAAACCCTAATGACCAATTACGACCCTAATTGCTTAATTAGAAATTTTTATTAGGAATTATTAATTCTAATTAGCAATATTTAAGTTATGATTAAGAAATTTTAATATAATTAGAAAATTCTAATTATAATTTAGAAATATTAATTTTCGATTTTTAGAACCTAAATTGGAAATTTTAGAAAATTAAATTGCTTAACCCTAAGACCAAACCCTAAACCCTAAGGGTTTGTGCATTGGACAAGAATGCCATTAAAAATAAAATATAAATGACTAAAATACCCTTTTTGCATTTTCTTTAATTGATAACTTGTATTTTTGGTAGCACCTTTAGTTGTTGAACAACTTAGTTGACTTTGGTGACACAAAATCTCAGCCACCAGCTAAAAATCACATATCCAAAGCAACAACAAGCAATATATAAGAGATGTTGGAGAGAGAAAGTCCATAAACATTAGCCATTTTGCTATTTTGCACTCACCAACTCTCTCTCTCTCCAAAACCAACGAAATTGCTAAGTGCATCAGTTCTAAATACAGCCCTAGGTCAATCAATAACAGATTAGAGAGCCAAGATCTAAAATTATTCAAGAAAAGGTATAAACCTAATTTTTATTTTTGATCTTGTATGCTTTGAAAAAATTTTATGTTTTTGTGTTTAGATTCTTGCTAGAGGATGTTTTATGTTGATCTATGATGATCAAACATATATCCATAGCATCAAAGTGCCTTAAAATGAAGTTTTCAAAAAGCTATTCTTGAGAATTTTTTGTGGTCTGACAAGTAATGTCAGTGCCTACGGATCATTGCTCGATTAATATTTTTGTTGTTTTAAGTTTTGAATTTGTAGCCTGGTATGTTGGCTTTAATCTTTAAGTGGTATCACAGTTAGTTGATGTCTAGATTTGAAGTTATTCATGGTCAAAACCCGTTGACCGGGCATGACCATGAACTTTCTAGGTAACCCAGAAAGTGTTAAACAACGTTTGACAAGCTTTTGTAGTGTCCGGATTTGTTAGTGTTTACGAATTTTGTTGTTGTTGTTGTAATACATGTGTAGCCTGGTATCCTGAATATAGATTTATAACTTTATATCATATAGTTGATCGACAGGATGCGTGTAATATTTGGTCAAAGTATGCCAATCGGCCATGACTTCACTTTCTGGGAATTTCCAGAAAATTTATGAACTTAGTTTCTGACAACGTTTGACCGGATTACATCTGGCTGTTGTGTTGTTTTTTTTATATGATCTGTTGCTTCGTGCTTGTTCCTTGACACAAGTAGTATGTAATGGAACCATTGTATTACATGAATCATGAACGGAGCTTATAGAAAAATTAATTGGAAAGTGGTCACTCAGACTGCTGGGTTTCTGGGTAATCCCAGAAACTGTCTGACAATGAATTCGAAGGCATAGATCATCTTGCTGTGTTATTGTTTTGATCAAAGTGTGAGTTGGATATTGTAGAGTTACATTTTCACTACACGATTGAAGATTTAACCTAGCCAGAACAAGATTAGATTCGATTTTATAATTAGTCAAACAGGGCAGCCTGATAACGAAGCTGTCAGTGTTCTTGAGCTCAAGAACACCAACAGCGACGATTTGTGTCTCTAAAGCCCTACAGCGACGGTTTATTTATTTTCTAATATCTGAATATTCCAGAAAATGATTAAAAATAGAAAATAAATTATAAAAATTACTAAAAATTGTTTTAAAAATCATTTTAAATTCTGAAAAATAACTTTTGATTATTTGGGACATTTTTCTTTTATAATTATAATTATTTGAATAAAAAATGATATTTAATCTATTTAATTAGTATATTAAAAAATTTAGAGAAAAATGATTTAATATTATGAAAAATTATTTTAAATAAGAATAATGTATTTAAAAATATTTTGAGTTATAAAATGTGACTTTTAATATTTTTGGAGAATTTTTATTAATAAATTACTATTAATGATATTAGGTTTATTTAATTATTAAATTAAATAAATATGATAAAAATGATTTTATTAATTTAAAAATCATTTTAAATAAGAATACAGTATTAGAAAATATTTTAAATTATAAATATAATTTTCAATATTTTTGGAGAATTTTCATTAATAAATTAATATTAATGATATTAGATTTATTTAAGTATTATATTAAATAAATGAATTAAAAATGATTTTATTGATTTAAAAATCATTTAAAAATGAGAAAAAAATGTTTTAAAAGTATTTTAAGTAATAATTAATGACTTTTAATATTTTGATAATAATTTCATTAATATTTAAATATTAAAGGTGATGATTTAAAAATAATTTTAATTACTTTAGAAATCATTTAGGTAGAATATTGATGATTTAAAAATATTTTAAGTTATTAACAATAACTTTAATATTTTGACAAATATAACATTAATATTTTTATATTATTAAATATTAATGATAATAAGATTATTTGATAATTAAATCATTTAAAAATGATTTAAGTGTTTAAAAAATTATTATAAATTATAATAATTGTTTATAAATTATTAAAGGCTTCCGAAAAATATTATAAACGATATTTGACTTATCTAAAATAATATTAAAGCTTAGAGACCAAGTTTAATTGACAATCAATGTGTTAATTGTCGAATAGGGTGACCAGAACACTGAGAATGGACCGAATTCCAACCAGACCGAAATAGTTAGACTAGATAAGTGTTTATATAGGTTATAAACACTAATGCAACTATGTGATAATGTGTCTAGGAGAAGTTTGACTGTAAAATACCGTGTTACGTGTTATAAATGATTGTGCTAATTGTGAGACCGATATTGTTGAATATAGGTCTTACGAACGAAGTTAATTATATTGTGTAGCTGTAATCAACGCGAAAGGCAAGTTTTTTAACTCAATCTTGAGTTATATTCCTTCAATTATTATGGTTAATTTTTGCTAATTATATCATGTCCAGGAAATTTATTGTTGATTATTCGCAGTTAGTGCATGTTTAATAATTCAAATTGAATTACTGATTCGGAGAATATACCATTATAGAATAACCGTTGTTGGATATTCATATTCGTAGAAGATAGAATTGACAGTACAGATAATTCATGTTTATTGTCAAATTATGTTGAGAAATATCTTAGCTAATTATTCTGGCTAGACGAACATTTGTTAGAACTTGATAAATTCGAGAAGAGAATTCAATTGTTATTGATAGATCGATGCCAATTATTTCGGCTAGATCGATAAGTAAATAGAATTTAAAATCACAGTATTTCGTTGTTAAATCAAAATCTTGATTCTGAGACTGAGAAAAACAACCTTTTATATAAAGGGAACAACATTTTTAAGTCGTATATTCGACCATTGCGCGCGACCTAAGTATTATGCATAATATAGGGTACAAGGAGTTGGCCGGCTCTAAGTACTTGCAGAGGGATATGATTTAATCTTTATGGTTATCTGATACACCTGCGTATGTATCAAAGTAAATCTTTGATAGATACCCGAGAAAATAAGTTTTAGATCTAGTGTGATCGCTCAGCATAAATCTGGAAAACATTCCACTTTGTTATTGCGTAGAATTGATCTTGATTATTCAATAGAATATCGTAGAAACTTTGAAAGCGTTGCGCTCTTTCATTATTAGATTATTGTGTTGCCTAGAATACGAGAAAACTTGTTATTGATTAACGATTTGTTCAGCTATTTCAAAGTTCACCGAACTTTGGTTTCATTCTATCAAAATAGATAGTATGTTCTTATTGATTCGTATACATTTATTGTATGTATTAACTTGCGGGGCAAACTTGTTGCTCACACTTGCTATAAATAAAATATTTCAGCTAGGAACGAAGAGGCCAGCGGGTCAAAGAAGAACAATGGTAAAGGAAAGATGCTGGAGTAGTTATAATGAACATTATTATTATGTTTGTTTTGTAAACCCTTTTTTGTTTATTTAAGGGGTATGTTGTAATTTTAAGGTTATTTGACCTGGGACTTATGTATTAATAACTTATGTTAATGAGTTATGTATTCCTATTTATATTTAAATGGGTAGTTATCTGTTATTATATTTTGGATCGTGAACACCAAACTCAGGGGTAAGGTTACCCGAATTTAGGGGTGTCACAATAACGGCGAAAGTGTTATCGTTAAAATTGTTGAACTACCCGGTACTAAAAGTACAGTAATACGCGTGGTTGCATAGTAGCACACGGTATTGATTATTGATGCTTACGTAAGAACTCACTCAGCTATACTCAATTATTGCTACAGTAATTGCTGCATCATATCTCTCATATTATTGATTCAATTATTGTCACAGTATCATCTGTATAATATGTTATATTATTAAATTAATAATTGAGACGACAAAGTTATTCACATTATTATTTGTAATATTGATAATGTCTAGAAGTTCTGTCAAGGAGAGGTTAGATAATCTAATTGCGCGCCAATAGGAAAAAATCCTTATCGAACAGCCCCCTCTTTCCTGGGAACGACCTGGTTGTTAAATATTGTGAATTATAATATTAATGATGAATAAGTTTGTGTTGATTAAATATGAAATTGATAGTTCTATTGTGTGAGAATTATTAGTGTTAGTGGAAATCAACATTTATTTCGATAGTAATTGATGTCTGGAGGTTATATTGATCAATCGGGTAATTAATTGGATAAATGAGCAATTAATTGTTATTAATTCACATGCTTATAACTATTTATTTACATGTGTGTACTATTGATTCACATTCTTGTACTATTAGGGGAGTTGGTGCAAGATTGATAATACTTGTATGACTAAATTAGAAATGGAGGTATAGTTGAAGGTACTATACTATAATTAATTTTTTCACATGTTTAGAACTATTGAGTCACATGATTTACTATTGATTCACATGATTTACTATTAGGAGAGGTGGAGCAAGTTTGATAGTACTTGCAGGACTAAATTAAAAATAAAAAAAAAACGGGAGGTATTGTACTGTAATATTTCGAGCCCCAAAACGTGCAATTATTGAAACTATATTTTCCTATAAATAGAAGCTCATTCTTTCTTCATTTCTTACCAATTCACAAAAGCTATAGAGCAATTATTATAGAGAGAAATTATAGAAAGAAAGAAGAAGAGAAGTCTGCTACCTCATTATTCCAGTATCCAGTTTTTTCTAAGGTAAGGGCTATTATTTATTTAATATTCTGAAAAGAAATTATTTTTCGTATTCGTATGAATATTTTTTTCGTTTAATAATCGTAAGGGGTATTATTCTTTCTTATTCATGAAGAGAGCTTCTATTATTCCATTCTTTATTATTATGTTAGAATAACTTATCTATGCGAAGTACCGCATACATGGTGAAATTCTTCTGTTATTCCATTTTTTATTATTATGTTGGAATAACCTGTCTATGCGAAGTACCGCATACTTATTCCATTCTTTATTATTCTGTTGGAATATTCTGTTAGTGCGGATTACGCATGACCTGGTTCCATTCTTTATTATTCTATTAGAATATCCTGTCTGTGCGTATTACACATGACCTGGTTCCATTATTTATTATTATGTTGGAATAACATGTCTGTGCGATCTATTGCATGCCTGGTGAATTATTCTGTTATTCCATTCTTTATTATTCTGTTGAAATAACCTATCTATGTGGATTATCTCATGCATGATGA
Source organism: Panax notoginseng (assembly GCA_016801055.1). NCBI lineage: Eukaryota > Viridiplantae > Streptophyta > Magnoliopsida > Apiales > Araliaceae > Panax > Panax notoginseng. Next base: position 191,848,284 of record CM029014.1, read on the forward strand.
ATGATCCTTTGTATTCATTCCTTATTAAATTGTGGAAATGATCTGTCTATGTGGATTACTGCATGGCGGGTGAAAATCCATTTACAGTTTCGTATATTCTATTATACTCGTATGAGATATCATTTCATTTGTACTAGTCATGAAATATCATTATATTTGGTATTTTATTTATGAATTACTATTCACGAGTTACTATTCACCTAGTTACTATTCACACTAGTATTATTTACTCGGGTATTCGGGGTACTTTTCGTGTCAGAGTACTATTCACGAGTTACTATTCACCCAAATTACTATTCACCAGAATATTATTCACTCGGGTATTTGGGGTACTTTTCATGTCGGAATACTATTCACGAGGTACCATTCCCGAAGTACTATTCACGGGGTACTATTTACCTAAAAAATATATTTCTTTTTTGTCCAAATTATTTTTAGAACATGAATATTATTCTTGAATTTTACTCCACAAAGCAGTATCATGTTGACAATTTGGATATTTTTAAACTCTGGATAAATTTAAAGTCTTTATTATTTATCCTTGATTTCGTTTGATTAATACTTATATCATTGTCATCATCCTCATGCTTATATTGTGATGAAAGTCATCTTTAGCTTACATGCATAGATGGACTGTTGTTTATTGGTTTTATAGTCGTATATCTTTGGCTTACGTGCAAAGATGGACAGGTGTATTACATGATTATAACCACTGGTGATAATAACGAATATCCTTGGCCCGTAGTGTATGGATAATTCGATGATGTGATTGGCAGGATCATGACCATTCATTAACAGTTGAATGTCTTTGGCCGTAGTGCACTGACATGCAATTGATTGGTATGATCATGACCACTAGTTTTATAGTTGAATATCTTTGGCCTGTAGTGCAAAGATAGACAACTGATTGGTATGATCATTGTTATTACATTTGAATATCTTTAGCCTCTGGGGTAAGGATATTGAGTAAACATTCTATTAAGCCTTTATGGCTGTTGATTTACATGATTATAAATATGAATTGTGGATTTAACTATAATCTTTGGTGGTTTAGGTGAAGACAGGTGATGATAGTTCTTTTTGTCATGGGTATAACAAAGAATTGTTGTTGAGTATTACAGGAATGAAATATTAACGATGGACTTTTAATCTAGAATAGATAGTAGACATTAGGTTCTACTTGACTCTTGTAATGGATTGCTTATTCTGCTTCAGTTGTTGATCTAAAACTTGTTGTCTATTATATTCCATCAGTTATTATACTGTTGAAGGCTAAGGATAATTTATTCTGCATTATCTTAGTCATAATAATTCTTATTGGGCTGGTTGAGCTCACCCTTTTCTTTCACTGTTCTCTTCACGAAATGAGAATATAGCTGGGACTGGTCGGTGAATGGATTGAAGGTCCAAGATGGTGGCTATAGTAGTCCTCACTATTCTATAAAATAGTGTGACAGTAAATATAATGAGGACTCCATTTGAGTTTGAATACTGTCTATAAGACAATATTTGTATTAAAACTCTCAGTTTATATTTTGTCGTATTTTACATGACTGTTGTAAAATTAAGTTGTATTTGAATTTTGTACCATGTATCTGGCAACTCAAGATGGGTGATGTATACCTGTTTTGGGGGCATCACAGAAAGGGTAGCAATTATATGTTTGTTTATGATAATATGTTATAATAACATTTTACCTACCATCCTTGTATGTTTTCAAAGCATTAAATCCAAACAATATATAGTAATTGGATTATTTTAAAAGTTATAGAGTATAAAAGTGTAAATATGGCCATATGGCCCTTACGTATGAAATTTATACGTTAATCATATGTTGTATCATAAATTTTACACTTGTATGTAATTATGTATGTTAAAATGAAGAAGACAAAAATCGAATGGACAGATTCTGTGTTATAACGAACCCGTAGTGTTAATTTTTATGTTTTATGTTCAAAACTTTCAAGAACATCAAGAACAGTGTTTTGATTCTGTAAATTACGTGTTTTAACTTGTTAAAATCATGCTAGAAGGGTTGGGTAGTAGTTATATGTGTATTACAGTGTTTGGGTATGTCTAAATTAGTGTAAGAATAAATTAATTGGAGGTTTTGGCCATGTTATGCAATTTTTTGCGAATTACAAAACCGATACTGGTTCGCCGCGCCGCAGCGTCGGCTGCAGGCATAATCTCCGCACCGTAGCGCTAATGTCCAGGTCCCAGCACGGGCCGCGCTGAGAACAAGCCCAATGGTGGCGCCGCAGCGCCACTCTACAGAATGTCCAGAAATGATTTTCTTAAATTGTTCAAGTCCAGGAATGTAATAGTAACCTAATCTAATGAACATAAAAATGTGTTAGACATAAAATGTGATGTTAAAATAGGTACTTAACATGTCAATAAGGCATTTACATGTTGATTGAATTTTTGAAGGCATATTTAGCGTATTGTTCGTATAGTGTGATATTATGTGAAATATGCATGATAATTTGACTAAGTATAGTCATAACCAGAGTTTAAACAAAAGAATGAACTTGTGATGTCTAGTTACATGATAATTAACTGGTATTGTGAATGTAAATGGTATGTAGGATTAAATCAAGGAACACGTATAATTAACGTGTAATCTACGCATGAGGCAAGTTTCCTAACCCTACTTGTTATCGTTATTCAAGTTTATAATCCTTACATCTTTACACTGAGAAAATTCTAGACTTATATTCTATATTAATCAAGTTCAATATGTTACATTAAAGATCTTTTCAAAGTATGATTGCTGTTGTACAATTCTTATTCCATTGTATACCTCTTGAGTTATTATTCAATTTGAATACCAGTTATTGTTGAACCTTGTAAGACTAGTGAACCCTATTGATTCGACTAGTCCATAGTTGATGAACGTTCTAAATTTCAGAACCTTTGTTGAATTATCCAAACCAAACTTCCTTTGGTGCGGACTCGAATGTCAAACTGAGATGAACAACCTTGTAAAGGGGATTACTTATGCGTTAGCGTTAAGATATTGTGCACAGTATGATACTAAGGGCTGATCCCTCTAAGTACGAGTAGAAGAGTCCATAGTCTTATTTCTGTTAAAGGTTTCAAGTATAACCCTTGATAACCTATAACATAGTTCAAGGTCTTATGACCCTCAGAAGTTCTTTTGGTTCTTATTATTCATTCTTGATTCAAAAGTTGAGTTCTTATTCCAGAAGTCTTTGTTTCACCCGCATGTTATTATATTATTTTTTCATTATTTTACTTGTGGACAACCGTGATCACTCTTGCGTAATAATAACATTGTAGTTAAGAACGAAAGGTTCGACGAGCCTTCTACTAGTAAAAGCAAGAGCAAGATTAACAAGTGATGAGGACTTGTTGTTTATATAATTTTGTAATTATGTTTTCAGACTTATGTTAATGTTGTGTAAGACTATTATTTATTTTTATTTTCGCATTTAAGGTTTAAGGTTAGTATGACCTGAGATTTATGTATTTATTTTCTAATGATGTAACTCCTTAAGGAGAGGATTTATTTCTATCTATTTATGTTTTCATTATTTATGGGTAGATAGACATATGATGTTTGAATAGTGAATACCAAATTACGTGAGAATTGAAGTACTTGGATTTAGGGGTGTCACAAAAAATATGTCAAATTATTAAAAGTTAATTTTTATAACTTAAAATAATTTTTAAAACTATTTTTGGAATTTTTAATAATTAATTTCTATTTTTAAATGATTTTTTGGAAAATAAATAAAATAAAATAAATAAAAACGTCGCTATAGCCTTTAGCGACAGAATCTGTCGCTGAAGGTGTTCTTGATGAAATCCAGAAATGCATGTCAGTGATAAAGATGTCACGTTTGACCATCATTTGCTCCATGATCCTAAAGTATTTTGGTCAGCCTAAAGTGTTCAGATTATAGTATATATGTAATACTACCATCATCAATCAAGTTCATGGCTAACACGTATCGCATCTGAGAGATCTAAGCTCTCAAAAACGTTGTCAGACATGTTCTTCACGTTTTAGGCAGCCCAGAAACGTGAAGTCATGACCGGTCAACGAAATTCATGGCCTTAAATCATGCAACCTATTCATGTTATGGGTGGTCTAGACGCCGGGCCTTCTAGAGTACCTAACATGGTATATGATTGAAACAGTTTCAAAGTCTAAATATCATAAGTCAGAAAGATCTAAGCCAATGAAAAGACTGTCAGAGTTGTTCTTCATTTTCCGGGTTACCCAGAAATGAAGAACAATTCGACTATGCATATTTGGGCTTCCACAACTTGCAATCCATGTGATGGTTTTGAGATTTAAGACTTCTTGTGTATATACAACATGTACATGAAGAGATCCATCACTTAAACTACATATAACAACAACCGAAGCGCTAGATCCATACCGGTCAAACCATGTCAGACGACATGATCATACGTTTTCTGGGTTACCCAGAAAACGCATTTCATGTTCGTTCGGCTTGGTTTGACCGTCCACTATGATCAACCTATTTCATGCTTAGAAGATCTAAAAGCTTAAATCAACAGATCATGTAACATATTACAACATGGATACAAGAACAGAATCAAAACAACAAACAACTGACAGATCATGGCTTGACAAAATCTTGTCAGGCACTGATTTTGAGTTTCTGGGTTACCCAAAAACTCTCTGGTCAAGCTAGGTCAACGGTGTTTGACCATGATTATCTGACATTCTATGCATGATTTGGTCCTGCTACAAGTTCTAGATCACAGATCTCATAGCACACTACATGTTAAAACATTAAAAACACAAAAATCATTAACATCCAGAGATCTACAAGACCTGACATTTGCTTGTCAGTCAACAAAAAAAAATCCAAATTTTTAAAATCATCAAATTCGAGCCTATAGATATTATGGATCTAACATCCATCAACCCAGATCATCAATATACACTATAAACAACATGTTTTAACACTCAATCATAACTTTTATCATAGGAAGCAAGATCAGATTTTAAAATTAGGGTTATACCTCTTTTGAACAAATTCTTGATTCTTAGCTACTGATCTGTTAAAGGAAGTAGTGGGGCTTGGTTTAGAGACTGATCTACTTATAATATTTCATAGGTTAGAGAGAGAGGGGGTCTTGGATGAATGTTGGTGATCAAATGAGCTAAATGAAGCACTTTCTCTTTCTAATGCTATATATATAATGTTGTAATGAAATGGCTAAGTTGTTGAGGCTGACTTGTTGGAGTTTATTTAGTCACATGGGAGTCAAGGTTAGTTCACCAACTCCAATCTTGGCAAGATTTGCAAGTAAGCTTCAATAATGCACAAAAGGGTATTTTTATCATTTGACTTAGAATTTTAATGGCACAAATGTAAACTTGCCAAACCCTTAGGGTATAACCCTTAGGGTTTAATCCTAAGGTTTTTCAAAAAATGTATTTCTAGGATTTCAATTAGGGCTAAAATAAAATAAATAAAAATAAAATTAGTTTCCTAAAATGTAATTTAGAGTTTACTAATTATAATTAGTTTTCTAATTACATTACTTGAACATATAGGGTTTAAGATCCCATAATTAGCATTAAGGCTAACAATTAGCAATTAGGGTTTTATTTTAGCAAATTAGGGTTACTAATTTAAAAATTCGGGTTTCTAACAATTAGGGTTTTCAAATATTAATTAGGGTTTTCTCTAATTAATATTAAATCTAATAATACATAACATAAATCATATAACACCATTACTACACAGTCTTGAACTCATAATTGATTTTTAAAATAGGGTTTAACAAACTAATATTAGGGTTTTGACATGTTATACCATAATTGACCAATCATTATCGGTCTATACAAATAATACATATTTATAGCACTGAAATAATTAATATAATATTATATTAATAGTCTTATTCCTTATTCCAAATCCAGAATTAGGATTTGGATTCCATATATGATATATCTTTCAAATACGTAGCATAATTAGTTAAATTAAAATAATTAACTTAACTAATTAGAATAAACTCATATAATAAAATATTTATTATAATAATTCTAATAATCATTTCATATATTATTTAAATAATATATATTCATATTTTTATGGAAAATAAATAATAAAAACCCTTTTACTATAAAATTAATTACTATAACAATATAATTTAAACTGATCAATTATTCTAAAATAAAATTATTTATAATTATTTAGGTAATAAATAAATTTTTATTTATTACAAATATACATACACATTACCTGGCACATATTCTCACCTTTAAATAAATAATTAAAAAAAATTATATGCAAAATAATTTTATACACATTGTTATTCCATCCAACATGTGGGCCCCATCCCACATGTCACTTTCACACACATAATATATATATATATATATATATATATATATATATATATATATATATATATACACACACACACACACACACACACACACACACAATAATTTTATACCGATTACTTTGAAAAATGGGTAAATGGGGGTTCAAATAATACGCCAGAATTTACAACAAATACTTCATAAAAAGTCTCTCAATATTTTTAACAATATTTATTCATCATTATTATAACTCGCAATATTAACAACCAAATCGTTCCCAGGAAAGAGGGGCTTTCCGATATGGATTTCTCCCTATTGGCGCGCAATTAGGTGACCAAATCCCTTTCCTCGACAGAACTTTCTAGACATTGTTAATTATGCAGATAATAATATGAATAATTTGTCATCTCAATTATTGATTCAATAACATATAAAATATTGACAATAATTGAATCAAATAACGTGAGATACTATGCAACAATTACTGTAGCAATAATTAAATATAACTGAGTAACTTCTCACGTAAGCATCAATAATCAATACCGTGTGCTACTATGCAACCACGCGTATTACTGTACTTTTCATCACCGGGTAATTCAACCGTTAACGGTAAAAGTTTTGCCATTATTTTTATAAAAAGATATTTCTGTCGTTTTCTAATTTCGACAATAATTTCGTTGTGGGGTCCACCAATGATTGTGTCGTCGTATGAATATTTCCTGTTAAAACGAATATTCCCCGACCAATCGAATATTTTATAACAACTTGCATACTTTGTAAAATTTATAAATATTACCCACAACTATAACATTATGTCAAATTCACACCATAATATTCAAAATTATATATCAAGAAAAATTTAATCTTTATTTATGAAAGTTGGGGTCTTACATCCGCATAACTCTTTTGTCGATCATGTGCCATTTGTATACGTTTTTTGGATTATTTGAATCTTCTCTGTAGTCATACGTACCAACTCTGGTCCCAACAATGTTGCTTCACCCACCTCATCCTAACATACTGGAGAGCGACACTTTCGTCCATATAATGTTTCGAATGGAGCCACACCTATACTTGCCTGATAACTGTTGTTATAGGAGAATTCCACCAATGGTAAGTACTTATCCCAACTCCCTTTGAAGTCTAGAACACAAAGTCTCAATAGATCTTCATGAGTTTGAATAGTCCTTTCCGATTGCCCGTCCGTTTGAGGATGGTATGCCGAACTAAATCGTAAATCCGTGTCCATAGCTTTCTGCAAACTAACCCAAAATTGTGAAGTAAATCCTGGGTCACAATCTAAAACTATGCATACTGGCATGCCATGCAATCTCACAATCTCATTCATGAATATATAAGCAAGATGTTTAAGGGAATAATTCTCTCGTATCGGCAAGAAATGAGCAGACTTGGTTAATCTATCAACAATAATCCAAATCACATCTATGCCTTGAGAAACCTTGGGAAGACCCGTAACGAAATTCATGGTAATGTGTTCCCACTTCTATTTCAGAATCTCAAGTGGTTGCAATGGACCCTTTGGTACTTGATGCTCCTCCTTTACACATTGACAAGTTAAACACCTCAAGATAAACTCCGTGATCTCTCTCTTCATATTGCTCCACCAAAATGTATGTCAAAGATCATGATATATTTTGATACTCCCAGGATGGATTGCAAACGGTGTATTGTGTGCCTCCATCATGATTCTATGCTTTAAGTCAAAATCGTTAGGAACGTAAAGTCTGGAGTTAACTCGAAGTATTCCTTCTCCATCGATTCTTGCTTCTGGAATAACACATTCTTGTACTTTCTTCTTCATACGCATCAGCTCTGGGTCTATGGCTTGAGCAGCTTTAACTTTATTGATTAAAGTCGGTTCTCCTCGTATATTTGATATCATCACGTGGGTACTTGGAGCCTTTAACTCTATCTCCATCCTTTGTAAGTCGTACAAAATGGGTCTTTGTGTTAACAACATCGCACTCGTACCCGCATACGATCTTCTACTCAATGCGTCAGCTACCACATTTGCTTTTCCAGGATGATATTGAATGGTATGGTCGTAATCTTTCAATAGCTCGAGCCAACGTCATTGCCGCATGTTGAGTTCCTTTTGGGTGAAGAAATATTTGAGGCTTTTATGATCCGTATAAATCTCCACTTTCTCCCCATACAGGTAGTGTCTCTAGATGTTCAACGCGAAAACAACTGCTGCCAACTCCAGATGATGAGTAGGATAATTCCTCTCATATTCTTTGAGTTGCCGCGAGGCATAGGCTATGACTTTCCCATGTTACATGAGAACACATCCTAACCCTTTGCCCGAAGCATCGTTGTAGATAACAAATCCATCCGAACCAGATGGTAATGTCAAAACAGGTGTCGAAATGAGTCTCCTCTTGAGCTCTTGGAAACTCTTCTCGCATTTCTCGCTCTATACAAATTTTGTATCTTTCCGAGTCAGCTAAGTTAATGGAGTAGCGATTCGAGAAAATCCTTCCACGAATCTCTGATAATAACCAGCTAAGTCTAGAAAGCTACGTACTTCGGTCACCAACTTCGGTTGCTCCCAACTTTGTATTGCTTCAATCTTCACAGGGTCAACAGATACTCCATGTTTTGACACCACGTGCCCAAGGAATGCTACTTCCTCAAGCCGAAACTCGCATTTCTTCAGCTTGGCATATAGCTTGTTATCACAAAGCCTTTGAAGTACTAGCTTCAAATGGTGCTCATGATCTTCACCACTTTTGGAATAGATGAGGATGTCATCAATAAAGACAACAACGAACTGATCCAAATATACCTTGAACACACGGTTCATCATATCCAAGAAAGCAGCAAGAGCATTAGTCAATCCAAAAGATATGACTAAGAATTCATAATGCCCGTACCGAGTTCTGAAGGCAGTCTTTGGAATATTCTCAGTTTTAATCTTCAGCTAATGATATCCAGAATGAAGATCGATCTTTGAAAAGAATTGTGCTCCTTGCAACTGGTTGAACATGTCATCAATACGAGGTAGCGGATACCTATTCTTGATGGTGACATGGTTAAATTCCCGATAGTCAATACAAAGTCGCATACTCCCGTCTTTCTTCTTTACGAGTAAAACAGGAGCACCCTAAGGAGATGTACTAGGAAGAATGAAACCGATGTCTAACAACTCCTGCAGTTGGACCTTTAACTCCTGAAGTTCAATAGGAGCCATTCGATATGGGGTTTTAGAAATGGGTTTTGTACCAAGTTCAAGGTCAATAATGAATTCAACTTCACGTTCTGGGGGTAGACCGGGAAGTTCTTTAGGAAATATGTCAGGAAATTCACTAACAACAGAAATTTTATTCGAATCTGACGTATTTTTGTTCAAGTCCATGACATGGGCTAAGAAAGCTTGACATCTGCTTTTTAATAAATGAATGGCTTTATGGCTTGATATGACAGTGATCGACTTTAGTGGTTTGGTTGCTTGAATTCACATAATAGGTTGGTTAGGAATATGAAAACTAACAACCTTACGAAAACAATCAATTTTGGCATGATGACTAGTTAACCAATCAATCCCTAAAATCACATCAAATAAAAGTATTTTCAAAGAAATAAGATTTGTAGGTAATGTAATAGTCGCAACCTGAGTCAAGCAAGATTTATAAACTATGGATGTAACGAAAGTTTCTCCTAACGGAGTTTCAATATAAGTCAAAGTCTAATTTCTCAGGGGTCAAGTTCAAACGTTGAGCACAAGCAGGAAATACAAAAGAATAGGTAGAACCGGTATCTAATAAGGTATAAACTTTGCAAGAGTTTATGATTAGCTTACCCGTGATCACCTCGTTCGGGTTCCTCGGTTTTTGGGAAGTTACGAAAAGCGTTCTCACTTGAACCACTGATTTTGACTTGTCTGGGGCAGCCTTTGGTGCCATCATTACCGCTAGAATTGACTTTCGCTATAGGGCATATTCCACCCTCAACTGCTTCATCGTACTCTTGTTCTATGATCTAAATCATTAATCTTCGATCCATATCGAATTAGGGTTGACCGCAATGTACATGGTAATTCAAAACTCGATGTTGGGTTCTCCCAATTGCTGTCCAAAAAGAGAAATTCATATAATCTATTTTAGCCTTCTTTGATCGGACTTCTCTTTCCACAATATCAACGCGCCATGCGACTTTTACCCATGCATCCTTCATTCTCACTCGTTCAGTTGTTTCTTCTTTCAGCTGATCCTGGACATTTGAATTCTTAGATTCCAGCTTTATTATCTTATACTCTGCCAAAGAGTGCTTCTGTTCAAGCATCACATATCGGGTAACACAAGCTTGAATTGTTGCATCCTTTTACTCCACGACTGCCTGCCGTTCTTCAGCCTGCTCTTCTAACTCATGAATACGATTTTGCAGTTCTACATTTCGATCATAAAGTTCTCCTAATAAATCTCCCTCGGGTTCCTCTTCTTCCTCACTCTCAGCTGCTACCTCTGCGACTAGCTCAGGTGCAACTATTAATTCTTCACTCACCACGTGGATATCTCTAATTTCCTCTTCATTTGACATCCTACAATCAAGTTTAATAACTTAATTAGTACTCCCTAATAAAATCTTTGTTATAACAAAATATTAAACTCCAATATTTATTCTTTAAATGAATCTCCTCGATTCATCACTTAAAGCTCTATATGAGTTCATCTCTTGACTTTTAGATGTCATTTTCAAATACTGCCATAAAACAAGGGTTAATTAAAGAAATTAATATACCACGTATTATCTGACCGACCAAACAAATAAGCTTAGGTAGGACACACTAGCGAAGGATTTACTCGTCTCTCCCCTCCTAGTTCTAACCCCATATCTCCCTTAGAGATCATATCCCTAAGCTCTGATACCAACTGTGACACCCCCAAAATAGGTCCACACAACCCATTCTAAGTCGTCAAATACATGGTACAGAAAATAACTACAACTTCATTATTACAATTATCGTGCAAAATACGACAACACATATGCTCTGAGTTTAAATACAAATATTATCTTCTAGATAATATTCAAACTCAAATAAGTCTCATTATAATTATTGATACACTATTTTACAAAATAGTGAAGACTGCTAAAACAACTGCCTTGAAACATCACTCCACACCCCGACTAGTTCCCGCTATATTCTCGTCTCCTGAGAAGAAAAATAGAATAAAAAGGAAAAGGGTGAGCTCAACTAGCCCAGTAAAAAATATTATAACTAAGATAATGTAGAACAAATTATCCTTAGTCCTTAACAGGGAAAAATCTGATAGAATATAATAGACAACAAGTTTTAGATCAACAACTGCAGTGGAAACAACAATCCATTAGAACATGAAATCTACTATCTTCTATGATTTAAAAAGTTCATCATCAATATTTTATCCCAGTGACATCAATCAATATACATTTTGAATTAAATATTCATCTTTGTACAATGGGCCAAAGATATTCATTTGTATCACTAGTTGGTCATGTTTATCTCAACACCTGTCCATCTTTACACTACGGACCAAAGATATTCATCAAGTAATCATTCATCTTTGCACTACATGCCAAAGATATTTAGTTATATCACCATTTAGGATTGAGGATGATGAAAAATATTCTAAAGAAAACGAATTCAGTGAGATAAAAGAACAAAGATTAGGAATTCGTATTTCAGTTTATCCAAGTTCAAAAATACTTCATAATAATCAATTGTGGAGAAAAATTAAAGAATGAAGATCAAAACATGGATACAATCAAAGATAGTAACCATAATAGATAACTTGGAAAAAGAAAAGAAAATTTAATTTTTCTGTGAATAGTGTCGTATTCGTGAATAGTGTCATATACGTGAATAGTGTCGTGTAATACTGTTAGAGTTTATGCCCTAGAGGCCAATTATTTGATATAATTGTTTAACATTTTGATATTATATTTGATTAAATAAATAAATGATTTTATTATGATTTTATTTACTGCGTTATATAAATGTTAACATAATAAAAGTCCTTAGAATAATGATACAAATTATATAGCTTTAAGTAAGTGACTTGAACATGAGATTATATAATTACAATTAGTATCATTGCTCTTAAATGTCCCTAGTCGAGTATCATTGTCAATGGGACAACAATGATACATTGAGACTAGTATGTAGATTGACTGATGACCAAATCTCATTGGTCATAAATATATGAGATATTGAGTCAATGTTTAGGTACATGTTAGAGAACGATGTACCGGACAGACCCACCATGAGAATTCTATGTGGAGCATTATGCAAAGTGTCATTAGCAATTCTTATAGTGACAATGATGTAATGATCCTCCAACCTAAAATCACTATATTACTACACGAGAATTTATGTACTTTGATATCATCAAAGGTCACCTTTAATAGGGTGGACTATAAAGGTGATTATTGGGTACATCATGAATCGTGTGAGGAATATGAGTGATCTAGATGGAATTTAACCCTCCTATATAATTGGGGTAATATGTCATAGTCCTACTGAAGATCGTAGAGTGGTCCAAACATTTATCGAGAAAAATCAGAGATCGTAGTGTGCTCTCGGAAGTGCAGAGTCTACAAGTCAAGCAAGTGAAGATCGTAGTATGCCAGTCCTTAAGAGAAATAGTAGTGTTCTCGTTTGCTAGTATCGAATCAAATACCAAGGTGACAAGACACCACGATCAGAATCACAGAGCTTTATCTGTCAATAGCATCGAGCCTTGTCCATTTGTTCAAAGAATAAATCACAACAAATATGGAATGGGTTATAAACGTTAAAGTCCTCGGGAGCCTCAATGACACAACATTCATCCTTAGTATATAATAAAGAAACGTATTGAAGAAGCTAAGGAAAGGACTATGGGTCAGCAGAAAACACCTTTTCAGGTGTTAGGTGAGACAACAGTCTGCTGTGTTAGTGGGCCAGACTGCAAATCATAAGTTGTGCAAAAAGTCTTCATCAAAGCTCTGAAATGTCAAACGCATTTAATTCTTCAACGGATGTCTTCAACGGATACATTTAAAAGACATCATATATACGAAACATAAGCAGATGAAAAGAAAAAGCAAGCATTAAAAACGTTGTAGAACACTCAACGCTCAACTCTACGATCTCAAGAAGATGACTTGCTCAGCTACTCAATTCTTTCAAAAATAATCTTAACGGCAATTGAGTAGCACCATTTAAGAACTCAACTATTATCAAGTGAAGTAAGAAGTTCCAAGTCAGAAGGACTTGAAGAGTTCTAAGTGAACTGAGAAGTGCCAAGTCTGCTGGACTTAAAGAGTTCAAAAGTGAACTAAGTAGTTTCAAGACTGTTTGTCTTGAAGGAATCTGTGAGATTAAGAAAGTGTAAAGATATTCTTAGTGGATTTCCTACTCAAGGAGCAAAAGAGTGGACTAGGAGCTTTAAGTGCTCTGAACCACTTAAAAACACTGTGTCTCTTATATTCTTGCTATAACTGCTATAACTGTCATAACTGTTTAACTTCCATTAACCCGTTATCTTAAAGGAAAAATAAACAAATCACAATTCCGTTGTGTTTAAATCATTATCAAAACTAACAAGTATTTTGAAAAGAATTTAAAATATCTATTCAACCCCCCCTTCTAGATAACAATTGTGCCTCTGGGAACTAACAATTAGTATTAGAGTAGGTTCTATCAAATAGCTTACCAAGCTTAAGTAGATCCAATGGCACATCTGATAAGCGAATCAAAGACTAGAGGAGGCAGCAAGCCACCTATGTGCAACAAAGATAAATTCGCCAACTGGAAAGTTCCTATGCAGGCCTATACGGATTCAATAGATGAAGATCTATTTGAAACTGTTCAGAATGGGCCCTAAGTTCCTACAAAGCTTGCACCAACTTCAGACGACCTAAACAGAATTCAGATCAAGATTAAAGAAGAATGGACTGACAACGAAAAGAAAGCTGTCAAACTCGACAAAAAGGATAAGAATATTTTGTTCCAATCTTTATAAGATGACCTGTTCGAGAAAGTGGTCAATAGCAAAATAGCAAAGGAAGTATAGGAAGCATTTCTCATCATACATGAAGGAACAGAAGAAGTCAGAGAAAACAAGCAATCTCTCCTGACTCAACAATATGAAATGTTTGCACATGTGACGCCCCCAAAATTAGGTATACATCACTCATCTTTAGTCGTCAGATACATGGTACAGAATTCAAATACAACTTAATAATACAACTGTCATGTACAATACGACAAAACATAAACTGTGAGTTTGAATACAAATATTATCTTCTAGAGAGTATCCATACTTAAAAGGAGTCATCATTACAATTATTATCACACTATTACATAGAATAGTGATGATTACTAATGCTATCATCTGGTCCATCACTCCGTTTCCCGACTCGTCCCAACTATATTTTCATTTCCTAAAGAGAACATTGAAAGAAAGGGTGAGCTCAACTAGCCCAGTAAGAAATATTATGTCTCAGATAATGTAGAATAAATTATCATTAGTCTTCAACAATGTTAAACTGATAAAATACAATAAACATCAAGTTTAACTACAGCGAAACCATCAATCCATTAAAAGAGTCAAGTAGAGAATAAAATCTACTATCTTTTATGATTTAAAAGATTTTTCATGACTTTTATCGCTGGGACTCAGCTTAATAAATAATTCACATCATCAAATCACCCATGCACTGCGGCCAAGGATATTATTTAGTATCACGACCACGAATTATCCATGCACTACGGCTAAAGATAATCATGTTTTTATCAACAGTCCTGATCATGCCATAAAACAATTCATCTTTGCACTACAGCCAAAGAGAATCCATAACCATAATCATATCAAAAACTGTCCATCAACGCACTACGGGCCAATGAGGACTTTTTCCACATCATTTGTAACATTACGGTCATGATTATACCGAATAATCTCTGGTCATAATCATACCAAGTCCATCTATGCACTACAGGCCATAGATGACTTTCAACAAAATATAAACATGAGGATGATGACAATGATATAAGAATTCAATAAAACAAGTTCAAGAATTAATTTATCTAGGAACTGATAACGTCCAAATTGTCAACATGATACTGCTTTGTAGAGTAAAATTCAAGAATGCGCAGAAGAATATTTCCATGAAAAGATACTGGATGAAGCGCAAATATCAAGGATATTCTGCTAATTTCATGGAGTATATAAGTCAAAGTTTTAACCAACTAAGTATAATAAAGAATGGAATAACAAAAGAAATCACTATGCATGCGATAGACCGCACAGACAGGTTATTCCAACAGAAAAATAAATAGTGGAACTAGGTCATGCGTAAATGCACCGACAGGATATTCCGACAGAATAATAAATAATGGAACCAGGTCCGGCGTAAACTCACAGACAGGATATTCTGACAGAATAATAAATAATAGAACCAGGTCCGGCGTAAAATACACAGACAGAATATTCCGACAGAATACTAAATAATGGAACCAGGTCCGGCATAAAACGTACAGACATGATATTCCAACAGAATAATAAATAATGTAATAACAGAAGAATTTCACCAGGTATAGGGTAGCCCGCGTATACAGGTTATTCCAGCAGAATAATAAAGAATGGAATAATAAAAGTATTTCACCAAGTATAGGGTAGCCCACGTATACAGGTTATTCCAACAGAATAATAAAGAATGGAATAACAGAAGTTCTCTTCATGAATAAGAAAGAAAGAATACCCTTTACGAGTACAATAAATAATATCCCTTACCGTAAAAGAAACTTGATATCGAAGTAGTGAAGTAGCAGAATACTTTTCTTCTCTCTCTCTCTCTCTATAATTTCTCTCTCTGGAGTTTCAGTGAATTCGTAAGAAATAATGAAGGAATGAGCTTCTATTTATAGAAAAATGGACTGCATAGTAACTAACTCATGAACGGTCTAGATTGATTTACTTTAATCTAACGGTCCATATTTAAAACAAAATCTTATAAATAAAATATAATATATTATATTTATAATCTAATAAAACGAATAACTTTATAAAAGATTTTACTATGCAAACACTATGCAGGCACTATGCAAACACTATGCATAATAAAATATAATATATTCTAATTATTGTCTAATAAAACAGATAACTTTATAAAAGTATTCTATTTTATATAAAAAGATTTTACTATTAGCCTAATAAAACGAATAACTTTATAAAAGTATTCTGTTTTATATAAAAAGCTTTTCTGTTTTATTACATTAATAATACCCATAAAACAAAACTGAGGGACTTATCACGTAAGCCTTAATAATCAATACCGTATGCTACTATGCAACCACACGTATTACTGTACTTTTACTACCGAGTAGTTCAACAGTATTAACGGTAAAACTTCTGCCGTTATTTTAAAAAAATATTTTTGTCGTTTTCTCAATCCGACAATAATTATGTTGTAAGGTCCACCAATAATTGTGCCGTCGTACGAATATTCCCCGACAAAAATAATATTTCCCGACCAATCAAATATAATACAACAACTTGCATACTTTGAAAAATTTATAAATATTACCCACAACTATAACATTATATCAAATCCACACCATAATATTCAAAAAAAACATTTCGAGAAATTTAAATCTTTATTCATAAAATCTGGGGTCTCACAATCTCCCTTCCTTATGAAATTTCGCCCTCGAAATTTACGTACGCACTTGATATGCCAAAGAGGTGAGGATACCTTGACTTCACTTCAAATTCTAACTCTTGAGGTATAACCTTTGAACGTCGAATATGATCCTTCTTATCCAAGATGTTAACACGTGTCTCCTCATACGTTAAATCTTCTGCTATCTCGTCCGGTTTAAAATTAATAATGTGGTTCGGGTCGTCCACATATTTACGTAACATCGATATGAAAAAAACGTTCTGAACACGCAACATACTTGGCGATAAAACGAGTCTATAAGCCACAGTTCCTACTTGATCGAGGATTTCAAATGGGCCAATTAAATCGAGGGTTGAGATAACGCCTTCTTAAACCTTCTTCTTCACATTCATCAGATCTAAGTATGTAGCTTGAGCGGCTTTAACTTTATCGATTAAAGTCGACTATACTCGTATATTCGTTATCTTCACGTGGGTTCGTATATTCGCACTCGTATACACATACGATCTTTTACTTAACGCGTCAGCTACCACATTTGATTTTCCACGATGATATTGAATGGTACGATCGCAATCTTCAACAGCTCGAGCCAACGTCTTTGGCACATTACACGTTTGTTTTTGTTGAAGAAATATTTGAGGGTTTAAGAAATGGGTTTTGTATTGGGATCAATACAAAATTCGATTTCACGCTCTAGGGTAGGCTAAGAAGTCTTCACGAATACGTCAGGAAATTTATTAACAATAGAAATATCGTTCAAAACTGTGACCCTTATCCAAGACTTGGATAGCACGTCACATTGATAATTATCAACTTGCCATCATTATTCATGGCGTCGCCAACAGAAAGTCTAGCTTCGGTGCATTCCACACAAGGAAGTCACCAGATAAAGGCTCAGGGCTTTTTACTTATGGCTTGATATGACAATGATTGACTTTAGTGGTTTGGTTACTTTGAATTTGCATAACAGGTTGGTTAGGAGTATGAAAGCTAACAACCTTACAAAAAAACATGATGAGTAGTTAACCAATCGATTCCTAAAATAACATCAAAGGCAAGTATTTTCAAAGAGATACGACCGGCAGGTAACGTGAAAGTGTTGATTTGAATCACACAAGATTTATAAATAGTGGAGGTAACGAAGGTTTCTCCCAACAAAATTTCAACAGATAAATCAAAGTCTAACTTCTCCGGAGTTAAGTTGAAACATTGAACACAACTAGGTGAAATAAAAGAGTGAGTAGAACCGGTATCTAACATGGTATAAAATTCGCAAGAGTTTATGACTAACATACTTGTGATAATTTTATTCAGGTTCCTCGTCACGAAAAAAATGCTTTCTCTTAAACTATCGACTTTGACTTTTCTGGGACGGCCTTTGGTGCCTCCGTCTTAGCTGAACTTGTCTTTGGTGAGTGACAAAATCGGGTTAAGTGACCTTCTCTTCCACAATTATAACATGCTTTGGACGGCATCGCGCAGTTTGGACTGATGTGTCCCTCCCCTCTGCATTTAAAGCATATGATAGGTGGTCGTTCTCCTTCCTTAACAACGAGTGTTGGTGCTGACGTCTTTCCATCATTGTTGAATCTCCTCTTCTTGAAATGTCCATTCTTATTGTTTTCGCCCTGATTACCACCGAAGTGGTTACCACTTCTAGCCTGTTGATTCCCTCCACGCTTGCTGTCACCGCTTCGATGACTGCTCTCATTGGTATTATCATTTTGCCGGCTGCTCTCTTTTGGTTGCGTTGACTCGTTATCGCGCTCTACTAATTGAGCCTTATTTACAACATCTAAATACAAACAGAGTTTATGAGAAATAAGATGTTGACGTATCTCCGGCTTTAAACCTCTTAAATACATTTGCGTCATTCTCTCTTTATTAGCCACCAAGTGGGACGCAAATTGGGACAACTCGGCAAACTTGGCTTCGTACTGCGACACGGTCATGTTGTTTTGGTCCAACTTGATAAATTCCACCTCCTTCATGTGACAAATGCTTTCGGGAAAGTACTTGTCATTGAACAGCTCTTGGAACTTTTCTCAAGACATCTTGAGTGCGTCAGGCTGGGTACGTTTTACAGATTCCCACCAGTGATCTGCCTCTTCACGCAACATAAAGGTGGCAAAGGAAACCTTTTGCTCCTCGGAGCATCCCAAGACATCAAATATCTTGGTGATCTACTTTAACCACGTCTCTGCCTTAAGTGGTTCTGGCTTTCCTAAAAATTCTGGTGGTCCCAGCTCCTTGAATTGCTTAGCGGTGACTAACCGTGGGTCACCATTGTTTCCTCCTGCATTATGAACAGGAGCCGCCTTCGCCTGATGTTGCATGAATTCTAAAAAACTCTTAAACGTACCGTCGTTCGTCAATTGATCAGTGTTGTTGTTTACATGAGGATTATTGTCTTCCTGTTGCACATTGTCATGATTATTGATCTGTAGAGACTCAACGGTCTCCTGTGCTCCACTGCCTATCTCAACATTTTCAGATGCCATTTTCAAATACTGCAACAAAACAAGGGTTAAATAACATATCACATATTATCTCTATACTCTGACTGACCAATTAAATACCAAATAAACTTAGGTAGGTCATACTGGCGAAGGAATTCCCCGTCTCTCCCATCCTAGTTCTTATCTCACATCTCAGCCAGGGATCATATCCCTAAGCTCTGATACCAATTGTGACGCCCCCAAAATTAGGTATACATCACCCATCTTGAGTCGTCAGATACATGGAACAGAATTCAAATACAACTTAATAATACAACTGTCATGTACAGTACGACAAAACATAAACTGTGAGTTTGAATACAAATATTATCTTCTAAAGAGTATCCATACTCAAAAGGAGTCATCATTATAATTATTATCACACTATTACATAGAATAGTAAGGACTACTAATGCTATCATCTGGTCCATCACTCCGTTTCCCGACTCGTCCCAACTATATTCTCATTTCCTGAAGAGAACAGTGAAAGAAAAGGTGAGCTCAACTAGCCCAGTAAGAAATATTATGACTAAGATAATGGAGAATAAATTATCATTAGTCTTCAACAATGTTAAACTGATAAAATATAATAAACATCAGGTTTAACTACAGCGGAACCAGCAATCCATTAAAAGAGTCAAGTAGAGAATAAAATCTACTATCTTTTATGATTTAAAAGGTTTTTCATGACTTTTATCGCTGGGACTCAGCTTAATAAATAATTCACATCATCGAATCACCCCTGCACTACGGCCAAGGATATTATTTAGTATCACGACCACGAATTATCCATGCACTACGACTAAAGATAATCATGTTTTCATCAACGGTCCTGATCATGCCATAAAATGATTCATCTTTGCACTACGGCCAAAGAGAATCCATAGCTATAATCATACCAAAAACTGTCCATCAATGCACTACGGGCCAATGAGGACTTTTTCCACATCATTTGTATCATTACGGTCATGATTACACCGAATAATCCCTGGTCATAATCATACCAAGTCCATATATGCACTACAGGCCATAGATGACTTTCAACAAAATATAAACATGAGGATGATGACAATGATATAAGAATTCAAGAAAACAAGTTCAAGAATTAATTTATCTAGGAACTGATAACGTCCAAATTGTCAACATGATACTGCTTTGTAGAGTAAAATTCAAGAATGCTCAGAAGAATATTTCCATGAAAAGATACTGGATGAAGCGCAAATATCAAGGATATTCCACTAATTTCATGGAGTATATAAGTCAAAGTTTTAACCAACTGAGTATAATAAAGAATGGAATAACAAAAGAAATCACCATGCATGCGATAGACCGCACAGACAGGTTATTCCAACAGAAAAATAAATAGTGGAACTAGGTCATGCATAAATGCACCGACAAGATATTCCGACAAAATAATAAATAATGGAACCAGGTCCGGCGTAAACGCACAGACAGGATATTCTGACAGAATAATAAATAATGGAACCAGGTCCGGCGTAAAACACACAGACAGGATATTCCGACAGAATACTAAATAACGGAACCAGGTCCGACGTAAAACGTACAGACAGGATATTCCAACAGAATAATAAATAATGTAATAACAGAAGAATTTCACCAGGTATAGGGTAGCCCGCGTATACAGGTTATTCCAGCAGAATAATAAAGAATGGAATAACAAAAGTATTTCACCAAGTATAGGGTAGCCCGCGTATACATGTTATTCCAACAGAATAATAAAGAATAGAATAACAGAAGTTCTCTTCATGAATAAGAAAGAAAGAATACCCTTTACGAGTACAACAAATAATATCCCTTACCGTAAAAGAAACTTGATATCGAAGTAGTGAAGTAGCAGAATACTTTTCTTCTCTCTCTCTATAATTTCTCTCTCTAGAGTTTCAGTGAATTCGTAAGAAATAATAAAGGAATGAGCTTTTATTTATAGAAAAATGGGCTGCATAGTAACTAACTCATGAGCGGTCTAGATTGATTTACTTTAATCTGACAGTCCATATTTAAAGCAAAATCTTTTAAATAAAATAAAATATATTCTATTTATAATCTAATAAAACGAATAACTTTATAAAAGATTTTACTATGCAAACACTATGCAGGCACTATGCAAATACTATGCATAATAAAATATAATATATTCTAATTATTATCTAATAAAACAGATAACTTTATTAAAGTATTCTGTTTTATATAAAAAAAATTTACTATTAGCCTAATAAAACGAATAACTTTATAAAAGTATTTTGTTTTATATTAAAATCTTTTCTGTTTTATTACATTAATAATACCAATAAAACAAAACTGAGTGACTTATCACGTAAGCCTTAATAATCAATACCGTATGCTACTATGCAACCACACGTATTACTATACTTTTACTACCGAGTAGTTCAACAGTATTAACAGTAAAACCTCTGCCGTTATTTTCAAAAAATATTTTTGTCGTTTTCTCAATCCAACAATAATTCTATTGTGGGGTCCACCAATAATTGTGTCGTCGTACGAATATTCCACGACCAATCGAATATAATACAACAACTTGCATACTTTGTAAAATTTATAAATATTACCCACAACTATAACATTATATCAAATCCACACCATAATATTCAAAAAAATATTTTGAGAAATTTAAATCTTTATTCATAAAATTTGGGGTCTCACAACACACGTTCAAGGAGAAAATATCACTTCCACCTACGAAAGATTCAATGTAATGCTCAACTCTCTCCGAGCCTATAGAAAGATCTATCCAAATAAAGATCTAATCATAAAATTCATGAGAGCTTTACCTAGCAAGTGGGATGCCAAAATCACTGCCATCAGAGAAGGATCTCCATGAAATGACTGTTTAATAGTTATATGGAAACCTTCTCACGTATGAACTGGAGCTGACTCAATGAGCAAAAACTCAATCTGAAGGAATAAAGAAGGATAAGGGGGTTGCTCTCAAAGTAACAGACACCACCTCCAAAGCCAACACTGAAAATGACTCTGACTATGATGAAGATGATGATGAGGACTTTGCAATGCTGGTAAGAAGACTCAAAAGGTTCATCCGTCAAGACAGAATAAGCAAACCAAAGAAAGTCAACAACTACAGCAGCCAGAAGCAGATAAATGACATATGCTACACCTGCAAGAAGCCTGGCCATTACATTGCAAACTACAACAAACCTCTTAGAGAAGAACTGAAGAGGAAATCAAATTCAAAGAAAGAATTCAAAGGCAACAAAAGACCTCAGAAGAAAGAAAAAGGTCTTGTGGCTGGAGTGACTCAAACAACAACTCAATTCCCGAATCTGGAGATGATGAAGATCTTCAAATGGCAAATCTCTGTCTGATGGCCAAACATGCAAAGGATAAGAAGAGCTTTGACGTTCATGAAGTAAGTATAGATGAGGTATTTGACTTTAACTCTCCTGATGTAGACATTGATGATTTAAGAACTACACTACATGGCATAACATCTGATCTGCATCAATACATGAAGTGGTTCAGAGTTCTGTCCAAAGATTATTTTTTTCTTCAAAAAGAGAAAGAGAATGTTCAAAAAAAACTGAAAATAGCCCTTCTAAGTACTGACTCTCTCTCTCTCTCTAAGTTTGAAGCAGAGAATAAGTTCTTAAAATAGACTAATGAACTCAATGCACAAAGAGAGTCAAGTCTAACCTCCAAAATTGAGGAACTAGAAAGGATAATCTCTACATGGAATAAATCCTCTTCATCCATGGACTCCCTGATCTCCAATCAGAGAAGTGCATCTGACAGGTTTAGGTTTTGGGGAATCCATCTCAGAACCATATGTGGAAAAGATAAAAGAAACTAGCTCTAGTAATGCTTCAAGTTTTAGTAGAAGCATTACATTTGTGAAATCCACACAGAAGGAAGAACCAGTCCAACCCTGCTCTTCTAATCCAATCCATATTCCAAGGAATAAAGGATGCCAAGCTGGCCTAGGTTTCAGAAGAGAGAAGAGTAACTTAGTCACTACTTTCCAACCTCGAAGGATCGTAGAGTCGAGTAAAATCAACTCCATGAACCAACTGGGAAGGAACAGTAGAGGTAAGCTTCACTCCTCATAAATCTTGAAACACAAGGACACATGGAAGAAGGAGAACCAGTACAAAGGAAGGATGACTGAGAATCCACATAACTCTAAATGGAGGAAGAATCCACATACACACACAAGCATGCATCATATTAGATGCTTTGTATGTAATAAGGTTGGTCATAAGGCTGCAATATACTACCATAATCCTATGCATGTGAGACCCAAAATCAAGCAGATTTGGGTTCCCAAGGGTACTAACAAAGTAGGACCCATGCAAGTATGGGTACCAAAATGAAAGTTTAATATTGCCAGAGGAACAGAGCTCCACGATCACATCCTGGTAACTGGACAGTGGATGCTCAAGGCACATGACCGGGAAAAAAGCCCTCCTTTCTAACTACATAGAGAAGGAGGGTCCTTCAGTCATCTTTGGAGATAATGGCTCTGGCAAGACAAGAAGATATGGCTCAGCTGGGAATGGTGCAGTGTCCTTCAGTAAAGTAGCCTATGTGGAAGGTTTACAACACAATCTTCTGAGCATAAGCCAACTCTGCGATAGAGGCCATCAAGTCACCTTCCTCAACAATCAATGTCAAGTTAGAGACCTGAAGACATCCTCTATAAAGCTGACTGGAACAAGAGAAGGAAACGTCTACACTGTTAATCTTGGTCAACTGAGCTCAGACAAGATAATATGCTTTCTGGCTAAAGCATCTTAAGAAATGAGCTGGTTATGGCATAGAAGATTGTCTCATCTCAACTTTAAAAGCATGTCAAAACTGGCCTCCAAGGATCTAGTAGCAGGCTTACCCAAGTTCAGTTTTGTCAAAGAAAGGCCATGCAATGCCTGTCAACTTGGAAAGCAAACTAGAAGCTCATTCAAGTGCAAAATTGTCAACTCAATTGACAAGCCTCTGAAGCTGCTTCACATGGATCTATTTGGGCCAATTTCAATAACAAGCCTCGGAGGGAAGAGATACTCTCTAGCCGTACTGAATGATTACACCAGATTCACATGGGTGTTCTTTCTAAACTCAAAAGATGAAACGAGCTCCCAACTAATCAAGATGTTCAGACTGGTGATGAACAATAAAGGGGAGAAAATCAAGGCTATAAGGAGTGATCATGGCAGAGAATTTGACTTCTCTAAGATGGACTAGTTCTGCACAGACAATGGCATCAGTCACAACTTCTTAGCTCCACGAACTCCTCAATAAAATGGAGTAGCTGAGAGAAAGAACATAACGTTGATAGAGGCTGGAAGAACTCTACTAGCAGCAGCTCATCTGCCTGAATACTTCTGGGTAGAAGCTATCAACACTGCATGCTACACTCAGAAGTGATCACTCATACACTCTACGATAAAGAAGACTCCCTACGAACTGTGGAAAGGAAGAAAGCCAAGTGTCAACTACTTTCATGTATTCAGTTGTGCATGCTACATTCTCAATAATGGGAAGCAGTATCTAACAAAATTCTAACCCAAGTCAGACAAAGGAATCTTTCTCAGATATGCCACAGATAGCAAGACTTATAGGGTGTTCAACAAGAAGACACTGAGTGTTGAAGACTCGATTCACATCATCTTCGACGAAACAGACTTGGACAAAACAGTGTCTCAAGACACTACGAACGACAATTCAGACAGTACGAAAGAGGTCGTCGAGCTCAACACCACGATCGTAGACCTAGAAAATGAAATCGTTGAGCAAGGAGAGGAGATCGTAGGGAGAACTACATAAGACAGCGAACCTCCACATCAAGAAGCAAAAATTGATCTTGAAGGTCTCAGGCAAGAAGGAATCAGGACAGATGTTCTAATAGGAAACAGATGGGCAAAAGATCGCACTCAAGACTTAATCATTGGAGATCCAAATGCAAGAGTCAAGATAAGAGCTGCCACCTAGAATGAGTGTTTCTATCTAAGCTTTCTATCATAAATGGAACCCAAGAAGATAGAAAATGTTATGGAAGACTCCAGTTGGATAGAAGCCATGCAAGAAGAACTAAATCAATTTGAAAGAAGCAAAGTGTGGAGATTAGTTCCAAGACTAAGAAACCATCCAGTCATTGGCACCAAGTGGGTCTTCAGAAACAAGATGGATGAAGATGGAGTAATAACAAGAAATAAGGCAAGACTAGCGGACAAAGGGTACTCTCAAGAAGAAGGCATTGACTACGACAAGACCATTGCACCTGTTGCCAGACTAGAAGCCATCAGAATATTCATTGCCTTTACTGCTCACATGAAATTTAAAGTATTTCAAATGGACGTCAAAAGTGCATTCCTGAATGGTGAACTTTAAGAAGAAGTATATGTGGAACAACCTCCAGGTTTCATCAATCCAACTCTCTCTAATTATGTCTATAGTTTAGACAAAGCCTTATATGGTCTTAAACAAGCACCTAGAACATTGTATGAAACACTAACTAACTTTCTTATTGAAAATGGGTTCGCTAGAGGTAGAGTAGATACCACATTATTTCTTAGAAAGCATAAAGACAAAGTCTTATTATTTTAAATATATGTTGATGACATTATCTTTGGCTCTATTGATGAAAAATTATGTAAGAGATTTGCCAAGCTTATGCAGAGCAAGTTTGAAATGAGCATGATGGGTGAGCTGAACTTCTTTCTTGGTTTGCAAGTAAAGAAAACTGATGAAGGAATCTTCATAAACTAAGCCAAGTACATTAAAGACTTACTTAAAAAGTATGGCATGGAGTCAGCCTCTTACATGAAAACCCTAATTGCTCCAGCAACCAAGCTTGACAAAGATGAAAAAGGTAACAGTATTGATATAACTCAATACAGAGGTATGATAGTCTTTCTTTTATATCTAACTACCAGTAGACCAGACATAATGTTTGCGACATACATATGTGCTAGATTTCAAGCTAATCCTAAGGAATCAACATTTTATCAAATATACAACATGAACTGTGAGTTTTAATACAAATATTATCTTCTAGACAGTATTCAAACTCAAAATAAGTCCTCATTTATTATCACACTATTTCACAGAATAGTGAGGACTACTAATGCAAACATCTGAATCGTCACTCCGTTCCTCGACTAGTCCCAGCTATATTCTCATTTCCTGAAGAGAACAATGAAAGCAAAGGGTGAGCTCAACTAGCCCAGTAAGAAATATTATGACTAAGATAATGCAGAATAAATTATCGTTAGCCTTCAACAACGTTAAACTAATAAAAATATAATAAATATCAAGTTTAACTGCAGCGGAACAAGCAATCCATTAGAAGAGTCAAGTAGGGTATGATATCTACTATCTTCTATGATTTAAAAAGTTTATTATCAATTTTATCGCTGAGACTCAGCTTAATAATTAATCCACATCATCGAATCATTCCTGCACTATAGCCAAGGATATTCATTAGTATCACGACCGCGAATTATTCATACACTACGGGCTAAAGATATTCGTGTTTTCATCAATAGTTATGATCAAATCAACAACTGTCCATCAATGCACTACGGGCCAATGAAGATTTTCACCATATCATTTGTAACATTATGGTCATGATTATACCGAATAATCCCTGGTCATAACCATACCAATCAATTGTACATCTATGCACGTAAGCCACAGATGACTTTTATCGTAATATAAACATGAGGATGATGACAATGATATAAAAATTCAATTAAAAGAAAGCAAAGGATAAATTTTTAAATATTTATAATTTAATTTATCCAGAATTCAATAATGTTCAAATTGTCAACATGATACTGCTTTGTGGAGTAAAATTCAAGAATAATACTGTATCAAAAGTGATTTGGACCGAAGAGAATTTAATTTTTGTCATGAATAGTACTTCGGGTGAATAGTATCCTATGAATAGTAACCTATGAATAGTAACTCATGAATAGTAACTTGGTATGAAAAGTATGAATAGTAACCCATGAATAGTAACTCATGAATAGTAACTCGGTATGAAAAGTACCCCGAATTCTCGGGTAAATAATATTTGAGTGAATAGTAACCGAGTGAATAGTAATCCATGAATACTACCCCGGGTGAAAATATTGATATTTAATAAGAACGTTCAGATCAATATTTCAATGAAACGATACTGGATGAAGCGCAAAACTCAAAAATATTCCACTAATTTCATGAATTATAAAAGCAATACTTACCATAATAAGTTTAGACTTAAGAATATGAAAAGAAATAATATACGAAACTGCAATTAGATTTTCACCTGTCATTCGATAGTCCGCATAGACAGATCATTTTCACAATTTAATAACAATTGAATACGAAGGGTTATTCACCAGGCATGCGGTAGTTCGCGTAGACAGGTTATTCCCACAGAATAATAAAGAATGGAATAACAAAAGATTTCATCATACATGCGGTAGTCTGCGTAGACAGGTTATTTCCACAGAATAATAAAGAATGGAATAACAAAAGATTTCACCATGCATGCGGTAGTCCGTGTAGACAGGTTATTCTCACAGAATAATAAAGAATAGAATAACAAAAGAATTCACCATGCATGTGGTAGTCCGCTTAGACAGGTTATTCCCACAGAATAATAAAGAATGGAATAACAATCCTTACGAGTATTGAAAGAAAATAACTCTCTTCATGAATACGAAAAAAATAATATCCCTTATGAATACAACAATTAATATCCCTTACGAATATTGAACGAAAATAATATTTCTTAGGAATACGAAAAATAATATCGTAAGTGAATCTGAAATAAATAACACCCCTTACCATAGTAGAAGATTGAATACTGAAGTAGAGTAGTAGCAGAATATTCCTCTTCTTTCTCTCTATAGTTTCTCTCTCTAGAGTTTCAGTGAATTCGTAAGAAATATTGAAGGAATGAGCTTCTATTTATAGAAAAAAAGACTGAATAGTAACTAATTCATGAACGACCCAGATTAATTTACTTTTAAATGGACGGTCCATATTGATTTACTATTAAAATTTAAAGAAACGGTCCATACTGATTTACTATTAAAACTTTAAACCAACGATCCATATTGATTTACTATTATAACTTTCCACTAGAGATCCATATTGATTTACTATTATATCTTCAACCAACAATTCATATTGATTTACTATTATAACTTCAACTAACGGTCTGAAAAATTAGCATATCTCATCATGGAATAATAATTCAAACTTATAACAAACACATCATAACAAACCCCTTTATTTATATCAAAGATTGAATAAATATTTACCACAAATCACTTATCTTTAATAAACACATTTTTAATCTATTAACAATTATTCATCATTAATATTATAACTCACAATATTTAACAACCAGATCATTCCTAGGAAAGAGGGGGCTTTCCAATAAGGATTTCTCCCTATTGGCGCGCAATTAGGTGACCAAACCTCTCCTCAACAGAACTTTCTAGACAACGTCAATATTACAAATAATAATATGAATAACTTTGTCGTCTCAATTATTGATTTAAAAATATAAAATAATATACAGATGATACTGTGACAATAATTGAATCAAATAACGTGAGATACTATGTAATAATTACTATAGCAATAATTGAGTATAACTGAGTGGCTTCGTAAGCATCAATACCGTGTGCTACTATGCAACCACGCGTATTACTGTACTTTTACCACCGGGTATTTCAATAGTTTAACGGTAAAAATTTCGCCGTTATTTTTATAAAAAGATATTTCTGTCGTTTTCTAACTCTGACAGTTATTCTGTTGTGTGGTCCACCAATGATGGTGTCGTCGTATGACTATTCCCTATTAAAATGAATATTCTCCGACCAATTGAATATTTCCCGACACAACGAATATTTTATAACAACTTGCTTACTTTTCAAAATTTTCAAATATCATCCTTAACTTCAAACTTTTATCAATTTAACTATTTACCAAAATAAAAAATTTGAATACTTTTATTTTCTAAAATTCGGGGTCTTACAACTTGGGATCTTACAACCTCTCCTTCTTATGAAATTTCATCCTCGAAATTAGGGTACGTGCTTGGTATATCGAAGATGTGAGGATACCTTAACTTCATTTCAGATTCTAACTCCCAGGTCATTTCCTTAACATCGTGGTTTCTCCACAAAACTTTGACTTGAGGTATATCCTTGGAGCGTAGAATATGTATAGCATCCCCAAATTCGGGTACCTTTTTACCACGAATCTAGTATACTAAATCCATAATTATTGCGAAAGATATAAATATAAATTGTTTATACATTAAACTTTTATAACATAAATTCCAAGGTCTACAACCTTAACTTAATACATACCTTCAACATCTTAAAGGTTTACAATATCATTTGTCTCAGAAAATTTAATAGTTATAACTGCATCAAAAATTAATCTTGCACTTTGTCTTTGCTTCTATCTTTACTCGAGCTTTCATCTTAATCTGAAAATTTTTATCATGATATAGCAAGGGTGAGCATCAAATTTTCCCAGC
This sequence comes from Panax notoginseng, assembly GCA_016801055.1. Taxonomy (NCBI): domain Eukaryota; kingdom Viridiplantae; phylum Streptophyta; class Magnoliopsida; order Apiales; family Araliaceae; genus Panax; species Panax notoginseng. The sequence goes on from CM029014.1 coordinate 191,878,321, forward strand.
AAGTTAAATTTATTTGAGGATATATCATGATTGAAAGAATATGAATAAAAGGCTAGCTACGTCCAACAATATAATTGTGAACAAGCAGGAATCAAATTTCATAATTGAATGATCAGGACGACATGAATAAATGTCAATAATGAATATGAATAATTCAACTGGAGCAGATGGTAATGAAGGTGATCAACCTTTCATACCTGATGAACATATGTAACATGCACTAAGTGCGAATCAATAATCAGTATAGATGTGAATAATCCACGATAATTATTCACTAATATGCTTTGAAATATAACTCGAGTTTGAGTTAAGGAAACTTGCCTGTATAGTCGATTACTGCTACACAATTTAATTTATTCTCTTTATTGAAAAGACCTATCAGGTATAAGATTGATCATTCAATTAGCATATCATACTTTATTTCATAATACTATCTAACACTTAATCACATAGTGAAATATATGAACTTGTCACCTTATATTAACTTGTCTAATCTTTACTCACAAAGTTAAGTATTAGACATCACACCTTAGTCTTAGTAGTATCATTATACTTTGATAATCTTACAACTTATACTTTATAAGTTTTCCCGTTTAGATGTTATCTTAGTAAGCGAGATAACCTTTCAGTAAACTGAAATATCATTTCAGTAAAATGAATTACATTTCAGCATCCTGAAATCACTATTTCAGCAAACCAAAATCATATTAGCAGACTAAATTCAATTTCAGCAACCTGAATTCAAAATCTTCAATTTCAGCAAACTGAATTCACTATTCTTTTGCACGAAAATAACAAATCAACTTATTATTTTTCTATCTTTTGGCCAATCATATACACATGTATTCCATATACAAAAAGTATTTTTCCGTAATTTTTCAACTCCCTTAAGTATTTTTCAAAAATCAATTTCTAGTTAATTCCTTAAGAAATTAGCTACCTCGTGCTTAACTCCAGAAATTCCCATCTCTTGGCATAATGTTATACATGTTAACGTGACCCTCCAGTTTAAATTTCTTGACCATCGGAGTTATAGAACTCCGGTTATAGCGATTTTCGTCGAAAAATAATAGAAATTGAAATGGTCATAACTTGCTCAATTTAAGTCAGAATGAGCTCATTTTTGGACACAACCTACTTTATCCCATATATTTTATTCCCCCAAAAGGCCGGATTTTATCTCATTAAATAAGTGGCCAAAAATGCCCTTCCAATATTTTGGGCAGCAGCTTTTTAAGCATTTCTAGATTTTTCATCCTTTACTAAAATCATTCCACACGAAAATTCACAAACCCTTTTTAAGTAATTCCACTTGGATATTTTAGAACACTCATATATCTAATTCCAAAAATTGACCACACTCAAAAATTCAAAGTAGAATGAGAGATATGGTCATTTCCATATCATACTTTGTTTTCTCAAAAATCTGTTTTTCAACTCTTTATGTTTTGTATGAAAACTTTCATGATCTCTCATAAAACTAACATAACTCATCATATTACTTAATAATACCTCATACACCCATGGATCTATCATGATGAATGATCTATTCCATCAAACAATCATCAAACACAAAATAAAATACAATCAAGGCTAAGAAAATTAGGATTTTCTACACTTTGAAAACCTAGCTTCACTTTTCTTTCTTTTGATCTAACTTTTGACACTTAAAATGGATAGATCCACACATGAAATACTCTAAATCATGTAGATCTAAGATTTTTGAGTTCTGAAACCTTAGATCTTTATTCCATCAAAATAACTTAAAAAGGATAACTTAGGTTTGGTTTTATACCTTTGATTTCTTAACATATCTTTTTCTTCCAAACTATGTGATGGATCTTAGATGGCATGGAAGATCAAAATCTCCTCTCTTTCTCCTCCTGGAGCTGCCAAATCCTCCCTTCTCTCACACACTCTCTCACTTTAACTCTTGTTAGAATAATAAAAGAGATGAAAGAGAAAAATAAGATAGATTTTTATTTGTTTAGTAAATGTATATAGATATATTATATGTATCTATAGAAATTCCCAACACATCTCCCCTTCACTCTCTCTTTCTCAATTATTTAGTTGTTGCTTGCAAGCTTAGCCAAATGTGGTGGCTCCAAAAATAAGAAGACACCTAGCATAGTTAGTCACCTACTAAAGCAATATAATGATTACATGCCTCCCCCTTTCTCCCCTCTATGTAAATTTCAGCAATGATGGCCTTCTTGGGCCCCTTTTTATTATCTTTTAAGCTCCATCTAGCTTACTTAATGGTCCAAAAGGCCCCCTCCCAATTGGGCTAAGTGTTGGGTCAATCAATTAATTACTAAGGCTAGAAATTCTAATTCTTTGGGCTTGCAATTCAACATAGTTCATACTTATTAATTTTTTATCCATTCTCCATTATTTAATTAGGGTTCCTTTACACAAATTAGTAAGTTAATTTCTTACTCATACACACTTATTTCCTTAACCTAATTAGACTTACTTTAATTAGGTTATAAAATTAATTAATTGAGATGTATAAAATAAATCTTTTAATGTTAGTATATATATTTATATACTAATATTCTCTCATATTATAACCTCTTAGGTTATTTACTTGTCACACCTAATATATATATTAGGTTACATAACTTAATTCTTAATTCACTTACTCACATATTCATACAAAATAAATTATTAAATTGAGATATGGTCCACAATTCCTAGATTAGGTCACTAGTATATAATTAAAATACTAGAACCACATACATATAATCTTATGACTCATACACTAAACATATACCTCATTATCAAACTATCACTTATAGTCTACCAAATCATTCAAGTTCTTATCCAAAAATTTTGAAATCCTTAAAATTCCTTTACAGAAACGTCAAATCCATACACTCATTTTCTGTCTAGGTCTATTATTTAACCTTTATTCAATCTTTTAAGATTTTATAGAATTGTTCAAATTTTCGGGTTGTCACATTCACCCCTTCTTCTTAGAATTTCGTCCCCGAAATTTACCTTACACCTTATACCATGCACCATACACCATTCATACACAGCATCACATGCTACCTAATACACCACTCACGAGAATAAAAGTTTTCAAATTGTGCTGAAGGGTCATATAGACCATGAACGATTGAGGTTTATAGGTATTATACTTGCTACCTATTTCAATTAAGAAAAAGGTACTCTACCCCTTACAAAGATTAATAGTATGTTTACAATCACGAAGAAGGTAAACTACCATTGCTAGTACTTTAGGTGATTAGCCTATCGTACATTTACGTCATGCATAACGTATCAATCATGTCTAGCGAATATTTACGCTATAAGATTGGATTATTTTATCCAAACAACATAGTTCACCTCAGTCTTATCATAGGATTCCGCACCAAGACAATTTGGTTCGGGAAAATTTTCAAAGAACGCTAAGAATTTTCATAAATGTTGGTCTAGCCGAATCAAATAGCTTAGACCCATATCAATAATCAATTTCAAACGATATACGAATGTGTATAGCCAAACGCTGTTGGCAAATTTAAAATTTTAAAAATTAGTTTAAAAAAATGACGTCATGATGCCGTACTATATTAACAGCCCGTTTGAGGATGCCGTCATCAAGTGACTTTGTCATAACACATCATATAATAGTGAGACAACGATAATCAAATCGAATTCAACACTAAATATTCTTGTATTTACAACTCCATCAATTTTTTATCATATCTGCACCAGGTTACATGGTACATAAGTGATAAATAAAAATATATTTTGATATTTCAAATCATTATCGTCTAGCTGAAACAAGTAGCATAGACTATTCTTGAAACCGTTCAAAAATCATTACAAATCTGTTTTATCATCTCAACAGGTAACGAGGTGTCGGTGGCCCAAAGTCCATGCATACACAAGGGTCACCAGGAGTTGAGAATAAAAATTCATTTTCAAAAAGGCACATAGTGCGTTTTAAGCTTGATGTCAAGAACTTTGAAGTATAGCATAGCTAGAAGATTTGGAATACCTATGCTTCCACCATCAACTTAACTTTCTCTAATGATCCATTTCTTAATAAATCTATCTATTTCTATCATCATCAATGTTCCATTCACCACATAACTATACCTAGTTCGTCAAACTTACCACACATTATGAGTTCAGGAACTTTCCACAATCATATGAGTTTAAGAACTTGTCCTAGTCAGACCTTTGGCGTTCATTCGCTGAGGGGTTCATAAACATTTTATATAATTATGAATCAGGAACGTACCATAAGTATGAGTTTTAAGAACTCGTACTTAACCTTATATTCTCTAACTATACCCTACCTATCTGTTGTACACCTGAGAAAAGAATCACCTTCTCAACAGATATATAGCAAATAGTGCGACACAAACATTTCAATAATTATCAGTACCAGAAACTAAGTGGTTTTCAAACCAAACTCGGCCACTAATCAACATAGGAAGCTAAGCGAACAATTTCCCGCCCATACAAAGAATTGGTCAACCTAACCACTATATCGACCAGGAAGCTAAGTGATTCTAAAACCAAGTACAAATTCCCCGCCCATACAAGGAATCATACAACTCAGCTGCTGACCTGAGTCCTCAGTTGAAATTCCACACAATTCTAACTTTCACTTTTCTTAATACGAATTTTCTTTAATCTGTATCTTAAAATTTACCACTCTTTTCCGAGTTTACATAGTATCATTTTATAGTACCTTCTCTTTATAGCATCAAGCTATATCATTCCAATATTTTAACATATCATATGTTATTAATTTGATCACATCGTGATCTTATTTTATAATTATTTCTCCTTATACTCGTGATCGTTTTATTTTACGATCTTCTTATTCTTCTCTTTATTCATATTATATTATGATTTTATTAACACTTTTCATCTTATAGACACAGTCTATTTATTATTATTTTTCATTTTTATTACCAGAGTTAGGAAACTCCGGATTCTTACCCTTATAGCATTTCAAGATTCTTCTTTGAATCTTATTTATCTTCATCTTTACTTAATAATGAATTTCCAAAAATTCATCTCTTATCGCTTAAACTCTATTCGAGTTTATTGCTAATCATCATCTTCGCAGTTATAGCCTAAGGTACACCAACCTAAGGTTTCTAACCTACGACTTTGATACCAACTGTAGCATCCCCAAATTCGGGTACCTTTTTACCACGAATCTGGTATACTAAATCCATAATTATTGCGGAAGATATAAACATAAATTGTTTTTACATTAAACTTTTACAACATAAATCCCAAGGTCTACAACCTTAACTTAATACATACCTTCAACATCTTAAAGGTTTACAATATCATTTGTATCAGAAAATTTAATAGTTTTAACTGCATCAAAAATTAATCTTGCACTTTATCTTTGCTTCTATCTTTACTCGAGCTTTCATCTTAATCTAAAATTTTTTGTCATGATATAGCAAGGGTGAGCATCAAATTTGCCCAGCAAGTTAAATTTATTTGAGGATATATCATGATTGAAAGAATATGAATAAAAGGCTAGCTACGTCCAACAATATAATTGTGAATTAGCATGAATCAAATTTCATAATTGAATGATCAGGACGACATTAATAAATGTCAGTAATGAATATGAATAATTCAACTAGAGCAGGTGGCAATGAAGGTGATCAACCTTTCATACCTGATGAACATATGTAACATGCACTAAGTGCGAATCAATAATCAGTATAGATGTGAATAATCCACAATAATTATTCACTAATATGCTTTGAAATATAACTCGAGTTTGAGTTAAGGAAACTTGCCTGTATAGTCGATTACCGCTACGCAATTTAATTTATTTTCTTTATTGAAAAGACCTATCAGGTATAAGATTGATCTTTCAATTAGCATATCATACTTTATTTCATAATACTATCTAACACTTAATCACATAGTCAAATACTAGATAATCTTAACACGCTATTCATTTACTTATTTATAATCTCATCACCTTATATTAACTTGTCTAATCTTTACTCACAAAGTTAAGTTTTAGACATCACACCTTAGTCTTAGTAGTATCATTATACTTTGATAATCTTACAACTTATACTTTATAAGTTTTTCCCTTTAGATGTTATCTTAGTAAGTGAGATAACCTTTCAGTAAATTGAAATATCATTTCAGTAAAATGAATTACATTTCAGCATCCTGAAATCACTATTTCAGCAAACTAAAATCATATTAGCAGACTAAATTCAATTTCAGCAACCTGAATTCAAAATCTTCAATTTCAGCAACCTGAATTCACTATTTTTTTGCACGAAAATAACAAATCAACTTATTATTTTTCTATCTTTTGGCCAATCATATACACATGTATTCCATACACAAAAAGTATTTTTCCGTAATTTTTCAACTCCCTTAAGTATTTTTCAAAAATCAATTTCTATTCCTTAAGAAATTAGCTACCTCGTGCTTAACTCCAGAAATTCCCATCTCTTGGCATAATGTTATACATGTTAACATGACCCTCCATTTAAATTCCGTGACCATCGGAGTTATAGAACTCCGGTTATAGCGATTTTCGTCGAAAAATCACAGAAATTGAAATGGTCATAACTTGCTCAATTTAAGTCAGATTGAGCTCATTTTTGGACACAACCTACTTTATCCCATATATTTTCATCCCCCAAAAGGCCGGATTTTATCTCATTAAATAAGTGGCTAAAACAGCCCTTCCAATATTTTGGGCAGCAGCTTTTTAAGCATTTCTAGATTTTTCATCCTTTACTAAAATCATTCCACACGAAAATCTACAAACCCTTTTTAAGTAATTCCACTTGGATATTTTAGAAGACTCACATATCTAACTCCAAAAATTGACCACACTCAAAAATTCAAAGTAGAATGAGAGATATGGTCATTTCCATATCATACTTTGTTTTCTCAAAAATCTATTTTTCAACTCTTTATGTTTTGTATGAAAACTTTCATGATCTCTCATAAAACCAACATAACTCATCATATTACTTAATAATACCTCATACACCCATGGATCTATCATGATGAATGATCTATTCCATCAAACAATCATCAAACACAAAATAAAATACAATCAAGGCTAAGAAAATTAGGATTTTCTACACTTTGAAAACCTAGCTTCACTTTTCTTGCTTTTGATCTAACTTTTGACACTTAAAATGGATAGATCCACGCATGAAATACTCTAAATCATGTAGATCTAAGATTTTTGAGTTTTGAAATCTTTGATCTTTATTCCATCAAAATAACTTAAAAAGGATAACTTAGGTTTGGTTTTATACCTTTGATTTCTTGACATATCATTTTCTTCCAAACTATGTGATGGATCTTGGATGGCATGGAACATAAAAATCTCCTCTCTTTCTCCTCTTGGAGCTGCCGAATCATCCCTTCTCTCACACACTCTCTCACTTTAACTCTTGTTAGAATAATAAAAGAGATGAAAGAGAAAAATACGATAGATTTTTATTTGTTTAGTAAATGTATATAGATATATTATATGTATCTATAGAAATTCCCAACACATCTCCCCTTCACTCTCTCTTTCTCAATTATTTAGTTGTTGCTTGCAAGCTTAGCCAAATGTGGTGGCTCCAAAAATAAGAAGACGCCTAGCATAGTTAGTCACATACTAAAGCAATATAATGATTACATGCCTCCCCCTTTCTCCCCTCTATGTAAATTTCAGCCATAATGGCCTTCTTGGGCCCTTTTTTATTATCTTTTAAGCTCCATCTAGCTTACTTAATGGTCCATAAGGCCCCCTCCCAATTGGGCTAAGTGTTGGGCCAATCAATTAATTACTAAGGTTAGAAATTCTAATTCTTTGGGCTTGCAATTCAACATAGTTCATACTTATTAATTTTTTATCCATTCTCTATTATTTAATTAGGGTTCCCTTACACACATTAGTAAGTTAATTTCTTACTCATACACACTTATTTCCTTAACCCAATTAAACTTTCTTTAATTAGGTTATAAAATTAATTAATTGAGATGTATAAAATAAATCTTTTAATGTTAGTATATATATTTATATACTAATATTCTCCCATATTACAACCTCTTAGGTTATTTACTTGTCACACCTAATATATATATTAGGTTACATAACTTAATTCTTAATTCACTTACTCACATATTCATACAAAATAAATTATTAAATTGAGACATGGTCCACAATTTCTAGATTAGGTCACTAGTATATAATTAAAATACTAGAACCACATACATATAATCTTATGACTCATACACTAAACATATACCTCATTATCAGACTATCACTTATAGTCTACCAAATCATTCAAGTTCTTATCCAAAAAATTTGAAATCCTTAAAATTCCTTTACAGAAACGTCAAATCCATACACTCATTTTCTGTCTAGGTCTATTATTTAACCTTTATTCAATCTTTTATGATTTTATAGAATTGTCCAAATTTTCGGGTTGTCACAATATGATCCTTCTTATCCAAGATTTTAACAGGTACCTCTTCATATGTTAAATGTTCCGCTATCTCGTCCGGTTTTAATTCAATAATGTGGTTCGGGTCTTTCATATATTTACGTAACATAGATATGTGAAAAATGTTATGAACACGAGACATACTTGGCGGTAAGGCGAGTCTATAGACCACAGTTCCTACTCAAACGAGGATTTCGAATGGCCCAATGAATCGAGAATTAAGCTTTCCTCTCTTTCTAAATCTTGTAACTCCTTTCCATGGAGCAACACGTAACAACACATGCTCTCCAACATTGAATTCCACGTTTCTTCGATGAAGATCAACATAACTCTTTTGTCGATCTTGTGAGGTTTTTATACGTTGCTGGATCATTTAAATCTTTTCTGTTGTCATGCGTACCAAATTCGGTCCCAACAACGTTACTTCACCTACCTCATCCTAGCATACTGGAGAATGACATTTGCGTCCATACAACGCCTCGAATGTAGTCATGCCAATACTTGCTTGATAAGTATTGTTGTAGGAAAATTCCACCAATAGCAAGAACTTGTCCCAACTTCCTTTGAAGTCAAGGACACAGAGTCTTAATAAATCTTCAAGAGTTTGAATAGTCCTCTCTGACTGCCCGTCCGTTTGAGGATGATATGCCGAACTAAATCATAAATCTGTGCCCATAGCTTTTTTCAAACTAACCCAAACTTGTGAAGTGAATCTTGGGTCTCGATCAGAAACTATGGATACTAGCATACCATGCAGTCTTATAATCTCATTTATGTAAATACGAGCAAGACGTTCAAGTGAATAAGTTTCTCGTATAGGCAAGAAATGAGCAGACTTGGTTAATCTATCAACAATAACCCAAATTGCATCAATTCCTTGAGAAATCTTGGGAAGACCAGTAACAAAATCCATGGTAATGTGCTCCCACTTCCATTCTGGAATTTTAAGTGGTTGCAATGGACCTTTTGGCACTTAATGCTCCGCCTTGACTCGTTGACAAGTTAAACACCTTGAGATAAACTCTGTGATCTCTCTTTTCATATTGCTCCACCAAAATGTATGTCGAAGATCACGATACATCTTGGTACTTCTGGGATGGATTGCAAACGGTGTGTTGTGCGCCTCCATCATGATCTTATACTTTAAATCAAGGTCGTTAGGAACACAAAGTCTGGAGTTGACTCGAAGTATTCCTTCTTCATCAATTCTTGCTTCTGAAATAGCTCCTTCTTGTACTTTCTTCCTCATACGCATCAGCTCCAGGTCTGTAGCTTGAGCAGCTTTAACTTTATCGATTAAAGTCGGTTCTACTCGTATATTTTCCATCATCACGTGGGTCCCTGGAGTCTTTAACTCTATCTTCATCCTTCGTAAGTCATACAAAATGGGTCTTTACGTTGACAATATCGTACTCGTACTCGTATATGACCTTCTACTCAATGCGTCAGCTACCACGTTCGCTTTTTCAGGATAATACTGAATGGTATGATCATAATCTTTCAACAGCTCAAGCCAACGTCATTGCCGCATGTTGAGTTTTTTTTGGGTAAAGAAATATTTGAGGCTTTTATGATCCGTATAGATCTCCACCTTCTCCCCTTACAGGTAATGCCTCCAAATTTTAAGCGCAAAAATGACAGCTGCCAACTCTAGATCATGAGTAGGATAATTCCTCTCATATTCTTTGAGTTGTCGTGATGCATAGGCTATGACTTTTCCATGTTACATGAGAACACATCCTAACTATGTTGCATCGCTGTAGATGACAAATCCCTCCGAACCAGATGGTATTGTCAGAACAGGTGCTGAAATGAGTCTCCTCTTGAGTTCTTGAAAACTCTTCTCACATTTCTCGCTCCAACCGAATTTTGTATCTTTCTGAGTCAGCTGAGTTAATGGAGTAGCGATTTGAGAAAACCCTTCTACAAATCTCCGGTAATAACCAGCTAAGCCGAGAAAGCTACGTACTTCGGTCACTGACTTAGGTTGCTCCCAGCTTTGAATATCTTCAATCTTTACCAGGTCAACAGATATTCCATGATTTGATATCACGTGCCCAAGGAATGCTACTTCCTCAAGCCAGAACTCGTATTTCTTCAACTTGGCATAAAGCTTATTTTCACGAAGCTTTTGGAGTATCAGCCTCAAGTGTTGCTCATGATATTCACAGCTTTTGGAGTAAATGAGGATGTCATCAATAAAGACGACCACAAAGTGATCCAAATATTCCTTTAATCCTCGGTTCATCATATCCATGAAGGTAGCAGGAGCATTAGTCAAACCAAAAGACATGACTAGGAATTCATAATGCTCGTACCGAGTTCTGAAAGTAGTCTTTGGAATGTCATCAGGTTTAATCTTCAACTGATGATATCCAGAATGAAGATCGATCTTTGAAAAGAATTTGACGCCTTGTAACTAGTCAAACAGGTCATCAATGCGAGGCAACGGGTACCTATTTTTTATGGTGACATGATTCAACTCCCGATAATCAATACAAAGTCGCATACTTCCATCTTTCTTCTTCACAAATAGAACAAGAGCACCTCAAGGAGACGTACTAGGACGAATGAAACCGATGTCTAACAATTCCTGAAGTTGGGTTTTTAACTCCTGAAATTCAATAGGAGCCATTCGATATGGGGCTTTAGAAATGGGTTTTGTACCGGGTTCATGGTCGATACAAAATTCGATTTCACACTCTGGGGCTAGGCCAGGAAGTTCTTCAAGGAATACGTCAGGAAATTTGTTAACAATAGAAATATCATTCAAATCTGACGTATTTTTATTTAAATCCGTGACATGGGCTAAGAAAGCTTGACATCCATTTTTTAATAAATGAATAGCTTTATGGCTCGATATGACATTGATTGACTTTAGTGGTTTGGTTGCTTGAATTCGCATAATAGGTCGGTTAGGAATATGAAAGCTAACAACCTCAATTTTTGCATGATGAGTAGTTAACCAATCAATCCCTAAAATCACATCAAATGCAAGTATTTTTAAGGAAATAAGATCGACGGGTAATGTGAGGGTACCGATTTGAACCAAACAAGACTTATAAATAGTGGATGTAATGAAGGTTTATCCCAACAGAGTTCTAACAGATAAGTCAAAGTCTAATTTCTCCGGAGTTAAATTTAAACGTTGAGCGCAAGTAGGAGAAATAAAAGAATTAGTAGAACCGGTATCAAATAAGGTATAGACTTCGTTAGAGTTTATGATTAGCTTACCCGTGATGACTTCGTTCGGGTTTCTCACTTTTTGGGAGGTTACGACAGACGCTCTCCCTTGAACTACTAGCTTTGACTTCTCTGGGACGGCCTTTGGTGCCTCCATCCCAGCTGTACTTGGCTTTACTGCACGACAAAATTGAGCTAGGTGACCTTTTCTTCCGCAATTATAACACGCTTTGGATTACTGCGTACAGTTTGAACTGATATGTCCATCCCCTCCGCATTTGTAACATACGATTGGCGGTCGTTCCCCTTCCTTAACAACAGGTGCTGGTGTTGACGTCTTTCCATCATTGTTGAATCTCCTCTTCTTAAAATTTCCATTTCTATTATGTTGGCCATGATTTTCACCACAGTGGTTACCATTTCTGGCATGTTGATTTCCTCCACATTTGTTGTCACCGCTTCGATGACTGCTACCACTGGTATTATCATTTTGTCGGCTACTCTCTCTTAGTTGGGTTGACTCGTTATCGCGCTCAATAATTGAGCCCTATTTACAACATCTGAATACAAACATAGTTTGTGAGAAATTAGGTATTGACGTATCTCGGGTTTCAAACCTCGCAGAAACATTCGCGTCATTCTCTTCTCATTGTCAACCAAGTGGGATGCAAACCGAGACAACTCGGCAAACTTAGCTTCGTACTATGACACGGGCATATTATTTTGCTTCAGCTTAATAAACTCCAACTCTTTCATGTGATGAATATTTTCAGGAAAGTACTTGTCGTTGAATAGTTCTTGGAACTTCTCCCAAGACATCTTCAGTGCGGCAGGATGAGTGCGCTTTATAGATTTCCACCAGTAATATGCCTCTCGTCGCAACATGAAGGTGGCAAAGGGAACCTTTTGCTCCTCAGAGCATCCCAAGACATCAAATATCTTGGTGATCTGCTTTATCCATGCCTCCGCCTTAAGTGGTTTTGGCTCTCCCAAAAACTCCGATGGTCCCAGCTCCTTGAACTGCTTAGCGGTGACCATCCGAGAGTTGCCAGTGTTTCCACCTGCATTTTGAACAGGAGTTGCTCTCGCCTGATGTTGCATGAATTGCATAAAGCCTCTGAATAACTCATCGTTCATCGTTTAGTCGGTGTTGTTGTTTTCCTAAGGATTATTACCTTCCTGATGCACATTATCCTGGGTATTGATCGTTGGTGACTCAACGGTCTCATGTGCTCCATTGCTTATCTCAACATTTTCCGGATGTCATTTTCAAACACTGCCACAAAACAAGGGTTAATTGACACGTCACATATTATCCCTATATTCTGACCGACCAATTAAATAACAAATATACTTAGGTAGGTCATACTAGCAAACGATTTTCCCGTCTCTCCCCCCTAGTTCTAGTCTCATATCTTAGCCAGGGATCATATCCCTAAGCTTTGATACCAACTGTGACGCCCCCAAAATAGGTATACATCACCCATTTTGAGTCGCCAAATACATGGTTCAGAAATCAAATACAAACTTCTTTTATACAATACAACAAAATGTAGCTGAGAGTGTTTACACGAATATTGTCTAAAAGACAGTATTCAAACTCAAAAAGCAGTCCTCATTATAATTATTATCACACTATTTTATAAAATAGTGAGGACTACTATAGCCACTATCTCGGACTATCACTCCGTTCCCCAACTAGTCCCGGCTACGTTCTCATTTCCTGAAGAGAACAATGAAAGCAAAAGGGTGAGCTTCCTCAGGTACAAGTTCATCTCCAATCTTTTTCACGTTCAACTTGAATCCACCGGGTTTGGTTCCTTCCTTTGATCAATGTTAGCCACCCAAGTGTTTGGCCTCTAGAGATGATCCACCAAGGAAGAAGAAAGATTCAAGAAGATGGGTGGTTGGCTAAACCCTAGTTTTTCTATCTCTATAGAAAAAGAGCGCACTCTTCAACAATTGGAATCACGTCTGTAGTGAAAAAGTTAACAACAACTCTACACCCATAATAAAACTTCTCTTATTTATAGATGTAGGCAACCCTCCTTAACAATTAAGGAATTAGGTTTTATTTTAAATAATTAAACTCCTTTAATTAATTAGGCTCCCAATCTCATTAGGAATAATTATTTAAACTCTTTTAATTAATTAGCCTCCTAATCTTATTAGGATATATGAGAGTACTTGTGACGCCCCCAAAATAGGTATACATCACGCATCTTGAGTCGCCAAATATGTGACGCCCCCAAAATAGGTATACAACACCCATTCTGAGTCGCCAAATACATGGTACAGAAAGCAAACTATAACTTCAATAATACAATTGTCGTGCAAAATACGACAACACATACTGTGAGTTTGGATACAAATATATACCAAATGTGACTCATGTTCCAACCGTGGACATCACCTCACAATAACACCTTACATAAAGGTATAGTCAAAAACTGTTTTAGAAATTAGAATCTTTGGGAAGTGCTCAAGGAAACCTTCGTACATGGGAGGCCACGCGTCTAGGTTATGATAGATATCATATGGCCACAGAATTATCCTTGGTTGACCCAATAGACCCCAAAGAAAAACGAGAAGATTACTATCATATTCTTCCCAATGGTGAGTCTTCTCTTGACTTATTATTATCTCCACTGTCTCTAACTGAGAATTATATTTTAAACAAACACCAAGATTATATAGGTAGTGCCCATAGATATACTCAGCAAGTGGATGAGCACAACCCTGTCCTATGATGACACGAGGTTGTATGTCATTAGACATCTTGTATGATAGTGACAAAACACCCTTCCAACGTTGGGTTCGCCTCACCCTATTTTCTTCACCAAATATAACTACTAAATGATGACCACCGTTCTATTCCCTTGTTACCCCCGCTCGACCCAGCTACACTCTTATTACCTGAAAGGAATTGTGAAGCAAAAGGGTGAGCACAACTAGCTCAGTAAAGAATATCATGACTAAAGATAATTAAATTATCAATAGCCTTCATCAATAATAAATCAGAGATTTAGAACATATGGTAAATGATAAAAATTTCAACCATAGTTGCAGCGGAACGAGCAATCCATTAGAAGAGTCAAATAGAGAAAGAATTCTACTATCTTCTAAGATTTAAAAGTCCATCATCAATATTTTATCCCTGTAACATCAATTAATAATCATCTTTAACCAAATATTCATCTTTGCACTACAGGCCAAAGATATTCATTTGTATCATCAGTCGGTCATGTTCATCTCAACACCTGTTCATCTTTGCACTACAGGCCAAAGATATTCATCAAGTAATTATACATCTTTGCACTACAGGCCAAAGATATTCAGTAATATCATTATTTAGGACTGAGGATGATGAAAAATATCTTAAAGAGAACGAATCCAATGAGACAGAAGGACAAATAGTAGGGATTCGTATAACAGTTTATCCAAGATCAATAATACTTCATAATAATCAATTGTGAAGCAGAATTCAAAAATAAAGATCAAAACATGGATACAATCAAAGATAGTAACCATAATAGATATCTTGGACAAAAAGAAAAAATTTTATTTTTCGGTGAATAGTGCCGTATTCGTGAATAGTGCCGTATATGTGAATAGTGCCGTATACGTGAATAGTAACCCCCGACACAAAAAGTTCCAAATTTGATAAAAACTCATATCAATATTTCAGCATAATGATATTGAAGAAAATAATATCATTAAGAAGAAAATAATATCCCTTACCTCAAAATATCAGTACTTCTGGTCGGAATACCGGTATAAGGCTGAAAGAAACTTGCTCTGATGAATAGAAACTCTCAAAGTATCTAAATACTCACAAAATACACTCAATAATCTAGAGAGAAAAAGAGAGAAAACTTGTTTCTGGTGTGATTTTCAATTCTAACTTAGCCCTCTATTTATAGGAAAATTTTGGTAGGTTTGACCTGCAACCTGATGGCTTTACCTGCTACTATTCCCACCCACCACATTTGAAATATAATTCAGCACATTTCTTCACCAACCACAAGTGGGGCCCACCAATTCTAGAATTTTCCACCAAAATGATAAACTCTGAAAATTCAACAATTTCTGAACCAGTCATCTCGTAAAATTCATAATAAATCATACGTTCATTTTTAACGGTTCAAAATTTGTGGACATATACTCAATTTATATATGTATAACATATCCAAAAATTACCACGATCCAACGGTCGGATTAAAAATTATAACCCTCGTAAAATATCTCAAAAATCCTGATTTTTAATACCTCCATTCCGACAAAAGTACGGATAAAAACCTCAACATTAACTCCTTCATTTTTTAACCACAAAAATATATCCTTCATTTATATCCACATAAAATAAATATTTTCTTATCATATAAATCAATAATTAATTATTCACAAATAATATTACAGAATCACATTTATGACAACCAGACCGTTCCCAGGAAAGAGGGGGCTTTCCAATAAGAATTTTTCCTTACTGGCGCGCAATTAAATGACCAAACCTCTCCTTAGACAGAACTTTCTAGACATTGCCAATAATGTTATCTAATAATACTATTCAAATAATATGAATTATTGATCTGATAATGGGAAATACTGTGCAGCAACAATTATTGAACAACAATAATACAAAATTTCAACGTAGCAATTATTGAATCAATAAAATAAAATATTGAGCAGTAATTACTGTAACAATTATTGAGTAGTGCCTTCTTACGTAAGAATCAATAATTTCAAAAATACTATGCAATACCGTGTGCTACTGTGCAATAACGCGTATTACTGTATTTTAACCACCGGGTATTCCAACAGTGTTAACAGTAACAACTACGCCGTTATTTGTAAAAACTCAAATTTGTCGTTTTCTTCACCCGACAGTTATTCTGTTATGGGGCCCACAAATGGCTGCGCCGTCGTACGAATATTTCCCGACAGAAAGAATATTCCACGACCAAACGAATATTCCCCGACAACAATGATTATTTTATAATTAACCACTTGCGTATTTTGAAAAAAAATTCATATATCACCCTTAACTTTAACTTTTATCAATTTAACCATTTACTGAATAGTAATTATAAGAAAAATTGAATACTTTTATTTCATAAAATTCGGGGTCTTACAAAATACATGGTACAAAATTCAAATACAACTTAATAATACAACTGTCGTGTAAAATATGACAAAATATAAACTGAGAGTTTTAATACGAATATTGTCTTCTAGACAGTATTCAAACTCAAATGGAGTCCTCATTACATTTATTATCACTCTATTTAACAGAATAGTGAGGACTGCTAATGCTATCATCTGGACTGTCACTCCGTTCCCCGACTAGTCACATCTATATTCTCATTTCCTGAAGAGAACAATGAAAGCAAAGGGTGAGCTTAACTAGCCCAGCAAGAAATATTATGACTAAGATAATGCAGAATAAGTTATTGTTAGCCTTCAACAATGTTAAACTGATAGAATATAATAGACAACAAGTTTAACTGCAACGGAACAAGTAATCCATTAGAAGAGTCAAGTAGAGCATAAAATCTACTATCTTCTATGATTTAAAAAGTTTTGTATCAACTTTATCGCTGAGACTCGGCTTAATAAACAAAATCGAATCATCCCTGCACCATGGCCTAGGATATTCATGTAATCATCAATGGTCATCATTATACCAAATAATCCCTTGTCATAATCATACCAATAACTGTCCATCAATGAACTATATGCCAATGAGGACTTTTATCACCTCATTAGTCACATTACGGTCATGATTATACCGAATAATCCCTGGTCATAATCATACCAAGTCAATCTATGCACGTAAGCCAAAGATGACTTTCATCACAATATAAGCATGAGGATGATGACCATGACATAATAATTCAATAAAACAAGTTCAAGGATAAATTTTAAAGATTTATAATTTAATTTATCCAGAAATCAATAACATCCAAATTGTCAACATGATACTGCTTTGTGGAGTAAAATTCAAGAATGCTCAGAAGAATATTTTCATGAAAAGATACTGGATGAAGCGCAAATATCAAGGATATTCTACTAATTTCATGGAGTATAGAAGCCAAAACTTTAACCAACTGAGTATAATAGAATATATAAAACTGCAAATAGATTTTCACCCGCCATGCGTGTTGATCGATTTCGCAATCAATGAATACATGCAAGTATACACGGTCAACAAGTAATAAAGTGAAAGTAGAGTATCGTTCCCACGAGGAATTATTTAATAAAAATCACCAAGTACTAGTTCTTAACCAAACTAATTTTATTTAAACAATCTCAAATAGTAATTTTTCTAATTAAGAAAACTAAATTAACTAATTAAACTGAATTGTTTTATGACTGAATTCAGATAAATAAAGATTAAGACTTCAATATCCCCAATTATGAATTTTAAATCAATTATCCAATTACCCCAATTATTATGCCTACTGAATTGTTAACAGGAATTTTCAAATGCCAAAAGTCCTTTTCCAAGTGATCAATTGACTTCTATTTAATCCAGATTAATCTTGTTATATTCCTATGCAAAACAATTAAATTAAACTCCTTCAATTCCAATTCCTTATGTGTTACATGCGGTGAACAGATATTTCCATTTAATTCACAAACTTAATTATTCACCATGCAAATAAGTAAGTCACATGTTATCATGCCCAGTTCTAACCCTAGAATTCCTCTTCCAATTCCTTCTATAGTAACAAGATAATTACTGATCAGATAATTAATCAATAAGCGCAAGACAAGATAAACAATTTACCTTCACATAAATAATTGGAATAAATCAAATAATTAATTCATAGACATAAAAGGTTCAATTGTAATCTTAATAAAAGAGTTAGTTCATAATTAATGAATTGAAACCAAGAATTCACAACTGAATAGACATTAAAAGATAAAAGTATGATAAGAGAAAAGAATAGAATCTGTTGTCAGCAAATCTGATGCTCCCCTCTTGCTCCTGCTCTTGATCTTCAATGATCTCCAAGTTACTTCAATCTCCAAAACTAATAAGAACTAGGATTTATTTGTTAATCTAATGAAGTGTATCTCTAATCTAATCTATGTAATCTCCCTTTATTTTATGTCTTACATCATGTATTTATAGGTTACAAGTCCAATTTTTAGCTTAGGAACAAATCCAATCCAATTTGGAGTTAGAAAAGTGTCAAAATTCACCCCAAAACGCGTCCAAGCTTGACCAACCTCTTCCCTAGCGCCCCAACGATGGGCATGGCGCTGGCACAGTGCCTCCTAGCGCCCCGGCACTGGCCCCATTTTTGGAAATTTTCTACTCCGACGTCCTTTGAAAAAATGACCATAACTTCTTCGTCCGAACTCTAATTTCGATGATTCAAGATGTTCCGAAAAGAGGAGACGTAGATTTATAACTTTCATTCTTTATGTTTTTCGAAATAAGGTCCGGAGCAATACTGAAATTGGCTCTAAAGTGACTACTGTGTAAATACTAAGCTGAAAACGCGAATCTAGCCACCCCAAACGTCGATCCAAGTAACTTTTATCCCAATTCCTATAAGACAACATAAAACATGTATGAATAAACACAAACACTTAAAAACTACCAAAAGATTAAGCTCAAACGCACTCAATTATCAGTATAAAACTCACTTATTAATGCGGTAATCCATGTAAACAGACCATTTCCACAATTTAATAAAGAATGAATACGAATGGTCATTCACCATGCATGCGGTAATCCACGTAGATAGGTTATTCCAACAGAATAATAAAGAATAGAATAACAGAAGAATTCACCATGCATGCGGTAGTCCGCATAGACAGGTTATTCTAACAGAATAATAAAAAATGGAATAACAGAAGAATTCACCATGCATGTGGTAGTCCGCATAGACAGGTTATTCCAACAAAATAATAAATAATAGAATAACAGAAGAATTCACCATGCATGTGGTAGTCTGCGTAGAGAGGTTATTCCAACAGAATAATAAAGAATAGAATAACAACCCTTACGAGTATTGAAATAAAATAACTCTCTTCATGAATACGAAAGAAATGATACCCCTTACGAATATTGAACGAAAATAATATTCATACGAATACAAAAAATAATATCTCTTCAGAGTATGAAATAAATAATACCCCTTACCTCAGAAGAAAATTGGATACTAGAATAGTGAGATAGCAGACTTTTCTTCTTCTTTCTCTCTATAATTTCTCTCTATAATAATTGTTCTTGTGAGACTTAGTGAATTGGTGAGAAATGAAGGAAGAATGAGCTTATATTTATAGGAAAATATTGTTTCAATAATTACACATTTTGAGGCTCGAAATATTACAGTATAATACCTTCCTCTTTTTCTTCATTTTTTATTTAGTCTTGTAAGTATTATAAAATTTGCACCACCTCTCCTAATAGTAAATCATGTGAATCAATAGTAAATCATGTGACTCAATAGTTCTAAACATGTAAAAAAAATTAATTATAGTATAGTACCTTCATCTATACCTCTATTTTTAATTTAGTCATGCAAGTATTATCAATCTTGCACCAACTCCCCTAATAGTAAATCATGTGAATCAATAGTATACACATGTGAACACATAATTATAAGAATGTGAATTAATAACAATTAATTGCTCATTTATTCGGTGAATTACCCGATTGGTAAATATAACCTCCAGACATTAATTATTATCGAAATAAATGTCAATTTTCACTAACACTAATAATTTTCACACAATGGAACTATCAATTTCATCTTTAATCAATACGAACTTATTCATCATTAATATTATAACTCACAATATTTAACAACCAGGTCGTTCCCAGGAAAGAGGAGGCTTTCCGATAAGGATTTCTCTTTATTGGCGTGCAATTAGGTGACAAAACCTCTCCTTGATAGAACTTCTAGACATTGTCAATATTGTAAATAATAATATGAATAACTTTGTCATCTCAATTATTGATTTAATAATATAACATATTATATAGATGATACTGTGACAATAATTGAATCAATAATATGAGAGATATGATGCAGCAATTATTGTAGTAATAATTGAGTATAACTGAGTGACTTCTTACGTAAGCATCAATAATCAATATCGTGTGTTACTATGCAACCACGCGTATTACTGTACTTTTACTACCGGGTAGTTCAACAGTTTTAACGGTAACACTTTCACCGTTATTTTTATAAAAAGATAATTCTGTCGTTTTCTAACTACGACAATACTTCCATTGTGGGGTCCACCAATGATTGTGTCGTCGTACGGATATTTCCCGCCAAAAAGAATATTCTCCGACCAAACGAATATTTTATAACAAGTTTCACTCTTAACTTTAACCTTTTTATCAATTTAACCATTTACGAAATAAAATTATAAGAAAATTAAATACTTTCATTTCATAAAATTCGGGGTCTCACAATCTCCCCTCCTTATGAAATTTCCCCCTCGAAATTTACGTACGTACATGGTATGCCGAAGAGGTTAGGATACCTTGACTTCATTTTAGATTCTAACTCTTGAGGCATAACCTTTGAGCGTCGAATATGGTCCTTCTTATCCAAGATTTTAAGGCGTATCACCTCATACGTTAAATCTTCTGCTATCTCGTCTAGTTCCAATTCAATAATATGGTTCGGGTCGTCCACATATTTACGTAACATCGATACTAAAAAAAACGTTATGATCACGCGACATACTTGGCGGTAAAGCGAGTCTATATGCCACAGTTCCTACTCAATCGAGGATTTCAAATGGGCCAATTAAATTGAGGGTTGAGATTTCCTCTCTTCATCGATTCTTGCTTCTAGAATAATGCCTTCTTCTTCACATTCATCAGCTCCGGGTCTGTAGCTTGAACATCTTTAACTTTATCGATTAAAGTCGATTCTACTCGTATATTTAATATCATCACGTGGGTCCCTAGAGTCTTTAACTCTATCTTCATCATTTGTAAGTTATACGAAATGGGTTTTTGTATTAACAACATTGCACTCGTAAACGCATACAATCTTTTACTCAATGTGTCTGCTACAACGTTCGCTCTTCCACAATGATATTGAATGGTATAGTCGTAGTCTTCAACAGCTCGAGCCAACATCTTTGGCGCATGTTACATTCGTTTTGGGTGAAGAAATACTTAAGGGTTTTAAAAATGGGTTTTATACTGGGGTCAACACAAAATTTAATTTCACGCTCTAGGGGTAGGCTAAGAAGTCTTCAGGAATACCAACTGTGACTCTCATCCCAAGACTTGGATAGTACGTCACAATGATACCTATCAACTTACCATCGTCATTCACGGTGTCGCATACGGAAAGTCTGACTTCGGTGCATTCCACACAAGGAAGTCACCAGCGAAAGCCTTAGGGCTCTTTACTTATGGCTTAATATAACAGTGATTAACTTTAGTGGTTTGGTTGCTTGAATTCGAATAACAGGTTGGTTAGGAATATAAAAGCTAACAACCTTACGAAAATAATCAATTTTGGCATGATGAGTAGTTAACCAATCGATTCCTAAAATCACATCAAGGGCAAGTATTTTCAAAGAGATAAGATCGACAGGTAACGTGAAAGTGTCGATTTGAATCAACGAGATTTATAAACAGTGGAGGTAACGAAGGTTTCTCCTAACGGAGTTACAACCGATAAGTCAAAGTCTAATTTCTCCGGAGTCAAATTTAAACGTTGAGCGCAAGCAAGAGAGATAAAAGAATGGATAGAACCGGTAGCTAATAAGGTATAGACTTTGTAAGAATTTATAATTAACTAACCCATGCTAACTTCGTTCGGGTTACTCGCTTTTTGAGAAGTCACGAAAAATGCTCTCCTTGAAACCACCGACTTTGTTTTGTTTGTATCCGCCTTTGGTGCCACCGTCTCAGCTGGACTTGATTTCGCTGCAAGATAAATCGAGCTATGTGACCGTCTTTTCCACAACTAAAACATACCTTGGACGGCTGTGAATAGTTTGGACTTATGTGTCCCTCCTCTATGCATCTGTAGCATCTAACTGGCAGTCGTTCTCCTCCTCTAGAATTTGTTGCTGGTGTTGGTCCTGCTGTAGACGTCTTTCCATCATCGTTAAATCTTCTCTTCTTAAATTTTCCACTTCTATTATTTTGGCCATGATTACCACCGAAGTGGTTACCATTCTTGGGATGATAATTTCCCCCACGATGGTTATCATTGTTCCGATGGCCGTTGCCATCGGTACGATTATTATCGTACTGTTGGTCATTGCCTTTTAGTTGTGCTGACTCATTATCGCGCTCCAATAACTGAGCCCTATTCGCAACATCTGAATATAAACAAAGTTTATGAGAAATGAGGTATTAACATATATCGGGTTTCAAACCTCTTAGAAACATTTGTGTCATTCGCTCATCATTTTCGACCAAAAAGGATGCAAACTGGGATAACTCCGCAAATTTAGCCTCGTATTGCGACACGGTCATATTCTTTTGCTCCAGCTTGATGAATTCAACCTCCTTCATGTGACAAATACTTTGGGAAAGTACTTGTCGTTGAACAACTCTTGGAACTTCTCCGAAGACATCTTTAGTGCGGCAAGTTGAGAACGCTTTATAGATTCCCACCAATAATCTGCCTCTGCTCACAACATGAAAGTGGCAAAGGGAACCTTTTGCTCCTCGAAGCATCCAAAGACATCAAATATCTTGGTGGTCTGCTTTATCCACGTCTCCGTCTTAAGTGGTTTTGGCTTTCCAAAAAACTCCGGTGGTCCCAGCTCCTTGAACTGTTTAGCGGTGACCGTTCGAGAGTTGCCAGCGATTCCACCTGCATTTTGAACAAGAGCCGCTCTCGCCTGATGTTGCATGAATTACATAAAGCCTATGAACATCCCATCGTTCACCATTTCATCGGTGTTATTGCTTACTTGAGGATTGTCTTCCGGTTGCACATTATCCTGGGTATTGATCGTTGGTGACTCAACGGTCTCATGTGCTTCATTGCTGATCTCAACATTTTTAGATGTCATTTTCAAACACTGTCACAAAACAAGGGTTAATTGACATATCACATATTATCCCTATACTCTGACCGACCAATTAAATACCAAATAAACTTAGGTAGGTCATACTAGCGAAAGAATTTCCCGTCTCTCCCCTCCTAGTTATTGTCTCACATCTCAGCCAGGGATCATATCCCTAAGCTTTGATACCAACCGTGACGCCCCCAAAATAGGTATACATCACCCATCTTAAGTCGCCAAATACATGGTACAAAATTCAGATACAACTTAATAATATAACTGTCGTGTAAAATACGACAAAACATAAACTGAGAGTTTTAATACGAATATTGTCTTTTAGACAGTATTCAAACTCAAATGGAGTCCTCATTACATTTATTACCACACTATTTAACAGAATAGTGAGGACTACTAATGCTATTATCTGGACCGTCACTCCGTTTTCCAACTAGTCCCAGCTATATTCGTGACAACCCGAATTTTTGTAAGTTATTAAAATAGGAATTTAGTAATTAAAATTCTTATTATGAGATGTTTTGAGTTTAAGTATGTATATATTCGTGCTATATATTTTGAAATATATGATCTGGTGTGAAGATATATATATATATATATATATATATATATATCATATGTTAGGAAAGTGAGGTTTAATAGATAAGTTAACTATTAAGGAAATTAAATAAATTTGGTAATTATTTTAAATATTTATTGAATTAAATAAATATTTTAAATAATTTATTTATTGAGAAAAAAAATAATTTATGGAATTGTGATGCAAGTATTTAGCAACTAAATTGATTAATGTTAGTTAAATTGAATAATGGTAATTTTTATTAGAAGATTTAAGTTAATGAATTAATTAAATTAAATGAAATGTTTAATATTAAAGGGAATAAATAAATTAAATAAAGGAATGTTTAAATTTAATTTATTAATTAAATTAGATATGTGTAATTATTTATTAATTATAAGTATAATTATAATGAGATTATAATTATTATTAATTACTATTATTATGTGTTATTTAAATTAACTAAATGTGTGACACATGAAGCTATATAGTATAAATATTATAAAAATAAACTAGTATGGGAAGTATGTGTTTAGCCAAACAAGGCCTTATGGCCTTTGGTTTATGTAACTGACGTCTTTTATTTAGTTAAGCCATATCAGCTTATTTTCTTTTGCGTCTTATTTTTCTTCTAAGGCTGAAAGAGCAGAGTTGAGAAAGAGAGAGAGAGAGAGAGAGAGAGAGAGAGAAGCTTGGAAGAAGAAAGAAAAAAACTCAGTGATTTTGAGAGTTGGAAAAGGAGGGTTTTGGGAAGGCTTTTTATCATCTTTTGCTAACCAACAATCAAAGAATAAGGTATAACCAATTCTAATTTTTAAAACTTGTTTTCTTTAAATTTCTATTGATAGTGGTGTTAGATTGATACACATATATGTATATATGATTTATAATCTGTTAACTATCATATGTAAGTGTTATTTGATGATTAAAAACATGAAATTGGATTGTAGTAGAAAAAGTTCATATAACAGTGATATGTTCCTATAATATGGCTTGTTTAAGTACGAAAATTGATGCTCTATATTTGTTATAATCTGTAATTTGGTATTAGATTATGTTAGTATGTGAAGAAAAGAAAACGGCGTAGTTTGAATCATGTCAATTGGTTAAGAAACAAAGTCGTGGCGATTGAATTCGCTAATTGTGTTTAAAACATGAAAATATAGCATGAACACTAAATTGGAACCCTTAAAATGATTTGTTAATATGTTTGAAGTGTTATAATTATTCTCTAGATGAGTACCTAATAGTTTAATGAGTCCAACGAATCGAAAACCAATTAATTCGGACTTAAAACGAGAAAGTTACGTTAAAAAAACTGTAATCTGTGCGAAGCGTCGCGCGGGCGCGCCACCCGTGCGCGCGGGCATGCAGCTAGGGCTGGGAGATAGCGCGGGCACTGGAAGTCGTGCGGGCGCGCGCCCATAGTGTGCAAGGTGTGACTATTTTGACCTAGTTTGGTAAAACGGCCATAACTTTTTCATACGAACTCCAATTGAGGTGATTCAAGATGATCCGGAACGAGGACGAATAGGCCTACAACTATCATTCTTTAAGGTCTTCAATTTGAGGTCAGGAACATGGGTCAAAATGGTCATATTTAGGACTATTGTGTTTTAAGAAGCAATCGGAGGGCGTCGGGCATGCACGTATGCAAGTGTAGTGCTTCTGACGATAAAAGATGTTGTTCTAAGTTATAAAACATGAATATTAGTAAATATAATGATACTTAACATTGATGAATAATGTATTAGATAAGTTGTATAAGCATATTAAGCATACACAAGAGAGATAAATCGGGCGTGTGACGAATAAACGTCAAAATGCCGTGACAAGTGATAATGAAAGTAAAAAGTGTTTTAAATCAAATGAAATGAATATTATAAGATATTGAATAGTGTTAATATAAAACCAATAAGTAGTCCTAACAAGACTTAAACATTTGAATGAACTTCAAATATGAAATATAGTGAGTTATAAGTCTAAAGTTAACACAATCAAATTGAACATTGTGTATTGATTAATAGAAAGGGTTATAGAATGTAAATTAAAGTTTACATTACAACTACTATGCATTGCTATGTGACTAATAGTTGATGTGAATGATTATATAATTGTGTAGGGCACGTGAAGTATAGATAACTGTAAGCTGTTAAACTGGTATTGGTAAACAACGATCAAGGCAAGTCTTTCAGTTCCTATTTGCTATGTGAATTTGATTGTTTCAAATCTTTATTGCAAAGAGCATGATGTGTTATATATATGTTGAATGTATGAAATATTAAAGTCAACTTATGACAACGTTAATTGAGTAAAGCATGCTGATTGAGTAAGGAACTCAATCTTTATACTTGTTATATGAACTGTAAACATGTATGTTATGTTAGTCCAATGTTTATGAGATATATGTTGAGCATGTTATTATGTGCTACGTGATGCATGAAAATTGTTAGATTTTGATGGGCTGTCGAGCTCAACCTTGCAAATAACTATTTTTGCAGGATAAGAATTGAAGGTAACAATATGTGCTACTTGAATACCGTGGATCATAAATAATACACGAAGATTAATATTTTAGCTAAAGTTGTTATTTTTTATACCATGATTAAGATTCATAAGTTGTATAGTTTTATGTTGAGTTATAAAGCTAAAGTTAGAGTTATCTGATATGCAAAGGTTATCAGATTGAAATGTGAAATTTTATAGAATGACTGTGATAAAGTGAGTTATAAAATAAGATTGATTCAAAGACATGTAGATGATAAAGGTTTTGATTTAGGGAATTAAAGTAAGAAGACATGAAAGTTTAAATTATTTCGTATTCTATAAAGTTTAACATCGAATAATGATATAAAATATGAAGGTAGATGTGTTATTAACGACCGAAGTTAATAATTAAGTTGTATGAATTTTGGGGTCGTTACAGTTAGTATCAAAGCTGTAGGTTATAAACCTTAGGTAGGAGTATCGTAGGCTATAACCTTAGAGAAGATATGTGAAGATAATGAAAGAATAAGCTCAGATAGAGTTTGAACAATAAGAAGTAATTTAAGAAATGTATAGAGAAGGGATTAAAACATGCGTGAAAGGATTCAAAGAAGAATCTCGCAGAGTTATAAGGAGTATGAATGTGGGGTTACCCAACTCCAATAATAAGGATGTAAGGTGATAACAAATAGACAATATCTATAAGAAGATATTGGTAAGGAAGTTAAGAATAAAAAAAAGAAAAAAAAGAAAAAAAAGTTATAGTTAAGTATGGTATAATTGTACTCTTTAATAGTTGATGTGTGGTATCTGGGCTAAACGATTCCTTCATAGAGCTAAGGTATATACGAAATAACAACTCGGAACCTAGTTTGTTGGTTGTTTGTGGGAAACCACTCAGCGTACCATATTGAAACTGTTAGAGACTCGATGTGTACTAAGTATAGAAATGGATACGTATGATGAAAATGTAGAACTTGAATGAAATGTTGAACGATGTAAATGAAGTTAGAAATTCTTAAAGTAGGAATTGTTATATAAACAAGAAGATTCAAAGAAAAATCTTGAAGAGATATAAAGATAAGAAATGGGAGTTCCCTAACTCCAATAGCCAAGATAACGAATAATGTCGTAAATGAAAGAAAAGAAAGGGGATCGTAAAATAAAACGATCACGAGTTAAGAAAAGAATTTTAAGGGGGATGATTATAGAATAAGATCATGACATGATCCGTGTAAGTTATAAACGAAAGATGGTCTGTAATGTTTGAATAATTATAGCTTAATGCTATTAAGATGGTGTACTATGAAATAGTACGAGATAAACTCACGAAGAGTTATAGCTGATGTGATATGAGGAATTCGTATCGAGCAAAGAGCAAGTTAAGAGTAAGATAGAGTTAGGTGGGATTTCAATTGAGGACTCATGTGATGGTTGAGTTGTACAAACCTTTGTATGGGCGAGGGTTTTGTGCTTGCGCTCAGTTTATCATATTGATAATCATTGGAATGTTGGTGTCGCGCTATCAATGTATATGTGGCGAAAAGGTGATTCTTTTCTCATGTGTATGTTTGATAGTTAGAAACTACTAAGATTAGTTAGATATTATTAGGATTAGGTGCGGTTCTTAAAACTAATACATATGGTAAGTTCGTGACTCATAATAATATGGTGTGTTTTGAACCCCTCAGCGAATGGACGTCGATGGTCTGACTAGGATAAGTTCTTAAACTCATATTATTGTGGCAAGTCCTGAACTTCCAATGTGCGGTAAGTTTGATGAACTATACTGGGGGTAGAGGAAGATGGTAAGTTGAAACACAAGAATATTATTCTAAATCTACTAGCTATGCTAGACTTTCGAAATTTATTGACTTCGTGCTAATGTTTACACTTTTATTTTCTTAAAAAACATTGGATCAAAGAATGGAACCAATGAGTTTTAACAATAATACTGTTATTCTTATGTCTATGCTAATTGCTTCGGCTAGACAAAAATGATTTGAAAATATCAAAATGTATTTTATATATCATTAATATATCATAGAACCTGGTGCAGAGATGATAAAAATGATGGACTCATCAATGCAGTATTACTTAGTGTTGGATGTGATCTAAGGATCGTCAGCCCACTATGGTATGATGTAGTATGATAAAATCACCAAATGACAGAATCCTCAACGGACTGTAAATATAGTGCAGTATCATGACGTCATAAAAAGATTTTTGAGATTTCTTTAAGATATGAGAATATATATATATATATATATATATATATATATATATATATATATATATATATATATATGGATATGTATATTTCGATTGATGTCCGAATTGTTGTAGAAGTCTATGCTATTTGATTCAGCTAGACGAATATTAAAAAATATTCATGAAATTCAAGAGTTTCTTGAGAAGTTATGCCAAACCAAATTATTTTGGTGCGGATTCAAATGTTGAAAAGCTGAGATGAACAACCCTATTATTAGGGGTTACGCTTAGTTTATACTTTGCGTTGAAATGTTTGTGCACAATACATTATACGAAGGATTGATCCCCTAAGTACGTGGAGTCCTTATAGTCTTATGACTGTTTAGTTAAAGTTCAAAGATTACTTATAATTGTGGACATGGTTCGTGGTCATTAGACCCTCAGTTGAATGCTTGTACTCTAAATTCTGAGATGAACAACTCTTTTATTAGAGGTTACGCTTAGTTTACACTTTGCACTGAAATGTTTGTGCACAATACATTGTACGAAGGGCTTAACACCCTAAGTACGGAGGTTCATATGGTCTTATGACTGTTAAAGGTTCAAGTCGAGATATACTTGATAACCTGGGGACGTAGTTCAAGGTCTTGTGAGCCCTCAGCATGATTGGATAATCTTTTAAAATCCTAAGTTATTTATACTGCTTCCCAATCATTGAGCAATTATGGAGGATTCATGTTATTCTGAAGTGAATATGGAAAAGAAAGTATTCCTTAGAAAGAAGTAAGTCGTAGAATGCGACACGGAATGATAAATATATTGAATAAGTGAGAAAAGAAATTTTGAAATAAGAAGGAGATGAGTTATCAAAGAATAATGTAAAACTTTTAATAGAAAATTTTAATAATTGTAGAAAGATCTTTATGGGAAGAAGTGGTTATAGAACCCAATGAATGAATAAAGTATTAACGTAAAATCTATTTTGATAGATTGAATGAATGAGGATTAATAAATAAAATTTTGAGGACGAAATTCTTAGAAGAAGAGGTGAATATAATATTCCGAGTGTTTATGATAACGATCCTTAGAAAAGGAAACGAATTGGTTAAAGAATATGTAATACTCAAATATAATTAAGTCTAAGTAAAGGTTATGAAATAAAACCTAGAATTTGTTGAAGAAATGAATATAGTAGGAAATATAAAACTTATATTAAGGTAATGTATTGAAGATATTCGATGATAAATTTTGAAAAGAGATTTGGTGAAAACTTGAGTAAGGTAGGGTTTCGATGATTCCGAGGACGGAATCCTTATAAGGATAGAAGAATGTGACAAATGAATTGTTTGAGTTGTGATTCTGGGGACAGAATCCTTGTAAGGAGGGAAGGGTGTGACAACTCGAATTTTTGTAAGTTATTAAAATAGGAATTTAGTAATTAAAATTCTTATTTTGAGATGTTTTGAGTTTGAGTATGTATATATTCGTGCTATATATTTTGAAATATGTGATCTGGTGTGAAGATATATATATATATATATATATATATATATATATATATATATATATATATATATATATATATATATATATATATATATATATATTCATATGTTAGGAAAGTGAGGTTTAATAGTTAAGTTAACTATTGAGGAAATTAAATAAATTTGGTAATTGTTTTAAATATTTATTGAATTAAATAAATATTTTAAATAATTTATTTATTGGAAAAAAAATTATGGAATTGTGATGCAAGTATTTAGCAACTAAATTGATTAATGTTAGTTAAATTGAATAATGGTAATTTTTATTTGAAGATTTAAGTTAATGAATTAATTAAATTAAATGAATTGTTTAATATTAAAGGGAATAAATAAATTAAATAAAGGAATGTTTAAATCTAATTTATTAATTAAATTAGATATGTATAATTATTTATTAATTATAAGTATAATTATAATGAGATTATAATTATTATTAATTACTATTATTATGTGTTATTAAAATTAACTAAAGGTGTGACACATGAAGCTATATAGTGTTGGAATTATGTGTTTAGCCAAACAAGACTTTGTGGCATTTGGTTTATGTAACTGACGTCTTTTATTTAGTTAAGCCATATCAGTTTATTTTCTTTTGCGTCTTATTCTTCTCCTAAGGCTGAAAGAGCAGAGGAGAGAGAGAGAGAGAGCTTGGAAGAAGAGAGAAAAAAACTCAGTAATTTTGAGAGTTGGAAAAGGAGGGTTTTGGGAAGGCTTTTTATCATCTTTTGCTAGCCAACAATCAAAGAATAAGGTATAACCAATTCTAATTTTTAACACTTGTTTTCTTTAAATTTCTATTGATAGTGGTGTTAGATTGATACACATATATGTATATATGATTTATAATCTGTTAACTATCATATGTAAATGTTATTTGATGATTAAAAACATGAAATTGGATTGTAGTAGAAAAAGTTCATATAACAGTGATATGTTCCTATAATATGGCTTGTTTAAGTACAAAAAATGATGATCTATAAGTGTTATAATCTGTAATTTGGTATTGGATTATGTTAATATGTGAAGAAACGAAAACGGCGTAGTTTGAATCATGTCAATTGGTTAAGAAACGAAGTCGTGGCGATTAAATTCGTTAATTGTGTTTAAAACATAAAAATATAGCATGAACACTTAATTGGGATCCTTAAAATGATTTGTTGATATGTTTGAAGTGTTATAATTATTCTCTAGATGAGTACCTAAAAGTTTAACGAGTCCAACAAATCGAAAACCAACTAATTCGGACTTAAAATGAGAAAGTTACGTTAAAAAAATTGTAATCTATGCGAAGCCTCGCGCGGGCGCGCCGCCCGTGCACGCGGGCATGCAGCTGGGGCTGGGAGATCGCGTGGTCGCGCTGGAAGTCACGCGGGCGCGTACCCATAGTGTGCAAGGTGTGACTGTTTTGACCTAATTTGGTAAAACGGCCATAACCTTTTCATACGAACTCCGATTGAGGTGATTCAAGATAATCCAGAACGAGGACGAATAGACCTACAACTTTCATTTTTTAAGGTTTTCAATTTGAGGTCAGGAACATGGGTCAAAATTGTCATCTTTAGGACTGTTGTGTTTTAGGAGGCAATCGAAGGGCGTCGGGCATGCACGTATGCAAGTGTAGTGCTTCTGACGATAAAAGATGTTGTTCTAAGTTATAAAACATGAATATTAGTAAATATAATGATACTTAACATTGATGAATAATGTATTAGATAAGTTGTATAAGCATATTAAGCATACACAAGAGAGATAAATCGGGCGTGTGACGAATAAACGTCAAAATGCCGTGACAAGTGATAATGAAAGTAAAAAGTGTTTTAAATCAAATGAAATGAATATTATAAGATATTGAATAGTGTTAATATAAAACCAATAAGTAGTCCTAACAAGACTTAAACATTTGAATGAACTTCAAATATGAAATATAGTGAGTTATAAGTCTAAAGTTAACACAATCAAATTGAACATTGTGTATTGATTAATAGAAAGGGTTATAGAATGTAAATTAAATTTTACATTACAACTACTATGCATTGCTATGTGACTAATAGTTTATGTGAATGATTATATAATTGTGTAGGGCACGTGAAGTACAGATAATTGTAAGCTGTTAAACTGTTATTGGTAAACAACGATCAAGGCAAGTCTTTCAGTTCCTATTTGCTATGTGAATTTGATTGTTTTAAATCTTTATTGCAAAGAGCATGATGTGTTATATATATGTTGAATGTATGAAATGTTAAAGTTAACTTATGACTACGTTGATTGAGTAAAGCATGCTGATTGAGTAAAAGGAACTCAATCTTTATACTTGTTATATGAACTGTAAACATGTATGTTATGTTAGTGCAATGTTTATGAGATATATGTTGAGCATGTTATTATGTGCTACGTGATGCATGAAAACTGTTCGATTTTGTTGGGATGTCGAGTTCAACCTTGCAAATAACCATTTTTGCAGGTTAAGGATTGAAGGTAACACTATGTGCTACTTTAATGACGTGGATCAGAAATAATACACGAAGATTAATATTTTAACTAAAGTTGTTATTTCTTTATACCATGATTAAGATTCATATGTTGTATAGTTCTATGTTGAGTTGCAAAGCTAAAGTTAGAGTTATCTGATATGCAAAGGTTATCAGATTGAAATGTAAAATTTTATAGAATGACTGTGATAAAGTGAGTTATAAAATAAGATTGATTCAAAGATATGTAGATGATAAAGGTTTTGATTAAGGGAATTAAAGTGAGAAGACATAAAAGTTTAACTTATTTCGTATTCTATAAAGTTTAACATCGAATAATGATGTAAAATATGAAGGTAGATGTGTTATTAACGACCGAAGTTAATAATTAAATTGTATGAATTTTGGGGTCGTTACAATATTCTCATTTTCTGAAGAGAACAATGAAAGCAAAGGGTGAGCTCGACTAGCCCAGTAAGAAATATTATGACTAAGATAATATATAATAAGTTATCGTTAGCCTTAAACAATGTTAAACTAATAGAATATAATAGACAACAAGTTTAACTGCAGCGAAACAAGCAATCTATTAGAAGAGTCAAGTAGAGCATAAAATCTACTATCTTCAATAATTTAAAAAGTTTTTCATCAACTTTATCGTTGAGACTCAGCTTAATAAATAAAATTGAATCATCCCTGCACCACGGCCAAGGATATTCATGTAATCATCTATGGTCATGATTATACCGAATAATCCTTGGTCATAATCATACCAATAACTGTCCATCAATGAACTACAGGCCAATAAGGACTTTTACCACATCATTCGTCACATTACGGTCATGATTATACCGAATAATCCCTGGTTATAATCATACCAAGTCCATCTATGCACGTAAGCCAAAGATGACTTTCATCACAATATAAGCATGAGGATGATGACCATGACATAATAATTCAATAAAACAAGTTCAAGGATAAATTTTAATGATTTATAATTTAATTTATCCAGAAATCAATAACGTCCAAATTGTCAACATGATACTGCTTTGTGGAGTAAAATTCAAGAATGCTCAGAAGAATTTTTTTCATGAAAAGATACTGCATGAAGCGCAAATATCAAGGATATTCTACTAATTTCATGGAGTATAGAAGCCAAAACTTTAACCAACTGAGTATAATAGAATATATGAAACTGCAAATAGATTTTCACCCGCCATGCGGTAATCCACGTAGCCAAATCATTTTCACAATTTAATAAGGAATGAATACGAAGGGTCATTCACTATGCATGTGGTAGTCCGCGTAGACAGGTTATTCCAACAGAATAATAAAGAATAGAATAACAGAAGAATTCACCATGCATGCGGTAGTCTGCGTAGACAGGTTATTCCAACAGAATAATAAAGAATGGAATAACAGAAGAATTCACCATGCATGCGGTAGTCCGCGTAGACAAGTTATTCCTACAGAATAATAAAGAATGGAATAACAACCCTTACGAGTATTGAAAGAAAATAACTCTCTTCATGAATATGAAATAAATAATACCTCTTACGAATATTGAACGAAAATAATATTCATACGAATACGAAAAATAATCTCTTCAGAGTATGAAATAAATAATACCCCTTACCTAAGAAGAAAACTGGATACTGGAATAGTGAGGTATCAGACTTCTCTTCTTCTTTCTCTCTATAATTTCTCTCTATAATAATTACTCTTGTGAGACTTAGTGAATTGGTGAATCAATAGTAAACCATGTGACTCAATAGTTCTAAACATGTGAAAAAATTAATTATAGTATAATACATTCATCTATACCTCTATTTTAATTTAGTCATGCAAGTATTATTAATCTTGCACCAACTCCCCTAATAGTAAATCATGTGAATCAATAGTACACACATGTGAACACATAGTTATAAGAATGTGAATTAATAGCATTTAATTACTCATTTATCTGGTGAATTACCCGATTGGTCAATATAACCTCCAGACATTAATTATTATCGAAATAAATGTCAATTTCCACTAACACTAATAATTTTCACACAATGGAACTATCAATTTCATCTTTAATCAATACGAACTTATTCATCATTAATATTATAACTCACAATATTTATCAACTAGGTCGTTCTCAAGAAAGAGAGAGTTTTTCGATAAGGATTTCTCCTTATTGGCGCGCAATTAGGTGACCAAACCTCTCCTTGACAGAACTTCTAGACATTGTCAATATTACAAATAATAATATGAATAACTTTGTCGTCTCAATTATTGATTTAATAATATAACTTATTATAGAGATGATACTGTGACAATAATTGAATCAATAATATGAGAGATATGATGCAGCAATTACTGTAGCAATAATTGAGTATAACTGAGTGACCTCTTATGTAAGCATCATTAATCAATACTGTGTGCTACTATGCAACCACGCGTATTACTGTACTTTTACTACCGGGTATTTCAACAGTTTTAATGGTAACACTTTCGCCGTTATTTTTATAAAAAGATAATTTTGTCATTTTTTAACTACGACACTACTTACGTTATGGGGTCCACCAATGATTGTGCCGTCGTACAGATATTCCCCGATAAAAAGAATATTCCCTGACCAAACGAATATTTTATAACAACTTGCATACTTTACAAAATTTTCACATATCACCCTTAACTTTAACCTTTTATCAATTTAACTATTTACGAAATAAAATTATAAGAAAATTAAATACTTTCATTTCATAAAATTCGGGGTCTTACAGCACTTTTATTAATTAATCTCCAAACTCATTTAGGAATTAAATAATAACAATAATAGTAATAATAATAAGACTCTTATTATTAATTTATATTTAATATTTTAAAATATTAAATAATAAATATTAAGCTATTTAATTTATTCTATCACCATAGATTAAATGAAATATACTTAACTTATTATTACGATTATGTCATTAACTTCTTAAATAATTATTCTTCCTTTTATGGTGTGACCCTTTAGGTTCTCCATATTAAGCCGGTTGTGTATAAATCAATTAGAACAATTCTAATCTTATTTAAACAAATAAATTAAACTATTAATTTATTTAAATAAATAATATTTATTCTACAATAGGGATAAGCCTCTCTAGCGATTAACGACTTTTCAGATAATATAGATTTCAACATTAATCATAAAAGAATCTTTGAGTAAATAGTTACCGTACAATTCAATCCTTCCACCATACAATATCCCAATTAAATATAAGACATGGAACTACTGTCAAGTCTTATTTTATTTAATTATATGTATTTCGACTCTTAAATGCACAACTCCAAATAATATAAATTAGAAACTCATTTCTAATTTCATCATGCCTTGGCCAAGGACTACTGGATTGTCATTTATCGAATCACATATGACATTTCTCTTCTTTTACTAGAAGTGGTAGATTCTTTATTGATCATATATTATCTTCATGTATGACTTATTATATCCAAGCACACCCTTTGATATACCCTAAGGGTCTTAAGGAATAATTCAAAGTATAATTCATCATACACAAGATACTATGATGATCTCAAGTCTAAGGATCACTTGTACTACTATCACTATAGGAATTTCTATTGACAGGCAAGTAAAACTCAATTAGGTATTCCTTAGCGAGCCACGTTCAGTGAACTTATTCTCTAATAAGCACCTACATACTTGCTTTAGTGTCTCCACATAAATGATCATGAGATCAATCATCCTCATCCAATGAGCAAGCAGCGTATGTACCAATCTATATGGATTCACTAATCCCCAATTTAGTAATCCAACGATTGGGAACTATTTTAGTTTTAAGCTTTCTAAGAATTTAGATCTCATTAGAATGATCATCATCATTATTCTAAAAACATTGTTGTAAACTATGGGTTTATCACATATTATAAAGCAACATCATGTAGATAATTAACAGCCTTTAATAAATTAATACTTTTTATAGATAAATGAATAAGATTGTTACAAAGTATATACTTTATCATCCAACATGATTGGCTTGTATGCATACTACTTTCAATCTTCCACTTGTACTAAAGCCAATATCTCATACCCTTCTTCTCTAAGTGACGATTATCCTACTGTTGGATAAGCTTTAGTTAATGGATATGCAATGTTATTCTTGAGAGTCAACTATTTCTATAGTGATTTCTCATCTTTCAATGATTCTTATAATCAAATAAAAGTGTCACAACATATGTTTAGATCCAAGATAAAACTTAGAAACTATTCCTAGTTCTGTAATAAACTTTTCATCCAAACAATCAACTTACAACTTCATTTATAGCTATATACTTTGTCTTTAACACTAAACCAACAACTATTTGCTATTTGAAACCTTTATAATTTATTGCACCACCGTTCAAGGTAATGTTTTACCTTAAAGTGGATTTTCTGTTGTTTTGGTCTGTCTGGAAAAAACTTGAGTCTGTTAAGCCCTCTAGTTTTAATTCTTAGCCGCCATGAATATGATCATATCCTTAGTGCGGTTAAGTACGTTAAGATATTTTTCACTGACTCATAGTGAACTTCTCCATAATATGACTAATCATCATCAAGTATCGTATATTTCATTGTATACATGATTGTCACTCATGCGATCTCTCTTTTCAAGAGTCTATGGGGACTATTAAGAGAGATACACTCCATAGCTCATCAACTTAAGACATCTCTTAGAGTTTGCCATGCTAAACGACTTTAGTATCAAATGAATATACGTTCCTTGGGTTAAGTCGAGCATCCTCTTGAATCTATCTATATAGATTTTATCCCCAATTAAGATACTCTTCCCAAATCATTCATGGAGGAATGTTTAGACAACTTTATCTTTACTGATTGTAGCATTAGTATGTCATTCCTTATCCATAGTATATCAACATATAATATTAAGAATGTTACGACGCTCCCACTGACCCTTTTTTACACACTAGGTTCATTCTTATTTGTGATAAAATTAAACTCTTTTGATTGTCTCATTAAAACGAATGTTCCATATTTGAGAAGTTTGCTTCAATCCATTTCTCTGAGTGTCTACAACTCTTATCTTATTGTATGTAACTGGATCATCATCTTCTATGATGTGTACCTCATCATCATCATCTATGATGAATCCATACCTCCTAAGTATCTTCGGTACTATTCCATATTTACGATTCGATTGTGGTATAATAGGTCCATCTACATGTTCCTCTTATTTGGCTTATAGTATTTTGCTGTTCTTGAACTCTTCAAGATCTATTATCCTCCCACTTTCCCTTTCAATGATAAACATCTTTATCTTAGAAGGTTGTATTTTTCACAACAAACACCTTTTGCTAAGTAGGATTATAGAACGTATACCCTTAACTTACTTTAGGATGTCCCACAAATATGTACTTGTCAAATCTTGTCCCAAGCTTATCCTTTGAAACCTTTTCACATAAGCTGGACAACCCCTTATCTTAACATATTTAAAATTAGGAATCCTTCATGTCTATAACTTTTATGGAGTCTTATGGCCGGATTTTGAGGTTACCTTTTCGTAGATATGCAGCCATTTCTAGGACATTACCCCAGAAAGATACTGGAATGTCAGTAAAATCGTTATGGATCGCACCATGTCCAACAAGGTACAATTTTTCCTTTCAGATAAATTAATCAATTATTGCGTATAATAAGGAGTCCATTATGAGAAAACCATTTGAGATGATCTAGAAACTCATTGCACAAGTATTCCTTCCTTGATCCGATCAAATAATCATAATATTTTGCCAATTTTTTTTACTTCTGAATTCTTTGAACTATTCAAATAATTCACACTTGTATTTTATCAAATACAAACATTCAACTCTTTGAATGATCATCTCCTTTTCTTATACTAGTTTGTTCAATTTGTAAAATAATTTTTTCACGTAAGTCAAGTATACAAAATCCATTAAGTAATATTTCAGTTCTGTACAAAATATTATTATTATAAATCGAACAACAATTATATTTAAATATAATATAAAAGATTTCATTGTCCAACAACAAAATAGAAATAGTGTTTCTAATGAGAACTGGAATACAATAACAACTTATTGACTTAATAGATTTGCCCGTAGGAAATGCTAAACTATAAGTTTCTATGGCTAATGCAGCAACCTTTGCTTCATTTTCCACACATAGGATTACTTATCTTTGTTTAGCTTTCTACTTTTGTTTGGTCCCTTCATAAATCTATATTTATTGTAACCAAAGTCGGTATCCAATACCCAAGTAGAACCTTGACTTAAAAAAAAATTTATTTTAAATCATGAACAAAATAATATTTGTAACCGAAACTTCATTAATCTTCTTCTGGTTAGCCTCTGCAAGATGCTTCTTGCAGTTTCTTTTCAGTGTCTAGGCTTATTGCAATGGAAGCAAACTCTTTTTCTATCCATATCAGTTTTGTTCTTATTATCCTTTGTTTTTGCCTTTATATTTACCTTCTTTGAATCGTTCTTCTTTTCAGAAGATCATTTGGCCCCTACTAGTAAGACATGGTCTTTATTGGTTGGAAAGTGACTCTCAACATTTTTCAACATGTTAAGCAAATCAGCGAGGCTGATATCTAGCTTGTTCATATGAAAAATTCATAACAATTGTGAAAGGAGTTCGGGAGTGAGTGCAAGATCAAATATTGGCTCAACTCTCCATCCATGACAAAACCTGTTGTCCTAATTGATCAATCAAATTGATAGTGTTAAGGACTTTTATCTGTACTATAGTGTCATCTGTCATTCTAGATCGGAAGAGCTCCTTAGATATCTAATATCTATTAGTCCTACTTTCCTCACCATCAACTATTTGACGTGCAGGAGTATAGTAGGAGCATCCATAGTTTCATGCTGACGCTGAAGCTCGTTACTCATAAATACGAGCATGATGCATTGAGCCAACTGTGCATCATCTTGTCACTTTCTAAAAGTAGCAATCTCTTCCTCAGAGGCATTGTCTACAACCAATGCAGGGATAGGCTTATTAAGGACATAAGATAGCTTTTCAGCCATGAGAACTATTCTCAAATTCCTTAACCAATCCATTTAATTCGGTCCAGCTAAATAGCATCTAATATGCTTCACAAAGATAGTAATTTAGACATTGTAAAATTCTGTAAATGAATTTGTAATTAACAACATTTTAACATACATTCTTTTATTAATTATCAAAATAAATTAGGTCTTGTTTTAAATTGGTATCTCCCACTATTTTCATTATACTATATTACCCTCACTTTTATAGTTTGGTAAAATCTAATTAAAGATTTGCTAGTGAGAATAAGGATCCCATTTCAAATGTATATAGGCTTGTGGTGACACAACAAACTATATATAAATAAATAGGTAGACAACTCTTGTCAAGTACATCAACTATGCAACTCCTTGTATTTTGCCTCTTAGATTATTTTGATCAAGTGGTGGCACATCCGAATCAAAATTATCCAAGTTAAATTCAACCTAGCACTCCATATATTCAAAAAAGAAAAATATTGTCGTTGTGGTGACACAACAAAATAACATTGTTCAATTTTCTTTATAAGCTTCAAATGTGATAAAATTAACATCTCAAAGAATTAAGATAAGCCTTGTGGTGACACAACAAACTTATAATAATTAATTGATACTCTATTATTTTTATCATGCTAGAAGGCGACATTCGATATTCGATATTCCAAATATTTTTGAACACTTAGGACTTAATATAAAAGATTTGAGGGGTTTGTTATTAATTTGTCTCATCTTGTTTAGTGCGTATTCACATATATATATAAAATACGCGTCACATTAATTAACATGCGAAGCATATTTGCATAATATAATATATATATAGAGAGAGAGAGAGTATAAGCATGCACATATAGAATACTATATTCTACCCGGATTGATTATGGACTTTTATTCTAGTTTGGTTCACTAGAGCCACCAAGTGAACCAAAAGGTCAAACCCTAGGGGTGCAAGAATTAATATTTAAATATAACTATTATATTTAAACCCGGGCTCCATTACAAACGGGTCTTCAAGCGCTCCTTGCTCCTTGATCTCCAATTCTTCAAAATTAATTCTAACTATTCCTATTACAAAACTATTTAAAATAAATAGAAACTTTGATCAGCAGTCAAGGAGAAGTACATAGGAGGGAGTTAGAATTTATATTAAGAAAAATTTAGAGAAGACGAGGTACACAGACCCCATTTAATAAAACTCATTCATTCATGCATCCAACTAAAATAAAATTCAATCACATTGGTCAATAGTCCATAATCAATATCATTTATTATCAATAACATCTACATATGTATCAATAAATAAATTCATCTCATGAATAATAAACATTCAATATATATATTGATATCATTTAATGGACAAATTTAGTTAGCATAAAATCTAATTTTGAATCAAAATAAACTCCTTTATTTTAATCCAAATTTAAATAAAAAAAACCTCTTTTATTTTAATTTATTAAATTATGAATAAAATAAACTCTTTTATTTTAATCAAAATAAACTCATTTATTTTAATTAATTATAGAATCTAATTCCAAGTAAAAAAAACTCCTTTATTAAAAGAAACACGAATTCTTTTCCTATTCACAAATAAACTCCTTTATTTTGAATAATATGAAATCTTATTTCATATCTAAATAAACTCCTTTATTTAATGAAACATGGATTCTCTTCCCTATTCACAAATAAACTCTTTTATTTTGAGTAATATGAAATCTTATTTCATATATAAACTCATTTATTTAAGGAAACATGGAATCTTATTTCAACTCCAATTAGTTATCATGGAATCTAATTCTAACTCTAATTAGTTAGCATGAAATCCAAATTTAATATTAAAATAAACTTTTTATTTTAATAATAAAATTATTAAAAATATATTATATATATATATATATATATATATATATATATATATATATATATATATATATATATATAAACCGAAGTAATAAGGAAATAGCAGGAAACATGTACAGCTAAACAACGGATCAGGAAACAGGCCCCGCCAAATTATTATTTTTTTCTTTTCATAAAATAAATTTTATACAACAAAATTATGCCCAATTAAATTGTTCTAAACATATATCAATATACATATTAAATTAAAATAATTAATAATTCGCATAAAAGTTTGGCTCTGATAGCACTGTTAGGTTTGTAATATTCATGAACGCAATCAAATTGCACAAAGTAAGCGAAAACGTGGAAAATTAGAGCTTTAAAATTTTACAAACCATATGTCCGGATCATCCTCTATGCATAATTATTAATTAAACGAAAAATATGAAGAACAAGAATCATACTCTTGAAGATTCGAGCTTCCTCAAGTACAAGTTCACCTCCAATCTTTTTCGCGTTCAACTTGAATCCACCAGGTTTGGTTCCTTCCTTTGATCAATGTTAGCTATCCAAGTGTTTGGCCTCTATAGGTGATCCACCAAGAAAGAAGAAAGATTCAAGAAAATGGGTAGTTAGCTAAACCCTAGTTTTTCTATCTCTATAGAAAAAGAGCGTACTCTCCAACCATTCGAATCACGTCTGTAGTGAAAAAATCAACAACAACTCTACACCCTTAATAAGACTCCTCTTATTTATAGATGTAGGCAACCCTCCTTAACAATTAAGGAATTTAGTTTTATTTTAATTAATTAAACTCCTTTAATTAATTAGGCTCCCAATCTTATTAGGAATAATTAATTAAACTCTTTTAATTAATTAGCCTCCTAATCTTATTAGGATATTTGAGAGTACTTTTATTAATTAATCTCCAAACTCCTTTAGAAATTAAATAATAATAATAGAAATAATATTAATAAGACTCCTCTTATTAATTTATATTTAATATTTTCAAAATATTAAATAATAAATATT
The DNA here is from genome assembly GCA_016801055.1 of Panax notoginseng. Classification (NCBI taxonomy): domain Eukaryota; kingdom Viridiplantae; phylum Streptophyta; class Magnoliopsida; order Apiales; family Araliaceae; genus Panax; species Panax notoginseng. The sequence continues at coordinate 191,921,198 of CM029014.1, forward strand.
AAGCTATTTAATTTATTCTATCACCATAGATTAAATTAAATATACTTAACTTATTATTACGATTATGCCATTAACTTCTTAAATAATTATTCTTCCTTTTATGATGTGACCCTTTAGGTTCTCCATATTAAACCGGTTGTGAATAAATCAATTAGAACAATTCTAATCTTATTTAAATAAATAATTTAAACTATTAATTTATTTAAATAAATAATATTTATTCTATAATAGGTATAAGTCTCCCTGGCGATTAACGACTTTTCAGATAGTATAAATTTCAACATTAATCATAAAAGAACCTTTGAGTAAATAGTTACTGTACAATTCAATCCTTATACCATACAATATCCCAATTAAATATAAGACATGGAATTACTGTCAAGTCTTATTTTATTTAATTATATGTATTTCGATTCTTAAATGCACAACTCCAAATAATACAAATTAGAAACTCCTTTCTAATTTCATTCTGCCTTGGCCAAGGACTACTGGGTTGTCATTTATCGAATCACATATGACATTTCTCGTCTTTTACTAAAAGTGATAGATTCTTTATTGATCATACATTATCTTCATGTACGACTTATTATACCTAAGCATAGCCTTTGATATACCCTCAGGGTCTTAAGGAATAAGTCAAAGTATAATTCATCATACACAAGATACTATGATGATCTCAAGTCCAAGGATCACTTGTACCACTATCACTACAGGAATTCCTATTGACAGACAAGTAAAACTCCATTAGGTATTCCTTAGCGAGCCACGTTCAGTGAACTTATTCTCTAATAAGCACCTACATACTTGCTTTAGTGTCTCCACACAAATGATCATGAGATCTATCATCCTCATCTAATGAGCAAGCAACGTATGTACCAATCTATCTGGATTCACTAATCCCCAATTTAGTAATCCAACGATTGGGAACTATTTTAGTTTTAAGCTTTCTAAGAATTTAGATCTCATTAGAATGATCATCATCATTATTCTAAAAGCATTGTTGTAAACTATGGGTTTATGACATATTATAAAGCAGCATCATGTAGATAATTAACAGCCTTTAATAAATTAATACTTTTTATTAATAAATGAATAAGATTGTTACAAAGTATATGCTTTATCATCCAACATGATTGGCTTGTATGCATACTACTTTCATAAGATAATACAGAATAAATTATCGTTAGCTTTCAACAGTGTTAAACTAATAAACAACAAGTTTAACTGCAGCGGAACAGGAAATCCATTAGAAGAGTCAAGTAGAGCATGATATCTACTATCTTCTATGATTTAAAAAGTTTATCAATAATTTTATCGCTGAGACTCAACTTAATAAATAGTATCACAACCATGAATTATCCATGCACTACGGGCCAAGGATATTCGTGTTTTCACCAATGGTCATGATTATATCGAATGATCCTTGGTCATAATCATATCAATCAACAGTCCATCTATGCACTACGGTCAAAGATGACTTTCATCACAATATAAGCATGAGGATGATGACAATGATATAAGAATTCAATTAAATGAAAGTAAATGATAAATTTTAAAGATTTATAATTTAATTTATCCAGAATTTAATAATTTTCAAATTGTCAACATGATACTGCTTTGTGGAGTAAAATTCAAGAATAATATTGTATCAAAAATTATTTGGACCGAAAAGAAATCAATTTTTATCATGAATAGTACTTCAGGTGAATAGTATCCCGTGAATAGTACTTCGAGAATAGTATCCTATGAATAGTACTTTTGTGAATAGTATTCGTGAATAGTACTCGGTAAATTGTACCCCGTGAATAGTACCGTATAAATGAATATTACTCATGAATAGTAGTACTCCGGCATGAAAAGCTTAAAATTTAACAAGAATGTGTAGAAAATATCCTTGTGAAACGATACTAGATGAAGCGTAAATTTCAAGGATATTCTACTAATTTCACGGAGTATAGAAGCAATACTTTAACAAAATAAGGGTATAATCTGGAATACGAGACGAAATAATATTACTCACATACTAATGAGTATAGAAGAAAATATCATTCCTTATGAATATTGAACAAAAATAATATCCCTTGCCTTAGAAGAAGACTGGATACTGGAATAATGAAGTAGTGGAATACTCTTCTTCTTTCTCTCTATAGCTTCTCTCTTTATAATTGCTCTTGTGAGTCTTAGTGAATTGATGAAAATGAAATAAGAATGAGCTTCTATTTATAGGAAACCATAGTTTCAATAATTGCACGTTTTGGGGCTCTAATTATTACAGTATAATACCTTCATCTATACCTCTACTTTTAATTTAGTCCTGCAAGTATTATCAATCTTGCACCACCTCCCCTACACACATGTGAATCAATAGTTCCATACATGTTAATCAACAGTAAATTTGCATGTAAACTAATAGCAATTAATTACTAATTTATCCGATTAATTACTCGATTGGTTAATATAACCTCCAGAAATCAATTATTATCGAAATAAATGTCGATTTTCACTAACACAAATAATCCCAATACAATGGAAATATTAATTTCATCTTTAATCAACACGAACTTAATCATCATTAATATTATAACTCACAATATTTAACAACCAGATCATTCCCAGGAAAGAGGGGGCTTTCCGATAAGGATTTCTCCCTATTGGCGCGCAATTAGGTGACCAAACCCCTTTCCTCGACAAAACTTTCTAGATATCGTCAATATTACAAATAATAATATGAATAACTTTATTGTCTCAATTATTGATTTAATAATATAAAATATTATGCAGATGATACTGTGACAATAATGGAATCAATAATATGAGAGATATTATGCAGCAATTACTGTAACAATAATTGAGTATAACTGAGTGACTTCTCACGTAAGCATCAATAATCAATACCGTGTGCAACTATGCAACCACGTGTATTACTGTACTTTTACTACCGGGTAGTTCAACAGTTTAACGGTAAAACTTTCGCCGTTATTTTTATAAAAAGATATTTCTGTCGTTTTCTAACTACGACAATACTTCCATTGTGGGGTCCACTAATGATTGTACCGTCGTACAAATATTCCCTATTAAAACGAATATTCCTCGACCAATCGAATATTTTAAAACCACTTGCTTACTTTGCAAAATTTTTAAATATTACCCACAACTATAACATTATACCAAATTCACACCATAATATTAAAAAATGTATTTTGAGAAAAAATTAATCTTTATTCATAAAACTTGAGGTCTTACAGTGCTTGTAGATATACTCAGCAAGTGAATGTGCACAACCTTATCTTATGATAACACGAAGTCTTATGTCATTAGACATCTTGTATGATAGTAGTAAAACACCCTTCCAAAGTTGGGTTCACCTCATCCTATTCCGTTCACCAAAACCAACTGTTAAATGACTTATAAAATACGACACACTTATCTCATATTCTAAATAAAATTATTTCCATACTGTTTTAGGGGAAACCTCAATAGCTATAGACCACCGTTCTACTCCCCTGTTACCCCCGCTCGACCTAGCTACACTCATATTACCTGAAAGGAATTGTGAAGCAAAAGGGTGAGTACAAATGGCCCAGTAAAGAATATCATGACTAAAGATAAGTAAATTATCAATAGCCTTCGTCAGTAATAAATCAGAGATTTAGAACATATAGTAGATGATAAAACTTTTCAACCATAGTTGCAGCGGAACGAGCAATCCATTAGAAGAGTTAAATAGACCATAAATTCTTATTATCTTCTCCATGTTAAAAGTCCACCAACAATATTTTATCTATATAACATCAATCAACAGTTCCTGTCCACAATCATGTGACTAACTCGTAATCTTAATTGTGGTTCTAAATTTCTCTTCGCACCCAAGACGAAGATAATTTTCATCACCTGTCTTTACCTGAAACATCAAAGATCATGGTTACACCAAATCACAGTTCCTGTTCATAATCATACTAATAAATTCATATTTGCACTACGAGCCAAATATATTCATCAACAGTTCATCCTTGCACTACATGCAAAAGATATTCAACAACAGGTCATATTTGCACTACGGGCCAAAGATATTCAATAACAGGTCATCTTTACACTACAGGCCAAAAATATTAATATCCCAAAGAAATATATAATCATTTCAGAATTTATATAAACAATAATTATAATCATGTTGGTCAATTCACCTATGCACTTAAGCTAAAGATATTCAATTATAAATTCAATGGTCCTGATCATACCAGTCAACAATTCAACTTTGCACTACTGGCCAAAGAGAACCCATAGTCACGATCATACCAATAATCTACCCACCTTTACACTCAAGTGAAAGAGAAATTTCATCACCAGGATTATAAAAATGTTATATATGATAATAAAAACAATATGATCAAAACATGGATATATCTCTATGACATCAATCAATATACATTTTGAATCAAATATTCATCTTTGCACTACGGGCCAAAGATATTCATCAGGTAATCATTCATCTTTGCACTACAGGCCAAAGATATTCAGTAATATCATCATTTAGGACTGAAGGTGATAAAAAATATCTTAAAGAAAACGAATCTAGTGAGATAAAAGATCAAAGATTAGATATTCGTACTTTAGTTTATCCAAGTTTAAAAATTCCCCATAATAATCAATTGTGGAGCAAAATTCAAGAATGAAGATAAAAATATGGATACAATCAAATATAGTAACCATAATAGACATTTTGGACAAAGAAGAGAAAATTTTATTTTTCTGTGAATTATGTCGTATTTGTGAATAGTGTTGTATACGTGAATAGTGCCGTATACGTGAATAGTAACCCGGACACGAAAAGGTAGAAATTCTATAAGAAAAATTATACTTTGTGAAAAGTACTCGTGAATAGTACCGTATTCATGAATAGTGTCGCATACGTGAATAGTAACTTCGACATAAAAAGATAGAAATTTCATAATAAAATTCGTACTAATATTTTGACAAAATGATATTGAAAGAAAAATATCATTTACGAAGAAAATAACATTCCTTATCTGAAATATCAGGTATAAGGCTGAAGGAAACTTGAACTGAATAGAAACTCTCAAAGTATCTACATACTCACAAAATACGCTCGATAATATAGAGAGAGAAAACTTATGATTCTGGTGTGATTTTTAATTCTAACTAAACACCCTATTTATAGAAAAATGCTAGAACGCCAAAGCAGACTAACCTGCTACGTAATGGGTTTATCTGCTACTATTCACGCCCACTACTTTTGAAATAAAATTTTTACACGTTTCTCACCAACTAAAAGTGGGGCCCATCCATTCTAGAAAATTTCCAAAATATTTTAAATTTAAACAATAATCAGCAACTTCAATAATTCATAATAAATAGCCCTTTCATCAGAAAAATATGAATTTTATGTCCATTCTATAGAAAATTTAATTCTCTACAACTTTGTAGAAGAAAGTTTTTCCAAATTCTAAACAGAAAATGCCTGAAATTCACATACGGATGATTTTTAATACCTCCATTCGGACAAAATACTGATAAAATACCTCATCATTAATTCCTTCATTTATATCCACATAAAATAATAAATATTTTCTTATCATATAAATTAATAATTATTTATTCATAAATAATATTATAGAATCACAATAATGACAACCAGGTCGTTCCTAGGAAAGAGGGGGCTTTTCGATAAGGATTTCTCTTTACTGGCGCGTAATTAGGTGACCAAATCCCTTTTCTAGACAGAACTTCCTTAGACATTACCAATAATGTTATCTAAAAATATTATTCAAATAATATGAATTATTGCTCTGATAATGAAAAATATTGTGCAGTGACAATTATTAAAATAATAATAATATAAAATATCAACGTAGCAATTATTGAATCAATAAAATAAAATATTGAACAATAATTACTGTAACAATTATTGAGTAGTGCCTTCTTAAGTAAGAATTAATAATCTAAAAATACTATGCAATACCGTGTGCTACTGTGCAACCACGCATATTACTATTTTTTAACCATCGGGTATTCCAACAGTGTTAACGCTGACAACTACGCCATTATTTATAAAAAATCTCATACTTATTATTATCTTCATCCGACAGTTTTTTGTTATGGGGCCCACAAATGGTTGCGCCATCATACGAATATTCTTCGACAACAAGAATATTCAACGACCAAACGAATATTTCCCGATAAAATAAATATTTTATAACCGCTTGCTTATTTTAAAAATTTTACATATATCACCCTTAACTTTAAACTTTTATCAATTTAAGTATTTACTAAATCGAAAAATTGAATACTTTTATTTCATAAAATTCGGGGTCTTACAATCTCCCCTCCTTATGAAATTTCGTCCCCGAAATTTACGTACCTGGTATTTCAAAGAGTTGAGAATATCTTGCTTTCAGATTCCATCTTTCTTATCATCATGATTTCTCCATTACTTATTCTAGAATACAGTTTCAAAACAAAGGTTAATTGGCATATCACAATTTGTCAATTTATTAAGTAAGAAATTTCAACTTAGGTAAGTCACACACTAGCGAAGTATATTACTCGTCCCTCCCCTTCTAGTTCTAGACTCAGATCTTCGCCAGCGACCATATCCCTAAGCTCTGATACCAAATGTAACGCCCCCAAAACAGGTCCAATCCACCCAACACATTCTGAGTCGCCAAATACATGGTACATAAAACAACTACAAACTTCATTATTACAATTGTCGTACAACACATATGTTATGAGTTTTAATACAAATAGATACTAACTGTGACTCTTATCCCTTTACCTGGATAGCACATCACATTGATACCTTATATAAAGGTACAGTCAATAACTATTTTAGAAATTAAAATCTTTGGAAAATACTCAAGGAAACCTTCGTACATGAGAGACCATGCATCTAAGTTATAATAGATATCATATGACTCGAGAATTATCTTTGGTTGGCCAAATAGACCCCAAAGAAAAACGAGAAGATTACTATCATGTTCTTTCCAATAGCGAGTCTTTTCTTGACATATAATTATCTCTAATGTCTCCAATTGAGAATTATATTTCAACCAAACTCCAAGATTATATAGGTAGTGCTCGTAGATATACTCAACAAGTGGATGTACACAACCCTGTCTTATGATAACACGAAGTCGTATGTCATTAGACATCTTGTATGATAGTGGCAAAACACCCTTCTAAAGTTGGATTCACCTCACCATATTCGGTTCACCAAAACCAACTGTTAAATGAAGTATAAAATACGACACACTTATCTAAAATTCTTAGTAAAATTAGTTCCATACTATTTTAGGGGAAACCTCAACAACTATAGACTACTGTTCTATTCCCCTGTTACCCCCGCTCGATCCAGCTACACTCTTATTACCTGAAAGGAATTGTGAAGCAAAAGGGTGAGCGCAAATAGCCCAGTAAAGAATATCATGACTAAAGATAATTTAATTATCAATAGCCTTTGTCAGTAATAAATCAGAGATTTAGAATATATGGTAGATGATAAAACTTTTCAACCATAGTTACAGCGGAACGAGCAATCCATTAGAAGAGTTAAATAGACCATAAAGTCTATTATCTTCTCCATGTTAAAAGTCCACCAACAATGTTTTATCCCTATAACATCAATCAACAATTCGTGTCCACAATCATATGAATAACTCATAATCATAATTGTGGTTCTAAATTCCTCTTTGCACCCGGGACGAAGATAATTTTTATCACCTGTCTTTACCTGAAACATCAAAGAACATGGTTATACCAAATCACAGTTCATGTTCATAATCATACTAATAAATTCATCTTTACACTGCGGGCCAAATATATTCAACAATAGGTCATCTTTGCACTACAGGCCAAAGATATTAATATCCCAAAAAAAAATATAATCATTTCATAATTTATATAAACAATAATTATAACCATGTTGGTCAATTCACCTTTACACTTAAGCTAAAGATATTCAATTATAAACTCAATAGTCATGATCATACCAGTCAATAATTCAACTTTGTACTACTGGCTAAAGAGAACCCATAATCACGATCATACCAATAATCTACCCACCTTTACACTCAAGTGAAATAGAAATTTCATCACCAGGATTATAAAAATGTTATATATGATAATAAAAACAATACGATCAAAACATGGATTTATCTATGTGACATCAATCAATATACATCTTGAATCAAATATTCATCTTTGCACTACGGGCCAAAGATATTCATTCATATCACCAGTTGGTCATGTTTATCTCAACACATGTCCATCTTTGAACTACGGGCTAAAGATATTCATCTGGTAATCATTCATCTTTGCACTACAGGCCAAAGATATTCAATAATATCATCATTTAGGACTGAGGATGATGAAAAATATCTTAAAGAAAATGAATCCTGTGAGATAAAAGATCAAAGATTAGAGATTCGTACTATAGTTTATCCAAGTTCAAAAATACCCCATAATAATCAATTGTGAAGCAAAATTCAAGAATAAAGATCAAAACATGGATACAATCAGAGATAGTAACCATAATAGACATTTTGGACAAAGAAGATAAAATTTTATTTCTCTGTGAATAGTGTTGTATCTGTGAATAGTGTTGTATTTGTGAATAGTGTCGTATACGTGAATAGTAACCCCGACACGAAAAGGTAGAAATTCTATAAGAAAAATCATACTTTATGAATAGTACCATATTCGTGAATAATGCTGTATATGTGAATAGTGATGTATATGTGAACAGTAACCTCGACATAAAAAGGTAGAAATTTCACAATAAAATTTATGCCAATATTTTGAGATAATGATATTGAAAGAAAAACATCATTTACGAAGAAAATAGCATCCCTTACTATCCCTTACCTCAAAAGAACTGTACTTTCGGCTGAAATATCAAGTATAAGGTTAAAGGAAACTTGCACTGAATAGTAACTCTCAAAGTATCTAAATACTCACAAAATACGCTCGATAATATAGAGAGAGAGAACTTATTATTCTTGTGTGATTTTTAATTCTAACTAAGCACCCTATTTATAGAAAAATGCTAGACCGCCAAAGTAGACTAACATACTATGTGATGGTTTTACCTACTACTATTCACGCCAACCATTTTTGAAATAAAATTTTAGCACATTTTTCACCAACCAAAAGTGGGGCCCACCTATTCTAGAAAATTTCTAAAATATTTAAAATTTAAACAATAATCAGTAACTTCAATAATTCATAATAAATAACTCTTTTATTAAAAAAATACGAATTTTATGTCCATTTCATAGGAAATTTAATTCTCTACAACTTTGTAGAAGAAAGTTTTTCTAAATTCCAAATAGAAAATGCCCGAAATCCACATACAGACGATTTTTAATACCTCCATTCCGACAAAATACTGATAAAATACCTCAATATTAATTCCTTCATTTATATCCACATAAAAAAATAAATATTTTGTTATCATATAAATTAATAATTAATTATTCACAAATAATATTACAGAATCACAATTATGACAACTAGGTCATTCCCAGGAAAGAGGGGGCTTTTCGATAAGGATTTCTCCTTACTGGCGCGCAATTAGGTGACCAAACCCCTTTCCTAGACAGAACTTTCTTAGACATTGCCAATAATGTTATCTAATAATATTATTCAAATAATATGAATTATTGATCTGATAATGGGAAATATTGTGAATGACAATTATTGAAACAATAATAATATAAATATCAACGTAGCAATTATTGAATCAATAAAATAAAATATTAAACAGTAATTACTGTAACAATTATTGAGTAGTTCCTTCTTACGTAAGAATCAATAATCCAAAAATACTGTGCAATACCGTGTGCTACTGTGCAACCACGCGTATTACTGTATTTTAACCACCGTGTATTCTAACAGTGTTAACGATAACAACTACGCCGTTATTTATAAAAAATCTCATATTTGTCGTTTTCTTCATCCGACAATTTTCCGTTATGGGGTGACTGTTAGAGTTAATACAAAGAAATGTTACTGATTATACATTATTATACCACATTAGACCTCACATACTTATACTCATAATCCACATACTTTGTGATTGTACGCAAAATCGTGTAAAGTTTTTACCTTTACTAGAGGATCTAGGGACGGTGCATACATACCGCTGATGTGACTCCCCCAAATTCAGACCACTCACGTCTCGAATTTGGTGTATCACGTACTACAAATCTAATGACTATAAACATCTCATGCAATGGAAATAATAGAATAGATTACATTTATTTAATATAACCATTCATGTCCCAAGGTTTCGTAACTTAAGCATCTCTTTCATACCTTAACCATAATTGAACATATTTTAGATATAACTAATACATAACACAAAATTTCTTAACATAATCATAATATTTCTAATTAAACAAATATGAAGCTACTACGTAGCTTTGCCCTTGTCCTTATCAATGCCCGAGGGTCCGCTTTGCTCTGCCTTAACTAAAATGTTTTAAGGAAAGCAAGAATGAGCAATAAGTTTGCTCAGCAAATAATATAGCAATAAGGGTGTTCAATATAGTTTTAATTCCTCAAGGGCACAACAATAATGATAGTTCAAGGATAACAAAATGTATCAATGATTCTCAACAACAGTCGCTAAGGACAGAAAGTTATCAATAAGATTCAATGTTTATTCAACTTGAGATTTCAACATAATGAATACTGAGCAATCACTAAGGACTAAGAACTTCTACTAGAATTAACAGTAATTTACTGATGATTCCACAAAACGAGTACAACAGGTGATCATCCTAAAGTACCCTACGGTATGCATATCATTTAATCGTACTTAAGTGTGCATTTAATCGTACTTAAGTGCGCACGTCAGTTTCTCGACATTATAATTTCCCTTCTAAGAAGGTTGTTCATCTCAGTCAATACAAGATTCTGCACCAATCAATTGGTTTGGATCGCTTTCAATTTATGATTTAGGTCTAGCCTAATCAATTGGCATAGACTGCTCTTTAAATGTATATACGAACAATTATAAGTTCAATACTCGAATCAAAGTTTAAGAATATAAAAAACTCTATTCTATCTATGAAGTATTATGTCATAAGATAAGAATCATAAGATTTAGATACTTGTACAATAACCAAGGTTGTATAAGTTAGAAACTTGTATCATAGAATCCTTGCATAAAGTAAGTGCATAGGTTAAGATACTTGCTCAATATAAAATAGAGTTCGGATATTTGCCTTTCGCATTAATTACCAACTTAAAGCTTACTAGCACCCAACGAACTATATTATCCTATTTATGTATACACATTAGTCATATATACATGATATAAACAACCCAATCTCCTACTCATGCTTAACCATTGAGCAAATAATTTAAGTTAAATTTTAGATCATATGACTATCATATCATTATTTATTTGATAACTTTGTCTTATAATTCCATACATACATCATCACGTACCAAATCAGTTTGTAAGACTTTATGAAGTCAAAAATCATAGTTCGTAATCATCTTTTGAACTTAAGGTTTGAAAATCTATAATCACTCATTACACATTTGATTATATCATTTAGCATGCTTCTTGATACATTGAATAGTGTACTGGTCATATAATACAGGTTAAGGTAATAATATAAGCATGCCTTAAATCTCATATTACAAATAGAATGCAGACTCAACTGTAAGGTGGCGCAGCTACGCCCTGGTTAGGCTTAGGAACGGCGCAGCTGCGCTGTCCTCTAGTATGACCAGAGTTGAGCTTCTGCTCTCCTGGTTTCAGTCAAATCTTTTGCATACTAAGTCATTAACAATTATCATGCACACATGTTAGAGGACTTTACATACTTGTATGACCACTTCGAGATCAACTTTACATGTTAGGGACTTTAGTTTAGGATTTCTACGGAATTAAGACCAAATAGGTCATGTAATCACAATGCTTACTAAATTTAGTCATATGTCCACATAAAGAGATCACATAATCTGTACTACGCATGCATGCTTATAAGTGTTTTATTCATAGATAGCATCGTTTATCACTTTAAAACATGCTTAAACTCATAAGTTGTCATTATATCTAACACATAAAAATCATGTTTAGAGACACAATGAACACAAACATGCCATCTTCAATATTCAATACTTAACTACCCACACAAATGTAGTTTGGTTTAAGAAATATCCGAGTTTGCTTTTGAAATCATTTTTAAACTTGAACAATGCAATTTGACACATACAAAACATCTTTAAAGCTCTTTTCATGTGTAGTTAAGTCATTTTAGCATCTTCACAAAGTCAGAACATACTTCATGTAGTATTCATGGATATTATCTTCAACATGTCAAGTTTTTCTTTGAAAAAGTCACCTAGCTCAAAGCCTAACAAGTTGGTCATAAATAAAGGAACTATAAATCACAACTCATGCTCGTTTATGTTCAGAAACCAGTCATGTGTACACTATCAAGCTCAGAATTTGCAAAACATGAGTTTCATTAAAGTTCATTTTTGTAACATTGAGTTTTTGTTATAAATCCCCAACTAGATCATGTTGATCATTTCCTATCTCATAAGAAAGCTTTATACCACATGTTATACTTCTTTTCATGCATGTATAAGTCATAATACCAAGTTAGAAACAACACAGCACAATAGAAACCAGAATCTGGTTCTGGGGACAGGTACAGCGCCTAGTACAAACTGGGCGCAGCTATGCCCTTCCTTGACCAGACCCAGAAAGGTACTCTGTTATGCAGAGTATCAAACCAACATTAATTTTCTCTCATTAATCATACTTAAACTTAGTCTTAGAGGTTCCATACATGTATACAAACTTCATAAACACTTGATAGCATACTAATTCATACTAATTGACGGAGAATTCAAGAAATTCCAAAAATTTAACAAAACTCAAAATTAAGAACAAAAATCAGAATTTATACCTCTTTAAGCTTAAATTGAACTCCCTCACTTCTCTGATTATACACCCTCAATTCTCAGCAACTTCACTCTCAAATGCAACTTATCAGACAATTTCTTTAGTAACTGAGAATGAGAAAAAGAGGGTGCTATATATAGATAATTGGTTGCCCAGTTATTGTTCTTGCACCATGGTTTGATTCAATGGAAGATGAAAGGAAACAATGGTCAAGAAGGAGTTGGCCCACCACCACCTTCATAGCCATCATCACAGCAACATTGCTAGAAAGCTTAAGTTTACGCAACTGATAATAGGCTACTGTTTGTATACTGTTGAGTCACTGATTTTGGGACACGATTTTAAATCTCAGCAACTACATTACATAATGCTTAGTTTGGTTATTTGGACTTCCAAAATGTGATTTTACTGTGTCAATACTATTGCATAATAGAAAGTTAGGGATTATTTATGTACCCACATCATATAATCCATAAACATTAGTCTAGCCTAGTTAATGTTTATAACATGTATGGACTCAATTTAATTGGTCACTAATAATTTAATATCTCCTTAAAACTTTATTATTCCAATTAGACTATTTATTGAAATAATTTGTAATTTTTTGATATAGTACATCTTTAATGTTCCTACACATACATATTGTCACATAAGCAATTATTTATGTCAATTATAACTCCTTCCATTTTACTATATAGTTTTAAATATATACAGTCACAACACTAAAGTGTCACACTACACTTCCCTTTTTAAACGTAGTTACTATATATTATCACATATTTTGCACATATCAATTAAATAAGTAAATATAATTCTAATTATGTGAATTATTTTGCACATTATTATTCTAATATTCACAATAAAGAAAATTAGTTAATAATATAATATTAATTAATTATTCACTTCTTAATTTATTCATCCATTAATTAAATTAAACCACTTAAATTTTCATTCTCATGCCACACAAGGCATTTCACAAATTTCATCACAAACTCCACATTTTTCTCATTTCTTATAAATTCAATTTGAATTACTCTTCTCACAACACATCAATATTTATATTCAAATAAATACTCACTTTCTTATTATATCAGAATAATTATTTATTCATGAAATTCACAATTCTTACATCCCCCCCCCCTTATAAAAATTTCATCCTTGGAATTGGTACAAGGTTACACAAATCGATAGGGATAGTCCCTTCACATCTTATCTTCTAATTCCCGCACGTCCTCCTCGGCATCGTGGTTTTGTCAAAGTACTTTTACAGAAGATATAATTTTATTTCTTAATGTATGCTTTTTCCTATCTAATATCTGGACATGAATTTCTTCATACGCCAAATTCTTCTACACTTGAATGGGCTTGTAAGAAATCATGTGTCTGTAGTCAGGCTTGTACGGACGCAACACGGAGATGTGAAACACATTGTGGATGTGCTCCAACTCGAGTGGTAATACAACTTTGTATGCCACTTCGCCCACTCGCTTCAATATTTCAAATGGTCCTATAAACCTCGGACTCAATTTTTCCTTCTTGTCGAATCTTATCTTTTCCTTCCAAGGAGATACTTTCAAAAATACGTAACTTCCAACTTCAAAGTTGCGGTCCTGACAATGCAAATCTGCGTATTTCTTCTGGCGATCTTGTACAGCTACCAGTCTGGCTCTTATCGTTGCCACTACGTCTACGGTTTGTTGCACTAACTCTGGTCCTAACATCTTTCATTCTCTAACTTCATCTTAACACAACGGTGTTCGGCACTTTATCCCGTAAAGAGCTTCATACGGTGGCATGTCTATACTCGCATGATAATTGTTGTTATATGCATATTCCACTAGGGGTAGGTGATCGTCCCAACTTCCCTTGAAGTCCATCACGCAAGTTCTAAGCATATCCTATAACGTTTGTATTGTTCGCTCACTTTATCCGTCTGTTTGTGGATGATAAGCAGTACTCAACCTCAGCCGTGTTCCTATCCTCTCTTGTAAGCTTTTCCAGAATTTTGACGTGAAGCACGGATCCCGATCAGAGATAATTGATACCGGCACTCCATGTCGTGAAATAATTTCCTTTACGTATAGTTTCACTAACTGATTCAAACTATATCAAGTTTTGATCAGTAGAAAATGAGTCGTCTTTGTTAGTCGATCTACGATAACCCAAATGGCATCAAAACCTTTCTGCGTAACTAGAAGTCCCACCACGAAGTCCATCGTAATGTGCTCCCATTTCTACTTTGGTATTTCCAATGGTTGAAGTAGACCACTCGGCCTCTGGTGCTCTACTTTGACCCATTGACAAGTAAGACATCTACTAACGCACTCTACGATTTCGCATTTTAGATTGGGCCACCAAAAATGTTTCCTCAAATCTCGGTACATCTTTGTGCCTCTAGGATGAACGGAATACGTCGTATTGTGTGCCTTGTGCAAAATTTCTTCTCTTAACTTGGTTATTGCTGGTACCCACACTCTCCCCTCAAATCTCAAAATATCGTCTTTATCCATTTTAAATATCTCTTCTTCATTTTTCGTGATCCTCTTCCTGATTTTTGCGCACTCTTTATCCTTCTCTTGTCTTTCCTTTATTTTATCCAACAAGGTTGGACGAGCTTCCACTGCAAACAATTTTTCTTTAGACCTCTCTAGTCCCTTTACTTCTATCTCTAATTTCTCTATATCCCTTATTAACTCCTCCTGAGTTGTCAGTTGAAACAACTTCTCCCTTCCTTTCCTGTTTATCACAACGGCTACTATGATTGTCTTTCCTGGGTGATAAAGAATATCGCAGTCGTAATCCTTGATTAATTCTAACCACCTCCTTTGACGTATGTTCAACTCCTTCTGTGTGAAGATATATTTCAGACTCTTGCGGTCCGTGTATATCTCACACTTCTCTTCGTATAAATAATGTCTCCAAATCTTTAGCGCAGAAACTACTACCGCTAACTCTAAGTCGTGAGTAGGGTATCATTTTTTATAATCCTTCAGTTGTCGTGATGCGTACGCGCAATGACCTTGACATGCTGCATTAGCACATAACCAAGTCCTCTGTGCGACGCATCACTATACACCACAAATCCTCTCGTATCATCTGGTAATGATAATACAGGCGCTTCGCTCAATCTCTTCTTCAATTCTTGAAAACTCTCTTTGCACTTATTCGTCCATGCAAACTTCACCGTCTTCCTTGTTAGATTGGTCAACGGAGTTGCTATCTTAGAAAAATCTTGGATAAATCTTCGATAGTACCCAATTAACCCTAAGAAATTTCTGACTTCAGTTAGCATCTTTAGCTGCTCCCAATTACTCACTGCTTCTACCTTTGCAGGGTCTATTGAAATTCCATCCTTATCCACCACATGTCCTAAAAATTGAACCTTCTTCTTCCAAAATTCACACTTGGAAAACTTTGCATATAACTTCTCCTTTCTAAACTCCTTTAAAACTATCTTCAGATGTTTGGCATGTTCTTCTTCTGTCTTTGAGTAGATCAAGATATCGTCGATGAAAACTACTACGAATTTATCTCAGAATGGCTTGAAGACTCGGTTCATCAAGTCTATAAATGTTTTCAGAGCATTTGGCAATCCAAATGACATCACCAGAAATTCGAAATGTCTGTAACGAGTTCGGAACGCTGTCTTTGATATGTCCTCCTCCCGTACCTTCAACTGGTGATAACCCGTCCGTAGATCTATCTTTGAGAAACATTTTGCTCCCCATAGTTGATCGAAAAGGTCGTCTATACTTGGTAACGGATATCTATTCTTGATCGTTACTCTGTTCAATTCTCGATAATCGATACAGAGCCTCATTGATCCGTCCTTCTTCTTTACAAATAACACTAGTGCTCCCCAAGAAGACACACTCGGTCATATGTAACCTTATCTTGTAACTCTTGCAATTGTATCATCAATTTCTTCATTTCTACTGGCACCATACGATATGGGACTTTCAAAATCGGTGTCGTTCCCAGTGCTAAGTCTATTACGAATTCGATTTCTTTGTCTTGCGGAAGACTAAGTAGATCGTCTGGAAATACATCTTAAAATTCTCTTACTACGGATATATCCTTAATTTCTACTCCTTTTTTTCGAGTATCAACAGTATACGCTAAGTAACCTACACATCATTTTCTTAACAATTTCTTGGCCTACATCATCGTAAGACAACATGACTGCTTAAGCGATGAGCTACCATAAAATAATACCTTAGACTTATTCGGAGTATGAAGGTTTACACTTTATTCTGACAATAAATTATCGTAGCATGGTTATACAACCAATCCATTCCCAATATTATGTCAAACTCTCCCAATCTTATAGGGATTAAGTCTACATTTAGTTCATGATTTCTAATGTTTGCGCGACAATTTCGGTAAACATATTTTACAGGGATTACCTCCTTATTTTCAATTTCTACGCTCAAAGGATTTTCTAACTGTTCTCGGGGTTAATTAGCTCAACTAGAAAATTCTTCAGATACAAAAGAATAGGTGGCACCCAAATCAAATAATATATAGGAATTTATATCATTGATCAGGATGATTCCTGACACCACAACCTCCATAGCTATTGCGTCCTGGACAGTCATGTTAAATATTTTGGCAGTTGGACGGTTGGATGGCGTCGGTCCGCCAATCATCAGTTTGTTGCTTCCCCCTTGCTGGTCGCTTCCTCCACTACTTCCTTTCTTTGGGCAGTCTTTAATCAGATGGTCCACCGAGCCACATGCGTAACAACCTTTGATCTTCTTGGGCTTCGGGTAGTTGGATGAAATATGTCCCTCCTGGCTACAGTTGTAGAAGATATTATGCCCCTTCGGGCATCCCTCAGCCCTCTTCTTAAAATTTCCACGAAACTTCCCCACTTGATTGTTGTGATTTTTGTTGTTGTTGTTATTCTCCCATTTTCTAATTCCTAAATTACTTCCCCTGCTGCTGCTTCTTCCACGGCTATCTCCTCCCGTGTTCTTACCCTTCTTCTCCTTGTTGTACAAACTCAAAGCTTCACTACCTCCCTCTGCAATAATGGCCTTTTCCAGCAATCTCACAAAAGAATTGATCAGAAGAACTGACACCTTGTTAAACGGCCAAGGCTTCTGTCCTTGTTCAAATCGCCTAGCTTTCATCTCTTCATCTATTACTTGGTGTTCTGTAAAACGAGCTAGTTCATTGAACTTAGCCGCATATTGTGCCACCGTCATATCTTCATGCTTAAGTTCTAAGAACTTAACCTCCATCCTATTCTTCATGCTTTTTAGGAAATAATTCTCGAAAAACAGAGTCTTAAACCTCTCCCATGCTATTATCCCTTCTCCGTTTCTTTGCTGATTTGCCTCCCACCAGTAGTTCGCCTCGCCTCTCATCATGTAGGTAGCAAACACCATCTTCTGGTCTTCACCTACACGAACGATGGTGAAATCTTTCTCCATCTCTTTGATCCACGTCTGTGCCACGATCGGATTAGTAGTACCCATGAATTCTAGAGGTCCTACACTCCTAAAGTCCTTAAAGTTTGTGACTGGAACTGCTTGGGGAATGGGTGGTACTGGTTCATTTCTTCCCCTAAGAGCCTCCCCTAACAAATCTACTAATCTTTATGTAGGGTCTACTTGTCCTCTCTCATCATTGACAGACTCTTCCGGTGCAGTTAGTCTACATCTGGGCGGATTTTTTTCAGCATCACAAAATTTTTATTTTTATTATCTAATTATATTACTTAGACATTTCTCAATTGAAAAGGAATAAAATTTTATAACGCATCTATGAACCAAGATCATTTATATTCATATGCCAAATCATTACATTACATTATTATCCCTAGTATACTTCTATAAATGACAACACGTATCCCCTAATATCACAAAAGACGGGAACAACCACTAATCATACTACCCCTCTAACATTTTTCAAAATTTTGGGATTTACAACTATCTCAAATCTTACACAAAAGACTGAGATTACATTACGATATAAACATCACATAATGAAATAATACAACTACTAAATTTTTAACACCTAGACCTCAATCTAACATTCTGCGATCCACAACGCTCTGGTATTCCTTCTAAGTGATGTGCGCCACTAAATCTCGGCTTATGGTGTGACGGGTCTGTCCCTGCTCTGTTGGGTAATGATATACCCCATCAATTAATCTCTCCATGGCCGTGTGCACAGCATAGCCCATCTTGTTCATCTTTCTCCTCTTTCATCTCACCTCATCTTCTAGATCATTCACCCTATCATTGGCTTCCTCCCACTTTTCCTCAAAGTGAATCCTCTCCATCACTTCCATCTCTAGCTGAGTACGGAGAGCCTCCTTCTCAGCCTTCTCGCTAAGCTCCCTCTGTTCAGACTCTTCTAGCTTACCTGCCAACTCCACGTTCTTAGCTATCGAACAGTGAAAAAGAGTGCCCATCTGTACTCCTGCCTCCTTGTGATATGCAAGTTCTACTTCCAGCTCCTGCATCTTCAGTTGCCTCTCAAGAGCCTCAGCCTCTAGCTCCTCAACTCTACATCCTAACTCCAAAATCTGCTCCTCATACTCACCTAGCATCTGATCCTCAAATGTAGCCTCATCGGGATCTTCTACGGGCTCATCCTTCACGGGTTCCTCTTTTGGATCTGTCTTTACGGGAAATGGCTCCATCTCCTCCTACT
The DNA here is from genome assembly GCA_016801055.1 of Panax notoginseng. Taxonomy (NCBI): domain Eukaryota; kingdom Viridiplantae; phylum Streptophyta; class Magnoliopsida; order Apiales; family Araliaceae; genus Panax; species Panax notoginseng. The sequence continues at coordinate 191,940,813 of CM029014.1, forward strand.
CATCATCATCATCGATAGGAGCCACTGCCGAAATAGGCTCAGCTATCAATGGTGCCTCATATACCACGTGTATGTCGCGCGACTCCTCCTCTACCACACTACTAGGTTCTCCCATGTCAGCCATCCTATGTGACGCCCCCAAATTCGGGTCCCAAGAACCTCAGACTTGGTACGTTACGGTACTTCATCATCATACATATTCTATCATCTAATGCAGAACAAATAAACATATATTGTCTATTTCACATAATTCTATAACATTTTCCCGGGTTTATTAACCTTAACTGAATGTATACCTTCAAAATTACTAAGGTTTACAATAAGATAACTAAATAATTATCCTTATAACAATCTATTACTGTATTTTGCTTTTGTCTCTGTCCTTCTTCAAACATTCACCTTTATTTGAAATTTATTATCATGATATAGCAAGGGTGAACAACTACTTTACCCAGCAAGTTTTAAATATAATGAAGATATATCATGATTGAAAGGAATGGATAAGCTTTCAAGTTTTCAACAATATAATAATTATGAAATAACATGAATCAAGTTTCAATAGTTGCATGACTGAATCAATAATGTTTGAAGGTCAACAATGACCATAAATAATTTAACTGAACCTTATGGTAATGAAGGGTGATCAGCCTTTCATATTTGATGAACATATACAATATGCACTAAGTACGAATCAATAATCAGTTTAGATGTGAATAATCATCAATAATCATTCACTAACATGCTTTGAAATATAACTCAAGTTTGAGTTAAGGAAACTTGCCTGCATAGTCGATTACCGCTACATAATTTAATTTATTCTCTTTATTGAAAAGACCTATCAAGTATAAGATTGATCTTTCAATTAGCATATCATACCTTATTTCATAATACTATCTAACACTTAATCACATAGTCAAATATTAGATAATCTTAACACCATATTCATTTACTTACTTATAATCTCATCATCTTATATTAACTTGTCTAACCTTCACTCACAAAGTTAAGTATTAGACATTACACCTTAGTATTAGTATTATCATTAAACTTTGATAATTTTTTCACCACTTATATCTTATACTTATAAGTTTTCCCTTTATATGTTATCTTAGTAAGCTAGATAACATTTCAGTAAACTGAAATATCATTTCAGTAAACCGAATTACATTTCAACATTCTGAAATTACTATTTCAGCAGACCACAAAATATTTCAGCAGACTAAAACCATCTCAGCAATCTAAAATCCAATTCAACACCTTGAATTCTCATTTTAGTCTATTACGAGCATAATATAGTTCATTGAATACCAAATTTAACAATTATATTGAAAAATAACATAAATCCCTTATTTTAATCTCCCGTCGAATATTATTAATTATGTAATAATATTTTACACTAAGGTTATTAACCTTATAATAACATTCCAGTCAAATACTACTAATAATATCTTAATCCAATATTATTAGTCATATAAAAATAATTTAAGTCATTAATCACATTAATAAATAATTTATTTCAATTATTTTCCTTTTATTAAATAACTTGTTTAAGCATTCTAAAATGCCATAAACTTCATAATACTTCAAACTCGGCCCAAAACCTTCGTCACAAATCTGCATAAATCATGCTTAAGGGTCTCAAGTCATAAATCGTACTTTTTGTATTTTTGTACATCATATATTTACTTAAATCCATTTATCCATTTATCATCATTTAGATGAAAAATACCAAATCAGTCCCAAAAATATTTTTTTTCCAAGATTTGACAGAATATAGTTCCATATTGAACATATATTTTTCCAAAAATTTTAAAATTCATCTACTATTTTCAAAATAGTCCATAATAGCCAAATATTCTCAGATTTTTCATAAATCGAGATTAGCTCCAACAATTTTGAAATTTTTACAGTAGGTTCCTGTTATACACATGTACTTCCAGTAAAACTTTTGTAATTTTTGGACTTATACACAGAGAGTGATTTGGATGGCTTCATAAATATAGCCCTTCACCGTAAAATCCATAACTCTCAAACCGTATGGCCAAAAATTTTCAACTTTTTACACAACCTTCATATCTTCTGATATTAACACGCCAAATTTTTTCAGAATTTTTAAAGCAAAAAAGTGAATGAAATTACCCCTGTTTCAGACTGATCCAAAATAGTACCAAGAAAATGGGACTATTTTCACCAAAATTCACACCACGACTTTTAGAAACGTGATTTTTGAGTTCTACCACTTGAGTTTACTAGTAAACACATATATCTAGCACCTCTCTTTGACGAATCGAGAAAAGAATGCATAGATCAAAAACGGTGGATTTTCAAAGCACCCAAAAGTTAGGTTTCATAAACTAGAAAAATTATTTTCTTTTCTTTTGATTTTCAACCAAATCAACACCCAATATAGGTAAATCCATACTTGAATACATGAAAAACACATAGATTATAGGGGTTTGAACATTCAAATCAAAAACCACCTTTCATCAAATTACAAAAAATAAATTAGAGGAAAGCTTAGGAAAATTAATTTTATACCTTTATTTTTCTTCTTCTTCTTCATCCATGGAGGATCTTCTTTTCTCTCTCCTCTTTCTTCCATGGCTTCCGCCCCCCTTCTCTCCCTCTCGGTTTCTCCCGTTCTCTTCTTTCTCCCTCTTGACTTTCTATCTTTTTTTGTTTTATTAGCTAAGAAAGGAACTAAAACTTAAGAGATGAGAGAGAAAGAATTAAGGAAATAAGATATATTAATATATCAAAAATATCTACAAAACTCCTCCTTTTTCTCCACTCAATTAACCGGCCATGTGGCCTCTTCTCCTCCCACATCTTTTTTTTAATTGCTTTATTAAATGTCCAAAATGCCCTTCTCCAATTTGGGCTTAAAACTTATTTCTTTTGGGTTTTCAATTAATCCTTTGGGCTATGTAATATTTACATAGTCCAATCCTTTCTATCTTATCTCACCCTAAATATTTAATTAGGGTATCCATTCCAAATATTTAGAATTTAAATCATCACTCTTGTACATTAAATTTTATAACCCAATTAAACTTGTTTCAATTAAGTTATAAATTTAATAACTTGAGATAATAAAAATATCTTTTAAATTAATATAATTTTTAACATTATTATTCTCCCATATGCTACTCAATAATTGGGCTCACTTATTAATTAAATTCTATTGGGCTTGTACTTTTATTATTTTGCTTACTAACAAAATAAATTTGGGCTTTCACCCAAAATTTAATTGGGCCATTATAATACTTGTCTCACACATAATATATTGGACTAGATTAAATAATTTAATAACTCTTAAATCAAGTAGTCACAAATCCATTGTTTAAATAAATAATTTGGCTACAAATTTAATATAATCTCATTAGTCCATTAAATCTTAATTCACTTGAACTCTAAATAAATTATTGGGCTATGATATTATTATAGTTCAATACTTTTAATTCTATTTTACCCTAATCATTTAATTAGGATTTTTATTTCTCACACTTGAAAATAAATTCCTTACTTATGCCTTTTTAATTTCATAACCCAATTAGACTTGGTTATAAAATTAATTATTTGAGATATATAAAATAAATCTCTTAATGCTAGTATATATTTTTATATACTAATATTCTCCCATATTATAACCTCTTAGGTTATTCAATTATCATACCTAATATATATATATATATATATATATATATATATATATATATATATATATATATATATATATATAGGCTATATAACTTAATTATTATTTCACTTTTACATACAAAATAAATGTATACACATTATATAATGTATATTTACCTAATCACACACATAATTCACATAATCATAACATATTTCACTTCTCACACTAATTTTGACTTTTTTCATAAAAAGTCAACTGTTGACTTTGACCAAAAAGTTAAGCCTTGCACATTTTGTGTTTATTGTCCTTTCTAACTAAACTTGACGCTCCGGACACAACTGAGCAGTCCGTGCTTCAAAATTCTATCTCTAACTCAAATTTTGAGTTTTAAATTACTCTCTTCTTATTACTAATCGTATTAACTAACGACTTTATACTTATTCAAATTCTTATTTGCCAGTCAAGGCCAACGTTCAAGCTATGTTAATTACTAACATAGTTTTATCTTGATCCTTATATCATTAACTTAATTCATCATTCCTCTTGCTAAAATATATATAGCACCTTACTAAGTATATATATTTCTATACATATACTCATCTTCGTTTAACCTCATAGCATCTCTTCATGTGAAATCTTATCTCTTTAGTAAAATTTTCATATATACTTATATAACATTTCTTAGACTATTCAGTTCATATCGAATTTACAGGTATCGTAATATCTTATTCTTGATATTCCTTCAAGTACATATTAATTCATTTCTAGGGTTTTGAAATTTTGTAACCCATATTTCTTTATTCTTATTCAATTAAGAAACCATATAGGTTCTTCTTAAAATTTTTAAATAAATCCTCAAATTCTCTTCTAAGTTTTATTCTTTATTAACTTTTATTCTAATCATTCAAGATTTTATAAATTTTTGGGTTATCACATCCTACAACCATAAACACAAGACAAGCAAACAACAACTCTATTAGGATGTTAAATAAAACATAAGTTCATTATATAGAATGAAATTATATTCCATAACATACTAAGTCTCTTCCTAGGAAAACTCTACATGAGTTTCATCCCTCTCTATCTTCTAAGTTCTCCTAGGTTATAATCTAAGGACACTCGCTCCTAAGGTTTATAACTACAGTTTAGATACTAACCTGTGACACCCCTAAATTAAGACCACTTATGTCTCGAATTCGGTGTATCACGTACTACAAATCTAATGATTATAAACATTTCATGCAACGAAAATAATAGAATAGATTATATTTATTTAATATAATCATTCATGTCCTAAGGTTTCGTAACTTAAGCATCTCTTACATACCTTAACCATAATTGAACATAGTTTAGACATAACTAATGCATAACACAATATTTCTAAACATAATCATAATATTTCTAATTAAAAAAATATGAAGCAACTCCGTAGCTTTGCCCTTGCCCTTATCAATGCCCGAGGGTTCTCTTTACTCTGCCTTAACTGATATGTTTTAAGGAAAGCAAGAATGAGCAACAAGTTTGCTCAGCAAATAATATAGCAATAAGGGTGTTCAATATAGTTTTAATTCATCAAGGGCACAACAATAATGATAGTTAAAGGATAACAAAATGTATCAATGATTCTCAACAACAGTCGCTAAGGACAGAAAGATATCAATAAGATTCAATGTTTATTCAACATAAGATTTCAATATAATGAATACTGAGCAGTCACTAAGGACTAAGAACTTCTACTAGAATTAATAGTAATTTACTGATACTTCCACAAAACGAGTACAACATGTGATCAACCTAAAGTACCCTACGATATGCATATCATTTAATCGTACTCAAGTGCGCACGTCGGTCTCCCGACATTATAATTTCCCTTCTAAGAAGGTTGTTCATCTCAGTCAATACAAGATTCTGCACCAATTAATTGGTTTGGATCGCTTTCAATTTATGATTTAGGTCTAGCCGATTCAATTGGCATATACCGCTCTTTAAATGTATATACGAACAATTATAAGTTCAATACTCGAATCAAAGTTTAAGAATATAAATAACTATATTCTATCTATGAAGTATTATGTCATAAGATAAGAATCATAAGATTTAGATACTTGTACAATAACCAAGGTTGTATAAATTAGAAACTTTTATCATAGAATCCTTGCATAAAGTAAATGCATAGGTTAAGATACTTGCTCAATATAAAACAGAGTTCGGATATTTGCCTTTCCCGTTGATTACCAACTTATGGCTTACTAGCACCCAACGAACTATATTATCCTATTTATGTATACACATTAGTCATATATACATGATATAAAAAACTCAATCTCCTACTCATGCTTAACCATTGAGCATATAATTTAAGTTTCATTTTAGATCATATGACTATCATATCATCATTTATTTGATAACTTTGTCTTTTAATTCCATACATACATCATCACGTACCAAATCAGTTTATAAGACTTTATGAGGTCAAAAATCATAGTTTTTAATCATCTTTTGAACTTAATGTTTGAAAATCTATAATCACTCATTACACATTTGATTCTATCGTTTAGCATGCTTCTTGATACATTGGATAGTGTACTGGTCATATAATACAGGTTAAGATAACAATATAAGCATGCCTTAAATCTCATATTACAAATAGAATGCAGACTCAACTGCAGGGTGCCGTAGTTGCGCCCTGGTTGGGCTTAGGGAATGGCGCAGCGGCGCTGTCCTCTAGCCTGACCAGAGTTAAGCTTCTGCTCTCCTGGTTTCAGTCAAATCTTTTGCATACTAAGTCATTAACAATTATTATGCACACATGTTAGAGGACTTTACATACTTGTATGACCACTTCGAGATCAACTTTACATGTTAGGGACTTTAGTTTAGGATTTCTATGAAATTAAGGTCAAATAGGTCATGTAATCATAATGCTTACTAAATTTAGTCATATGTCCACATAAAGAGATCATATAATATGTACTACGCATGCTTATAAGTGTTCACATCATTAATTCATAGCTAGCATCGTTTATCACTTTAAAACATGCTTAAAGTAATGCTTGGTTAGTTGTCATTATATCTAACACATAAAAATCATGTTTAGAGACACAATGAACACAAACATGCCATCTTCAATATTCAATACTTAACTACCCACACAAATGTAGTTCGGTTTAAGAAATATCCGAGTTTGCTTTTGATATCATTTTTAAACTTGAACAATGCAATTTGACACATACAAAACATCTTTAAAGCTCTTTTCATGTGTAGTTAAATCATTTTAGCATCTTCACAAAGTCAGAACATACTTCATGTAGTATTCATGGATATTAGCTTCAACATGTCAAGTTTTTCTTTGAAAAAGTCACCTAGCTCAAAGCCTAACAAGTTGGTCATGAATAAAGGAACTACAAATCATAACTCTTGCTCATTTATGTTCAGAAACCAGTCATGTGTACACTATCAAGCTCAAAATTTGCAGAACATGAGTTTCATTAAAGTTTATTTTTGTAACATTGAGTTTTTGTCATAATACCATTTTACAAACAACACAACACAATAGAAACCAGAATCTAGTTCAGGGAACTGGCGCAGCTGCGCTGCACCCTAGTACAAACTGGGCACAGCAGCGCCCTTCTTGGACCAAACCCAGAAAGGTACTCTGTTCTATAAAGTATCAAACCAACATTGATTTTCTCTCATTAATCATACTTAAACTCAGTCTTAGAGGTTCCATACATGTATACAAACTTCATACACACTTGATAGCATACTAATTTATACTAATTGACAGAGAATTCAAGAAATTCCAAAAATTTGAGAAAACTCAAAATTAAGAACAAAAATCAGAATGTATACCTCTTTAAGCTTAAATTGAACTCCCTCACTTCTCTGATTATACTCCCTCAATTCTGAGCAACTTCATTCTCAAATGCAACTTATCAGACAATTTCTTTAGCAACTGAGAATGAGAAAAAGGGGGTGCTATATATAGATAATTGGTTGCCTAGTTATTGTTCTTGCACCATGGTTTGATTCAATGGAAGATGAAAGGAAACAATGGTCAAGAAGGAGTTGGCCAACCACCACCTTCATAGCCATCATCACAGCAACGTTGCTAGAAAGCTTGAGTTTACGTAGCTGATAATAGGCTACTGTTTGTATACTGTTGAGTCATTGATTTTGGGACACAGTTTTAAATCTCAGCAACTACATTACATACTGCTTAGTTTGGTTATTTGGACCTCCAAAATATGATTTTAATGTGTTAATGTTATTACATAATGAAAAGTTATGGATTATTTATGTGCCCACATCATATAATCTATGTACATTAGTCTAGTCTAATTAATGTTTATAACATGTATGGACTCAATTTAATTGGTCACTAATAATTTAATATCTCCTTAAAACTGTATTATTCCAATTAGACTCATTTATTGAAATAATTTATAATTCTTTGATGTATTACATCTTTAATGTTCTCACACATACTTATTTTCACATAAGCGATTATTTATGTCAATTATAACTCCTTCCATTTTACTATATAGTTTTATATATATACAGTCACACTAAAGTTTCACACTACACTTTCCTTTTTAAATGTAGTTACTATATATTATCACATATTTTGCACATATCAATTAAATGAATAAATATAATTCTAATTACTTGAATTATTTTGCTCATTATTATTCTAATATTCATAATAAAGAAAATTAATTAATAATATAATATTAATTAGTTATTCACTTCTTAATTTATTCATCCCTTAATTAAATTAAAGTACTTAAATTTCCATTCTCATGCCACACAAGGCATTTCACAAATTTCATCACAAACTCCACATTTTTCTCATTTCTTATAAATTCAATTTGAATTAATTGAATTACTCATCTCACAACACATCAATATTTATATTCAAATAAATACTCACTTTCTTATTATATCAGAACAATTATTTATTCATGAAATTCATGGTACTTACAGCTGAGGTAGTGCATGCATGTCTAGCTTATTTATATCATCATTTATGTCGTGGGACTAATGCAGCTATTTGCGATGTCTCATGTTTTTTAGTGAATGTCCAAAGTGTGTCCCTAATTACATGCCTTGGTATCGAAGCGTTACACGTCGTCAGATTTTAAATCCTAGGCTAGCTCAGTAGATGACGGGGGAGTTTGAGGCTACATATGAAGCTACAGCTTATTTGGTATGTAATTAATTAAATAATTAATTGTTACACTGTTATTTTTTAAATGATGATGATTATTTGTTATAACTTTTCATACTATAATAATATAATAAAACATTGTAAATATGTTGATACATATGACCACTACAAGAAAATGCTCTAACAGCAACCAAAAATTTCAGCGATCGCACTTCCAGTGGCTGATATGATTAATAGCGACCGCCATTAGCGACTGCTATTGAATCTAGTCGCTAGATCAAATTAGTGAACGCGTGTGATCGCTAAGTGGTCGCTGGTATAATTTTACCGCTTAAAAATTTGGCGTGAAGTGTTGGCGTGCTGGTTTTTTGCGACCTCTCACAATCAGCTACCACATTCGATCGCTGATACTTCCACATCATTAAAATTCTTTTTAATGTATCGGGCAGTCGCTCGACAGATAGCAGAAAGAAAAAAATAAAAGAGGGAGGGAGAAGGGGGAGAAGAGAAGAAGGCAACGCCGTCCGGACGCCACCGCTGCCACCACTGGCGCCGTCAGGTATATATTTCCTTTCTTTTTTGGGAAAATAATGTTTCAATGAATATGATTTGGGTAAATTGATTTTGAATCTGATTATACATGCACCAGTTTAACATATATGAATCTGATTATGTTTGGGTAATATGATTATGATTTTATTAGTTCTTGAACTCGATTTGGGTAATTTGATTTGGTTTATAAGTTTTGATTAGAGTAAAATTGATTTGGATAAATTGATTTTGAATCTAATTGTTATGATTCTTATTGCAATAAAGTTATTGAATCTAATTGTTATGATCCTCCTAGGTTTTTAATAAAGTTATTGTATCATTTGAGAAACTTGAAAAAAAAATCAATTAGATAAACTTATAAGTTAAAATAAAATAACATGGTATAATATAACAAATTAAATTAAAATATAATAAACTATAATATTAAACTAAACTATAATATCATATTAAATATATTAAAATATAATATAATAAACTAAGTAGCATTTACTTAGTTTCTCATACTAAATTTAATAATATTTAATAATTGACATATAATATATATTAAATATGATTATATGTATAATTAAATTAAAATATAATATCATATAAATATAATACAATATAATATTAAACTAAAATATAATATAATATCATATCATATTAAAATATAATATAATAAACTAAGTAGCATTTTCTTAGTTCCACTACAAATATAATAACATATAATAAAATATAATAAATGATGTATCCAAGCTTTCCAAGCTAGAGACTCTGAAGATTGTAGTTCATTCTTTAGATCTATCCATTAAGGTTGTTCTATCCAAAGCCATTATTTATTAAACATTTATACATACTACACTGTTAGGAGATTACATATTTAAATTTGATGTTGAAAGTAAATATTCATGACTATATATAAAGTCCATCAAGGAACATATGTACAAGGACTTAGTGATAGATCAAAATTGTTAGGCTGATCTAAGCTTTTAGTGTTTATCATTCTATAAATGAATGTATAGATAAAAAGATCAAAGCTGTTAGGTTGATCTATATCTTGAGATGTAATAGATAGGCTTCAACAGAATCGTAGTTTATCGAGTTAATCAAGAGATTGTAGAAGCTAAGGCAGAATCGTATAGCATCGAGAATCGTAGTGTGTCTGCTTTAGAGGATCTCTCTCTAGAATCGTAGAGTGATCCAAACGCTTGTCAAGCCAACTCAGAGATCGTAGTGTGCTCTTAGAAGCGTAGAGTCCGCAAGTCAAGCAAGTGAAGATCGTAGTGTGCCAGTACTTAAGAGAAATCGTAGTGTTCTCGTTTGCTAGTATCGGATCAAGCACCAAGGTGGCTAGACACCACGATCAGAATCGTAGAGCATCATCTGTCTGTATCAGAAGCATCGAGCCTTGCCCATTTGTTTAAGAATAAATCTCAATAAATGTCGAATGGATTATAAATTGAGAAGTCCTCGGGAGTCCCAATGATAAAACAGTCATCCTTAGTATACAACAAAGAAATGTATTAAAGAAGCTAAGGAAAGTACTATGGGTCAGCAGAAAATACCTTTTCAGGTGTTAGGTGAGATAGCAGTCTGATGTGTCAGTGGGCCAGATTGCAAATCAAAAGTTGTGCAAAAAGTCTCCATCAAAGCTCAGAAATGTCAAACGCATTTAATGCTTCAACGGATACATTTTAGAGGTCTTATATATGCAAAACATCAGCAGATGAGAAAAAAATGCAAGCACTGAACAAAAACGTTGAAGAACACTCAACGCTCAATTCTACGATCTGAAAAAGGAAGCTTGCTCAGCTACTCAGTTCTTTCGAACACAAGCTTAACGACAACTAAGTAGCACCACACAAGAACTCAACTACTATCAAGTGAAGTAAGAAGTTCCAAGTCAGAAGGAGTACTTGAAGAGTTCTAAGTGAACTGAGAAGTACCAAGTCTGCTGGACTTGAAGAGTTCAAAAGTGAACTAAGAAGTTCCAAGACTACTGGTCTTAAAGGAATCTGTGAGATTCAGAGATTGTAAAGATATCCTTAGTGAATTTCCTACTCGAGGAGTAGAAGAGTGGACTAAGAGCTTTAAGTGCTCTGAACCACTTAAAACACCGTGTCTCTTATATTCTTGCTATAACTGCTATTGTGACACCCCCAAATCCAGGTTACCTGACACCCGAGTTTGGTGCTCACGATCCACAATATAAATAACATTTAACTACCCATTTAAATATAAATAGGATTATATCAGTCATTAACATAAGTTGTTAATACATAAGTCCCAGGTCCACTAACCTTAAAATTATAGAAATACCCCTTAGATATACAAAAAGGATTTACAATACAATATAACATAATAATATTAATGTTCATAACACTATTCTAGCATCTTGCCTTTGCCTTTGTTTTTCTTTGACCCGCTGGCCTCTTCGTTCCTAGCTGAAATGTTTTATTTATAGCAGGGGTGAGCAACTAGTTTGCCCCGCAAGTTAAGACATACAATAAATGTATATTAATCAATAAGAACATACTATCAATTTTGATAGAATGAAACCAAAGTTCGGTGAACTTTGAAATAGTTGAACAAATCGTTATTCAATAATAAGTCTTCTCGTATTCTAGGCAACGCAATAATCTGATAATGAAAGAGTATAACGCTTTCAAAGTTTCTACGATATTCTATTGAATAATCAAGAATTAATTCTACGCAATAGCAAAGTGGAATATTTTCCAGATTTATGCTGAGTGATCACACTAGATCTAGAACTTATTTTCTCGGGTATCTATCAAAGATTTACTTTGATACATACGCAGGCGTATCAGATAACCATAAAGATTAAATCATACCCCTCTGCAAGTACTTAGAGCCGGCCAACTCCTTGTACCCTATATTATGCATAATACTTAACAGCGCGCAATGGTCGAATATACGACCCAAAATGTTCCCTTTATATAAAAGGTTGTTCTTCTCAGTTTTAGAATCAAGATTTTGATTGAACAACGAAATACTGTGATTTTAAATTCTATCTACTTATCGATCTAGCCGAAACAATTGGCATCGATTTATCAATAACAATTGATTTCTCTTCTCGTATTTATCAAGTTCTAACAAATGTTTGTCTAGCCAGAATAATTAGCTAAGACATTTCTGAATATAATTTGATAATAAATAGGAATTATTTGTACTGTCAATATTAATTTGTACAGATATAATTATCCAACAACAGTAATTCTACGAATATATATTTTCCGAATCAATAATTCAATTTGAATTATTAATCATGCACTAACTGCGAATAATCAACAATAAATTCCCTGGACATGGTATAATTAACAATAATTAACCATTATAATAATTGAATGAATATAACTCAAGGTTGAGTTAGGAAACTTGTCTTTCGCGTTGATTACAGCTACACAATAAACTTATCTACTTTCGTAAGACCTATAACCAATAATGTCAGTCTCACAATTAGCATAATCATTTATAACACGTAACACTATATTCTACAGTCAAACTTCTCCTAGACACATTACCACATAGCCACATTAGTGTTTATAACCTATATAAACACTTATCCAGTCTAACTATTTCGGTCTAGTTAGACCTCGGTCCATTCTTGGGGTTCTGGTTACCCTATCCGATAATTAACACATTGATTGTCAATTAAACTTGGTCTCTAAGTTTTAATATTATTTTAGATAAATTAAATATTGTTTATAACATTTTTCGGAAGCTTTTAATAATTTATAAACAATTATTATAATTTATAATAATTTTTCAAACACTTAAATCATTTTTAAATGATTTAATTATCAAATAATCTTATTATCATTAATATTTATTAATATAAAAATATTAATGTTATATTTGTCAAAATATTAAAGTTATTGTTAATAACTTAAAATATTTTTAAATCATCAATACTCTACTTAAATGAATTTTAAAGTAATTAAAATCATTTTTAAATCATCACCACTAATATTTAAATATTAATGTAATTATTATCAAAATATTAAAAGTCATTAATTATAACTTAAAATATTTTTAAAACATTTTTCTCACTTTTAAATGATTTTCAAATCAATAAAATCATTTTTAATTCATTTATTTAATATCATAATTAAATAAATCTAATATCATTTATTAATGAGAATTCTCCAAAAATATTGAAAATTATATTTTATAATTTAAAATATTTTCTAACACTTTATTCTTATATAAAATAATTTTTAAATCATTAAAATCATTTTTATCTTATTTATTTAATTTAATAATTAAATAAATCTAATATCATTAATATTAATTTATTAATGAAAATTCTCTAAAAATATTAAAAGTCACATTTTATAACTCAAAATATTTTTAAATACATTATTCTTATTTAAAATAATTTTTTATAATATTAAATTATTTTTCTCTAATTTATTTAGTACACTAAGTAAATAAATTAAATACCTTTAATATTTAAATAATTATAAATATTAAAGAAAAATATTCCAATTGGTCAAAAATTATTTTTCATAATTTAAAATAATTTTTAAAACTATTTTTGGTAATTTTTAAAATTTATTTCTATTTTTTATTCATTTTCCAGAAATTCAGAAATTAAAATAATTAAAACCGTCGCTAATAGCCTTTAGCGACACTTGTCTATTGCCTTTGGTGTTCTTGGCTCAAGAACACTGTCAGACAATGTTTGAAGGGTGCACATTTGACCGAGTGTAATTTCCAGCCTGATTATGTTTTGGACTAACTTATGGCTCAATCATGTAGTACATATGTAGTACTACAATTACCAAGTATTATCTCGGTCAAACAACAACAATCCTGAAATATCCAGAGCTTCAAAGAAGTTGTCAGACCAATTCTGGGGTTTCTGGGTAACCCAGAAACCCAGACAGTGTCGACCCGGCACTTTTCAGCTCATTTTAATATAGTTTCGGTTCATTAACAGGTTGATATTATGGTTCAAATATGTAGTACAAGTGTCAAATAACATATAGGAATCAACAGATAAGTTAATCAACAACACATTCGCCAGATTAAGTTCGGTCAAATCCTGTCAGAAATTAGGTTCTTATGGATTCTGGGTTTTTCCAGAAACGGCAACCATGATCGACAGGCCTAGTTTGACTATTCCCTTTGTTCGATATGATGATGGTTTAAAGTATATTAAGGCATGGATCTATACTTCAGACAACAGGATACAAGTATATTACAACAACATTAACAAATAACATTATTACGACCAGATCTGGGCCTTCCAAAAACTTGTCAGACACGGTTTTTAACTTTCTAGGTTGCCCAGATTTTCAGCCGGTCAAGCTCGGTCAACGGTGTTTGACCGTTAATAACAAGAAATATGGACATGTAATGGTTGTGATTTCACTTCCAGATTACAGTCCTTATGTCAGACAACAGATCTAAAACATCAAACAACAAAAATCATTAACACACACGAATCTGTGGCGCCTGACATTAGCTTGTCAGACCACAAATTGTGTTCTTGACAGTTTTGGAAAAACTTGATTTTAAAGTATTTTGATGCTATGGATCTATGTTATATCAACATAGATCATCATTAAACATCATCTAGAAAAGATCTAAACACATAAACAAAAACTTTTTCTTACTAACATGGATCGAAAATAAAAATTAGGTTTATACCTTTTTAATTCAATCTTTGATCTTGATCTTGCTAATCTGATGTTGGTTGATCTAGGGTCGATTCTAGGACTGATCTACTTGCTAAAATCGGAGGTCTTGAGTGAGAGAGAGTTGGTGAGAGCTTAAATGAAAAATGACTAACTTTGGTGATTTTTTTCTCTCTCATAACATATATATATATATATATATATATATATATATATATATATATATATATATATATATATATATATATATATATATATATATTGTGTAGATGCATGTATGATCTGATATTGGCTGTCAAGTAGGTCTGAAATTCTTAGATTTAAAGTCACTAAGTCAACATAGTTGGTTACCAACTCTTGATTTGGCAAGATTTACAAGTAATCTAATAAAATATCCATAAAGGGCATTTTTGACATTTACAAAATAATTTTAATGTCATTCTTGTCAATTGCACAAATCCTTAGGGTTTAGGGTTTGGGTTAGGATTTAGGATTTGGACCCTTTAGGGTTTAGGATTTAAACCCTTTAGGTTTGCAATTTAATTTCCAAAATTTTTAAATTTCGGTTTTCAAAATAAAAAATTAATAATTCCAAATTAGAATTAGGATTCAATAAATATATTAATATTTCCTAATCATAAAATTCAATCTTGCTAATTAGTATTAATATTCCTAATTAAAATTACTTAATTTAGCAATTAGGGTTTATAACCCACGAATTAGGGTTTTAATAAGAAAAATAAATTTTTCTAAATTACAATTAGGGTTTGTAAAATAGAAATTAATATAACTAAAATATAGTTAGGGTTTTCTAATCATATTTAAGTTTAATACACACAATAGGCTTGCCAATTAGGATTATGATTTCCTAATTTAGGGTTTAGGATTCTCGAATTTAAAATTAGGGTTTCCCGGCTTTCGATTAGGGTTTCCAACGGTACGTTCGAGTTTCTAATCTTGAGATTAGGGTTCCTAATCTCTTATTAGGGTTTATTAATTTCAAACCTTATCCGATCAATCATTGATCAATAAATTTCTTCGGTACAAACATAAACTCATTAAAATAATTATTTTAATTATATTTTCTACCGAATCCCTATCCAGAAATTAGGGTTAGGGTTTCTAAAGCTGTTAAGCACAACTCTACTCTAATTTTATTAGTCAATACATAAATTAACTTTCTCGAGACTCGTATCACATATACTTGTCACAAAATTGATAATTAATATTAATATTAATTAAAAAAAATTTATTCACAAATTTTTGATTATTCGAAATCTCGGGTTATCACAGCTATAACTGCCATAACTGCCTAACTCCTATTAACTCGTTATGTCTTAAAGGGAAAACAAAAAAATCACAATTCCGCTATGTTTAAGTCATTATCAAAACTAACAAGTATTTCGAAAAGAATTTAAAATATCTATTCAACTCCCCTTCTAGATAACTATTGTACCTCTAGGAACTAACAATTGGTATCAGAGCAGGTTCTATCAAATAGCCTACAAAGCTTAAGTAGATCCAATGGCACATCTGATAAGCGAATCAAAAACTGGAGGAGGCAACAATCCACCTATATGCAACAAAGATAAATTCGCCAACTGGAAAGTTCGTATGCAAGCCTACATGGATTCAATAAACGAAGATCTATTTAAAACTGTTCAAAATGGGCCCTACGTTCCTACAAAGCTTGCACCAACTTCAGACGACCCAAATAGAATTCAAATCAAGGTCAAAGCAGAATGGACCGACAACGAAAAGAAAGTTGTCCAACTCGATAAAAAGGCCAAGAACATTTTGTTACAATCTTTAGAAGATGACCTGTTTGAAAATGTGGTTAACAGCAAAACAACAAAGGAAGTATGGGAAGCACTGCTCATCATGCATGAAGGAACATAAGAAGTCAGAGAAAATAAGCAATCTCTCCTGACTCAGTAATATGAAATGTTTGCCCACGTTCAAGGAGAAAATGTCACTTCCACCTACGAAAGATTCAATGATCTACACAACTCTCTTCGAGCCTTTGGAAAGATCTATCCAAATAAAGATCTGATCATAAAGTTCATGAGAGCCTTACCTAGCAAGTGGGATGCCAAAACCACTGCCATCAGAGAATTAAAGAATCTCTATGAAATGACTGTCCAACAGTTATATGGCAACCTTCTCACATATGAACTGGAGCTGACTTAACGAATAGAAACTCTATCTGAAGGAAGAAAGAAGGACAAAGGGGTTGCTCTCAAAGCAACAGATAACATCTCCAAAGTTAACACTAAAAATGACTCTGACTATGACGAAGATGACGACGAGGACTTTGCAATGCTGGTAAGAAAACTCAAAAGGTTCATGTATCAAGGCAAAATAAGCAAACCAAAGAAAGTCAACAACTACAGCATCCAGGAGCAGATAAATGACTTATGCTACAACTGCAAGAAGTCTGGCCATTTCATTGCAAACTGCAACAAACCTCTTAGAGAAGAACTAAAGAGGAAATCAAATTCAAAGAAAGAATTCAAAGGTAACAAAAGGCCTCAAAAGAAAGACAAAGGTCTTGTGGCCAGAGGATCGTGGAGTGACTCAGACAACGACTCAACTCCCAAATCTGGAGATGATGAAGATCCTCAAATGGCAAATCTTTACCTGATGGCCAAACATGCAAAGGATAAGAAGAGCTCTAACATTCATAAAGTAAGTATAGATGAGGTATTTGACTTTAACTCTCCTGATGTAGACATTGATGATTTAAGAACTACACTACATGTCATAACATCTGATCTGCATCAATACATGAAATGGTTCAGATTTCTGTCCAAAGATTATTCTCTTCTTCAAAAAGAAAAAGAGAAAGTTCAAGAAGAACTAGAAACAGCTCTTCTAAGTACTAACTCTCTCTCTAAATTTGAAGCTGAGAATAAGCTCTTAAAACAGACAAATGAACTTAATGCACAAAGAGAGTCAAGTCTAACCTCTAAAATTGAGAAACTAGAAAAGACAATCTCTACATGGAATAAATCATCTTCTTCCATGGACTCCCTGATCTCCAGTTAGAGAAGTGCATCTGAAAGAACAGGTTTAGGTTTTGGGGAATCCACCTCAGAACCATATATGGAAAAGATAAAGGAAACTAGCTCTAGTAATATTTTAAGTTTTAGTAGAAGTATTACATTTGTGAAATTCTCACAGAAGGAAGAACCAGTCCAACCCTACTCTTCTGATCCAATCCATGTTCCAAGGAATAAAGGATCTCATGTTGGCCTAGGTTTCATAAAAGAGAAGAGTAACTTAGTCACTACTCTCCAACCTTGAAGGGTCGTAGAGTCGAGTAAAATCAACTCCACGAACCAACTGGGAAGGAACAGTAGAGTTAAGCCTCACTCCTCACAAATCATGAAACACAAGGACACATGGAAAAAGGAGAATCAGTATAAAGGAAGGATTGTTGAGAACCCACATAAGTCCAAATGGAGAAAGAACCCACATACGCACACAAGCATGCATCATATTAGATGCTTTGTATGTAATAAGGCTTGTCATAAGGCTGCAATATGCTACCATAATCCTATGCATGTGATACCCAAAATTAAGCAAATTTGGGTTCCCAATGGTACTAACAAAGTAGGACCCATGCAAGTATGGGTACCAAAATGAGAGTTTAATCTTACCACAAGAACAGAGCTCCACGATCACAACCTGATATCTGGACAGTGGACGCTCAAGGCACATGACCGGGAACAAAGCCCTCCTGTCTAATTTCAAAGAGAAGGAGGGTTCTTCAGTCATCTTCAGAGACAATGACTCTAGCAAGACAAAAGGATATGGCTCAGCTGGGAATGGTGCAATGTCCTTCAGTAAAGTAGCCTATGTGGAAGGATTACAACTCAATCTTCTGAGCATAAGCCAACTCTGCGACAAGGGTCATCAAGTCACCTTCCTCAACAATCAATGTTAAGTCAGAGATCTAAAGACATCCTCTATAAAGCTGACCGAAATAAGAGAAAGAAATGTCTACACTGTTAATCTTGGTCAACTGAGCTCGGACGAGACGATATGCTTTCTGGCTAAAGCATCTGAAGAAATGAGCTGGTTATGGCATAGAAGATTGTCTCATCTCAACTTCAAAAGCATGTCTAAACTGGCCTCCAAGGATCTAGTAGCAAGCTTACCCAAGTTTAGTTTCATCAAAGAAAGGTCATGCGATGCCTGTCAACTTGGAAAGCAGACTAGAAGCTCATTTAAGAGCAAAACTGTCAACTCAATTGACAAGCCTCTGCAGCTGCTTCACATGAATTTATTTGGGCCAATTCCAACAACAAGCCTTGGAGGTAAGAGATACTCATTGGTCGTAGTAGATGACTACACTAGATTCACATAGGTGTTCTTTCTAAACTCAAAAGATGAAACAAGCTCCCAACTAATCAAGATGTTCAGACTGGTGATGAACGAGAAAGGGGAGAAAACCAAGGCTATAAGGAGTGATCATGACAGGGAATTCAACTTCTCTGAGATGAACCAATTCTGCACAAAAAATGGCATCAGTCACAACTTCTCAGCTCCACGAATTCCTCAACAAAATGGAGTAGCTAAGAGAAAGAACAGAATGTTGATAGAGGCTGGAAGAACTCTACTAGCAGCAACCTATCTACTTGAATACTTTTGGGCAGAAGCGGTCAACACTGCATACTACACTCAGAACAGATCGCTCATACACTCTACGATTAAGAAAACTCCCTACGAACTGTGGAAAGGAAGAAAGTCAAGTGTCAGCTACTTTCATATATTCAGCTGTGCATGCTACATTCTCAACAATGGAAAACAGTATCTGACAAAGTTCCAACCCAAGTCAGATGAAGGAATCTTTCTTGGATATGCCACAGACAGTAAGGCCTATAGAGTGTTCAACAAGAAGACTCTAAGTGTTGAAGTCTCGATTCACATCATCTTCAACGAAATAGACTTGGACAAAAAAGTGTCTCAAGACACTATGAACGACAGTTCAGACACTACGAACGAGGTCGTCAAGCTCAACATCATTATCATAGTTCCAAAAAATTAAATCGTCGGGCAAAGAGAGGAGATCGTAGAGAGAACTACGCAAGACAATGAACCTCCACATCAAGAAGCAGAAATTAATCTTGAAGGACTCAAATAAGAAGGCATCAGGACAGATGTTCCAACAGGAAATAGATGGGCAAAAGAACACACTCAAGACTTAATCATTGGAGATCCAAATGCAAGAGTCAAGACAAGAGCTTCCACCCAGAATGAGTGTTTCTATCTAAGCTTTCTGTCACAAATGGAACCCAAGAAAATAGAAGATGCTATGGAAGACTCAAGTTGGATAGAAGCCATGCAAGAAGAACTAAATCAGTTTTAAAGAAGCAAAGTATGGAGATTAGTTCCAAGAACAAGAAGCCATCAAGTCATTGGCACCAAGTGGGTCTACAGAAATAAAATGGATGAAGATGGAGTAATATCAAGGAATAAAGCAAGACTTGTGGCCAAAGGTTACTCTCAAGAAGAAGGCATTGACTACGACGAGACCTTTGCACCTGTTGCCAGATTAGAAGCCATCAGAATATTCCTTGCCTTTGCTGCTCACATGAAATTCAAAGACTTTCAGATGGATGTCAAAAGTGCATTCTTGAATGGTGAACTTCAAGAAGAAGTACATGTGGAGCAACCTCCAGGTTTCATCAATCCAACTCTCTCTAATTATGTCTATAGATTAGACAAAGCCTTATGTGGTCTTAAACAAGCACCTAGAGCATGGTATGAAACATTAACTAACTTTCTTATTGAAAATGGTTTCACTAGAGGTAGAGTAAATACCACATTATTTCTTAGAAAGCATAAAGACAAAGTCTTATTAGTTCAAATATATGTTGATGATTGTGACAACCTGAAAATTCGTTTTGTCCAGAATTTAAGTTTAAAGAATTAGTTATTAATAAAATGAATTTTTATTAATACTATTCTGTGCTATGTGTTTATTAATCGTTCTATGACCTAGGATGATTATAAGTCAGGAGTATTCCGGCTACGAACTAGTTTAAGCGAGTAAGAATTTTCAAGACGAAAATAGAATTTTTTCGGGAATAAAAATATTTTCGGGGAAAAAGACGAAATAGGCACTATTTATCAGTTTCTGCTCGGAGTTTTATTTTGAAATTTCGAGAAGTTAACGATTACGTAAAATGTTGAGACGTGATGGAATATTCAATAATATTTCAGTTATGGCAAAAATAAAGTTTTTGCCTGCGGACGTAAAACCTAAGGGTTAGAAAAAGTAATTTTCGAGAATTTTAATGAGTACGTATAATAACTAGGGTTATTATGCGTGAGAGATACGAGTATAATACTAGTTATTATACGAGTATAGTACGAAGATTAGTACGACATATAATACGAATATCGTACGAATGATATACGAAGAGAATACGAGAATGGAATGCGTAGAATACGATTAATCTTAATAGACTTTGTGTTCATGGACTTTGTAGAATCTAATTAGACTTGGATTATGTCAAGCCCAATAATTTGTGAAATCAAGCCCAAGTTAGGCCCAATAAGAATTAGGGTTAAGGCCCAAACCAAGAAGATAAACTGCGGATTGAACCAATGGGTAAACGGATGGGTAATAACCAATGGGGCAACCCATGGGCATGTGGGGTGGCTACTTGGCCACCAAGTAAGGGTGGTGGCCAAGTAAACTTGGTGGCTAAGTGTTGGAGGAGGTGGGGGCGAAATGACCAAATTGCCCTAGCTTTGATTTTCTATAAATAGAAAGCTTCAGTTCATTATTTTGAGCTTTTGAAAATCCTCCACTATGAGAGATATAGAGAGAGAGAGAGTTCGGATGGGAGAAGAAGAGGAAGAGGAAGAGGAAAGGCTTGCCCAAGTGCACGCTTTGTCCGACGGGAGAAGATTAAAGAAGAACGGTAATTCGAACCCTAGTTTCTTCTAATATTTTCTTTAAGTTTTTATGTTCAAAAACATAGCTTAATGAGAATAGGGAGAAGATAATGTTAGAAATGATTTCATATAGCTGAAATCATGAGAAAAGAAGAAATAAGGAATTAGAAATTTAGTTTATAAATTTCTTAAGGAAGTATAAGATTCGTAAGGATTTTGAGCGATCCAAACGAATATTATGAACAAGTAGATGAATTAAGTAAGGAATGGTGTTCTATAACATCAAATTCTAAGAAAAAGTAGAATCGTAATCCAAAATATCGATTAAAATGAAGAACGAACGAAGAACGCGAAGAACACGAAGAACACGAAGAACGTTGTTGATGGACAAATTTAAAACCATCGTAGGATAATTGTTGTTGATGGAAAAGTTTAAAACCATCGTGTATAAGTTAGTTGCATATTTCTTGGTTAGAAACGGTAGAAACGTTCATGAAGAACGGATTAAAACGTAGCTATAACGAAGTTATGGCAAAATTTTTGTAAAAGACGAACGAGAATTAGAAAGTTAATAAATGGACCCGAACGTGTAGGGTTTTATAAGGAAGTAAGAGAATGTAGAAAACGTGAGTCGTGGACTCAAGAACGAATGAGTTCCGAGTTTGGATGACCGAATTACGGACGAACGAGCGAAGAACGTTAAAAGCGTAAAAATAATCGAAGGGTGTATATTAAGCCAATCGAATGGCAAGTTATAGAATTCAGAACGAAGTTCTGTCTAAGGGGTATTGAAGTACGTAAGATAAGGAAGAGAATGGCTTTAGAACAATCTCGTTCCGAGTTATAATGAAGAAGTTATGAGATCAGGAAGTACGCGTCTCAAACTTGGTGCAAGACTTAGAAAATTTTCTAGGGTTTTGGCTTGGCGCCGCAACGCCGGCTAAGCTTGCAGAAGTGGAGCCGCAGCACGAGCTCGGAGCCTCAGGTACGGTTAGTTGGCGCCACAGCGCGAGAGATAATTAAGGGTTTGGCGCCACAGCGCTAGACCAATGGGAAGAGAGAGACGTAGGTAGCGCCGTAGCGCGAGAGAAAGGAAAGGGCACGGCGCCACAGCGCCCGTGCAGGGCAAGGCCCAGAAATGAGACTTTATGTGCTCAATTATTGGGGGATATGCAAGAAAGAATTATGAACATCTAGTTCATGTAATGTAACACTTAATCAAGTGTTCTAAACCTTTATTAAAGGTTGAACGAAAAGATTAAAAGAGATTAAAAGATAGAGAATGTAAGCGCTAGATTACGTAACCGATATCCGGGGACCGTAGTTGTAATGAACCAACGTGAGGGATGGCTATGATTGTGATTCCTTAGAAGTTGAGTGATGAAGGTAATGAATAACATTCCGATGTTATGTCATGGTAATGAGAGATAAGTGTAAAGCGTATAGACGCTGTGAATGCAACGTTGTTGCGATGAACAATCGGTCTTAGCATACAATGAATGGTATGGCTTTGACATTAAGAAAGAATAATGAACATGGGGTTCATGGGTTGGATAACTATTAAATGCAATTGAAACCTTGAGTAAAGGTTGAATGAGAGATTACGAGACGAGTAACGTAAACGTGGAATACGTAAGCGATCCTCGTGAATCGTAATCGCGTCGGACAAACGTTCTAAGTGTACAGTGGTTGTATAACTTGGACGTTGACTAAAGTAGTAAGTAAGATATGAATGATCGTAAGAAAGCCGTAGCGAACGGTAATGAGATTAATGAAAGTCCGAGGGTGAGTCGGATAGAGAATGTTAGAATGAAAAGTAAGCGTTAAACACTTTAACCAACATAAGGGTTGAGTGTACGTGAATATTAAATGGGCAGAACCTACACTCCATGTATGGTTTGACCGTAAGGTAATGAAGACTAAGATTTAGCCGTGAACGGTGAAGAAAATGAATGGAAGATAATAATGTATAACGTTAAGAAGCCGAGTTAGTAGTTTTAACTTGGATAACGTTCCGAGTTGAGTGAACCGGACGTGATAAGATAAGAATAAGGGATTGTAAAATATTTAACGCTATGACCTTATAGTATTGACGTTGAATGATCGTTCCGAGTATACAAATGACTGTATGAATGTAAGACCCCAAATTTTATGAAATAAAAGTATTCAATTTTTCTATTTAGTAAATGGTTAAATTGATAAAAAGTTAAAGTTAAGGGTGATATATGAATATTTTTCAAAATAAGTAAGTGGTTATAAAATATTCATTTTGTCGGAGAATATTCGTTTGGTCGTGGAATATTCTTTCTGTTGGGGAATATTCATACGACGGAGCAGCTATTTGTGGGCCCCATAACGGAAAGCGATTGGATGAAGAAAACGATAAAATTGAGTTTTTATAAATAACGGCGTAGTTGTTACCGTTAACACTGTTGGAATACTTGGTGGTTAAAATATAGTAATACGCGTTATTGCACAGTAGCACACGGTATTGCACAGTATTTTTGAAATTATTGATTCTTACGTAAGAAGGCACTACTGAATAATTGTCACAGTAATTACTGTTCAATATTTTATTTTATTGATTCAATAATTGCTGCGTTAAAATTTTAAATTATTGTTGTTCAATAATGGTCACTGCACAGTATTTTCTATTATCAGATCAATAATTCATATTATTTGAATAATATTATTAGATAACATTATTGACAATGTCTAGAAAGTTATGTCTAAGGAGAGGTTTGGTCACCTAATTGCGCACCAGTAAGAAGAAATTCTTATTAGAAAGCCCCCTCTTTCCTAGGAACGGCCTGGTTGTCATAAATGTGATTCTGTAATATTAATTGTGAATAATTAATTACTGATTCATATGATAAGAAAATATTTATTTTATGTGGATATAAATGAGGGATATATTTTTTTGGTTAAAAATGAAGGAGTTAATGTTGAGGTGTTTTATCTGTATTTTTGTCGGAACGGAGGTATTGAAAATCAAATTAGGGTTTTGAGATATTTTGCGAGGGTTGTAATTTTTAATCCGACCGTTGGATCGTGGTAATATTTGGATATGTTATACATATATAAGTTGAGTATATGTCCACAAATTTTGAACCGTTAAAAATGAACGTATGATTTGTTATGAATTTTACGAGATGACTGGTTCAAAAATTGTTAAATTTTCG
This sequence comes from Panax notoginseng, assembly GCA_016801055.1. NCBI lineage: Eukaryota > Viridiplantae > Streptophyta > Magnoliopsida > Apiales > Araliaceae > Panax > Panax notoginseng. Next base: position 191,965,911 of record CM029014.1, read on the forward strand.
GAGTTAATCATTTTGGTGAAAAATTCTAGAATTGGTGGACCCCACTCTTGGTTGGTGAAGAAATGTGCTGAGATTTTTATTCAAATGTGGTGGGTGGGAATAGTAGCAGGTAAAGCCATCAGGTTGCAGGTTAAGTCTGCTTCGGCGTGCTAACATTTTCCTATAAATAGAGGGCTAAGTTAGAATTGAAAATCACACCAGAAACAAGTTTTCTCTCTTTCTCTCTCTAGATTATTGAGTGAATTTTGTGAGTATTTAGACACTTGGTGAGTTGCTATTTATCAGTACAAGTTTCCTTCAGCGTCATATCCGATATTCAGTCAGAAGTGCTACTTTTTTGAGGTAAAGGATAGTAAGGGATTTTAAGGGTTATTATATTTTTCAGTTCGTACTTCTTCCGACATTCAGAAAATTCTGGAAAAAATTGAAATGATATTTTGATGGGTTTTATTGATTGTGTCCAAAATGGTGATTTTTGGATGTATAGATTAAGAGTTATGAATTTTACGGGAAAAGACTATTTTAAAACTAACCGCTTATAACTCCTTGTGGTTAACTCTAAAATTGATGAAATTTTTATTGGGAGTACATGTATATGATAGAAGTATACTCTGTAAATTTCGAAATTTTTGGATAAAAGTACAATTTTTTATAAATATCTAAATATTCGGCTGTTTTGGCCATATGAAAAATAGTAAATGATTTTTAAAAATTCTGAGAAAAATATATGTTCAATATGGGACTATATTCTACTAAATCTCATAAAAGAAAATTTGTTTGTACTGATTTGGCATTTTTCATGAAAATGGACTAGTTATGAGTAAATGAATTAAATATGTTATGTGAAGTAAGAAAATTGGAAAATAGGATTTTATGGCTTGAGAATCCTATATGATGTATATGTAGATTTTTGATGAGGATTTTTGGTTATTGGTGATGAAATCTTATGAGTTTGGCATTTTAGGATGATTAAATGCATTATTTAGTAAAGTATAAACAATTAAAATAAATTGTTTATATGCTTAAGAAATATTATTATTTCAATATCATTATACCGAAATATTGGTATGTATTTTATTGTAAAATTTTTACCTTTTTGTGTCGGAGTTACTATTCACGAGTTACTATTCACGAGTTACTATTCACGACAAAATTGGTTTCTTTTTCTGACCAAATTATATTTAATTTATGAATATTACTCTTGAAATTAAATCCATATTTTGATCATATTATTTTTTATTATCATATATAACATTTTTATAACCCTGATGTTGAATTTCTCTTTCACTTGAGTGTAAAGATGGGTAAATTATTGGTATGATCGTGACTGAGGAATATCTTTGGCCTATAGTGCAAAGATGAATTGTTAACTGGTATGATCATAACCATTGAATTTATAATTGAATATCTTTAGCTTAAGTGTATAGATGAATTGATTAACATGATTATAATTATTGTATATATAAATTCTGAAATGATTATATATTTCTTTGAGATATGAATATATTTGGCCTGTAGTGCAAATATGAACTGTTGATGAATATATTTGGCATGTAGTGCAAATATGAACTGTTAGGGAATATCTTTGACTTGTAGTGCAAAGATGAATTGTAGATGAATATCTTTGGCCTGTAGTGCAAAGATGGTCTGTTGATGAATATCTTTGGCCCGTAGTGCAAAGATGACATATTGTTGAATATCTTTGGCCAGTAGTGCAAAGATGAATAGGTGTTGAGATGAACATGACCAACTGGTGATACAAATGAATATCTTTGGCCGTAGTGCAAAGATGAAGTTATTAGTATGATTATGAACAGGAAATGTGATTTGGTGTAACCATGATCTTTGATGTTTCAGGTAAAGATAGGTGATGAAAATTATCTTCGTCTTGGATGAGAAGAGGAATTTAGAACTACAATTATGATTATGAGTTATTCATATGATTGTGGACCAGAATTGTTGATTGATGTTACAGGGATAAAACATTATTGGTGGATTTTTAACATGGAGAAGATAATAGACTTTATAGTCTATTTGACTCTTCTAATGGATTGCTCGTTCCGCTGCAACTATGGTTGAAAAGTTTTATCATCTACCATATGCTCTAAATCTCTGATTTATTACTGATGAAGACTATTGATAATTTATTTATCTTTAGTCATGATATTCTTTACTGGGCTAGTTGTGCTCACCCTTCTGTTCACAATTCCTTTCAGGTAATAAGAGTGTAGCTGGGTCGAGCGGGGGTAACAGGGGAATAGAACGGTGGTCATCATTTAGGAGTTATATTTGGTGAATCATCTTGGGTGAAGCGAACCCAACGTTGGAAGGGTGTTTTGCCACTATCATACAAGATGTCTAATGACATACAACCTCGTGTCATCATAAGACAGGATTGTGCTCATCCACTTGCTGAGTATATTTACGAGCACTACCTATATAATCTTGGTGTTTGTTTGAAGTATAATTCTCAATTAGAGACAGTGGAGATAATGATAAGTCAAGAGAAGACTCGCCATTGGGAAGAATATGATAGTAATCTTCTCATTTTTCTTTGGGGTCTATTGGGTCAACCAAGGATAATTCTGTGGCCATATGATATCTATCATAACCTAGACGCATGGTCTCCCATGTACGAAGGTTTCCTTGAGCACTTCCTAAAGATTCTAATTTCTAAAACAGTTTTTGACTATACATTTATGCAAGGTGTCATTGTGAGGTGTTGTCCACGGTTGGGACATGAGTCACATTTGGTATATATTTGTATCCAAACTCACAGCATATGTGTTGTTGTATTTTGCACGACAATTATTGTAATAAAGTTGTAGTTATTTTCTGTACCATGTATTTGGCGACTCATAATAGGTTGGATGGAATGGACCTATTTTGGGGTCGTTACAATGACTTAGATGATAAAGAATGAATCCTGAGGTATGGCATTTAGTTAACAGGAAGCCATAAGGATTAAGAAGTTGACTTAACGAGCATTATAGTTTAATGGTTCGAATAAGTTAAGAGAAGTTAGGTTGTGGTACAATCGTAACTTTGATGGTTAACATATGGGAGCTGGGCTGAACAATTCCTTCAGAGAGCGAAGGTATATACAAAACTGGCAACCGATCTAACTCACTGTGTGGGCAGTGTAGATGAGACGGGAACTTGTTTGTTGGTTGTTTGTGGGAAACCACTTAGAGTACCATATGGACTACTAGCAGAGACACGATGTGTGCTGAGTCCTAGGAGAGTTATAAGAAGAAGATAAGAATGTAAATCATCAATGATGATGAACGTTTTGAGTAAGACATCTTCGAATGTCATAAAGCCGTAAACTGGTAATGAAAGTTAGTCATGTAAGCTTAAATTACAAGAACGCGAACCTTAAGAAGTAAAGTTAAGTAAACCAATGCGTAAGTCAAGTATATGACTAATTGGTGTACGTGTTATTTCCTTATGTGTTATATAGGGATTTGGAATGAGCAGTTGAGCGTAAACTATAAGATGTAGCTGTGCGTAAGGCAAGTTTCCTAACTTCATTCATAATATATGAATGCTAGTTTCTTAGACTTCTCATATGTTGAACTTGAGATGTCATGTCTATGTGCATATGTGCGAGATATGTACAAGGTGGTAGAATGTATGAGGCCTTGAGCCACAATGTGAACACTTTGGTGTTTCGATGAGATGAAATGTTCTGTGGTTGAGCTATTCAATACAAGTATGTTCTGTTTATACATAAACCGTTATTGTTAAGTCTGTGCTAATGATTCTAGCCAGACAAAATGTGTATGAAAAAGGTATTAGAATGAAAGTAGTGTAAAGAGTATGTGATGAATGTTGTAAAATGATAGGAATCAAGACTTTTCCTATTATTCAAGCTGCTTCATAACCTTTGTTCAGTTATCGAAGTTCTGAAGAATGTTTAAACTCTTGAAGTTGTTTGTTCAATTGTTATGACTTGCTGGGCAATTGAATGCTCACACTTGCTTTAAATGAAAAACATTTTCAGCGAACGATGTTAGAAAGAACTTAAGGATCCCGTAAAGATCAAGCTAAGCGGTATCCAAAAGAAGTGCAATTCAGTATGTGAATGTGCATGAAGATCAAGTGAAGACTTGTAATGTAGAAAGATGAATTGAACTATAGAATAGTTTAATGAACGTTTATGTATCCTTGGTGGCGGATGAAAGTCACTCTTGTACGATGTAAAGAATAATGTAATTATCATTATTTGTAATGAAAGAGGTTTTATGGGTTCCAAAACCTAGGATTTGAGAATATATATGATTGGCAAGAAGTGGGACCGTGACGCATAGAGTCCGAGTCTGAAGGTAAACCAAATTTTGGGGCGTTATAATGACATTATCTTTGGCTCTACTGATGAAAAATTATGTAAGAGATTTGCCAAGCTTATGCAGAGCAAGTTTGAAATGAGCATGATGGGTGAGCTGAACTTCTTTCTTGGATTGCAAGTAAAGCAGACTGATGAAGGAATCTTCATAAACCAAGCTAAGTACATTAAAGACTTACTTAAAAAGTATGGCATGGAATTAGCCTCTCCTATAAAAACCCTAATTGCTCCAGCAACTAAGCTTGACAAAGATGAAAAAGATAAAAGTATTGATATAACTCAATACAGAGGTATGATAGGCTCTCTTCAATATCTAACTGCTAGTAGACCAGACATAATGTTTGCAACATACATATATGCTAGATTTTAAGTTAATCCTAAGGAATCACACTTAACTGCTGTAAAAAGGATTTTCAGGTATCTCAAAGGCACACCTTACTTGGGACTTTGGTATCCCAAGGAGTCCTCCTTTGAACTAGCAGGATATACAGATGTTGATTTTGCAGGTTGCAAAATAGATAGAAAAAGTACAAGTGGCACCTGTCAGTTGCTAGGAAACAGACTTGTGTCCTGGTTTAGCAAGAAGCAAACTCAGTATCTACTTCAACTGTAGAAGCTGAATACATTGCTACTGGCAGTTGTTGTGCTCAAATCTTATGGATGAAAAATCAGCTAGCAGACTATGGGTTTGATTTCAAATTTATACATGTTCATTGTGATAATACAAGTGTCATAGCAATAACATACAATCCTGTCATGCATTCTAGGACTAAGCATATAGAAATAAGATATCATTTTATTAGGGATTATGTTCAAAATGGAACCATATCTTTACAATACATCCCTACTAAAATCAACTTGCTAATGTCTTTACAAAGCCTCTAGATGAATCCAGATTTAATAAACTAATAAGTGAGTTAGGCATTCTAAATCTATAACCATAAAATCTATGCTCTAGTTTATGTTAACCATGCAGATATAAAGGTTATGTTCAAAATCATAGAGATGAATAAAGAAAGTCCACGATCGTAGAGCTACCCTGGCATGAAAGACCATGATAGCAGAGCTGCCTCAACACGACAAAAAAGCATCCTATGATGACATCATTTCCAACAAATCCAAGCAATCCCTCTGACAAGCACCTCAGGGACAAACCTGATCCTTAGTTCATTCTAAGAGATTGACCCTTCCTGAGCTACCTTAACCCGGAAGGAGTGCTAAGTCAAAATTCATCACAAGGACCAGGACAGACAATGTTCGTAGAGCAGATTCAACAGTGAACTAAATGATCACAGTGAAAACTCAACGATCGTAACGGCTACCTCAATGATCGTAGTGCAACCTCAACGACCATAGTGTTACCTCGACGATCGTAGTCCTCCTAAAGGATACATTGGCTCAGCGGGAGCTAAGGGAAAATCATTATATTCCACATCAATTAAAATCGTGGAGCCAAGTAGAACTTGACACATGCCCCCACTAAGCATATTGAGAGGAGGGAAGTTACAAGTACAGTTTGAAAATATCTTTTTGAAATCAGAATTTCAAAAAGCTTATTTCTCTCTCTCTCTCTCTCTCTCAACTAGTAGAAACCCTAACCTTCAAAAATGCTAAACCAACCTCAATGAAAAGGAATCAATGGCAGCTTCAAATGTTTTCACTGGTTACAAACTCTGCTTCGACGAGTTCAAAATAGCTGACCCTCAATTCCATAAGATTTTGTCTCTATTAAAGAAAGTTGGTCTTGAAGAAGCTCTGGGCACTAGCACATGGATCTACCCTAAGCTGGTAAATGAGTTCTATAGAAATGGAGCTTTTGAGAACGATGTTATAACCACAAGGGTCAATGGCAAGGAAATCATACTTAAAGCTAAAGATATAAACCTAGCCCTAGGTTTCAAATCGAAAAGATATAACGCCCCCAAAATAGGTCCACTCCACCCAACATATTCTGAGTCGCCAAATACATGATACAGATAACAACTACAACTTTATTACAATAATTGTCGTGCAAAATACAACAACACATATGCTATGAGTTTGGATACAAATATATACCAACTGTGACTCATGTCTCAACCTTGGATAGCACGTCACAATGACACCTTACATAAAGGTATAGTCAAAAACTGTTTTAAAAATTAGAATCTTTGGAAAGTGCTCAAAGAAACCTTCGTACATGGGAGGTCATGCTTCTAGGTTATGATAGATATCATATGGCCGCAGAATTATCCTTGGTTGACCCAATAGACCCCAAAGAAAAACGAGAAGTTTACTATCATATTCTTCCCAATGGTGAATCTTTTCTTAACATATCATTATCTCCACTGTCTCTAACTGAGAATTATACTTCAAACAAACACCAAGATTATATAGGTAGTGCTCGTAGATATACTCAGCAAGTGGATGTGCACAACCATGTCTTATGATGACACGAGGTTGTGTGTCGTTAGACATCTTGTATGATAGTGGCAAAACACCATTCCAACGTTGGGTTCGCTTCACCCTAGATGATTCACCAAATATAACTACTAAATGAACTTTTCTATACTGCTTCGGGAGAACCTCCACAGCTAGAGACCACCGTTCTATTTTTCTGTTACCCTCGCTCGACCCAGCTACACTCTTATTACCTGAAAGGAATTGTGAAGCAAAAGGGTGAGCACAACTAGCTCAGTAAAGAATATCATGACTAAAGATAATTAAATTATCAATAGCCTTCAACAGAATTAAATCAGAGATTTAGAACATATGGTAGATGATAAAAATTTCAATCATAGTTGCAGCGGAACAAGTAATCCATTAGAAGAGTCAAATAGACTATAAAGTTTATTATCTTCTCTATGTTAAAAGTCCACCAACAATGTTTTATCCATGTAACATCAATCAACAATTCCTGTCCACAATCACATGTATAACTCATAATCATAATTGTAGTTCTAAATTCCTCTTCTCATCTAGAACAAAGATAATTTTCATCACTTGTCTTTACCTGAAACATCAAAGATCATGGTTATACCAAATCACAGTTCCTGTTCATAATCATACTAATAATTTCATCTTTGCACTACGGGCCAAAGATATTCATCAACAACTCATCTTTGCACTACAGGCCAAAGATATTCCTCAACAGCTCATATTTGCACTACAAGCCAAATATATTATTATCTCAAAGAAATATATAATCATTTCAGAATTTATATAACCAATAATTATAATCACGTCGATTATTTCACCTTTGCACTTAAGCTAAAGATATTCAATTATAAATTCAATGGTCATGATCATACCAGTCAACAATTCAACTTTGCACTACTGGCCAAAGAGAACCTATAGTCATGATCGTACAAAAAATCTACCCATCTTTACACTCAAGTCAAAGAGAAATACCATCATTAGGGTTATAAAAATGTTATATATGATAATAAAAAAAATAATACGATCAACATATAGTGTTAATCTCAATAATAATATTCATAAATCAACTATAATTTGGTTAGAAAAAGAAACCAATTTTGTCATGAATAGTAACTCGTGAATAGTAACCCATGAATAGTAACTTGTGAATAGTAACTCGTGAATAGTAATTCGTGAATAGTAACTCATGAATAGTAACTCGTGAATAGTAACTCATGAATAATAACTCGTGAATAGTAACTCATGAATAGTAACTCATGAATAGTAACTCATGAATAGTAACCCCGACATGAAAAGTTCTAAATTTGATAAAAACTCTAACCAATATTTTGGCATAATGATATTGAAGAAATATTATCATTTTCGAATAAAATAACATCCCTTATGACAATATCTCTTACAATCCCTTACCTCAAAAGAGCAGTACTCTTGACTGGAATAACGCTGAACGAACTTGCACCGTATAGCAACACTCAAGATATCAAAATACTCACAAGAATACACTCAATAATATAGAGAGAGAAATAGAGAGAAAACATCAGTTTCTGGTGTGATTTTCAATTCTAACCTAAGCACCCTATTTATAGGAAATTGCTTAGAACACCAAAGCAGAAAATTTAATAAAATAATAATATATTTATAAATTTTCCTTAGCCCACCTTTGAAAATCTAGATTCAGCCATCAACATGTGCAAGTGGGGCCCACCAAAGTGTAAAAAACGTTTTTGTTAATAAAAATAAATAAAACTTCCAAAAATCAATTATTTCGGAACTTCGGAACTTCAATAATTCATAATAAATAGCCCTTTTATCAAAAAATTTGAATCTTGCGACTTTTTATAGGAAATTCAATTCTCTACAACTTTGCAGAAGAAAATTTTTCCAAATTCCAAACAGAAATTGACCGAAATCCACAAACGGACGATTTTACAGTCTATAATAAATTTTCGGTCAAGAATTGTGTCCACCAACACACAAAACATATGTTAAACATTTAATCCAACAAAAATACTCTTCCTCCTCATTTATTTATATATCCCATATTCATTGTAAAAATATCACCATTAATATATTATTAAAATAATATATTTAAATGAATTATTTTATCAGAAAAAATAAAATATTAATTTTCAACAATTGTCACATTTAAAAATTTTCTCCATCTATATCCACATAAAATTAATATTTTCCTCATCATATAAATCAATAATTAATTATTCATAAATAATATTACAGAATCACAGTACTGGCAACCAGGCAGTTCCCAAGAAAGAGGGGGCTTTCCAATAAGGATCTCTTCCTTACTGGCGCGCAATTAGATGATCAAACCTCTCCTTAGACAGAACTTTCTAGACATTGTCAATAATGTTATCTAATAATATTATTCAGATAATATGAATTATTGCTCCGATAATAGAAAATACTGTGTAGTGACAATTATTAAAACAACAGTAATATAAAATATCAACGCAGCAATTATTGAATCAATAAAATAAAATACTGAACAGTAATTACAGTAACAATTATTGAGTAATGCCTTCTTACGTAAAAATCAATAATTGGTGCAATACCGTGTGCTACTGTGCAACAACGCGTATTACTGTGTTTTAACCACCGGGTATTCTAACAGTGTTAACGGTAACAACTACGCTGTTATTTATAAAAACTCAATTTTTGTCGTTATCTTCATCTGATTGTTTTCCGTTATGGGGCACACAAATAGCTGCGCCGTCGTATGAATATTCCACGACCAACGAATATTCCCCAACAACAATGATTATTTTATAACCACTTGTTTATTTTGAAAAAAAAATCATATATCACCCTTAACTTTAACATTTATCAATTTAACCATTTACTAAATAGTAATTATAAGAAAAATTGAATACTTTTATTTCATAAAATTCGGGGTCTTACAAAGGACTTCCATCTATGGAGGTCATCGACTTCCATGAAGGACTGAAGAAGATGCATCATAAGAAGTTTCAGACCATCAAGGGGTACAAGAAGAAAGAGTTTCCCCAAATGTATGAGTTTTTGGCTAACATTGTTGGGAAATGCATTTGATATGAGAGCTCTGGCCATGACTCTGTGAACGAAGTGCAACTTAAGCTTATAACAGCAATCTGCTTTGGGGTTCAACTCAACTATGGAGCCCTACTCATCGACTAGATTGGGAAGTGGATTCTCAATTCGAAAAAATCAAAGAGATCTGGAAAGATGCTCTACGGGCGGTTTATAAGCATCATCCTACAGTCAGCACTGGGTGATAAAATTGGGGATGATGAAGGAGAATCCATCAATCCCAACAGAAGGATGACCCAGCAGCTAATTAAAAACTGGAAAAGAAATTCGACATAAAATGTAAGGATGATGTCTGAATCCAGTGGAAGAACTGGTGAAGCGAAGGAGTCTGGGCTACCGGGAAATATGTCAGTTGTAAAGGAAGTTAAAGAAGAAGAAGAAATCAATAAGGAGGAACCCATTCCTGTGGTCAGAAAAAGTAAGGCAAAGAGGAAGATGAAGGCTCAAACAATAGAGGAGCCTCAAGGTTCAACTACTGATGCACCTCAAGAGAATTCAGGCATTAAAACTCTGAGGAATTTGAAGAGGAAGGAACAGCAGTTTGATGAAGAAGAAGACAGAGCTACCATCTCTCAGCTGCTTAAGAAAGGAAAGCGCAGCAATAAGTCAAAGAAGTCCTCTTTCTCTTCGATCGTAGAGTCCCTACCGATCGTAGAGTCCAGACTTGTCACTACTCCAGAAGAGGATGCCGCAACAGCTTCTCATCTTGGTCAACCTTTCAGAGCTGAAGCTAAAGAAAGTACTGAGGCTATGGCTCAGCCTAAGAAGCCAAGGAGAAAACTGGTCAAGAAGTACATCCTTGTCAATGAAGGAGTGCTAAAGGAGGAAGACAGAAAGACAGCTGCTGAGAAAGGGCTACCCGAAGCCAGTATGGAGAATACAGCTCAAGTTGAGGGGAAGCTTCCTGAAGTTCTTACACTAGAGAATGCTCCAGCTGAGCGAAAGCTGTTTGAAATTCAAATGGATGATCGAGTTGAGGGGGAGCCTCATGAAGTCCCTATGTCAGAAAAGGCTACAGCTGAGGAGGAATTGCCAAGAGATCATCATGAATCTTCCTCAGTCCCTCAAGAGATTCTAGCTTCAGAAACTGTAGAAATGGAAAGGATTGAAGCTATGGAGGATGAGAGAGCATAAGAGCAAAGAAGTTAAGCGGAGATAATTGATGTAGTGGAAACTTCAAATGAAGACAGAGAAGAAGAAGAGGACGATAAAGTTTAGATTATTGCAGTGGGTTGTGATGGATATAGGAGAGCCAACTACAATCAAATGCTCTCCTATCTACCTATGATGCCCTTTCACAGAGCCCAAATCCTCAACTCCTAGGATAACATGTTATGGACATTCAAAGCCTATCCAGCAATCTCGATGCTAGCTCATGGATTCCCACACAACCTCACTTTGCCCGAAATCTGATCACCAATAGGCCCTCTTCTGAAAATGGGCATGAGGTACAAACTATTTCCATCTCTTTCAGGGTTAGTCACTGTCCACCATTATTTTTCAACCAATTCTATGAATTACCAAGATGGTTGAAAGTGATACTTCATACAGAATCCCAACATTCTGTAACTGATGAACCAAATGTGCCTAACTTTATATTGATTCAATCTTCTATCATCTCTCACTCTACGATTACTGAACCAAATCCAATCGTAGAGTCACATGCTCAATTCGTAGAGTTACTGCCTCCTGAAGCTCAACCTCACACACATGCCCCTCCATCAAATATCCTTTCCTCATCAACAAATGAGTATTTTAATCTAAATCTTGCTCTCTATAATATGCAAGATCAATACACAAGAGCCTCTTCTCCAAACAATCAGCAACTCCTTGAGCTCATATCAGATCTCCCTACCAAAACGGAGTTGTCTGATGCATCTAAGAAGGTGACCAAGGACATACAAGAAGATCTCAAAGTTCACTCAGACCTTGTTCACCTAAGGCTGACTCATTTGATCGATGCTGCCAACACTCTCCCAAGCAACCTAAGTTCTGAGCTTTCAAAGAAGATTAAGGAGATCATAAAGGAGATGATTCAGAGTATTAATGAAGGGGATCAAATCCACTTTCAAGCTTCCAAGAAACACAGGGAAGTTGCTCTTGTCTTGCAGAATACTCAGGAATCCCAGAATAAACTTATAATGGAAAGTCTCACGAGTCTACGAACTTCAATGAAAGAATTCCAAGGATTTTCCATGGTCCAAGTGCAACAAACAGAAAATGTCTTGGCCATTCTCCAAAAGAGGGAAGCTCGAACTGATTCTCTGATTCAAGAAAACCGTGAAGACATTGCTCAATCCAAGAATCAGCTCAACGAGCTTGTACAAGGCATAACTCGACTATCTGACGATATTCGAACCCTTGATGTTGACATAAAGGGGGAGAATAAAGGGGAAGGAGAGATAGGAAAGGGGCAGAGGCAAAGGCAAATTCATCGCTCAATCGCCAAGGAGCCCTCCTGCAAGACAGCCTCGCCATCAGACTCCACGATCTGAACAGCAGCAAATTCTCATGGCTCAACCGCTAAGAAATCAAGAGCCCAGCTCACAAGGTGTAACCACTACACACCTACACTTGCCTATTGGAGATACTGTGTTCATGAACAGACACGAGAATTGGGAATCGCTAAGTTAAAACGAACTGGAAGATATAGTATGAAGAAACGAAGCCAGCAAAAGAAAGAGAGCTGCAGAATATGTCAATCCTCCAAGAAACAAAAGGTAAAAGAAATAGAGATACATTGAAACTCAATTCTTATTGATGTAACTATGCTTAATTGTAATATCTGTCTTTATAATTATCAATAAATTCATACTTATTCTCTAGAAATTTCAGTTGCTCACTGAAACACTAAGTCATATTTACTTTCTAGCAACTACATCTAGAAATTGATAATCATGATACAAATCTCCTTGGTTATGTCAACATCAAATAGGGAGATATTGTTGGGAGATTACATATTTAAATTTGATGTTGAAAGTAAATATTCATGACTATATATAAAGTCCTTCAAGGAATATATGTACAAGGACTTAGTGGTAGATCAAAACTGTTAGGCTGATCTAAGCTTTTAGTGTTTATCATTCTGTAATGAATGTATAGATGAAAAGATCAAAGCTGTTAGGTTGATCTATATCTTAAGATGTAATAGATTGATCCAAATGCTTGCCAAGCCAACTCAGAGATCGTAGTGTGCTCTCAAAAGCGTAGAGTCTACAAGTCAAGCAAGTGAAGATCGTAGTGTGCCAGTACTTAAGAGAAATCGTAGTGTTCTCGTTTGCTAGTATCGGATCAAGCACCAAGGTGGCTAGACACCACGATCAGAATCGTAAAGCATCATCTGTATGTATCAGAAGCATCGAGCCTTGCCCATTTATTTAAAAATAAATCCCAACAAATGTGGAATGGATTATAAACGTTGAAGTCCTCAGGAGTCCCAATGACACAACAGTCATCCTTAGTATACAACAAAGAAACGTATTGAAGAAGCTAAGAAAAGTACTATGGGTCAGCAAAAAATATCTTTTTAGGTGTTAGGTGAGATAGCAGTCTGCAGAGTTAGTGGGCCATACTGCAAATCAGAAGTTGTGCAAAAAGTCTCCATCAAAGCTCAGAAATGTCAAATGCATTTAATGCTTCAACGGATGTCTTCAACGGATACATTTTAGAGGCCTCATATATGCAAAACATCAATAGATGAGAAAAAAATGCAAGCACTAAATAAAAACGTTGAAGAACACTTAACGCTCAACTCTATGATCTGAAAAAAGAAGCTTGCTCAGCTACTCAGTTCTTTTGAACATAAGCTTAATGGAAACTGAGTAGCACCACACAAGAACTCAACTACTATCAAGTGAAGTAAGAAGTTCCAAGTCAGAAGGACTTGAAGAGTTCTAAGTGAAATAAGAAGTACCAAGTCTGCTGGACTTGAAGAGTTCAAAAGTGAACTAAGAAGTTCTAAGACTGCTGGTCTTGAAGGAATCTGTGAGATTCAGAGATTGTAAAGATATCCTTAGTGGATTTCTTACTCAAGGAGTAGAAGAGTGGACTAGGAGCTTTAAGTACTCTGAACCACTTAAAATACTGTGTCTCTTATATTCTTGCTATAACTGCCATAACTGCTTAACTCCTATTAACTCGCTATATCTTAAAGGAAAAATAAATAACTCACAATTCCGTTGTGTTTAAGTTATTATCAAAACTAACAAGTATTTCGAAAGGAATTTAAAATATCTATTCAACCCCCCCTTCTAGATAACTATTGTGCATCTAGGAACTAACATACATTGTTTCCTTTACTTAATACAATCAACTAAATCAAACATTAACTTAAGGCTAATGATATATCAAAGGTGATTAAGGAAACATTAAATTAAGGAAACTTAGTTGCACAACAACAACAATCTCAACTACAATCATTGTAGAGCTGCCAAACCTGCTTAAGGTTTAAAGAGTACTTAGTGTACTAATGTTCCAAGTCTGCTGGACTTGAAGAGTTCTTTATGAACTAGCTTTCCAAGACTGTTGGTTTTGAAGGAATCTCAGTGATTTGAAGATTGTACCAACATCCTTAGTGGATTTCCTACTCGTGAAGTAGAAGAGTGGACTAGGAGTCTTGAGTACTCTAAACCACTTAAAATTACTTTGTCATTTACTTTCAGTCTCTTTAACTTTTATATCTGCCATAATTGTTGTTTGTTTTATAACCTTAATTTTATCTTAAGGGGGATAACTAAATCATATATTCCGTTGTGCTAAGTTAATCTTTTTGTAATTAACAAAACTGATAAGTTACTCTTTAAAAATAAAATATAAAATATCTATTCAACCCCCCTTCTAGATAACTTGTGTGCTTCCGGGAACTAACAGTTTTCAATTTGTCCATCAACAATAATTCCTAAGTTTTGATGGTTTTCTTCATTTAATAATTAATTAGTCAATTATGAATCTCACTTATTCATGGCTTATTAACGTTATAATTCACTAATTGCCATCCTTATTACTCTGGAAGAAACATGTTCCACCAATTCATATTCTCTTAAAAAAACTTATTCGAAAATAATCAAAAATTTAAGTTTTCGTGTTTTTACCTTTGCGTTCTTCGTGTTCTTGCTTAAAGCTTAAATAGTTAGCTTCTTTTCTTCTTTGATTGCTTGTTAATGCTCTTCTCTCTCTCTCTCACTCTCTCAATATTAATGTTCAAAGTTGATAAAATAACTAATGAAGACTTAGGCTTGTTTATATAGAATTTGCAAGAAAGGGCATTTTGGTCAAAATGGCACCTCCTTACTATTCACACCTCCTCACCATTTCTACCTCATTTGTTTGGCTTCTCCAAGAAGCCAAGCCTCACTTGGCCAGCCCAAATACCCCATGGGGGGACCCAAATGGGTTACCCTATGGGTTTTACCTACCCAGTGATTCATCCATATCAGACCTAACTTTGGGCTTGGTTCAAATTATCATTGAGCCTTGATATAATGTATCATTGGGCTTCACTCATTGGTTCCATTGGGCTTGACAATTGTCTAAGTTCAATGGCTAAAGTCCATTAAGAATTATTCGTATTTTTACTGTATAATTCTCGTATTCTCTTCATATATACCTCGTATTATACGTCATATTAATCTTCATATTATACTCGTATAATAACTAGTATTATACTCATATTCCTCACATATAATAACAATTTGTATTACTGATAAGTGGGTTTTATACCTACGAATCGGTGTCTAATTCGAGTTTAAACGGTGTTAATTCTTTATTTTTATTATTTGTTTTTACTTGTTTAGTGTTGTTTTTTGTTTAGGAACGATGGCGTGGCAATTGAACAAAAAGGGTGGAATTATGGCGAAATTTGGCAAGAAAAGGAGCAAAACATGACAACTAGCAGAATGTATGCCAGTCGGGGCTGGCTTTTCCATGAACAGAACCCCCGCCAGGGCAAGGGGGATCCAATACAAATTGGCAGTAAGCACGCCTGCCAGGGCGGGCTCTTTACAAGGCTAAACCCCCACTGGGGCGGGGGTACAGGAGAATTGTAGTGTCCTACTCCTTATGGAATGTTGTAATAACATGGAGAATAGTCATTAGCTTGGAATGGAACTCGTTTTGGCGAGGAATTAGAGTCAGAATACATCTCCTAGTCATATAATTCACAACAAACAAAAGATGGAAGGATCATACAAGCAAATACATCATTGAAGATAGTTTTTCTGAGCAAGAGCATTAGAGGACTACTTTGAAGGCAATTTCACAACAATTGCAGATTAAGACTAGAGAAAAGGGTGGTTCTGGATTTTATTCTTCTTCTTTAGTTTTATATTTGTAATTGGGATGATGTTTACTTTATTTAATTAAGTATTTATTTCATTGATGATGAACTAAATTCTTTATTAGGCTTATAACGGATCTTTGGGTTGAAGGATGATTATGTAACTTTGATTTTTAGTTTAATGAGCTATCTTTCGGTTTATCTATATTGATTTGTGATTGAATTTATAAATTGCTTGATCACCAATTTTATGTGGACTTGTATGAATTCGAGAGAGGAAATACGAGTCTAGACTTAGTCAATATAGCATGTGTTCTTGAATTTCATGAATGAATGGAATCTTGATGAATGTTAGGGTAGAGATATGCTTAACATTGCATGTAATCGAATAGAGAAATTGAACTTAAACCTTTCTTAATTGTAATTCACGTAGAGATATAGTGAGTTAATTGATTAAGGTGTTTAACTTAATTCTATCTAATTTGTGGATTTGAGTTAATATGGTATTAGTGCATCGAGAGGTGGCTAGTTCTACTTGAGTGTTCTAGATTAATAAACTAGGATAGTGGATTAAATTGGAATAAAGTGTAGTAATCAGAGTGATGCTTAAAGTAAAGTTGTAAGCCTAATTCTCTAATATTTGTTTGAAAATTCAGTTTTTAAGGTTTGTTGATTGTTTGGTATTTTTAGTATTTTTAATATTTTTAGTTATAATTCTTAAATTCGATAGTTTAATAAAATTTGGATTAATAGAAAATTTGTAATTGTGAGGGTTAATTTCTTGCTAATCTCTGTGGGAACGATACTTGACTTATCACTTTATTACTTGTTGACCACGTATACTTGCGTGTTGTGCGTAATTAGATTTTACCCAACAAGTTTTTGGTGTCGTTGTCGGGGACACTAGTATAGATTTTAATAATTTTGCAATATCAGTTTAATTAGTCTAGTTTTACTTAAACATTTTTTCTTTTTGTTTTGTTCTTTCTATTTCAGGTTCTTAAAGTCGGTTTATGCAAACTCGGTCCAAAAACTCAGACTTGCTTCCTTTGGAGGACGACGTCGAAAAAAGGTTTCAAAGGCTAAATAAGTGGATCAAAGACACGAGGGAAGAGTTTGAGAATTCTGAAAAAGAAGAAGTAATTGCTGCCGAAGACCAGAAAGCGTTGAGAGATTTTGCTACTGTAAGACCCCAACTTTTATAAATAAAGATGAATTTTTTATAAATATCATTTTTGAATATTATGGAGTTAATTTGATATAATGTTATAGTTGTGGGTAATATTTATAAATTTTACAAAGTACGCAAGTTGTTATATAATATTCGATTGGTCGGGGAATATTCGTTTTAACAGGAAATATTCGTACGACAGCACAATCATTGGTGGACCCCACAACGGAATTATTGTCGGATTGAGAAAACGACAAAAATATTTTATTAAAAATAACGGCGAAAGTTTTACCATTGTTACTGTTGAACTACTCGGTAGTAAAAGTACAGTAATACGTGTGGTTGCATAGTAACACGCGGTATTGATTATTAATGCTTATGTGAGAAGTCACTCAGTTTGATTCAATTATTGTCAGTTAATAATATGAATTATTTAGCGATAATGAAGTTTTGTTTTATTCGTATTATTAACGTAATAAAACAGAAACATCTTTTTATATAAAAATAGAATACTTTATTAAAGTTATTCTATAAATAGAATATATTATATTTTATTTAAAAGATTTTTCTTTAAATATGGACAGTCAGATTAAAGTAATCAATCTGGACCGTTCATGGATTAGTTACTATGCATTCTATTTTTCTATAAATAGCAGCTCATTCCTTCATTAATTCTTACGAATTCACTTAACTCTAGAGAGAGAAACTATAGAGAGAAACTATAGAGAGAGAAAAGAAAAGTATTTTGCTACTTAACTACTTCCTTATTTTAGTTCTTCTTTAAAACAGTAAGGGATATTATTTGTTGTACTCGTAAAGGGTATTCTTTCTTTCTTATTCATGATGAGAACTTCTGTTATTCCATTCTTTATTATTCTGTCGGAATATCCTGTCTGTGCGTTTACGCCGGACCTGGTTCCATTATTTATTATTCTGTCGGAATATCCTGTCTGTACGTTTACGCCGGACCTAGTTCCATTATTTATTATTCTGTCGGAATATCCTGTCTGTGCGTTTACGCCAGACCTGGTTCCATTATTTATTATTCTGTCAGAATATCATGTCTGTGCGTTTACGCCAGACCTGGTTCCATTATTTATTATTCTGTCGAAATATCATGTCTGTGCGTTTATGCCGGACCTGGTTCCATTATTTATTATTCTGTTAAAATAACATGTCTGTGCGGTCTATCGCATGCCGGGTGATTTCTTTTGTTATTCCATTCTTTATTATACTCAGTTGGTTAAGTTTTAACTTCTATACTCCATGAAATTAGTGGAATATCCTTGATAATTGCGGTTCATCCAGTATCTTTTCATGAAAATATTCTTCTAAGCATTCTTGAATTTTACTCCACAAAGCAGTATCATGTTGACAATTTGGACGTTGTTAATTCTTGGATAAATTAATTCTTGAACTTGTTTTATTGAATTCTTATATCATTGTCATCATCCTCATGTTTATAAAATGTTGAAAGTCATCTATGGCATGTAATGCATAGATGGACTTGGTATGATTATAACTAGGGATTATTCGGTGTAATCATGACTGTAATGTTACAAATGAAGTGGTAAAAGTCCTCATTGGCCCGTAGTGCATTGATGGACAGTTGTTGGCATGATCATGACCATTAATGAATACACGAATATCCTTGGCCGTAGTGCAGGGGTGATTCGATGATGTGGATTATTTTATTAAGCTGAGTCCCAGCGATAACAGTGTTGAAAAACCTTTTAAATCATAAAAGATAGTAGAGTTTATTTTCTACTTGACTCTTTTAATGGATTGCTTGTTCCGCTGCAGTTAAACTTGATGTCTATTATATTTTATCAGTTTAACATTGTTGAAGGCTAATGACAATTTATTCTGCATTATCTTAGTCATAATATTTCTTACTGGGCTAGTTGAGCTCACCCTTTCTTTCACTGTTCTCTTCAGGAAATGAGAACGTAGCTGGGGCAAGTCGGGGAACGGAGTGATGGTCCGAATGATAGTATTAGTTAGTAGTCCTCACTATTCTATGTAATAGTGCGTTAATAAATGTAATGAGGACTCCTTTTGAGTATGGATACTCTCTAGTAGACAATATTTGTATTCAAACTCACAGTTTATGTTTTGTCATATTGTACACGACAGTTGTATTATTAAGTTGTATTTGAATTCTGTACCATGTATCTGACGACCCAAGATGGGTGATGTATACCTAATTTTGGGGGCGTCACAAATATTGTAATATAGTGGGTAAATCGTGGATTGAGAGTGTATGGGGGTGGGGTTTCAGTTGAGTAATATGTAGGAGAAGTGGAAGAGTGGGGAGTATAGTGTACAATCCTTGTAACTGCCAAACTTTTCGTTTCATATGCCGTACCCCCGCCCCGGCAGGGGGTATTAAGCTTGGAAAGCCAGCCCAGGCTGGAATGCTCTCTAATTTACGAGTTAAGACCCCCGCCCCGGCGGGGGGTATTAGGCGTGGAAGGCCAGCCTCGGCTGGCATGCTCATTATTTTTGAAAATAGGACCCCAGCCCCAGCTGGGGTAATAAGGCTTGGAGAGCCCGCCCTGGCTGGCATGGAGTCTGTTATTGCACTTTATTTTTGCTCATTCCTTCTATTCAACTCCAATCCATAAGTTTTTTAAGTACCTGAAATACCATTCAACATAAATATAAGTAGATATTGAGAATTTTAAGCATGGATGGTTAAATTATCTGAAAAATATACTTTAACTAACTACTTAATGATTTGAAATGAATATATTCTAGACTAAATATTATTCTAAACTATAATCTAACTAGCATGGATAACACAAAAGTAAAATTGGGTTGCCTCCTAATTAGCGCTTGATTTTAAGTCGTTCAGCCTGACTACTCCCTGTTTATGGCGCATTGACAAGTGTGATTGCGATGACATCCCAATTGGATTCGCCACCCCAATAATGCTTCAATCATTGACCGTTGACCTTGAACGTCTCCAATGGATTCCTACTGTATAGTTCAACAGCGCCATGTAGGAAAACCCTCTTGATAGTGAATGGACCCGACCACCTCGATTTTAGCTTTCCTGGGAACAACCGCAATCTTGAGTTGAACAATAGTACTGATTGCCCAGGTTCGAACATTCTTTGCATGATTTTCTTATCGTGCCATTTCTTTGCCTTTTCTTTGTACAACTTCTAGTTCTCATAGGCTTGAAGTCTGAATTCATTGAGTTCATTTAATTCAGAAACTCAACTTCGATCAAACAGCAGCAGGTGAAAAGAGGCTACTTCAATTAAATGAACTCGATGAATTCAGACTTCAAGCCTATGAGAACTAGAAGTTGTACAAAGAAAAGGCAAAGAAATGGCACGATAAGAAAATCATGCAAAGAATGTTCGAACCTGGGCAATCAGTACTATTGTTCAACTCAAGATTGCGGTTGTTCCCAGGAAAGCTAAAATCGAGGTGGTCGGGTCCATTCACTATCAAGAGGGTTTTCCCACATGGCGCTGTTAAACTATACAGTAGGAATCCATTGGAGACGTTCAAGGTCAACGGTCAATGATTGAAGCATTATTGGGGTGGCGAATCCAATTGGGATGTCATCGCAATCACACTTGTCAATGCGCCATAAACAGGGAGTAGTCAGGCTGAACGACTTAAAATCAAGCGCTAATTGGGAGGCAACCCAATTTTACTTTTGTGTTATCCATGCTAGTTAGATTATAGTTTAGAATAATATTTAGTCTAGAATATATTCATTTCAAATCATTAAGTAGTTAGTTAAAGTATATTTTTCAGATAATTTAACCATCCATGCTTAAAATTCTCAATATCTACTTATATTTATGTTGAATGGTATTTCAGGTACTTAAAAAACTTATGGATTGGAGTTGAATAGAAGGAATGAGCAAAAATAAAGTGCAATAACAGACTCCATGCCAGCCAGGGCGGGCTCTCCAAGCCTTATTACCCCAGCTGGGGCTGGGGTCCTATTTTCAAAAATAGTGAGCATGCCAGCCGGGGCTGGCCTTCCACGCCTAATACCCCCCGCCGAGGCGGGGGTCTCAACTCGTAAATTAGAGAGCATTCCAGCCTGGGCTGGCTTTCCAAGCTTAATACCCCCCGCCGGGGCGGGGGTACGGCATATGAAACGAAAAGTTTGGCAGTTACAAGGATTGTACACTATACTCCCCACTCTTCCACTTCTCCTACATATTACTCAACTGAAACCCCACCCCCCATACACTCTCAATCCACGATTTACTCACTATATTACAATATTTGTGACGCCCCCAAAATTAGGTATACATCACCCATCTTGGGTCGTCAGATACATAGTATAGAATACAAATACAACTTACTAATATAACTGTCGTGTACAATACAACAAAACATAAACTGTGAGTTTGAATACAAATATTATCTTCTAGAGAATATTCATACTCAAAAGGAGTCCTCATTATATTTATTAACACACTATTACATAGAATAGTGAGGACTACTAACTAATACTATCATTCAGACCATCACTCCGTTCCCCGACTTGCCCCAGCTACGTTCTCATTTCCTGAAGAGAACAGTGAAAGAAAGGATGAGCTCAACTAGCCCAGTAAGAAATATTATGACTAAGATAATGCAGAATAAATTATCATTAGCCTTCAACAATGTTAAACTGATAAAATATAATAGACATCAAGTTTAACTGCAGCGGAACAAGCAATCCATTAAAAGAGTCAAGTAGAAAATAAACTCTACTATCTTTTATGATTTAAAAGGTTTTTCAACATTGTGATCGCTGGGACTCAGCTTAATAAAATAATCCACATCATCGAATCACCCCTGCACTACGACCAATGATATTCGTGTATTCATTAATGGTCATGATCATGCCAACAACTGTCCATCAATGCACTACGGGCCAATGAGGACTTTTACCACATCATTTGTAACATTACGGTCATGATTATACCGAATAATCCCTTGTCACAATCATACCAAGTCCATCTATGCACTACAGGCCACAGATGACTTTCAACATTTCATAAACATGAGGATGATGACAATGATATAAGAATTCAATAAAACAAGTTCAAGAATTAATTTATCCAAGAATTAACAACGTCCAAATTGTCAACATGATGCTGCTTTATGGAGTAAAATTCAAGAATACTTAGAAGAATATTTTCATCAAAAGATACTGGATGAACCGCAATTATCAAGGATATTCCACTAATTTCATGGAGTATAGAAGTCAAAACTTAACCAACTAAGTATAATAAAGAATGGAATAACAAAAGAAATCACCCGACATGCGATAGACCGCACAGACAGGTTATTCTAACAGAATAATAAATAATGGAACCAGGTCCGGCGTAAACGCACAGACAGGATATTCCAACAGAATAATAAATAATGGAACCAAGTCCGGTGTAAAACACACAGACAGGATGTTCCAATAGAATAATAACAAGACGAAACTAGGTCCGGTGTAAAACACACAGACAGGATATTCCAACAGAATAATAATAAAAACGGAACCAGGTCCGGTGTAAAATACACAGATAGGATGTTCCAACAGAATAATAGAAGAATGTCACCAAGTATAGGTTAGACCGCGTATACAGGTTATTCCAACAGAATAATTAAAAAATGGAATAACAACAGTTCTCTTCATGAATAAGAAATAATAACACCCCTTACCATTTTAAAGAAGAACTGAAATAAGAAAGTAGTTAAGTAGTAGAATACTCTTCTTCTCTCTCTCTCTATAGTTTCTCTCTATAGTTTCTCTCTCTAGAGTTCAGTGAATTCGTAAGAAATAATGAAGGAATGAGCTGCTATTTATAGAAAAATAAAATGCATAGTAACTAATCCATGAACGGTCCAGATTGATTACTTTAATCTGACGGTCCATATCTAAAGAAAAATCTTTTAAATAAAATATAATATATTCTATTTATAGAATAACTTTAATAAAGTATTCTATTTTATATAAAAAGATGTTTCTGTTTTATTACGTTAATAATACGAATAAAACAAAACGTCATTATCGCTAAATAATTCATATTATTAACTGACAATAATTGAATCAAACTGAGTGACTTCTCACATAAGCATTAATAATCAATACCGTGTGCTACTATGTAACTACACGTATTACTGTACTTTTACTACCGAGTAGTTCAACAGTATTAATGGTAAAACTTCCGCCGTTATTTTTAATAAAATATTTTTGTCGTTTTCTCAATCCGACAATAATTCCGTTGTGGGGTCCACCAATGAGTCAATCCAAAGGACATGACTAGGAATTCATAATGCCCGTACCGAGTTCTGAAAGCCGTCTTTGGAACATCCTCAGTTCTAACCTTCAGCTGATGATATCCAAAACGAAGATCGATCTTTGAAAAGAATTGTGCTCCTTGCAACTGGTCAAACAGATCATCAATACGTGGCAATGGATACCTGTTTTTGATGGTGACATGATTCAACTCCCGATAATCAATATAAAGTCACATACTTCCATCTTTCTTCTTCACGAATAGCACAGAAGCACCCCAAGGAGAAGTACTAGGATGAATAAAGCTAATGTCTAACAATTCCTGCAGTTGGATCTTTAACTCCTGAAGTTTAATAGGAGCCATTCGATATGGGGCTTTGGAAATGGGTTTTGTACCGGATTCAAGGTCGATACAAAATTCAATTTCACGCTCTGGGGGTAGGCCAGGAAGTTCTTCAGGGAATACATCAGGGAATTTATTAACAATAGAAATATCATTCAAAACTGACATATTTTTGTTTAGATCTGTGACATGAGCTAAGAAAGCTTGACATCCGTTTTTCAATAAATGAATAGCTTTATGGCTTGAGATGACAGCGATTGATTTTAATGGTTTGGTTGCTTGAATTCGCATAATAGGTCGATTAGGAATATGAAAGCTAACAACCTTACGAAAACAATTAATTTTTGTATGATGAGTAGTTAACCAATCAATCCCTAGAATCACATCAAATGCAAGTATTTTTAATGAAATCAGATCGACAGGTAATGTGTGGGTACCAACTTGAACCAAACAAGACTTATAAACTGTGGATGTAATGAAGGTTTCTCCCAATGGAGTTTCAACAGATAAATCAAAGTCTAATTTCTCCGGAGTCAAATTTAATCGATGAGCGCAAGTAGGAGAAATAAAAGAATGGGTAGAAACGGTATCAAATAAAGTATAGACTTCGTTAGAGTTTATGATAAACTTACTCGTGATGACCTCATTCGGGTTCCTTGCTTTTTGGGAGGTCACAACAAACGCTCTCCCTTGCACTACCGGTTTTGACTTTTCTGGGACGGCCTTTGGTGTCTACATCTTGGCTGAACTTGTTTTTGGTAAATGACAAAATCGAGCTAAATGACCTTCTCTTCCGTAATTATAACATGTTTTAGACGGCATCACGCAGTTTGGACTGATGTGCCCCTCCCCTACGCATATGAAACATATGATAAGTAGTCGCTCTCCTTCCTTAACAACGGGTGCTGGTGCTAACGTCTTTCCATCATTGTTGAATCTCCTCTTCTTGAAATGACCATTCTTATTGTTTTGGCCCTAATTACCACCGAAGTGGTTACCATTTCTGACCTATTGATTCCCTCCATGCTTGTTGTCACCGCTTCGATGACTGCTCTCACTGGTATTATCATTTTGCCGACTGCTCTCTTTTGGTTGCGTTGACTCGTTATCGCGCTCCACTAACTGAGCCCTATTCACAACATCTGAATACAAACACAGTTTATGAGAAATAAGATGTTGACGTATCTCAGGTTTCAAACCTCGTAAAAATATTCGCGTCATTCGCTCTTCATTATCCACCAAGTGGGACGCAAACCGGGATAACTCAGTAAATTTAGCCTCATACTGCGACACGGTCATATTATTCTGCTCCAATTTGATGAACTCCACCTCCTTCATGTGACGAACACTTTCGAGAAAGTATTTGTCATTGAACAGCTCTTGGAACTTCTCCCAAGACATCTTCAGTGTGGCAGGTTGAGTACGCTTAATCGATTCCCACCAGTAATCTGCCTCTCCTCGCAACATAAAGGCGGCAAAGGGAACCTTTTGCTCCTCAGAGCATCCCAAGACATCAAATATCTTGGTAATCTGCTTTATTCATGTTTCCGCTATAAGTGGTTTTGGCTCTCCCTTAAACTCTGGTGGTCCCAGCTCCTTGAACTGTTTAGCGGTGACCGTCCGAGAGTTTTCAGTGTTTCCACCTATATTTTGGACAGGAGCCGCTCTCGCCTGCTGTTGCATGAACTACATAAAGTTTCTGAACATTCCATCATTCATTATATGGTCAGTGTTGTTGTTTGCATGAGGATTGTCACCTTCCTGATGCACATTATCCTGATTATTGATATGTCGTGAATCAACAGTCGCCTGTGCTCCATTGCTATTCTCAACATTCTCAGATGCCATTTTCAGATACTGCCACAAAATAAAAGTTAATTGATATGTCATATATTATCCTTATATTATGACCGACCAATTAAATACCATGCAAATAAACTTAGGTAGGTCATACTAGCGAAGGAATTCCCCCGTCTCTCCCCTCCTAGTTCTATTCTCACATCTTAGCCAGGGATCATATCCCTAAGCTCTGATACCAACTGTGACGCCCCCAAAATTAGGTATACATCACCCATCTTGGGTCGTCAGATACATAGTACAGAATACAAATACAACTTACTAATACAACTGTCGTGTACAATACGACAAAACATAAACTGTGAGTTTGAATACAAATATTATCTTCTAGAGAGTATTCATACTCAAAAGGAGTCCTCATTATATTTATTAACACACTATTACATAGAATAGTGAGGACTACTAACTAATACTATCATTCGGACCATCACTCCATTCCCCGACTTGCCCCAGCTACGTTCTCATTTCCTGAAGAGAACAGTGAAAGAAAGGGTGAGCTCAGCTAGCCCAGTAAGAAATATTATGACTAAGATAATGCAGAATAAATTATCATTAGTCTTCAACAATGTTAAACTGATAAAATGTAATAGACATCCAGTTTAACTGCAGCGGAACAAGCAATCCATTAAAAGAGTCAAGTAGAAAATAAACTCTACTATCTTTTATGATTTAAAAGGTTTTTCAATATTGTGATCGCTGGGACTCAGCTTAATAAAATAATCTACATCATCGAATCACCCCTGCACTACGGCCAAGGATATTCGTGTATTCATTAATGGTCATGATCATGCTAACAACTATCCATCAATGCACTACGGGCCAATGAGGACTTTTACCATATCATTTGTAACATTACGGTCATGATTATACCGAATAATCCCTGGTCATATTCATATCAAGTCCATCTATACACTACAGGCCACAGATGACTTTCAACATTTTATAAACATGAGGATGATGACAATGATATAAGAATTCAATAAAACAAGTTTAAGAATTAATTTATCCAAGAATTAACAACGTCCAAATTGTCAACATGATACTGCTTTGTGGAGTAAAATTCAAGAATACTTAGAAGAATATTTTCATCAAAAGATACTGGATGAACCGCAATTATCAAGGATATTCCACTAATTTCATGGAGTATAGAAGTCAAAACTTAACCAACTGAGTATAATAAAGAATGGAATAACAAAAGAAATCACCCGACATGCGATAGACCGCATAGACAGGTTATTCTAACAGAATAATAAATAATGGAACCAGGTCCGACGTAAACGCACAGACAGGATATTCCGACAGAATAATAAATAATGGAACCAGGTCCGGTGTAAAATACATAGACAGGATGTTCCAACAGAATAATAACAAGACGGAACCAGGTCCGGTGTAAAACACACAGACAGGATGTTCGAACAGAATAATAATAAAAACGGAACCAGGTCCGGTGTAAAACACACAGATAGGATGTTCCAACAGAATAATAGAATAATGTCACCAAGTATAGGGTAGACCGCGTATACAGGTTATTCCAACAGAATAATAAGAAATAGAATAACAACAGTTCTCTTCATGAATAAGAAAGAATAACACCCCTTACCATTTTAAAGAAGAGCTAAAATAAGGAAGTAGTTAAGTAGTAGAATACTCTTCTTCTCTCTCTCTCTCTATAGTTTCTCTCTATAGTTTCTCTCTCTAGAGTTTAGTGAATTCGTAAGAAATAATGAAGGAATGAGCTGCTATTTATTGAAAAATAAAATGCATAGTAACTAATCCATGAACGGTCCAGATTGATTACTTTAATCTGACGGTCCATATTTAAAGAAAAATCTTTTAAATAAAATATAATATATTCTATTTATAGAATAACTTTAATATAGTATTCTGTTTTATATAAAAAGATGTTTCTGTTTTATTACGTTAATAATACGAATAAAACAAAACGCCATTATCGCTAAATAATTCATATTATTAACTGACAATAATTGAATCAAACTGAGTGACTTCTCACATAAGCATTAATAATCAATACCGTGTGCTACTATGCAACCACACGTATTACTGTACTTTTACTACCGAGTAGTTCAACAGTATCAATGGTAAAACTTTCGCCGTTATTTTTAATAAAATATTTTTTTTGTTTTCTCAATCCGACAATAATTCCGTTGTGGGGTCCACCAATGATTGTGTCGTTGTACGAATATTCCCTGTTAAAACGAATATTCTCCGACCAATCGAATATTATATAACAACTTGCGTACTTTGTAAAATTTATAAATATTACCCACAACTATAACTTTATATCAAATTAACTCCATAATATTCAAAAATGATATTTATAGAAAATTCATCTTTATTTATAAAAGTTGGGGTCTTACAATATTCGCCCACTACTTCAATTTATACCTCTCTATATTAGTCCTCTCTATAAATCTAAGCTCTAACTACCTACATTCCAATACATTCTATACAATCTTCAGTCATTCACAATAAGGGTCACTAGAGTGTGATTTTTGAGAGCCAAAAGAGAGGGCAAGTTCAATAATTTGTTCATACGCATATGGTACGTAGTTAGTTTTTACAACATCTCAACATCTATTACCATATTAGAAGCAAGATCACTAAGTTTGGGGAAATTGTAAGCCTAGCACGTCAAGTGTTCAACGGACTACTCGAGTGAAGTTTGGGGGATTTTTTTTAAAGCTCACACCAATTCCAATCCAATGGCACCTAAACCGGCATCAAAACGACAACGTGGTGAATGTTCATAGTCCACACCACCAATACGGGCCTTTGACAGGCGTAAATTCATAAGTTCCGCTACCGCCGCTGACCGTTACGACTACTTTGTGATAAAAGCACTCACACCAGAGCGGGGGTTGGCACCTGACCATGTTGATGGTGAAATGATGCAACAAATCTATCAGAAAGGTTGGAATAAGCTCACGTAAGAGCCCGAGCCATCAATTGTGAGTGTGGTCAAGGAGTTCTATGCCAACGCAGAGGATAAGGCCCCATTCAACGCATTTATACGGGGTAGGTTTGTTCATTTCAGTGCCAATGCCATCAACATGTACTACCAATTATAAGTTCCTAAACATTACCAATACACCCACTTACATGACCATGAGCCTAATTACAAGGATATTTTAAAAGAAATGACAAAGTTGGGTACCACTTGGATCAAGGGCCGAAAAGGAGGCACTGTCTTCCACAGTAAGGATCTCAGCTGGTACGGAAAGATATGGTATGCATTCGTGTGCGCCAAGCTGTTTCCATCCACACACACGTCAGATGTGCCCAAGGAGAAGGCATTGCTTTTATATGCCATTTTCCAAGATTTTATCATCGATGTAGGGGCTATAATTAATTTTTCCATCCGAAGATGCCTGTGCGGACCATTCTTTGGAAGCTTGCCACACCCATCGCTCATTTGTGGGTTGTGTAGATAGGCGGGAGTACAATGGTCCGATGATGAGACCACCCAGATGCCGCTTCAGACGTTAGACACGAGGATGATTGCGCGGTATTCAATATGGCCCGGGGGCGAGTCACACCCTAGAGGAGTCGAGTTTATATTTCCATCAGCCTCGGAGGATGAGGCTGACGCTGAGGACACCTCAGATGACGACGAGTTTCAGGGGGATGTGACGATGGGAGAGCAAGGACCGGAGGCGACACCACAACCCGAAACTATATCTAGCCCTTAGTTCCTGAGCCTTCAGCAACAAATGGATGGGTACAACAAGGAAGCCCGCAGAGAGATGTGGAGACTCGCAGCGAGGTAGGACCATATGTTCGAGGCCATGAATATGTCATTTGCCTCATTGAACGCGACGCTCTAGAGTTTCAATCCAACTGCGTAATTCCCATATCAGCAGTCGGCCCCGATGCCAAGGTTTCCACCCAGTGATTCAGATGAAGAATAACCACTAGCACCACCTCCCGCTTAGAAGATTACATGGAAGTCCTCATACATTACTGCTTTATTCTTTCCAATGAGGACATTGTAATTTTCAAGTTTGGGGGATTTAGTTAGTTTTTATGTTTGCATGTTTAATTTTATTAGTTAGCTTGCATATGTTTAGTTTAGGATTATTAAATGTTTGCATTCATGTAGTCATTTAGTTGCATAGTAATATAGGATGGTAAATAGTTTTATTTAGTTTTCAATCATGTTATGTTTATCATATATGTAAAATATATATATATATATATATATATATATATATATATATATATATATATATAGTTAATTATGGTGTTATATTGCATATGTCCAGCGGTTTGGTATAGTTCATGTTATTTTGGCCAATGATGAGAATGGGATTAAGTAGACAAGTACAGTACTAATTATTAGAACTTTGATGCAATCTTTTGTTATGAACTGGATCTTATGCATGTTTGACACTGGTATAAAAAGGTTAGCATGTCAATAACACTTATGTGGACTGATTAGTTCAAATTGATACATAAGGATTTTTTAAAGGATAATGCTAGCTTAAATGAAAGAATGATAAGGATAGGCAGTGAAGTCGAAGATTTAGGCAAGAACCTAAGTATAGGGGAAAAAGTGGGGTATATAAGCTTCTAAAAAAATATGGGAAGGGAACTTTTCCGAGTGAATAAATTGAGTCTTGTGGTGGGTTGAAAAGAAGCGTGAAACGCACTTCCCATAAACACAAGTGTGAGATGGAGCGTAAAACGCACTCACTTTGAAGAAAAAAAGAAGAAGAATAAGACGGGAAATAAGAAAAAAAAAACCACGTGATTGAAAAAGAAAGCATAAGTACCCTATTTGGACCCTTGATATTGGTGATTGTTTGATTTTAGTTGGATCTCGTCTGTTTTTGAAATTTTTGAGTTTACATTGTACGATACCTTCTAAGAGATTTGTTATGTATTAAATTTGCATTCACATCAGTTAGTGTAAATGTTGAGCGCACACACACTATACCAGTAATAACGGTTTAAGATTTGAGGATTAATAAAGAATTATTTATTGGTTTTGATATGAAGTATTATTGAGTTTGCTTGATTTCTCTGAGGCCGGATGAATAAATTTGAATCTATGATGACTGTTGGATTTGTAGGCATATAGATTAGATGCATTACATATCATTGCATTGCATTGTATAGCATGTTAGTTTTGTTTCGTGCTCGAGGACTAGCACGGTTTAAGTTTGGGGGATTTTGATAAGTGGGTTTTATACCTACGAATTGGTGTCTAATTAAAGTTTAAACGGTGTTAATTCTTTGCTTTTATTGTTTGTTTTTACTTGTTTAGTGTTGTTTTGTGTTTAGGTATGATGGTGTGGCAATTGAACAAAAAGGGTGGAATTATGGCAAAATTTGGCAAGAAAAGGAGTAAAACAGGACAACTAGCAGAATGTATGCCAGCCGGGGCTAGCTTTTCCATGAACAAAACTTCCGTCGAGGCGGGGGGGTGCAATACGAATTGACAGTCAGCATGCCCACCGGGGCGGGCTCTTTACAAGGCTAAACCCCCGCCGGGGCGGGGGTACAGGAGAATTGCAGTGTCCTGATCCTTATGGAATGTTGTAATAACATGGAGAATAGTCATTAGCTCCGAATGGAACTCGTTTTGGCGAGGAATTAGAGTCAGAATACATCTCTTAGTCATATAATTCACAACAAACACAAGATGGAAGGATCATACAAGCAAATACATCATTGAAGACAGTTTTTCTGAGCAAGAGCATTAGAGGAATACTTTGAAGGCAATTTCACAACAATTGCATGTTAAGACTAGAGAGAAGGGTGGTTCTGGATTTTATTCTTCTTCTTTAGTTTTATATTTGTAATTGGGATGATGTTTACTTTATTTAATTAAGTATTTATTTCATTGATGATGAACTAAATTCTTTATTAGGCTTATAACGGATCTTTGGGTTGAACGATGATTATGTAACTTTGATTTTTAGTTTAATGAGCTATCTTTCGGTTTATCTATATTGATTTGTGATTAAATTTATAAATTGCTTGATCACCAATTTTATGTGGACTTGTATGGATTCGAGAGAGAAAATACGAGTCTAGACTTAGTCAGTATAGTATGTTTTCTTGAATTATGTGAATGAATGGAATCTTGATGAATGTTAGGGTAGAGATATGCTTAACATCGCATGTAATCAGATAGAGAACTTGAACTTAAACCTTTCTTAATTGTAATTCACATAAAGATATAGTGAGTTAGTTGATTATGGTGTTTAACTTAATTCTATCTAATTTGTGGATTTGAGTTAATGTGGTATTAGTGCATCGAGAGGTGGCTAGTTCTACTTGAGTGTTCTTGATTAATAAACTGGGATAGTGGATTAAACTGGAATAAAGTGTAGTAATCAGAGTGATGCTTAGAGTGAGTTATAAGCCTAATTCTCCAATATTTGTTTGAAAATTCAGTTTTTAGGGTTTGTTGATTGTTTGGTATTTTTAGTATTTTTAATATTTTTAGTTATAATTCTTAAATTGGATAGTTTAATAAAATTTGGATTAATAGGAAATTGGTAATTGTGAGGGTTAATTTCTTGCTAATCTCTGTGGGAACGATACTTGACTTATCACTTTATTACTTGTTGATCACGTATACTTGCGTGTTGTACGTAATTAGATTTTACCCAACAATTACACTCAATCATTTTGTTCTTAGATTTCACTTTCCCTAACCCTTAGGGTTTTAAGTCTGCAGGTAAAAACTTTGCTTGCCATAATTGAAATATTATTGGAGATTCCATTTCTTCTTAGAAATCTATCATTACGCATTTATCAGAAATTAAAAAATAATTCTCGAGCAGAAATAAATGAATAAATATTTTCGAAAATTTCTCGAAAAATTTTTATTTTGCGTCTTGGAAATTCAAATCATTTAATTTTAGCACACAGCCTGAATCCTAACCACAATCGCACATTCTAGGTCATAGAACAACCTTTAAACAACTTACTCACTTCAATAAATATATAATTTCATTTAATTCAAATAATCAAATAAAATTTAATTCACATAATAATCCGATTTTATCGGGCGTTACATGAAATCTCCAGCTAAAAATGGAGAACTAAACCATCCTGCAGATGGGCAGGCTTAGAAGGATTTCAACTTATCACATCTTGGGTTTGCATTGGAACCTAGAAATATGAGGCTTGGATTGTCCACCGATGGTTTTAACCCGTTTGGCCACTCAGCTGTTCCGTACTCATGTTAGCTTGTGATTGTTACTCCGTACAATGCCTCCTTGGATGTGTATGAAAAAGCCATATTTATTTCTTTCACTTGTGGTTCATGATCCTAAGAGTCCTAGAAAGAACTTAGATATTTACTTGAGACCTCTTATAGACGAGTTGAAGGTATTGTGGGAGGATGGAGTACAGACTTGGGATGTTTCCACGAAAATAAATTTCAACCTTAGGGTAGCGGTTATGTGGACTATAAGTGACTTCCCGGCTTATGGTATGATAGCTGGATGGAGTACACATGGGAAGTTGACTTGTCCGTATTGTATGGAGCACACAAAGTCATTCAATCTATCAAAAGATCGAAAGCCTTGCTGGTTTGATTGTCATCGTCGTTTCTTACCAATAGATCACCTGTTTTGAAGAAATAGAGAAAACTTCAGGAAAGAGAAAGTAGACAATGATATGCCTGTACCGCGATTATCAGGGACGGAGATGAGAGACCGTGAGATGAGATTACCAGTCATCGCATTCAGTAAGATTGATTCTGCAAACATAATCAATGGGTTTGACGAATGTCATAATTGGGTTCAGAGAAGCATCTTTTGAGACCTGCCTTATTTTTCTACAAATTTGATTCATCATAATCTAGATGTGATGCATATTGGGAAGAATGTCTTCAAAAATGTGTTTAACACTATGATGAGTGTTACGGGGAAGAAGAAAGATAATGATAAGGCAGGGTTGGACATGAAAGATATTTGTAAGTGTCCTGAATTAGAACTTTATGAATCTCCTAATAGTAAGATGGTCAAACCGCATGTAAGGTACACATTGTCCAAAAAACAAGTTGAAGATGTGTTGACATGGGTTAAGTCTTTGAAACTACCAAATGGATATGCGTCAAACATTGCAAGGTGTGTTACGGGTGGGAAATTGCAAGTAAGGGTGTAAACGAACCGAGTCGATCCGAGTATTGAGTTTCTCAGATTTGGTTCACAAAATATATCAAGTATAAAATAAGGTTTGATTGAGGCTCATTTAGCTACCTAGTCAAGCACGATTCCGAATAGAGCCCGAGCAGTTTGGACTTTTCCAACGAATAAGATCCGAGTATCAATAGAAAATTATAATTTGAGGAGGTTTGAGTAATTTATCAAACTTTAAAATATGCTCATATTTGACTCATTTATATTACAAGTCGAGCTCGAATCAAACTTTTAATCGAGCGAGTACGAATCGAGCCCAAACTGTATGCTCATTTTACAGCCTTAACTGTAAAGAATGAAGAGTTATGACTGTCATGTGTTCATAGAGAGACTTGTGCTTATTGCATTTCGGGATCTGCTTGATAAACCAATATGGGATGCCTTGACGGATCTTAGTCGGTTCTTCAGAGACTTATGTTCAAAAATATTAAATGAGAAGGACATGTCCGTACTTGAGAAGAACATAATTGAGATCACGTGTAAGCTTGAAAAAATATTCCCACCTGGTTTTTTTGACTCCATGGAGCATTTGCAAATCCATCTTCCTTATGAAGCTCTTGTTGGGGGTCTAGTTCAATATAGATGGATGTACCCTTTCGAGAGGGTGATGGGTAACCTTAAGAGGAAGGTGAAGAATAGAGCTTTTGTCGAGGGGTCGATATGTGAGGCATTCAGTTTCGATGAGATATCTACGTTTG
Organism: Panax notoginseng; assembly: GCA_016801055.1. Lineage (NCBI taxonomy): Eukaryota > Viridiplantae > Streptophyta > Magnoliopsida > Apiales > Araliaceae > Panax > Panax notoginseng. Next base: position 192,000,540 of record CM029014.1, read on the forward strand.
TCTCAGACTATTTTTCGGACAAAGGCTAATCGAGTCTCGAGACATGATGATGGGGGAAATGTTGAACTAAATGGTCGACTTTCTGTATTTGGTATATCGGGTCGCGTTTATGGAAAAGGGAATTGCATATTCCTCTCTGAGCAAGAATTACATGCTGCACATACTTACATTCTTCTCAATTACAAGGAGATTGACGAATTTGTGAGGTACACATTCCTCGTTATCTCTTAATTTGCAATAACATACATTTACAATATGTTAATGTTTATAAAATTGTATAGATCATACGATGACGAGTTAAAAGTGAAGAATCCCGAAATAACTGATAATGATATTCAAATCAGTCGTGATAAAAAAATTGTACTTTGGCTAAAGGACAAAGTAAGTTAAGTTAATTAAGCACGACATATATATACTCCATTAATTTATGACTTCATTTAATGTAATAGAGTTTGTGTAGGCTTTTACTGAGGGAACAAATTCGGATAATGTACAAGCCATAGCTATGGGCCCAGATAGGGACCAAGTCAGCCGCAATGGTTACAAAATAAATGGTTGTGAATTTCATACAAAGGCATATGCTCGTGGTAAAAGAACAACGAACACTGGAGTATGTGTCCAAGGAGATTGTTACAATGAGCTTGGTATGCTTTTTATGGGAAGTTGGAGGAAATCATAGAGTTATCATACAAGAGCACTTACGGGGGTCAGATTAACATGTTCAAGTCTCATTGGTTTGATTTAGAAAAAGGGATACGTGTTGACAGACATGGAATCATCGATATTGACCTCCATAAGTCCGCGCACGCCAACGAACCGTTTATTTTTCCAACTCAAACAGTACAAGTATATTACACTCCTAGTCATGTTAGGAAAAGAGATAGACCGCCTGCAGATTGGCAAGTTGTAATTCATACTCCCACGCGTAGTTGTGTAGAAGTAGTAGCCGAGAAGATCTACCAAGAGGAGATGCTTCATAGACCAACTATAATAAATGTGGAGGACGACAATGAAGTAATCCAGTTAGAGGGTGGAGTTGAACCTAATGAACTGGATCTTGAGTCAATATGTAACGCCCCCAAAATAGGTCCAATCCACCCAACCCATTCTGAGTCGCCAAATACATGGTACAGAAAATAACTACAAACTTCATTATTACAATTGTCGTACAAAATACGACAACACATATGCTGTGAGTTTTAATACAAATAGATACCAACTGTGACACTCATCCCTTTACCTGGATAGCACATCACATTGATACCTTACATAAAGGTACAGTCAATAATTATTTTAGAGATTAAAATCTTAAGAAAATGCTCAAGGAAACCTTCGTACATGAGAGGCCATGCATCTAAGTTATAATAGATATCATATGACTCGAGAATTATCCTTGGTTGGCCCAATAGACCCCAAAGAAAAATGAGAAGATTGCTATCATATTCTTTCCAAAGGTGAGTCTTCTCTTAATATATAATTATCTCCATTGTCTCTAATTGAGAATTATATTTTAACCAAACTCCAAGATTATATAGGTAGTGCTCGTAGATATACTCAGCAAGTAGATATGCACAACCATGTCTTATGATAACATGAAGTCGTATGTCATTTGACATCTTGTATGATAGTGGAAAAACACCCTTCCAGAGTTGGGTTCACCTCACCCTATTTGTTTCACCAAAATCAACGGTAAAATGACGTATAAAATACGACACACTTATCTAAAATTCTCAATAAAATTAGTTCCATACTATTTTCGGGGAAACCTCAACAGCTATAGACCACCGTTCTATTCCCATGTTACCCCCGCTCGACCCAGCTACACTCTTATTACCTGAAATGAATTGTGAAATAAAAGGGTGAGCACAAATAGCCTAGTAAAGAATATCATGACTAAAGATAATTAAATTATCAATAGCCTTCGTCAGTAATAAATTAGAAATTTAGAACATATGGTAGATAACAAAACTTTTCAACCATAGTTATAGCGGAACAAGCAATCCATTAGAAGAGTCAAATAGACCATAAAGTCTATTATCTTCTCCATGTTAAAAGTCCACCAACAATGTTTTATCCCTGTAACATCAATCAACAGTTCCTGTCCACAATCATGTGAATAACTCATAATCATAATTATGGTTCTAAATTCCTTTTCGCACCCAGGACGAAGATAATTTTCATCACCTGTCTTCACCTAAAACATCAAAGATCATGCTTATACGAAATCACAGTTCCTGTTCATAATCATACTAATAAATTCATCTTTGCACTATGGGCCAAATATATTCATCAACAGTTTATCTTTGCACTATAGGCCAAAGATATTCAACAATAGGTCATCTTTGCACTACAGACCAAAGATATTCAACAACAGGTCATCTTTACACTACAGGCCAAAGATATTCAATAACATGTCATCTTTGCACTACGGGCCAAAGATATTCAACAACAGGTCATCTTTGCACTACAGGCCAAAGATATTAATATCCCAAAGAACTAGAAAATTATTTCAGAATTTATATAAACATAATTATAACCATGTTGATCAATTCACCTTTGCACTTAAGCTAAAGATATTCAATTATAAATTCAATGGTCATGATCATACCAATCAACAATTCAACTTTGCACTACTGGCCAAAGAGAACCTATAGTCACGAGCATACCAATAATCTACTCACCTTTACACTCAAGTGAAAGAGAAATTTTATCATTAGGATTATAAAAATGTTATATATGATAATAAAAATAATATGATCAAAATATGGATTTATCTTTGTGACATCAATCAATATACATCTTGAATCAAATATTCATCTTTGCACTACGGGCCAAAGATATTCATTCGTATCACCAGTTGGTCATGTTCATCTCAACACCTGTCCATCTTTGCACTACGGGCCAAAGATATTCATCAGGTACTCATTCATCTTTGCACTACAGGCCAAAGATATTCAGTTATATCACCATTTAGGACTGAGGATGATAAAAAATATCTTAAAGAAAATGAATCCAGTGAGATAAAAGGACAAAGATTAGGGATTCATAATTTAATTTATCCAAGTTCAAAAATACTCCATAATAATCAATTATGGAGCAAAATTCAAGAATGAAGATCAAAACATGGATATAATCAAAGATAGTAACCATAATAGACAACTTGGACAAAGAAAAGAAAATTATAATTTTTCTATGAATAGTACCATATACGTGAATAGTGTCGTATACGTGAATAGTAATCCCGACACAAAAATGTAGAAATTTCACAAGAAAAATTATAGTACTCGTGAATAGTACCGTAATCGTGAATAGTGTCGTATACGTTGTAAGACCCCAACTTTTTATAAATAAAATCAAATTTTTTCTAATTATTATTGTGAATAATAAGGTGTTAATTTGATATAATACTTTGGTTATGGGTGAAATGTGAAAATTTTGCAAAATAAGCAAGTGGTTATAAAATATTCATTGTTGTCGGGGAATATTCGTTTGGTCATGAAATATTCTTGCTGTCGAGAAATATTCGTACGATGGCGCAGCAATTTGTGGGCCCCATAATGGAAACGGTTGGATAAAGAAAACGACAAGTTTGAGTTTTTATAAATAACGGCGTAATGGTTACCGTTAACACTGTTAGAATACCCGGTAGTTAAAATACAGTAATACGCGTGGTTGAACAGTAGCACACGATATTGCACAGTATTTTTGAATTATTAATTCTTACGTAAGAAAGCACTACTCAATAATTGTTACAGTATTTATTGTTCAATATTTTATTTTATTGATTCAATAATTGCTACGTTAATATTTTATATTATTATTGTTTCAATAATTGTCACTGCACAGTATTTCCCATTATCAGATCAATAATTCATATTATTTGAATAATATTATTAGATAGCATTATTGGCAATGTCTAAGAAAGTTCTGTCTAGAAAAGGGGTTTGGTCACCTAATTGTGCGCCAATAAGGAGAAATTTTTATCGGAAAGTCCCCTTCTTTCTTGGGAACGACCTGGTTGTCATAATTGTGATTCTGTAATATTATTTGTGAATAATTAATTATTAATTTATATGATAAGAAAATATTTATTTTATGTGGATATAAATGAAGGAATTAATGCTAAGGTATTTTATCAGTATTTTGTCAGAATGGGGGTGTTTTATTATTATTTTGTCAGAATGGATGTATTAAAAATCATCCGTATGTGGATTTCGGTCATTTTTCGTTTGGAATTTAAAAAAACTTGAATCTACAAAGTTATAGAGAATTTAATTTCCTATGGAATGGACATAAAATTTATATTTTTCTGATAAAAGGGCTATTTATTATGAATTATTGAAGTTTCAAAAATAAATATTTTTATTAAAATTATGGGCGGGACCCACTTTTATCCTTTTTTAGTAAAATGTGCTGAATTAATTTTTTTTAAGTGGAGGGGCTGATTTTGGTCAGTGGCGTATTTGAATAAGAATATTAATATTTTATTAATTTAGTCTGCTTTGGCGTTCTGGCATTTTCCTATAAATAGGTGCTTAGGTTAGAATTGAAAATCACATCAGAAACATAAGTTTTCTTTCTCTATATTATCGAGCGTATTTTTGTGAGTATTTAGATACTTTGAGAGTTGCTATTCAGTGCAAGTTTTCTTCGACATTACATTCGATATTCTAGTCAGAATACTGTTCTTTTGAGGTAAGGGATGTTATTTTCTTCGTAAATGATATTATTTCTTTCAATATCATTATGCCAAAATATTGATATGAATTTTATTGTAGAATTTCTACCTTTTTGTGTCGGGAGTACTATTCACGTATACGGCACTATTCACGTATACGACACTATTCACAGAAAAATAAAATTTTCTCTTCTTTGTCCAAGATGTCTATTATGGTTGTTATCTTTGATTGTATCCATATTTTGATATTCATTCTTGAATTTTACTCGACTATATTTTATTATGGAACGTTTTTGAACTTTGATTATCTAAAGTACGAATCTCTAATATTTATCCTTTTGTCTCACTGGATTCGTTTTCTTTAAAATATTTTTCATCATCCTCAGTCCTAAATGATGATATAACTGTATATCTTTGGCATGTAGTGCAAAAATGAATAATTACCTGATGAATATCTTTGGCCCATAGTGCAAAGATGAACAGGTGTTAAGATGAACATGACCAACTGGTGATACAAATGAATATCTTTGGCCCGTAGTGCAAAGATGAATATTGATTGATGTTACAGTGATAAAATATTGATGATGGACTTTTAAATTCATAGATGATAGTAGATTTCATTCTCTACTTAACTCTTCAAATGAATTATTATTTTCGCTACAAATATTGATCTAAAACTGGTTGTTCATTATATTTTATCTGATTTGTTGAAGGCTAACAATAATTTGTTGTTCATTATCTTAGTCATAATATTCTTTACTGGGCCAGTTAAGCTCATCCTTTTCCTTTTTGTTCCATATTTCTTCTCAAGAGGTGAGAATATAGCAGGAACTAGCCGGGGTATGGAGTGATGGTTCTAGAAAGTTGTTTTAGTAGTCCTCACTATTTTTGTAAAATAGTGTATCAATAATTATAATAAGGACTCCTTTTGAGTTTGAATACTGTCTATTAGACAATATTTGTATTTAAACTCACAGTATATGTGTTGTCGTATTTTGCACGATAATTATATTAATGAAGTTGTACTTGTTTCTGTACCATATATTTGGCGACTCAAAATGGGTGATGTATACCTATTTTGGGGGTGTCAAAGTTGGTATCAGAGCTTAGGGATATGGTCTTTGACGGAGATCGGGGAATAGAACTAGGAAGAGAGAGATGAGTAAATCCTTCGCTAGTGTGTCCTACCTAATCTTATTTGTTGGTTGGTAAGAATATATGGGTATTATGTGGTATGTCAATTTCTTTAATTAACCCTTATTTTATGGCAGTATTTGAGAATGGCAGCTAAAAATGTTAACAATTGAGTGAATGAGACCGTGGAGACACCTCTAATCACCAACCAGGGGAACGCGCAACAAGAAGGCAATATTCCTCCTGTAAATAACACTACCAAACAAACGATGAATGATGGGATGTTTAGAAGTTTTTTGCAGTTCATGCAAAATCAGACGAGGGAGACTCGTGTACAAAATACGAGTGGAAATGATAGCAACGCGCGGCTTGTCACAGCCAAGCAGTTCAAAGAGTTGGGACCACCAAAATTTGTGGGAAAGCCAGATCCGATCAAGGCAGAAACGTAGGTTAAACAAATTACCAAGATATTTAATGACTTGGGATGCACGGAGGAACAGAAGGTTCCATTTGCCACCTTTATGTTCCGTGGTGAGGCAGACTACCGGTGGGAGTCTGTAAAGCGTACCCAGCCTGCCGCACTCAACATGTCTTGGAAAACGTTTCAAAAATTATTCAATGACAAGTACTTTCCTGAAAGTATTCGTCATATGAAGGAGGTAGAGTTTATTAGACTGGAACAAAATACCATGACGGTGTCCCAGTACGAGGCGAATGATGCAGTTTGCACCTAATTTGGTAGAGAATGAGAAACGTATGACGCGGATGTTTCTGAGAGGTCTGAAACCTGAGATTCGGCAATATCTTATTTCTCACAAATTTTCTCTATATTCAGATGTTGTCAACAAGGCTCAATTATTAGAGCGAGATAATGAGTATGTTCAATCGAGGGACCACAACCAGGGTCATACCAGTGGCAGCAGTCATCGGAGCAATGACAACCAGCGGGAAGGAAAACATTCAGACAAAAGCAGTAAACACTCTGGTGATAATCGTGGCTATGATAGTAGAAGAAGCGAGTCGGGGGAGATTTCAAAAAGAGAACGTACAATAATGATAACATGAAGGCGTCAGCACCAGCATCAACTGTTTCTAAGGGAGGAGAACGATCATCGGTTGTATGTTATAAATACGGGAAAGAGGGACACATCAGCCCAAACTGTCCACAACAATCCAAGGTGTGTTATAACTGTGGAAAGGAATGTCATATAGATAGAGATTATCTTGTAGAGAAACCAAGTCAAGCGAGAATGGTGACTCCAAAGGTTGTTCCGAACAAGACAAAGTCGGTGGTTCCTGGAAGAGCGTTTGTCGTGACTACCTAAAACGCGAGGAACCCGAACGAGGTAATCACGGGTAAGCTAATCATAAACTCTTGCGAAGTTTATACCTTATTAAATACCGGTTCTACCCATTCTTTTATTTCTCCTGCTTGTGCTCAACGTTTGAACTTGACTCTGGAGAAATTAGACTTTGACTTATCTGTTGAAACTCCGTTAGGAGAAACTTTCGTTACATCCACTGTTTATAAATCTTGCTTGATACAAGTTGGTGCCATCACATTACTTGTCGATCTTATTTCTTTGAAAATACTTGCATTTGATGTGATTTTAGGGAATGATTGGTTACCCACTCATTATGCTAAAACTGATTATTTTCGTAAGGTTGTTAATTTTCATATTCCTAACCAACCTGTTGTGCGAATTCAAGCAACCAAACCACTAAAGTCAATCACTGTCATATCAAGCCATAAAGCCATTCGTTTATTAAAAAACGGATGTCAAGCTTTCTTAGCCCATGTCATGGGCTTGACCAAAAATACGTCAGATTTGAATAATATTTCTGTTGTTAGTGAATTTCCTGACATATTTTCTGAAGAACTTCCCGGTCTACCCCCAGAACATGAAGTTGAATTCTTTATTGACCTTGAACCCGGTACAAAACTCATTTCTAAAACCCCATATCGAATGGCTCCTATTGAACTTCAGGAGTTAAAGCTCCAACTATAGGAGTTGTTAGACATCGATTTCTTTCGTCCTAGTACATCTCCTTGGGGTGCTCCTAGTTTATTCGTAAAGAAGAAAGACGGGAGTATGTGACTTTGTATTGACTACCGAGAATTAAATCATGTCACCATCAAGAATAGGTATCCGCTACCTCGCATTGATGACTTGTTCGACCAGTTACAAGGAGCACAATTCTTTTCAAAGATCGATCTTCATTCTGGATATCATCAGCTGAAGATTAAAACTGAGGATATTCCGAAGATTGCTTTCAGAACTCAGTACGGGCATTATGAATTCTTAGTCATGTCTTTTGGATTGACTAATGCTTATGTTACTTTCATGGATACGATGAACCGTGTGTTCAAGAAATATTTGGATCAGTTCGTTGTTGTCTTTATTGATGACATCCTCATCTATTCCAAAAGCCGTGAAGATCATGAGCGCCATTTGAAGCTGGTACTTCAAAGGCTTCGTGATAATAAGCAATATTCCAAGCTGAAGAAATACGAGTTCTGGCTTGAGAAAGTAGCATTCTTGGACACGTGGTGTTAAAACATGGAATATATGTTAACCCGACGAATATTGAAGCAATACAAAGTTGGGAGCAACCGAAGTCGGTGATCGAAGTACGTAGCTTTCTGGGCTTAGCTGGTTATTATCAGAGATTCGTGAAATGATTTTCTCGAATCACTACTCCGTTAACTCAGTTGACTTGAAAAGATACAAAATTCGTATAGAGCGAGGAATGCGAGAAGAGTTTCCAAGAGCTCAAGAGGAGACTCATTTCGGTACCTGTTCTGACAATATCATCTGGTTCGGATGGATTTGTTATCTATAGCGATGCTTCAGGCAAAAGGTTAGGATGTGTTCTCATGCAACATGGGAAAGTCATAGCCTATGCCTCGCGACAACTCAAAGAATATGAGAGGAATTATCCTACTCATGATCTGGAGTTAGCAGCAGCCATTTTCGCGTTAAAGATCTGGAGACACTACCTGTATGGGGAGAAAGTGGAGATCTATACTGATCATAAAAGCCTCAAATATTTCTTCACCCAAAAGGAACTCAACATGCGGCAATGACGTTGACTCGAGCTGTTGAAAGATTACGATTATACCATCCAATACCATCTTGGAAAAGCAAATGTGGTAGCTGACGCATTGAGTAGAAGATCATATGCGGGTACAAGTGCGATGTTGTTAACACAAAGGCTCATTTTGTATGACTTGTAAAGGATGAAGATATGTAAAGGCTCCAAGTACCCACGTGATGATGTCAAATATACTAGTAGAACCGACTTTAATCGATAAAGTTAAAGCTGCTCAAGCTACGGACCTGGAGCTGATGCGTATGAAGAAGAAAGTGCAAGAAGGTGTTATTCCAGAAGCAAGAATCGATGAAGAAGGAATACTTCGAGTGAACTCCAGACTTTGTGTTCCTAACTATTCTGACTTGAAGCATAGAATCATGATGGAGGCACACAACACACCGTTTGCAATCCATCTTGGGAGTACTAAAATGTATCACGATCTTCGACATACATTTTGGTGGAGCAATATGAAGAAAGAGATCGCAGAGTTTATCTCGAGGTGTTTAACTTGTCAACGTGTAAAAGCGAAGCATCAAGTGTCAAAGGGTCCATTGCAACCACTAGAGATTTCGAAATGGAAGTGGGAACACATTACCATAGATTTCATTACGGGTCTTCCCAAGGTTTCTCAAGGCATAGATGCGATTTGAATTATTGTTGATAGATTAACCAAGTCTGCTCATTTCTTGCCGATACAGGAGATCTATTCCCTTGAACGTCTTGCTCGTATGTACGTGAATGAGATTGTGAGATTGCATAGCATGCCAATATCCATAGTTTCGGATCGTGAACCAAGATTCACTTCACAATTTTGGACTAGCTTATAGAAAGCTATGGGCACAGATTTACGATTCAGTTCGGCATACCATCCTCAAACGGACGGGCAATCAGAAAGGACTATTCAAACTCTTGAAGATCTATTAAGACTATGTGTCGTAGATTTCAAAGGGAGTTGGGATAAGTACCTACTATTGGTGGAATTCTCCTACAACAACAGTTATCAGGCAAGTATAGGCATGGCTCCATTCGAGGCGTTGTATGGACGAAAGTGTCACTCTCCAGTATGCTGGAATGAGGTGGAAGAAGCAACGTTATACGAATAACTACAGAGAAGATCCAAATGATCCGGACAACGTATACAAACAGCACAGGATTGACAAAAGAGTTATGTAAATCTTCATCGAAAGGACGTGAAATTTAATATTGGGGATCATGTATTGTTACGTATTGCTCCATGGAAGGGAGTTACAAGATTTGAGAAGAGAGGAAAGCTCAATCCAAGATTTGTTGGTCCATTTGAGATTCTTGACCGAATAGGAAATGTGGCCTATAGACTCGCATTACCTCCAAGCATGTCTCGTGTTCATAATATTTTTTACATATCTATGCTTCGTAAATATGTGAAAGACCCGAACCACATTATTGAGTTAGAACCAGACGAGATAGTCGAAGATTTAACATACGAGGAGGTACCTGTTAAGATCTTGGATAGGAAAGAGCATGTCCTACGCACCAAGGTTATACCACAAGTTAAGGTTTTGTGGAGGAACCGTGTTATTGAAGAAATGACTTGGGAGTTAGAATCAAAAATGAAAATAAGGTATCCTCACCTTTTCGAAACACCAGGTACGTACGTCAATTTTGAGAACGAAATTTCATAAGGAGGGGAGGTTGTAAGACCCCAACTTTTTATAAATAAAATTGAATTTCTTCTAATTATTATTGTGAATAATAAGGTGTTAATTTGATATAATACTTTGGTTATAGGTGAAATGTGCAAATTTTGTAAAATAAGTAAGTGGTTATAAAATATTCATTGTTGTCGGAGAATATTCGTTTGGTCGTGGAATATTCTTGCTGTCGGAGAATATTCGTACGATGACGCAGCCATTTGTGGGCCCCATAATAGAAAACGGTCGGATAAAAAAAACGACAAGTTTGAGTTTTTATAAATAACGGCGTAATGGTTACCGTTAACACTGTTGGAGTACCCGGTGGTTAAAATACAGTAATACGCGTGGTTGCACAGTAGCACACGTTATTGTACAGTATTTTTGAATTATTGATTCTTACGTAAGAAGACACTACTCAATAATTGTTACAGTAATTACTGTTTAATATTTTATTTTATTGATTCAATAATTGCTACGTTGATATTTTATATTATTGTTGTTTCAATAATTATCACTGCACAGTATTTCCCATTATCAAATCAATAATTCATATTATTTGAATAAGATTATTAGATAGCATTATTTACAATGTCAAAGAAAGTTCTTTCTAGGAAAGGGGTTTGGTCACCTAATTGCGCGCCAGTAAGGAGAAATCCTTATCGAAAAACCCCATTCTTTCCTTGAAACGACATGGTTGTCATAATTATGATTCTGTAATATTATTTGTGAATAATTAATTGTTGATTTATATGATAAGAAAATATTTATTTTATGTGGATATAAATGAAGGAATTAATGCTAAGGTGTTTTATCATTATTTTATCAGAATGGGGGTATTTTATTATTATTTTGTCAGAATGGAGATATTAAAAATCGTCCGTATGTGAATTTTGGTCATTTTTTGTTTGGAATTTGAAAAAACATAAATCTACAAAGTTGTAGAGAATTTAATTTCCTATTGAATGGACATAAAATTCGTATTTTTCTGATAAAAGTGCTATTTATTATGAATTATTGAAGTTTCAGAAATAAATATTTTTATTAAAATTATGGGTGGGACCCACTTCTGTCCTTTGTTAATAAAATGTGCTGAATTAATTTTTCAAAAGTGGAGGGCTGATTTTGGACGGTGGCGTGCTTGAATAAGAATATTAATATTTTATTAATTTAGTCTGCTTTAGCGTTCTGACATTTTCCTATAAATAGGTGCTTAGGTTAGAATTGAAAATCACACCAGAAACATAAGTTTTCTCTCTCTATATTATCTAGCGTATTTTTGTGAGTATTTAGATACTTTGAGAGTTGCTATTCAGTGCAAGTTTTCTTCGACGTTATATCCGATATTCCAGTCAAAAGTACTGTTCTTTTGAGGTAAGGGATATTATTTTTTTCGTAAATGATATTATTTCTTTCAATATCATTATGCCGAAATATTGATATAAATTTTATTGTGGAATTTCTACCTTTTTGTGTCGGAGGTACTATTCACGTATATGCTACTATTCACGTATACTGCACTATTCACAAATACGGCACTATTCACAGAAAAATAAAATTTTCTCTTCTTTGTCCAAGATGTCTATTATGGTTACTACCTTTGATTGTATCCATGTTTTGATCTTCATTCTTAAATTTTACTCCACTATGGTTTATTGTGGAGCATTTTTGAACTTAGATTATCTAAAGTACGAATCCCTAATATTTGTCCTTTTGTCTCACTAGATTCGTTTTTTTTAAAATATTTTTCATCATCCTCAGTCCTAAATGATGATATAATTGTATATCTTTGGCCTGTAGTGCAAAGATGAATGATTACCTGATGAATATCTTTGGCCCATAGTGCAAAGATGAACAGGTGTTGAGATGAACATAACCAACTGGTGATACAAATGAATATCTTTGGCCCGTAGTGTAAAAATGAATATTTGATGCAAGATGTATATTGATTGATGTTACAGTGATAAAATATTGATGATGGACTTTTAAATTCATAGGTGATAGTAGATTTCATTCTCTACTTAACTCTTCTAATAAATTGTTATTTTCGCTGCGAATATTGATCTAAAACTGGTTGTCCATTATATTTTATCTGATTTGTTGATGGTTAACGATAATTTGTTGGTCATTAGCTTAGTTATAATATTCTTTACTGGACTAGTTGAGCTCACCCTCTTTCTTTTTGTTCTATTTTTCTTCTTAGGAGGTGAGAATATAGCAAGAACTAGCCGGGGTATGGAGTGATGGTTCTAGAAAGTTATTTTAGTGGTCCTCATTATTTTTATAAAATAGTGTATCAATAATTGTAATGAGGACTCCTTTTGAGTTTGAATATTGTCCATTAGACAATATTTGTATTTAAACTCACAATATATGTGTTGTCGTATTTTGCACGATAATTGTATTAATGAAGTTGTATTTGTTTTTGTAACATGTATTTGGCGACTCAGAATGGGTGATGGATACCTATTTTGGGGGCGTCACATACGTGAATAGTGTCGTATACGTCAATAGTAACCTCGACATAAAAAGGTAAAAATTTTATAATAAAATTCATATCAATATTTCGGCATAATGATATTGAACAAAAAATAACATTATTTACGAAGAAAATAACATCCCTTACTATCCCTTTTCTCAAAAGAACAGTACTTCTGACTAGAATATCGGATATAATGTTGAAGGAAACTTGCACTGAATAGAAACTCTCAAAGTATCTAAATACTCACAAAAATAAGCTTGATATTATAGAGAGAGAAAACTTCATATTCTGGTGTGATTTTCAATTCTAAATAAGCACCCTATTTATAGAAAAATGTCAGAACGCCAAAGCAGACTAAAATTTAGTAAAATAATTTTTTATACAAATTTTCCACGCACACCACTCTTGAAATTTCTCAGCACACCAACAATGACAAGAGTGGGGCCCACCCTTCTAAAAAATCCCATAAAAAATGTTTTAAATTTAAACAATATTTAGAAATTTTAATAATTCATAATAAATCGCCCTTTTATCAGAAAAATACAAATTTTATATCCATTCCATAGGAAATTTAATTCTCTACAACTTTGTAGAAGAAATTTTTCTAAATTTCAAACAGAAAATGACAGAAATCCACATACGGATGATTTTTAATACCTCCATTCTGACAAAATACTGATAAAACTCCTCAGCATTAATTCTTTCATTTATATCCACATAAAATAAATATTTTCTTATCATATAAATCAATAATTAATTGTTCACAAATAATATTACAGAATCACAATAATGACAACTAGGTCGTTCCTAGGAAAGAGGGGGGCTTTCCGATAAGAATTTCTCCTTACTGGCGTGCAATTAGGTGACCAAATCCCTTTCCTAGTCAGAACTTCCTTAGACATTGCCAATAATGCTATCTAATAATATTATTCAAATAATATAAATTATTGATATGATAATGGGAAATAATGTGCATTGACAATTATTGAAACAACAATAATATAAAATATCAACGTAGCAATTATTGAATCAATAAAATATTAAACAATAATTACTGTAACAATTATTGAGTAGTGTCTTCTTACGTAAGAATCAATAATCCAAAAATACTGTACAATGTCGTGTGCTACTGTGCAACCACGCGTATTACTATATTTTAACCACTAGGTATTCCAACAGTGTTAACGGTAACAACTACGCCGTTATTTTTAATAAAAAGGTTATTTCTGTCACTTTCTATATCCGACATTCATTCAGTTATGGGGCCCACAAGTGGTTGCGCCGTCGTACAAATATTTTCCGACAGCAAGAATATTCCACGATCAAACGAATATTCCCTGACAACAATAAATATTTTATAACCACTTGTTTATTTTGAAAAATTTATATATATCACCCTTAACTTTAAACTTTTTATCAATTTAACAATTTACTGAATAATAATTATAAGAAAATTGAATACTTCTATTTCATAAAATTCGGGGTCTTACACAATACTTGTGCCAGATGACATTGATACTGAGGAGGAAGAGTTATTGACTGAAACTGAAACTGACACTGAATCTGAAGAAGATGATGTTTATGAATCTGCAATACTTATACAAAATGACTCTGACTCTGACATCGATTAAAAAAATAAAATGTATGTTTAGTATTACATGTTCCTTATATCATTGTCATGTTTATGTACTTAACTATCTCATGCAATTTCCTGTCATTATTGTCATTTTAATTGAAATTCTAATAACATCTTGAAATTCTTATTTGTAGATGGCTTCTGAACCAGCACAAAAAAAATGTGGCTTGGGTAAGGGGCCTAATCAAGTGCTAAAGGCCCCTGCTAATCCGAATGATCGGATTCTCATCCAGATTCGTCCTCCTCCGAACAATATATACGTCCGCATCATTTATATATAAGCATTTTATATTTTTATTGTTGTAGATATATACTAATGTAAATTGCTTTAAATATTATAATAAATTTACTTATCTTTAATGTAAATTGTTGTATATTGTAGTGATTTTTTAGATAATAAGATAGTCAAGTGCATTGCACAACTATGCTTACAGAACTGGCCTACGCCGGTGATTACGTGGGCGAACACACTTATCGCCCACAAGGATGCAGTTTGGCTGAATTTCAGGTATATTTTTTTTAATTCTTACATATAATATAATTAATAAACTAATATTGTTTAGTAGTGTTGGATTATATGTTAATAACACCATTTTTTAAATATTATTCTTGTTGTTTTATTTGCATAAAAGGTATAGATGAGACGACACGCAAACATCGATAATACAATCACTGTTCTGGCAGAAGTGTGTTGTCCGCACCAAAGATAACTTGAACAAAGAACGGCAAAAAATCATATATAATGCATCGATCGACCATCCAGGGCAGGGAGAGGAGTACATGCACGAGCATAGTCCCTGGTGGTGCACACAACCCATATGGGATGAGATGTGTGCCCAATGGAGAGCTGAGAGCTGGGTGAAAAGACGAAAGACTACCGCCACTAATAGAGCATTGGGTGTGCCTGATGGAGAAAAGGCAAAAGGCATCTAAAAGGGCGGCAGTATATCACAGTTGCAGCATATTACTGTCAGGATACGTCTCATTACAGTAAACTAGTGAATTGGTTTTATTTTTTTTTATATGTTTATAGTCATGGTTTGCATACTTGGGATGTTTATATAGTAATATGAGAGTATGCTTTATATAAGAGTCTCAGTCTCAAGGTTAGTCTATCCATTGGTTGGATGTGTACGTGGCCACTCGTGATGGACTGCCTGAGGCTATCAAGATAGCAGTAATAAGTTTTAGTAACTTTGATGTTATTTATAAAGTTTTACATCATTCTTTATAATTTTATATTTATTTTTAACTATTTAATTGTTAACTTATTGACAGGATAGTTATAAGAGTTTAATGAACGAGCGTTATCCTGAAGGCACCCCACATCCGCCGATTGATCAAGAATTGTGGGATAGGGTGTCTGTTGTGAAGAAGAACTACGTCAAAGGTCAAGGACAATGACGACACCCAACCTTTAGTGGCTCAGGCAGCTCTGCTACCTAGTCTTCACAGTCATCGAGTCATCCAGCTTATCATACTCCTACTGACTGTGTGAGAGTTATATGTCGAGATCGCGATCTTCTTCGTATACTGGGTGGGCATCTGGCGGCTTTGAGTCCTGATGAGTTAGCTGCTGCAATGGCGACAGCATCAGCACAACATGCGGATGACGACAAGGTAATCTTATTACTTATTACAGTCAAGTCAATTAGTTATTTATATGTATGTATGTATATATATATATATATATATATATATATATATATATATATATATTTTTTGTGTGTACTTACTTATGTTTAAATAATTCTTATTGTTTAACTTTCCCTCACTTTGCTTTGCATAAGTAATACCAGCATCAATATATATACTATATATGTAACTTGTTTTACTCTTTTGTTAATTACAAGATCGTACTAATTTGGACGATGATGAATGACGACCTAGCCTTGCTTGCTTTATAGATATTTAAGCCTTGTACTTTTATATTCATTCTTTAGAAGAATGTATGCTCCTTAAACATTAGATTTGTATATATTTCTTCAACTCATATTGCTTTATTACTTTATATTGTGTTTGGTTATCATGTGTTGGCGTATGGATATTTAACTATATATATTGTTGTGCATGTGTTGGGATATATAACGCTTGGTTTGATGTTTATATATACTGATGTCTGTTTGGATATAAAGCAGGTACAAAATAGGTACAGGTTTTTTGGGAATTCATAAAACAAGATTTTTTTTTAAATTTAACATCAGCGACCGCATGCGGTCGCTGATGAGTATTAGCAACTGCTTATTTCGTCAGTGTATCAGTGACTGATTCGGTCGCAAATGGCGGTCACTGACAAGTGGCCCACGTCAGCCTCAGGCCCTGAACTATGTTGACTCAGATTAGTAACGGATACGGTCACTGGTATCAATCGCAGATACTTCGTTCACTAATATCCTTTGCTGATGTGCATTTCAGCGACCATAATATATGCGACTGTAATCAGTGACCGGAGGCGGTCGTTAATAGTCATCTGCGACCGTTAACGATCGCTGAAAGGCAGTCACTAATCTTGCACGTGTATACCAAACATTAGTAGAGTGAGACAAATGCGTAAATGTAGATGATGAAGCATATCTTCATTTTACTAAAGGTATGAGGATATGTACTATGACCCTTACTGATGTAGGTCAGTCACACTTGTTAGACCATCAGCTAATCGATCCCGTCGCACAATCTAGGGAACCCCGCAGACGTGGACGTGACAATCGGCGTACGGATACATTCTTAACACCAGTTTACACCGAACACAGACATGTACGGGGCGATATTAGAGGTCGTGAGGACATCCCGTCAATATCTCAACCACGTGACATGTAACACCCCTTTCCCGAAAAGGAAAGGGACGTCACGTGCAAAGCACAACAAACCTCAAAATAAGTAAACAGAGCACTAATGACTTCAAATATGTAATAATGATATCCATCAATGAAGTACTAAATATAATTCTCCAACTAGAGTCAAAATAACCAAAACCAAAAATCGAAACAACCTAGATGGTCAAAGACAACTCTCTCATCACACTAGCCCTGAATCACCCCTGCAAACCTGCCGGAAGAAAAATACAGCATGAGCCAATTGCCCAGTATGGATACAGATATACAAAAGATATACAACTGATATACGAAAACAACTGCGACAAAATATTGAACAAAGCCTCAAGTGTAAATATGGACGAAAACATAATATCCAAATATCTAAATGGAATATATATGAATCAACAACATTGACGAAACCAATAGAAGGATAAAGAATTAATGAACTGAAATAACCAACTCAATGAATTGAACTAAACAGAAACAAACAAAACTAATACAATAAAATAATAAGCTGAATCAAATGGTTGGGGTTATTTCATACCGATTGAGCTCAGAAATATATCTTGCCACACATACAAATCAAATGATGCCACACAAGCAATCAAAATAATGCCACACATGCAAATCAAATGATGCCACACAGGCAAATCAAAATAATGCCACACATGCACTCACACATTGGATCACGAATCCAAATGTATGCAAATCGGATAGGTGTGTTTGGCACAACATCACAAATTCGCAGAACAGAAAACGAGAGTTAACCCATACGCCTCCCACAACAAAATACCAAGTGGCTCACTTCCTCCGGAGCCCAAAACGGAGACGCCGTGGACTAATCACACCGCCACGGAAAGTGTCATGCCTCTCGTGCCAAGACGACATGCATGTGGTACCCCCACAGGTGGTTATAGCTCAGGTATACCCCTACGATATATTCTAACAAAAATACTATGTCACAACACATGCGACATAATACTAACAAAAGGGTTCTATATGTACATGTTGAACCAAATCAAATTATAGTCACAAGGCATCAAAAAGAAGGTAGCAACATGTACCGCTCTACAATTATCAAAAATAAATACTAAACATGATATCCTAATTCAAAGAGTACAAATATAAGAGTCATATGTATCAACTCCAAAATAAAACTAATTTATTTATTTCACAAGAAACAATTATGTGAAATCATAACAGAATTCGAAACAAGGAAACAAACGAACAAATCTAATTTAATAAGAGTATCGCTGAAAGAGTACGGAATCCGTACAATTTGTAACAGAAAGAAAGGAATTCAAATTACTGAATAAAGTCAAAGTATCAAAGATCACATTTCTATTTAAGAGTGTCAATAGAATTATAAAAAAAATGAAACGAAAGACAAGATATCACGAGATATAAAGAATACAACAATAATCAAAGGAGTGGAGTACGGAATCCGTACCTGATACTTCCAAACCATTTATAGCACACTCCACAAAATCTTACTCTCAATTGCCAACGATATCAAATACGAAACGTTATTCACAACCTAAATATATTCACTTCAAATTAAAAAATATTCCAAACTAATAATTTCAAAATAATTCATAATCTATTTAATATGCCTTTAATCATCGCCTTATATCAATTATTAATACTCCAAAATTTATATTCCAAATATAAATCTTTAAATTCCTTCCGCTCGAACTAATTAAACAAAATAATAATAAATGTAAGTACCTTAGTAAAAAAAATATTTCTTTCATCTATAACCCATAAATACAATCATATTATTATTATTATTATTACATTTCCGTATCCTTTCACACAAATTAGGCCAAATTTATATACATGCTGACATCACACATGATTCAATCCAAAACTAACTTTATATATGCATTCCTTCCAAATATCTACCGACTTCCATTCCATAACATTATATATATATATATATATATATATATATATATATATATATATATATATATATATATATATAATGGACATGATTACATAAGACTTATTCTTCCAAACCATATATATTATATATATGTATATCATATATACAACCCACTTTATACTTACTGCAACTATTTAATTTCAAGTGTCTGGCAATATACAGATTCTATGTATGTGGATTTTAACATCAACAGAATATATACAGTTGTTGTTGCAAATTTCAAAATTTCAACTATTAGATACATACCTTGATTAATTGATTTTCCACTCTCTTTTTCTCTCTCGCCTCCTGCCGCCTCACGCCAATTTTTTTTTCCTCGGTTGGTATGAGATGCAGTGTAAGTAATTAGGTTTGAGTCATATATATAATTTATCATCCTTATTCTAATAGGATTTTATAACATTGAACTTAATTAGTTTTAAAGTCCAAATTAACTAAATTAATATTTTCTGTTACTTATTGTTATAGCTCACACACATTATTTTCAAATTTGACCCAAATAAAAGAAGCCCAATTATTACATTTAAAATATAGATTTAAATGCTATTTACTTTATTTATTATTATCATTATTATATATATATATATATATATATATATATATATATATATATATATTTGGGTATTACACGACATTTCGTCTTCATCTCGGATTCTGCAAGATGATGTAGAGACAAATTATATGGACTATGATCCATCTCAATTTTGTACTCCACATCATTTGATATACACAACCATTCCTTAGTCTACTTTCATCATGTGACGGAGTTCCATCAAGCTATCAAGTTTTCCCCTCAATGCCGCAATTTTCATCTTTTCGGTCATCGGCACCTATACAAAACGAATCGACATTACCCACACCTCCACCTGCACAACATGTTGAAACACCCTCTACATACATTCGAGAACAACGTAGAGGACCTCCGACAGAGGCTAGAGATAGAGGGAGGTCATGTGGCACACATAACAGGGTGCATAGATAAATAAATTTAGATTTTCTTGTGTCTATTTAAATTGGGTTGTATTTAGTATTGAAATTGTAAGTATATATATATATATATATATATATATATATATATATATATATATATATATATATATATATATATTAGTGTTTTATTTCTTAAACATATTATTCTTCATTTGGTTTATAAATGAATATCACATTATCTGAGCCTCTCCATAGCAGTGTTCAATCACAAATCATAAGTTACAACGCCAGTTAGTTTGGCGTTCGATTAAATTTTTTTTTAAATATAAATTTGTTTTTTTTAAATTGACGTTAAAGCCTTTTTGATTTTTTTTAAATTTGCTTTATAATTTTTTAATTAAAAAAATCAGTTTAAAAAACAAAATTCAACGCCATTCAATGCATTTTCCAAGTCACTTTTTTCACATTTCCTTTATGATTTTTTTTAAAAAAAAAAGTTATAACACCATTTAGTTTGGAGCTGGATCAATTTTTTTTAAAAAAAAATCTTTAAAATATAAATTTGTTTTTAAAAAAAAATTCCAATACTGACGTTAAAGCCTTTTTGGTTTTTTTTTAAAAATTTGCTTTATATTTTTTTAAAAAAATCCAATGCCGTTCAATGTATTTTCCAACGCCACAAGTGGCGTTCAAGTCACTTTTTTTACATTTCCTTAATGAATTTTTTTTAAAAAAAAAAGGTCACAACACTAGTTAGTTTAGCGTTGGATCAATTTTTTAAAAAAATTCTTTACAATATAAATTTGTTTTTTAAAAAAGATTTTGCACAATTTTTTTGCTTTTGAAAAAATAGTTATTATAATATTTTATTTTTAAAAGTCAGTTAAAAAAAAAAAGTTTTCAACGCCTCTTCAATTGACAAATTTTAACGAAAGTATCTTTTGACTTTTGCATTCTTGATTTATCAAATTCTAACCCTTTATAAAAATTTGATATGTACACATCATAAAAACAAAAAGCCATTTGCTTTATTAAAAAAACAGAAGAAGTTACGACGCCAATTTAGTGGCGTTTGCTTCTTCTGTGACATCCTTTTTGAAATTGGCTTTATAAATTAAATAAGTTACCACGTCAAACTAAATGGCGTTCAAGTTTGATTCCCTGATTACTTCTTATTTCAATACTTTTTAATAAAATTGTTTAAAAAATAAAATTTTTTAAAAAAGAATGGAATATTATTTTTATTTTTTTAAAATAATTTGATTAAGATAATCAATAACAATAATTTAGTTAAGATTAATGTGACACCCCCAAATCCGGATACTTGAAACCCGAACTCGGTGCTTCACGATAACATTTTTATGAGCACAATAATACTAATAATAATAACAATAATATAAATGTCAAACTTAATTTACATAATTATCAGAGTCTAGCTCCCAAGTACGTAACCTTTAATACATTTCTTACATAACATGATAGATAATATATATCATTGTCGTAACAATATCAAACTATTACATAAATTACCACAAATCTTATTTGGTTAGCTTTCCTTTTCCTTTATTTCTGCATGAGCCTCTATCCTGTAACTTAATATCAGTCATATTATTTTTAAATGACTTGTAAATAATTTTTAATTATAATTTATCATGAATTTTCAAACATCGGAATCCTTATTAAATGATTTAAATATTAAATAATTCTATTATCATTAATATTTAATTAATATTAAACTATTAATGAAATCATTTTCAAAATATTAAAGTTATTTATAATAACTTAAAATACTTTTAAAGTATTAATATTATCCTTAAATGATTTTTAAAACATTTAAAATCATTCTTAAATAATTACCATTAATATTAAAGTATTAATGTTTTATTTATCAAAATATTAAAAGTCATTAATTATAACTTAAAATATTTTTAATTCATTTATATCCTTTTTAAATGATTTTTAAATTAATAAAACTATTTTTAAACGATTTATTTAATATAATTATTAAATAAATTTAATATCATTAATAATAAATTAATAATCATTAATATTAAATTATTAACAAAATTATTCTTTAAATATTATAAGTTATATTTTATAACTTAAAATATATTTAAACACTTTAATTTTATTTAAAATAATTTTTATAATGTTAAAATCATTTTTAAACTAAATTATTTAATATAATTATTAAATAACATTAATATCATTAATAATAATTAATTAATGAAATTTACCTTTAAATATTGAAAGTTACATTTTATAACTTAAAATATTTTTAAATATTTTATTATTATTTAAAATGATTTTTAATATAATAAAATCATTTTTAATTAATTAATTTAATTTATTTAGTAAATAACTTAATGATCATTAATATTAATTTATTAATGAAATTTATCACAAAATATTAAAAGTTATTCAAAATAACTTAAAATATTTTCTTATATCATAATATAATTTTAAATGATTTTTCAAGTATTAAAATTATTTTTAAATAATTTATTTAATATTATAATTAAATAAACTAAATACCTTTAATATTTCAAAAATATTAAATATTTATGAAATATATTCAAAATAATTAAAAACTAATTTTTAGAATTTAAAATGATTTTTAATAATTTATTTTGTATTTTTAATAATTAAAAACTATTTTTTTTCTATTTATTTAATTAAAATAATTAATTTTCAGAATTTAAATTAATTAAAATCCACTGTCTGTCGCTAAAGACCACCTATAGTGACAGAACTGTCGCTATAGGTGTTCTTCATGCAAACCAAGATATTCATACACAGTTTCGAGGGGCTTAGTTTGACCAAACTTTTTGATCAGATCTTGATGTTTCTGGGCAGGTTGTTAGTCAGATGTTGTAGTGCTAATGCACGACTACAAGATACAACCACAAACCTGGACAAACAACACATAACAAAGGAGATCTGGAGCCATGAACAAGCTGTCAGAGCTGTTCTTCATTTCTGGATTACCCAGAAATGAAGAACATTTCGACTGCTCATATTTGGGCTTCCACAACTTGCTTTTTATGAAATGATCGATTTTGTGATCTAAAGCTTGAAGGTTGTAAACCACATGTAGTACTACAGATCTATTACAAAACATTACCATAATAACAACTCATAAAGCATATACATGCCGGTCAAACTATGTCAAAGGCAGTGTTCATAGGTTTTCTGGGTTACCCAGAAAACCGATTTCAAGCTTGACCATGCTATTTTGACCGGCTACTACATTAAATATATACGTTATTTAGATGATCTGAAATCTTTAAACTGAAGTCCATATACTCTGCTACCATTCTATTACCACAACAACAACAAATAAGCTAACACGCGCAAGATCCAAGGCCATGAACATGCTGTCAGATCGACCTGGAGAACTTCTGGGTTACCCAGAAAAGGGAAAGTCATGGTCGGTCAACTATGTTTGACCAGCCATAACTTTCGATCTGTTCATGTTCTGACTTTGATTCAAGTTTCAGATCTAAGATCTCATAGCATACTACAAGATCAAGGCTTTAAACAACAAAAACATATAGCATAGAAAGATCTATAGGGTATGACATTCGTTGTCAGACGACTTTTTAAAAATTTTCCAGATTTTATAAAATGTCAAATCCGAGCCTCTAGATGTTATGGATCTACCATCTAGCAACTCAGATCATCTTTATACACCTTATATAACATGTTTAACAAAAAAAATCTAACATCTAACAACAGATTTTTGGCCAGATTTCAAGCTAGGGTTTTATACCTTCTATGAACGATTTTGATTTATGGCTTCTGATTTGGTTAGTGGATTTCGTGGGGCTGGTCTTGGGGACTGATCTAGCAAAATTTTTCGGAGGTGTGGAGCTTGGGAGAGATGAGTTGAGTGTTGGAAAAAAAATAAGCAAAAATATGGCTTTCTCTCTCTCTTAATCTATATATACAAGTCTAGATGCATGTAATGGCTGAGCTAGCTTGGTTTGCTGGCATTTTAAGTCACATGGAGTAGTTGCATTAGGTCACCAACTCCCATCTAATGTCAAAACCTATACTAGCTTCAATAATGCAACTAAGGGTAAAAAGGTCTTTTGTATTTTCCATTTAATGGCATTCTTGTCATACTTGCAAACCCTTAGGGTTTAACCCTAAGGTTTAGCACAAATCAATTGTAGGATTTCCAATTTAGGATTTGCACAAAAATAAAATTAAATAAATTTTAGTTTCTAAAATTTTGAAATTAGGGTTTCCTAATTATGTTTAATTTTCTAATTACACTATACATGAACATTAGGGTTTAACATCATTAATTATAATTAACATTACTAAATAATCAATTAGGGTTTATACTTTTGGTAATTAGGTTACCAAATTATAATTAGGGTTTTCAATTACTAAATTAGGGTTCTAGTTTAGTAATAAGGGTTTAACAATTTAGAATTTTCATAATTAACAATTGTAATTCTAATACTTGTTAATTAATCACATTAACACAATCACCAATCAATCTTGAACTCTAATTCAGATTTTAAATTAGGGTTTAGCATTTAAAATTAGGGTTTTTTAAAAATTATTTAGGGTTTCTAGATTTTAATTAGGGTTTACCTAATTAATCATTTAATACACAACATAAAACATATAACACAGTTATGTAACAGTCTTAAACTCACAATTGATTTTCAAATTAGGGTTTTCCCCAGTAAAACTAGGGTTTAACCAATTAATATTAGGGTTTTAAAATTATACACCATAATTGACCAACCATTATCAATACGTACATACAGTACATATTTATAGCACTGAAAAATCAAAATATAATATTATTATATTATTATTCTTATTCCTTGATCAAATTCCAAAATTAGGGTTTGGATTCCATATCTAATTTATTCTCCCATATTTAACCTTAATAATTAAGATAAAATAATTAACTTAATAATCTGTACTAAAATTCATATAATAAAATAATTATTATAAGTATTCTAAAAATCCTTTCATATATTATTTTCATGGAAAATAATTAATAAAAACATTTCTACCTTAAAATTAATTATTATAAGAATATAATTTATAATAATCAAAAATTCTAAAATAAAATTATTTGTAAATATTCATGTAATAAATATATTTTTATTTACCACATAAATACATATGCACATTATCTTGTACAAATCCTCATCCTTAAAAAAAATAAAAAAAAATTTATACGCAAAATTTCTGATTTATTTATATAGAAAATATCGGGTTGTTACATTCTCCCTTATAAAGATTCCGTCCCCGGAATCACCGTTTTAAAACCTATACATACCAGGGTACATAGCATACATAATCATTGCAAGTAGATCTCGATCATAATTTGATCGAACTGATCTTTAACTATTCACATCAATCTTGTCTTTCGGATTAAACAGAAATTTGATTTCTAAAAGAACTCAAATTCCTCCTTCAAAATTTCTTTATAAAATAATTTACTATATATAGGGAAAATCATGTATAATAAAATAAAAGTTATACGAATAATACCTGGAATTCTATTGTCAGCTGCCATCGTGTCCTGGACAGTCATATTGTAGACCCTTGCCGTTGATTTTGTTGGCTTGTTTGACGAAGTCGGTCCTGTAATTGCTAAAGTCCCGTTGCCAGTGCCCGTGTTCACACTTCCTGCCTCCGTCCTCCTCTTCGGACAATCCCTCACCTTGTGCTCAGTCGATCCGCACAGAAAACATCCACTATTCATCCTAGGATTGGGGCAGTTGTGAGAGATATGGCCCTCCTGCCCGCACTTATAGCAAACGAATTTTCCCTTCAGACATTTCCCAAGTCTTACATTGTATCGCTGGCTTCTTAACACCTTCTTGTTTCACCTGCACACTTCTAAAGTTGTTCACCTTTCTCTTGCTATCTCCACTTCTGCTCCCACTATTAATTCCTACCTTTTCAGCTCCTTCGGTCTTACCCTTATTCTTCTTCTCCTTGTTGTAAAATCTCATGGCCTCACTTCCCTCCTCAGCTATAACCGTTTTCTCCATGAGTGCTGCAAATGTAGGGATCTGCAACACTGCCACCTTGTTGTAGAGCCAGGGTTTTAATCCCAGCTCAAACCTTCTCGTTTTTCTAGCCTCCGTATCAACTTGATGCGGGGCAAACCTAGCTAACTCATTAAATTTTGCGCGTATTCTGACACCGTCATGTTTTCCTGCTTCAACTCTAAAAATTTTACCTCCATCCTAGCCTGCATACTAGGTGAAAAATAGTTTTCGAAAAACAAAGTTTTGAACCTTTCCCAAGTTATCACACCTTCTCCTGCCCTTGCCTGATTCGCTTCCCACCAAAAGTTTGCCTCCCCCTTCATCATGTAGGTGGCAAAAGCGGTCTTTTGCCCCTCAGCTACCCTAGCTATCACAAACGCCTTTTCAATCTCCTTAACCCATGTCTGGGCTTCTACATGGTCAGTTGTACCTTTAAATTCCGGCAGTCCTACAGCCTTCAAGTCTTTGAAGTTCGCCAAGCAGTTATCCGACTGATTTCCAGCGACTGGTATCCTTTATTGCATAGCTTGTGCTCCCATGTTTGCAAAGTATTGCATTGGGTCTGCTTGTTGTTGTCCCTCAACGTTGTTGACAGATTCTTCTGCCCTTTGGTTTCGAGTTCGACGTCTTAGCGGCATTATCTGGTTAAATAAAATCATAAATTTAACTTACATTCTATACCTTATTGCATAAGATGAGTATATCAAACTTGTTTCATTACTCAAACATAGGTTCATATTCATTTAGCGAATATTTTATATAACATAGCACATAATGTTTTAAACATCAGTTATCCCTTTATGACCACAAAAGTCAGGATTTACAGTCTTGACTAACACAAAAGTTGGGAACATTACATTACACAGACATACTTATCATATATAATACATTAAACACACCTACACAACAGAACATATACTACCTATTTATTACACCTTTTCCTTGGACAACTTTTCGCCTGATGACCTTCTATCCCACAGATAAAACATGCTCCTGGTTTGTAGTCGGGACAATACAGAGTAGTATGTCCTTCATAACCGCACATATAACATATTCTTTTTCCTTTCTTCTTATCGAATTTTCCTAAGTCATGGTCTTCTATCTTTCTTTTCCCCTTCTTGCTCGAAGCTGCACACGATGTGTTGCTTGTGGCTCTCATCTGATCAATTTGGATTTTAAGCTTATCTTGTTCTTCCATTCTTTCTATTAACGCCTGACGCAGTTAATTATTTAACAGCTTTTCTATTTTTCACAACCTTTCCAGAGAAGAAACCTTGTTCCTCAGATCCTGCACCTCCGTTGATGCTTGATCAGCTTTAACTTTAGCGTCTGAATCACTATCTGTCAGTTCTACCATCTCTAGATTCGGTATTACGTTTTTTACAATAACCACATCGTCTGAGTTGTTTTCATCGTGAGCCTCTATTTCAGCTATTGGCTTCGATATGAGCTCGGGTGTATAGATTTGATCCTTATTCATGCTATAAGCATATAACAAGCCTTTTCCACCAGACATCTACACACATAAATTATGCTGATTAGCATATAGAATATACGCACAACAATTAAGAGTTTTATATAAGTTATCTTTTATTTTGTTTGACGAAGAATTTATTCAATTCATCTCTTTTTAAACTCTATATGAGTTATTTGTATTTTCAATGTTTCTCTCTGTTCTAAGGTTATAGCCTAAAGTCTAACCCACCTAAGGTTTTTAACCCTAAGCTCTGATACCAACCTATGACGCCCCCAAATTCGGATACTTGAAACCCGAACTCGGTGCTTCACGATACCATTTCTATGAGCGGAATAATACTAATAATAATAACAATAATATAAATGTCAAACTTAATTTACATAATTATCAGAGTCTAGCTCCCAAGTACGTAACCTTTAATACATTTCTTACATAACATGATAGATAATATATATCATTGTCTTAACAATATTAAACTATTACATAAACTACCACAAATCTTATTTGGTTAGCTTTCCTTTTCCTTTGTTTCTGCATGAGCCTTCTGGTTCTTCACACTTAACTGAAAACATTTAAATTAAGCAAGGACGAGCATTTGAGTGTCCAGCAAGTATTAACAATTATATATATATAAGCTGAATTTAAATATTTTCTTTATACTATCCTTCTACAACAAATCAATAGTTGTGAAGTAATCTGAATCGATAATAATAACATAACAACCCTCTTTCAAATTTTTGAAACTACGTAATGACTATAAATAGGGTTAAGGTGACATACTATGAACATTATTTTCATTTTTGAAAAGGTTAAACAGAACTTCATCTGTAAACCGTTATAACTTACGGGCACGGGGGTGATCAGCCCGTTGTACCCTGTATTGATCAATACTACATGCAAGAACGAGGGTATCGTTCACTCTGTCCACCTTGGGTGCATAAAATTTTTTTCCGTGTATGGGATGTTCATACTTGTCGGGGTTCCAAACCAAAGGTTTTATCTTGTTCAACAATAATCTATAATTCAACATATATATATATATATATATATATATATATATATATATATATATATATATATATATATATATACGGGTAATTAACAAAGGTGCATCAATATGTGATTAAATACAATGATTATCCAAGTGGGGACACTTGTATAACCATTTATAGAAATTAACAAACAGAATATATATCTGAATTACCATACAATAACATGTTGATAATCAATGAGCGTATATAATATATATAACAATAGGGTTAATAATATGTATAGTAATAATATAATTCTGAAACATTCTTACTCATGTCCATTGCATAAAGAAAATGCAAAGGTCAGATACTTGCCTGTTGCGCTGCTTATAATTTGCAACTTAGTTCTATCTTTTATATCACGACCTATCATTAATCAGATCATTTTACTGATTAGAATAATATATCTCAACACATAGCACTGTTTATTGCAGTCAGCACATACCCTAATCACAATGGCACATATATTTATCAACTATTGAATCACAAATAAACACATATCTAATCAAATTATCTAAGTTCAGATCAATTTCTGAAATATGTCGGTCTACCAACAGCTTTATCGGGTAATTATCGAGTCTAAGACTCTATCCTGTAACTTAATATCAGTCATATTATTTTTAAATGACTTATAAATAATTTTTAATTATAATTTATCATGAATTTTTAAACATCGGAATCATTATTAAATGATTTAAATATTAAACAATTCTATTATCATTAATATTTAATTAATATTAAACTATTAATGAAATCGTTTCCAAAATATTAAAGTTATTTATAATAACTCAAAATATTTTTAAAGTATTAATATTATCCTTAAATGATTTTTAAAATCATTCTTAAATAATTACCAGTAATATTAAAGTATTAATATTTTATTTATCAAAATATTAAAAGTCATTAATTATAACTTAAAATATTTTTAATTCATTTATATCCTTTTTAAATAATTTTTAAATTAATAAAACTATTTTTAAACTATTTATTTAATATAATTATTAAATAAATTTAATATCATTAATAATAAATTAATAATCATTAATATTAAATTATTAATGAAATTATTCTTTAAATATTAGAAGTTATATTTTATAACTTAAAATATCTTTAAACACTTTACTTTTATTTAAAATAATTTTTATAATGTTAAAATAATTTTTAAACTAAATTATTTAATATAATTATTAAATAACATTAATATCATTAATAATAATTAATTAATGAAATTTACCTTTAAATATTGAAAGTTACATTTTATAACTTAAAATATTTTTAAATATTTTATTATTATTTAAAATGATTTTTAATATAATAAAATCATTTTTAATTTATTTATTTAATTTATTTAGTAAATAACTTAATGATCATTAATATTAATTTATTAATGAAATTTATCACAAAATATTAAAAGTTATTCAAAATAACTTAAAATATTTTCTTATATCATAATATAATTTTAAATGATTTTTCAAGTATTAAAATTATTTTTAAATAATTTCTTTAATATTATAATTAAATAAACTAAATACCTTTAATATTTTAAAAATATTAAATATTTATGAAATATATTCAAAATAATTTAAAACTAATTTTCAGAATTTAAAATGATTTTTAATAATTTATTTTATAATTTTAATAATTAAAAACTATTCTTTTCTATTTATTTAATTAAAATAATTAATTTTCAGAATTTAAATTAATTAAAATCCACTGTCTGTCGCTAAAAGACCACCTATAGTGACAGAACTGTCGCTATAGGTGTTCTTCATGCAAACCAAGATATTTATACACAGTTTCGAGGGGCTTAGTTTGACCAAACTTTTTGATCAGATCTTGATGTTTCTGGGCAGGTTGTTAGTCAGATGTTGTAGTGCTAATACACGACTACAAGATACAACCACAAACCTGGACAAACAACACATAACAAAAGAGATCTGGAGCTATGAACAAGCTGTCAGAGTTGTTCTTCATTTCTGGGTTACCCAGAAATGAAGAACAGTTCGACTGCTCATATTTGGGCTTCCACAACTTGCTTTTTATGAAATGATTTCGTGATCTAAAGCTTGAAGGTTGTAAACCACATGTAGTACTACAGATCTATTACAAAACATTACCATAACAACAACACATAAAGCATATAAATGCCGGTCAAACTATGTCAGAGGCAGTGTTCATAGGTTTTCTGGGTTACCCAGAAAACCGATTTCAAGCTTGACCATGCTATTTTGACCGGCTACTACATTAAATATATACGTTATTTAGATGATCTGAAAGCTTTAAACTGAAGTCCATATACTCTGCTACCATTCTATTACCACAACAACAACAAATAAGCTAACACGCGCAAGATCCAAGGCCATGAATGTAAGACCCCGAATTTTATGAAATAAAAGTATTTAATTTTTCTTATAATTACAATTCAGTAAATGGTTAAATTGATAAAAAGTTAAAGTTATGGGTGAAATGTGAAAATTTTTCAAAATACACAAATGGTTATAAAATAATCATTGTTGTCGGGGAATATTCGTTTGGTCGTGGAATATTCTTTCTGTCGGGGAATATTCGTACGACGACGCAGCTATTTGTGGGCCCCATAACAGAATAACTGTCGGGTGAAGAAAACGACAAATTTAAGTTTTTACAAATAACGGCGTAGTTGTTACCGTTAACACTGTTGGAATACCCGGTGATTAAAATACAGTAATACGCGTTATTGCACAGTAGCACACGGTATTGCATAGTATTTTTGAAATTATTGATTCTTACGTAAGAAGGCACTACTCAATAATTGTTACAGTAATTACTGTTCAATATTTTATTTTATTGATTCAATAATTGCTACGTTGAAATTTTGTATTATTGTTGTTCAATAATTGTTGCTGCACAGTATTTTCTATTATCAGATCAATAATTCATATTATTTAAATAATATTATTAGATAGCATTATTGGCAATGACTAGAAAGTTCTGTCTAAGGAGAGGTTTGGTCATCTAATTGCGCGCTAGTAAGGAGAAATCCTTATTGGAAAGCCCCCTCTTTCCTGGGAACGGCCTGGTTGTCATAAATGTGATTCTGTAATATTATTTGTGAATAATTAATTATTGATTCATATGATAAGGAAATATTTATTTTATGTGGATATAAACGAGGGATATATTTTTGTGGTTAAAAATGAAGGAGTTAATGTTGAGGTTTTTATCCGTATTTTTGTCGGAATGGAGGTATAAAAAATCAGGATTTTTGAGATATTTTGCGGGGGTTATAATTTTTAATCCGACCGTTGGATCGTGGTAATTTTTAGATATGTTATACATATATAAGTTGAGTATATGCCCACAAATTTTGAACCGTTAAAAATGAACGTATGATTTGTTATGAATTTTAAGAGGTGACTGATTCAGAAATCAGGTTATAAATCATTTTTGGTGGAAAATTCTAGAATTGGTGGGCCCCACTTGTGGTTGGTGAAGAAATGTGCTGAATTATATTTCAAATGTGGTGGGTGGGAATAGTAGCAGGTAAAGCCATCAGGTTGCAGGTCAAACCTACCAAAATTTTCCTATAAATAGAGGGCTAAGTTAGAATGGAAAATCACACCAGAAACATAAGCTTTCTCTCTTTCTCTCTCTATATTATGAAGCATATTTTGTGAGTTTTTAGATACTTGATGAGTTGCTATTCATCAGTGCAAGTTTTCTTCAGCATCATATCCGATATCCAGTCAGAAGTACTGCTCTTTTGAGGTAAGGGATTGTAAGGGATAGTAAGGGATTGTAAGGGATAGTAAGGGATAGTAATGGATTTTAAGGGTTGTTATGATTTTCAGTTTCGTAATTTTTCTGATCTTCAAAAATTATGGAAAAATTTGAAATGATATTTTGATGAGTTTTATTGATTGTGTCCAAATATGGTGATTTTTGGATGTATAGATTAAGAGTTATGAATTTTACGGGAAAAGACTATTTTAAAAGTAACAGCTTATAATTCCTTATGGTTAACTCCAAAATTGATGAAATTTTTATTGGGAGTACATGTGTATGATAGAAGTATACTCTGTAAATTTCAGAATTTTTGGACAAAAGTATAATTTTTGATAAATGTCTAAATATTCGGTGGTTTTGGCCATATAAAAAATAGTAAATGAGTTTTAAAAATTCTGAGAAAAATATATGTTCAATATTGGACTATATTATGCTAAATCCCAGAAAAGAAATATTTTTGGAACTGATTTGATATTTTTCATGAAAATGGACTAGTTATGAATAAATGAATTAAATATGTTATGTGAAGTAAAAAAATTGGAAAATAGGATTTTATGGCTTGAGAATCCTATATGAGGTATATGCAGATTTTTGATGATGGTTTTGATTATTGGTGATAAAATCTTATGAGTTTAGTATTTTAGAATGATTAAATGCATTATTTAGTAAAGTGTAAACAATTTAAATAAATTGTTTATAAGCTTAAGAAATATTATTCTTTCAATATCATTATACCGAAATACTGGTATGGATTTTATTGTGGAATTTCTACCTTTTTGTGTCGAGTTTACTATTTATGAGTTACTATTCACGAGTTACTATTCATGAGTTACTATTCACGAGTTACTATTCACGATAAAAATTGGTTTCTTTTTCTAACCAAATTATAGTTGAGTTATGAATATTACTCTTGAGATTAAAACTAGATGTTGATCATATTATTTTTATTATTATATATAACGTTTTTATAACCCTAATGATGATATTTCTCTTTGACTTGAGTGTAAAGATGGGTAGATTTTTGGTATGATCATGACTATGGGTTATCGTTGGCCTGTAGTGCAAAGTTGAATTGTGACTGGTATGATCATGACCATTGAATTTATAATTGAATATCTTAAGCTTAAGTGCAAAGGTGAATTGATCAACATGGTTATAATTATTGTTTATATAAATTCTGAAATGATTATATATTTCTTTGAGATATGAATATATTTGGCCTGTAGTGCAAATATGAATTGTTGATGAATATCTTTGGCATGTAGTGCAAAGATGGCATGTTGATGAATATCTTTGGCCTGTAGTGCAAAGATGAACTGTTGTTGAATATCTTTGGCCCGTAGTGCAAATATGGTTTGTTGATGAATATCTTTGGCCCGTAGTGCAAAGATGGATTTGTTAGTATGATTATAAACAGGAATTGTGATTTGGTATAACCATGATCTTTGATGTTTCAGGTAAAGACAGGTGATGAAAATATTCTTCGTCCTGGGTGCGAAGAAAAATTTATAGTCACAATTATGATTATGAGTTATTCATATGATTGTGGAAAGGAACTGTTGAGTGATGTTACATGGATAAAATATTGTTGGTGGATTTTTAACATGGAGAAGATAATAGACTTTATAGTCTATTTGACTCTTCTAATGGATTGCTCATTCCGCTGTAACTATGGTTGAAATTTTTATCATTTACCATATGTTCTAATCTCTGATTTATTATTGATGAAGGCTATTGATAATTTAATTATCTTTAGTCATGATATTCTTTACTGAGCTAGTTGTGCTCACCCTTTTGCTTCACAATTCCTTTCAGGTAATAAGAGTGTAGCTGGGTCGAGCGAGGGTAACGGGGAAATAGAACGGTGGTCTCTAGCTGTGGATGTTCTCCCGAAGCAGTATAGAAAAGTTCATTTAGTAGTTATATTTGGTGAATCCAATAGGGTAAGGTGTACCCAACGTTGGAAGGGTGGTTTGCCACTATCATACAAGATGTCTAACGACATACAACCTCGTGTCATCATAAGACAGGGATGTGCTCATCCACTTGCTGAGTATATATACGAGCACTACCTATATAATCTTGGTGTTTGTTTGAAGTATAATTCTCAATTAGAGATAGTAGAGATAATGATATGTCAAGAGAAGACTCACCATTGGGAAGAATATGATAGTAATCTTCTCGTTTTTCTTTGGGGTCTATTGGGTCAACCAAAGATAATTCTGTGGCCATATGATATCTATCATAACCTAGACGCATGGCCTCCCATGTACGAAAGTTTCCTTAAGCACTTCCCAAAGATTCTAATTTCTAAAACAGTTTTTGACTATACCTTTATGTAAGGTGTCATTGTGAGGCGATGTCCACGATTGGAACATGAGTCACATTTGGTATATATTTGTATCCAAACTCACAACATATGTGTTGTTGTATTTTGCACGACAATTGTTGTAATAAAGTTACAGTTGTTTTCTGTACCATGTATTTGGCGACTCAGAATAGGTTGGATGGAATGGACCTATTTTGGGGTCGTTACAATGAACATGCTGTCAGACCGACCTGGAGAACTTCTGGGTTACCCAGAAAAGGGAAAGTCATGGTCGGTCAACTATATTTGACCAGCCATAACTTTCGATCTGTTCATGTTCTGACTTTGATTCAAGTTTCAGATCCAAGATCTTATACCATACCACAAGGTCAAGGCTTTAAACAACAAAAACATATAACATAGAAAGATCTATAGGGCATGACATTCGTTGTCAGATGACTTTTTAAAAATTTTCCAGATTTTATAAAATGCCAAATCCGAGCCTCTAGATGTTATGGATCTAACATCTAGCAACTCAGATCATCTTTATACACCTTATATAACATGTTTAACAAAAAAAATCTAACATCTAACAACAGATTTTTGTCCAGATTTCAAGCTAGGGTTTTATACCTTCTATGAATGATTTTGATTTCTGGCTTCTGATTTGGTTAGTGAATTTCGTGGGGCTGGTCTTGGGGACTGATCTAGCAAAATTT
Organism: Panax notoginseng; assembly: GCA_016801055.1. Lineage (NCBI taxonomy): Eukaryota > Viridiplantae > Streptophyta > Magnoliopsida > Apiales > Araliaceae > Panax > Panax notoginseng. The sequence goes on from CM029014.1 coordinate 192,036,259, forward strand.
TTCGGAGGTGTGGAGCTTGGGAGAGATGAATTGAGTGTTGGAACAAAAATAAGCAAAAATATGGCTTTCTCTCTCTCTCTTAATCTATATATACAAGTCTAGATGCATGTAATGGCTGAGCTAGCTTGGTTTGCTGGCATTTTAAGTCACATGGAGTAGTTGCATTTTAAGTCACATGGAGTAGTTGCATTAGGTCACCAACTCCCATCTAATGTCAAAACCTATACTAGCTTCAATAATGCAATTAAGGGTAAAAAGGTCTTTTCTATTTTCCATTTAATGGCATTCTTGTCATACTTGCAAACCCTTAGGGTTTAACCCTAAGGTTTAGCACAAATCAATTGTAGAATTTCCAATTTAGAATTTGCACAAAAATAAAATTAAATAAATTTTAGTTTCTAAAATTTTGAAATTAGGGTTTCCTAATTATGTTTAATTTTCTAATTACACTATACATGAACATTAAGGTTTAACATCATTAATTATAATTAACATTACTAAATAATTAATTAGGATTTATACTTTTGGTAATTAGGGTTACCAAATTACAATTAGGATTTTCAATTACTAAATTAGGGTTCTAGTTTAGTAATGAGGGTTTAACAATTTAGGGTTTTCATAATTAACAATTGTAATTCTAATACTTGTTAATTAATCACATTAACACAATCACCAATCAATCTTGAACTCTAATTCAGATTTCAAATTAGGGTTTAGCATTTAAAATTAGGATTTTTAATAACTTAGGATTTTCTAAAAATTATTTAGGGTTTCTAGATTTTAATTAGGGTTTACCTAATTAATCATTTAATACACAACATAAAACATATAACACAGTTATGTAACAGTCTTAAACTCACAATTGATTTTTAAATTAGGGTTTTCCCCAGTAAAACTAGGGTTTAACCAATTAATATTAGGGTTTTGAAATTATACACCATAATTGACCAACCATTATCAATACGTACATACAGTATATATTTATAGCACTGAAAAATTAAAATAGAATATTATTATATTATTATTCTCATTCCTTAATCAAATTTCAAAATTAGGGTTTGGATTCCATATCTGATTTATTCTCCCATATTTAACCTTAATAATTAAGGTAAAATAATAAACTTAATAATCTGTACTAAAATTCATATAATAAAATAATTATTATAAGTATTCTAAAAATCATTTCATATATTATTTTCATAAAAAATAATTAATAAAAATATTTCTACCTTAAAATTAATTATTATAAGAATATAGTTTATAATAATCAAAAATTCTAAAATAAAATTATTTGTAAATATTCATGTAATAAATATATTTTTATTTACCACATAAATGCATATACACATTATCTTGTACAAATTCCCATCCTTAAAATATAAAAAAAAAATTATATGCAAAATTTCTAATTTATTTAAATAGAAAATATCGGGTTGTTACAATTAAACTCCATATTTCAAAGCCAATCCAATTGGCTTTTAACTTGTTTTCAGAAAAGTTGAACAAAATGGATGCAAGTGAAAAAGTTGAACGTAATTTAGACCATTTTCAAAAAATTCTTCGTATGAATGTGTTTGAACGATTCATTCAAAAAATTATGGTTGAATTAGTAAGAAGTAGTGATGAATGATATTTTTACCTACCTACCCTCATAGAAAATTGAAAATTACATTTAATATTCATTTTTTTTACTATTGTAAACAAATTCTATTGTTCACAAATTATTTTTTATTTTTTTTTCTTTAACAAATTGACCAATAATCAATTTAATGAATGTTGTTGTAGTCTTTTGTTTTGTATTTTGGTTTTATGAACTAATAGAATATTATTAAAAAAATTTATTATTTATTCATATAATTATATTACTAATATTATAAAGATTATTCACAAGTTTATATTTCATTTTTCTTAAATAAAATTATTTATTTATAATTACATAAAAAATTTATTTAAAATAGTTGAGAAGGTTAAAATAAGGAAATATATGTATTCACATATTTTCGACAGATAATTATCAAACACACACATCATTTTATTCTATATTCAAAACTTTTATTTCATTCAACTCATTCAAATTCTCTTAAATATTTAAAAATTTTTATTCAATTTTATCAAACAACATCTTATATCGATCTACTTACACTATTAGTTCTACAAACGAAGTGACTTTTGGTTAAAGTTGACATTAATATTCCATAGGCACTACTTCTTAATACTTTTTAACAACTCCATATCTAATTTGGTAAAAAGATAAAAATTATTTAATACTTCTTCCGTCCCAAGATAAAAGTCTTGGTGGACTTTTCACGCATATTAAGAAGAGGAATGAAATGACAAAATTACCTATAATAATATGTCATTAATTATTTTCAATGTAGGTGAGAGAGTGACTTTCTAGCTATTCAATTCAAAATATTCTCTCTCCATACTTATTAAATATTGGGAGAGAATTAGAATAAGAAAAGTCTAAGATATTTAATGCTACGTGCATAATAGGAAAAAATGTGTAAAAGTTTAATTATTAAAGAAAAGTGAACATTTAGCATGAGATTACCCAAAATAGTAATAAAGACTTTTATCACGTGACGGAGGGAGTAATATTTTCTTTGCCTCTTGTTGTCTCTTAATCGGTAAGAGAAAAATATAAATCTAAATCATTAAAAATTACCTGAAAAATTTAAAATTGTGAAGCTTTTATAAATATTGTACTCCCCACCGTTCTAATTTTTAAGATCATTATTGAATTTTGAAAAGTCAATTTGAGATATTTTTAAATTTAAAAGTCATTCAGATGTTTTATACTTTTTAGTTAATAAACAACTTTTTAAGTTTAAATGTTATTTCACTCATATGATCTAATTTATAAGATATACTAACTATTCAGATTTTAATTATTTAATTTTTTCAAACACCAATTGAAATTTATTTTTAGAATTCCAAATTGTAAAAGTACAAGTTCTTAAAAAAAACATAAAAAAGAAAAAAAAAATGGGAAAAAAGATGATCAATAGTTCAATAATTAGCCGGCAGTGTCCTCGACGCCCGCATAGGGTGCGAGTGCATTTATCAAAACACACGAAAATCGCACCCATCCAGTCTCTATCATCCCTCATACAAGTAACTGAAGAAAGCCGCAATACTCGCAGACCCGCCCTTCTTCTATTTCTCGCTCTAATATCTCTGAAAACTTTCTAATTTTCTCTCTCCTATCTGTAATCTATCTGTTTACTTCAGGAGTTCCGCCTCCGCCATTTGTGCTAAATCTCAATCTCTCTCTAATTTGCTTTCGTAATTAATTTTTCTGGTACCAATGTCGACGTTTAATGTACAGACGGGAATGTCGATGCTGAAATCGGAAGCCTATCGGTTCTCCGATCGACTTTCGTCGGCGAAGAACGTTTCCGGTGACTTTTACGATTTAGGAAGCCTGAAACAATCCATTCGGAAAGAAATACTCACTGTTAAATCGGTGAAGATCGCTGAGCAGAATCAAGAAGCTAACATTTCATCGCCTAATGGCCCCTTGACTTCTGTAAGAATACGTATATATACGTGTATATATGTGTGTATTTGTTTGAAAATTTGAACCAATATATTCTGTTTTAACAAAAAAAAGTGTTATTGAATGAGTTTTGCATAGATTAGACTCTGGAGTGGTAGGAACTAGGAGTCTAGGACAGAGCTCTGGTATTTGTTCTTTGCTAAATGTGAAGGTTTCAGCCTTTCGGGATTACTTGCCTTTAGTATAGTTTGGATAATGAATTACTTTTTAAAGTTGTAGGAATTCAAGATGATATATGATTGATTAAAATTGAATAGGCTATAAAAAGGAAAAAATATTTTGTGGTTATTACTCAACTATTGGAAGTAAATTACTCCCTATAATCCACAAAAAGAGTTCTATTCACCAATTGTTTTTTGATTCTCAAAAAAACTATATTTTTTAATTTTTTTTAATTGAAAGTAGTATAAATTGGCATAATATCCTAAGTTTGCCAGCATAATTTCATTATCACGTCTCCACTACTAAATTAACAAATTATTATTTTTAGGTGTAGCATGGAATTAAAATACTTCTTTGATAGTTGCAATTTTTATTGCAAATGGGACAGTTGTTGGGGTACGTAGGGAGTAGTAATCTTCTAAATAATTTTGGAAGTATTGATTTTTACTGAAATGTGAATGCTGTGATTATTTTGGGAAGAAGGGGAATGATTTGAAAGTAAAAAAAATTTAATTACTCTGTTTTTTTTTGCCAGTAAGTAAATGACTACATAACGTGTAAAATGTTTGATTCTGAATAACATTCGAGAAGCATTTTTCCTAGTTAAATGAGTACTTATCAGTTAATACAAACTCCAGTGTATCTTTGTGCAAGAGGGAAAGTTTATCCTTTATGGTGCCTTGAAGTATGAAGAATATGGGATTATACTGGCAGAATCCAAACTTGCAATATGACATTAGCTTTTCTTATAAAGTTGATATGCTCTTTCTATAACAGGAACTTGACAAATGTGTTAATATCTCCATGTTACGTCGTATAAAATATAGAAGTAATATTTGGCACGTCATAGAAACATAGAAATCCAAGGCTCAATTTATAGTTATACCAAGAAAAGATTAGAAGCGAAGGTAGCAACCAGGAAACTTAAGCGCAGGAGAACCTGGGGGACTGGGGGATAACCTTGTAGTTGGGTCTATCGTCAATTTTCATAAGAAGGTTCATCTGTATAAAGTGAAATTAATAAATCTTATCTAAGAAAATAGAAATAAAGTGAGACTAATAAAGTATGCAAGCGATGTACATAGATTGCAGCTGACATCTTGGTGCTCTTTTTAATAGTTTATCTGTGAAGAAGCGTCTCTAGAGGCTAAAAATTATGCCTTATACTTTAATGGCTGGATCATGATGTTGAATTTGACTTTTTGATGTACGTTTGTGTATATATTCCCTTTACAATGATATTTTAGGTTTGAAGATTGTATAATTATTACAAACAAATGAACAATTGATGATTTTCTTGCAATAGAAGTTTTTGTCTTTCAATATCAATGCTAGTTGATATGAAGTACAAAAAATAACTAAAATTGATTTGGGTGTTTATGAAGATTTAGAGGCGATACAATGTTAGGGAAGAGCATCATTTTTTAGAAAGATTTATATATATATATATATATATATATATATATATATATGATGGGACTCATATGTAATGTTATATGCGTGACCATTGGTGGACCCACGCTTGGTCATGTGGGGTTCGTCCAATCCTAACCCCTGACCCCGTATACTGATCGAACTGAATGTCTAACCTTTCCTCATTTGAAGATAGACTAATACTTAACACCTCCTGCTTTCGTAGAGATATTTTCTTCTCTGGCCGTCGGGGACCATATATCGATGAATAACCGTGAAGTTCGACAATCTTTTGAGGGACAGGAGTCGACTGACTGACAAGTAACTGACAGAAGGGGGAAAAAAGGAGTGAAACCGTTCGACGGAGTTGAAAAGGACTTTGCTAATCATAATAAGGTTGGTCTCACTTTTGTCCGGGGACTCGAATGATGAGATTGCTGATGCCGACCACCCCACTTTAATAGTAGGAGAAAGGAAAGGGCTCGATCCATGGAGTCCGTCATCGGATCTCCCCATTGACAGATAAAGTTGCAGTTCTAAATCTGAAATCCGCCTTTTATCCAAACTCCAAGCCTAAAAAAGTGACCAATTAAATGATCAATGTTGTGACCTGTAACCAAAATAACCAACAGATCTAGCTCCCTACAAATTGGGTCATCTTAACTTGGTGTTTAACAATGTCAAATAGATTTATGAATTATGGCAATCTTTCAATATGAAATGGACAACTGGTAAACTTACACTGTGTGTGCCTACAATCAATTTTGAATATGGAATTTATTATTTAGAGAATTTTAGCATGGTAATAACATGATATCTACTTTTTTGGCACCTTTTGACTAACACGAGGTCCACTTTCCTTGTATGAAATTCTGTGAAAAGAAAACTAGTAAACTACCTATTATGATCTGTGTTATGTTATCCATAACATAATTTTCTTCTCCCCCTTCTATCTCTGTGTGGGTGTGCTTTAGTTAATGTTTGTGTCATTATTTTATCTCTATCTTAAGATTTGTTTTTTATTTGTTCATTTTTTGGTTTTGTTTTTCTATAAGTTGCTATTTTTAGATTTTGCTGCCCCTTTTATTTAATTCCATAATTCTTGTTCAGGACAAGCTGAACTCTTCTTTTGAGCTTCTGAATAGTAATTATACTCAGGGCCAGGCACAGATTACTTCGGATATTCCAAGAAAAACAAAGATAGTGTGTACAATTGGTCCTTCTACAAGCTCACGGGAAATGATATGGAAGCTGGCTGAAACAGGAATGAATGTGGCACGTTTAAATATGTCCCATGGAGACCATGCTTCACACCAGAAAACCATTGACCTTGTTAAAGAGTACAATGCTCAATTCGAAGAAAAGGTTGTCGCCATCATGTTAGACACAAAGGTATGTTGTCAGTTCTTCACTGGCATTTTCTTTCTGTTCTGGTTTTTTTGTATGTATTCTATTTTTAGCATAACAGATGGCATTAGCACACCATTTGAAATGAGTTTAATTAGATATTAAAACTAATTATTTCAGTTTTTCACTTCAGATAATATTAAAAATTCTTTAATACCTCAACAAACCTTTCATTTCGGAGTTGAGTAGATTGTAGGAAATGTCTTCAATCGAAGAATGTGAAACTTCATTCAGACTTGTAAATTGTAAATGCTAATGGTGGCAGTATCTTTTATGTGTGCAAACATTATGGTGCTGTAAGTCTGTAACTATTACTATTATCTCTCACCTCTCATTTGTAAGCTTTGTTCACCTAAAGTGCATTTTTATATTTTTTCTAAATGCAAGGCACCACAGTTATTTCAGTATTTTGTAACAGTAAACTTCTACGTACTTGAGATATTGAGGTACTGTACTTATTTTCCATTGGCATTCTGAAAGTAGTTACAGTATATGAGCCACTAAGCTACAGGCTGAGGCCACATAATTGTATAGCTGCTCTATGCTGACACTGCACATGAGCTAACGTAGAATCACTAAAACCTCTACAAAAAAGGAGTCATCTGTCGCACTTCTGGTACATAGTTGGCGTGTTCATAACTTGGAAATAAGATTCTTACTACGGACAAGTGGACCGTTGGTGACACTTTCTTGCCACTTGGCAATAGATAACTAACAAATGCTGGTAGCTGTATAAGTAGTTTTTACTCTACTTGCACCACTTTCCTTCTGCATTTATTTCTTATTTCTTCAACAACGTATCTTGAAAATTTGAATAATATGTGTGATCACCTTCATTCAGGGACCTGAGGTTAGAAGTGGAGATGTGCCTCAACCAATCCTTCTTAAGGAGGGACAAGAGTTCAATTTCACTATTACAAGAGGAGTCTGCACTGCAAACACTGTTAGTGTAAATTATGACGACTTTGTGAATGATGTGGAGGTTGGGGACATAGTCCTAGTTGATGGTAAGTAAGAATATATCACAGGGACGTTTGTGTAAACTAGGGGGAATAATCTTTGCCTGTTGATTCAATCTGTTGTCACTTCCTCACCAGTGCATTGCATCCTCTCTAAATTTATGTACATATAGTAAAATAGCTGATCGCAAATTTTCACTTGCAAGCAGAAGGCATTTTGTGCGTTAATGGGAACTTAGCCGCCCATAGCAATTCCAGTTTTTATTTTTTTCTTCCAAATGATTAAAGTTATAAGATGATGATTAGATATGTTCCAAATGTTCTGAGAGCATACAGTTTTATAAATTATAAATTCTTGTAGATTCAGATTGACTTTTGGGTTTATGTTTCTGTCATTTTATTTGCTGGATCTACAGTCATTTTCAATTGTATGAGCATTAAGATTATGAGCTTTAACTCCAATTTTGAGTTGAAATGACTAATTGAACCGAATACTCGTAGAAACTGAGCTACTCTCAAGGGTGCTTCTCCCAAGGGGAAAATAATGTTGTTTTACTGCATTTTTCCTGAATTATATTCTAAACTAGGTGAGGTCTAGCATCATCTTGATAAGTATTATTGCTCCCCTGCATTAACAGACATACTTGCATCTCAAAAGAGAGAAATAAGGGAAATTATGTATTTTGAAGAAATGCCTTTCAAACCACTTAACACAAGCGAAAGTAACTATATTACACACCTACACATCTCAAGTTGGACTTTAAATTTGGAGATAATAAGTATTTCTTTGTGCTAGGTGGAATGATGTCCTTAGCTGTGAAATCAAAGACAAAGGACATAGTGAACTGTGAGGTTATCGATGGTGGAGAGTTAAAATCAAGACGACATTTAAATGTGCGCGGAAAAAGTGCAACTTTACCCTCAATAACAGGTTTGCATTTTTATGATGTCCTTTTCATGTTTAGTCATGTACGTCAGTTGTGTGTTTTGTTTTCTTATTTAGAATATTTAATATCCAAACTTTTGGCTGCTGACTGCTGTTAATGCTACTATAGACAAAGACTGGGAAGATATCAAGTTTGGAGTGGACAGCCAAATTGATTTTTATGCTGTTTCATTCGTGAAAGACGCTAAGGTGGTACATGAGTTGAAAGATTATCTCAAAAGTAAAATCTTCAATCTCCATCTTTTTATTACTGAAATCTTTCCTCGTCAACTAGTCTTTATGGTATAATTTCTGCAATTATAAACCTCATCTGCAGGCTGCAATGCTAATATTCAAGTGATTGTAAAAATTGAGAGTGCGGACTCTATACCAAATCTTCATTCTATAATCGCTGCATGTGACGGGGTTAGCTTTGCTATTCATAACTAGTTTTTTCTGTTTATGCTTTATCGTCTTACTTTATGGCTTTTGCTAAAATGTGACATCTTTTTCTGAAGGGGAAAATGGTAATAAATGAATAAAAAAGAGTTAAGAGGGAATACAAAATTCATTTTCAAGTGTAATATTTAAGATTTTTTTTATTAATAAGTAAATATTTAAGATTTTTTGCGCCAAATGAAAGGAACTTTTTTAATAGAGATATTTGTAAGCTCTACCAGAGAAAGCTAACTTGAAATAAACTAAGAAATATTTAACAAGAATATACTTCTCACAAACTTAAGCGCTCCTAAAGGCCAACAATGTCAATTGCTTTGTCTTGCTGAGTTGCTGGCAGTGGGAAATATTCAGAAACATTTCATTGGAGGTCATATTTGTTACCTGATTGGGATTTGTTGTTGCATAGCCGGGTGGTTTATCAGGGTTTTATTACTTTTAAATTATTGATTCCATATAATTACTGTAGTCTGATAAAGCAGTGTCCTGATCAACCTTTAGTGATTACCTAAATTGGATATCTTAAGAAACTTCTAAAATTGTATTGCAAGATCTTTGTAGTATATTTTCAATATAAAATATATGACTCGTTCATTTCTGGAAGTCCGCATATTTTCTGTATCCTTCTTTATACCATAACCTGTCACATTTTCATGACCAACTGTTAAGAGCAATTTATTTTTCCAGAATATCTTTCTAAGGTTCTTTAATCGCTAATAGGCAATGGTGGCTCGTGGAGACCTTGGAGCTGAATTGCCAATTGAGGAAGTCCCTTTATTGCAGGTATAATAGACACCATTAAAATTATTTTTTTCATTTCACTCTCTTATTCTGCTTATAGGTTGCTAATTGTTTTAAATGGGTTTGTTTATGATCAGCTCAACTGTAGATGTCTTATTCTTATGTAACTAGTTACTCTAAGAGGTTAACTGTTACAAAATAGTTTCACAATCTATTTGATGGTATAACATTCCCCCTCTTGCGATACATAAATGCATGCATGGTTCATTGTTGGGCAAGATTACCAACTACCCTAAGTTCCCAAGACCTTCTGATACCAAATGAAGTTATTAGCTACTCCAAAAGTTCAAGCCTGCAGAGAATTGGAACGATTTGGGTTTTTAGTACTAGGAAGGATGGCAAGAGAATTTGGCGTTTTCCATGCTTTGCCATTCTTTAGGGCAGTTGGGAGAGATAAAAATGCTGGAGTTTTTTAGACGCAGCTATCTCAGATATTCAAAGAAATTGGAGGTTTCATTCATTAAGGACTTCAGTGGACCTTCTTAATCAAATAACTGCACCTTAGTTTTGTTGAATTGTACACTCATAATCGGAATGACAATTTATGAAATGCTATTATTCTTTATAGGAAGACATCATTCAAATGTGTCGAAGTGTGCAGAAACCAGTGATAGTAGCAACAAATATGCTGGAAAGCATGATTGATCACCCAACTCCAACAAGGGCAGAAGTATCTGACATTGCGATTGCGGTACGTGAAGGTGCTGATGCTGTCATGCTTTCAGGAGAAACTGCCCATGGAAAGTAAGTTATCTTTATTTACATTTGTTGCATAAAACCAATTCTTTGTTTTGTGAGTTTGTCCATGTTTGTAGTTATACTCTTCTTTAGTTGCCTTGAACAAAATCTCTTCATTGAGGATTCGTGTAGTTGTTTTTCATTTTAAAGTTTCAGTGTTTCTAATTGCCTGTTTATTATTGTTGGTTGTGGTTTTAGTTTTTCTTGATGCAATCAACATTCTTTCTTTAATAGATTCAGGAAGGTTACTCTTTTTTTTCCTTTTCCTTATCTAATTTCTCTATCGTATCCTGGAACAATTACCAATGATCATATAGAAGATCTTGAGTAAAAGTTAGCTTCTGGTGGAAGTCTGTATCCGGTTATATGGAGTATTGTGCTATGTGGTTTTGGGAAGCTGAAGATTATATGAATAGACACCAAGTTGTTCTGAAGAAGTTGAAGTTAGTATGGGTGAGGTGGAGCATGAGAAATTTGTACACATGGATGAGGAGCAAACCATGTGGTTTAAAGACTTGAACCACGCGTCTCCCAAGACCAGATTGATACCATATTAGACCATGCAATCATATGGCTATGGGCCTATGGCAATGAGGTCCTTAGCCTCTACTAGCTTGAGACGTGTCATTGGCCTGATTCAGAATAAATCTAACAGCACGTAGCTACTCGATACTATACTACATTCACAATTCTTCTTCTCTCACATCTAGCTGGTAGTGGTCATGGTACAATCCAACTTGGCACATATAGAGTTTGGCAGTCTAAATTTAACCCCTTTTTTGCGCTTGCCCCTTGAAATTCCTAGTTTTGGCAACAATATACCCAAGTAACAAGTTTCTCATATAAATTTGGTTTGCTCTCACATGTTTGTCTTTGAAGTCGGAGGAATAACCTGATAAATCAGACATGGGATTGCCATTTGAATTAAATGACATTATATTTTCCTACCTAGCGCAAATGTTTTTCTCGTGCGCTGAATTCATCTGGACAGCCCACCTCTGTATTTTCCCAAGGATAGAGGAAGAGAAAAAGGAAAAAAATTGAAAACAAGATGCCCTGATCAAGGGGCCTTATATACTAATCTTTTTTCAGAGTTTAAAGAACATTTTGCTGATATCATTTAATCACCTTTTATGCTAGAATTGATTGATTGAATTATTTTCATTTCTCAGTAACCTAATATTGATGTTTGTTGCTTCCACAGTTGATTTACCTGTCTGCATAATTTTGAAAATGATTCTAGGTATCCTCTGAAAGCTGTTAAAGTAATGCATAACGTAGCATTGAGAACCGAGTCAAGACTACTAAACAGAAATAGTACTGCAGGAAAATTAATTGCCTACAAGGTGCGTAAAGTCATGGTTTGTTCTTATTCCGGAAATTTTACTGGAAATGCTGTCGTGCATTGTACAACATCTGTATCTGCCATTTATTATGGTACACTTAATTAAGCTAAAACATGGATTCTCTAATGTGAAACTCTCCCACGTACTTCTTACTATCCTACAGAGATCCTTTTCCTATCTGATGACTTTGTTGACATTCTTTTGCAGAGCCATATGGGTGAAATGTTTGCTTTCCATGCCACCACAATGGCGAATACCCTAGCTACTCCAATGATTGTCTTTACGAGAACAGGCTCCATGGCTATACATTTAAGCCATTATCGACCCTTCTCAACAATCTTTGCCTTCACAAATGAGTAAGTACAGAAAATTGTATGACATGAAATATACATCCAATTTGATTATCTGGTCTTCGACTTTACTAGTTTGTGGTATGTGGATCATCTCTCTAGCAATATATATTACATTTTTACAGAACCTTGAGACTTTAAAATTGACATGCCATCCTACCAGTGTATTTGGAGAAATGTCTTATGTTTTCTCTCCCTGTGTCGCATATATACATATTTTATATAAACTACCTAATACTTCAAGGAATGAGCATGACTTATCACAAATTAACTTTTTCCTTACAACTCTATCTCTTGTCTCTCTTATTGGTATCTTTCCTCTATATCGTTCTCTCCATGTTTTTTTTTTCTCTTCTTTTTTGTCTGTCTCTACCAAAGTAGGTATGGGAAAGAACAGAAAGGTTGCTACTGAATCAAGATTGGGAGATCCTCTCTTCTCACCCAATTCAAGTTTACCTTCTATACTCACAAGGCCGGTAACACGACTTTTGACTGCGGCACATAACATTAGCCATGTATAAAGTTATAAGTCTTATAATCTAGTCATCATCTGACATTGCTTCTTGGTATTAGTAGTGGCTTCTAATTATTTGATGGTCTTATGATATTTCTCCTGAACAAATTCCTTTGCTATCTCATGCTGTTAACTTTCTCTTTCCAATCTTAATCAATCTGTCTGACCTACGATATGGAAACTGTTAAGAGTATAAATCTTGCCCCACATTGAATATCTTGAAAAAATATTCAACTCTTCTCGTTGCCAAAGTTGTAAATCTGGCATGGTATCAGACTGGGTCTGCTTGATGAAAACAGATATATAAAAGTTGTACTTTTATGCTTTTCAATCCCCGACATACAAAACACATTGATGGTTTGGCAGAGAAAGGGTTAAGCAGAGACTGATTCTCTATTGCGGTGTACTGCCCATATATATGGAGTTTTCAGATGATGCAGAGGAGACATTTTCTCGAGCTTTAAAGCTTTTACTGGTTAGTGATTTTTTTCCCATCCAAAACTTATTCCACTTAACATTTACTACATACTGATAAATTTTTTGTCTCTTTTGGCTTTAGAATAAGAATCTGTTGAAGGAAGCAGAGCATGTAACTCTCGTCCAGAGTGGAGCACAATCAATCTGGCGTCGAGAATCTACCCACCACATCCAAGTTCGTAAGGTCCAACGTGGTTGATGCTCACTGACATGGTAGTTCCTACAGAGCCATTTTTTTCTTTTTTTTGAGCAACTAATTGTTTAAATATAATCATTTTTCTTTTTCTTATTCTCCATTTGCTGTAATCTCATTATTTGTACTCATGGTTTATGAAGTTGGAGGAATTTATGAAGAACCAACCTGGCGTCACGCATCTACTGACTGCAGCTGAGTTCATCAGGTCCAAGGTGAACCAAGCTTTATAACGTGGTGGTTCCTATATACTCTTTTTTTGAGCAACCAACTTTTTTTATTAAAACATTTTTTTATATCATTTGCTGTAATCTCATTAATTTAACCCTTGGTTCTCATAGCTGGAGGAATTCTTTAGGGGGCAAGAAACTGTTTAAAATTAATGGGAAATTTTGTTATAGATGAACATTTGAAGCAGAGAACAGCAATATTCTGCTATGTTTTTTTGGTTGATCCACTGCAAAAACCTGTAGTCCAGTTCTTGTCTTTCGTATTCATTTCATCATTTCATCGAGGAAATGTATCATATCAAATCATATGGGAGATGAGCTGAAAAGCTGTATATAATGTTAGACATGCAGTAAAGTTGTAACTTGTAAGCTATCAACACATGCTAATTAGTACAAACAGATGATCTCTTGTACATATAAATGTGATGAAAACTTCATAGAGAATAAATTAACATAGTAAACAACTTAAAAGATGCACATTAGCTCCATGGGCATGGCCAATACAATAGAACACGCGAATAAAAAAGTAATGGTACAACATAAATACCTTAAATCAACACAACAATAATTACCAACAAAGATCTCAAAGATCTTAGGGATATACTTGCTTTACTGACCTATGTGTTCAAAAAACAGGATGGATTCTGATGACAATTCTGAACAGAATCTGTACAAAGTGTTCTTAGCAGCGACCAATGCTTGATCTTTATACATTAGGCTTCAAAGTCATCTTTCTCATTATTTGCTTTATACTTCCCTTCGAGCTTAATACTCTTGTACCACTTGGCGCAAAAAATGTAGGCGATTAAATCTAGACTTGTCAAGCCAGCTAAGAGGAAGTAAAACCTGTCAAGGTGACCGTGGTTAAGATTACCTGGGATCCATCCGGGCATGTGATCTTCAGTCGATATCTTCATAACCATTGTCACGATTAAGCTACTCACATAGTTCCCGAGTGAAATTGATGTCATGCAAAGTGCACTTCCTAAGCTCTTGAGTCCATCTGGTGTTTGTGCATTGAAAAACTCCAGTTGCCCTACATACATGAAAACTTCCGAAGCTCCTATGAGAGCTTACTGAGGTACTTGCCAGAAGATGCTCAAGGAGCTCAAGTTGCTGCAGTGTTTGCAATCTTTTGGAGCATATTTGAGTCTATAAAACTCTACTACTCCGGCTGCAATCATTGCCATCGCTGCTATTACAAGTCCGATTCCCATCCTTTGAAGCTCGGTGAGCCCCTTAGATTCCCTCTTTCTTAGTTTGCTCACAAGAGGACTGATAACTCGTCGGTACAGGAAAATGAAAGCTGCTACACTAAGGATGTCGAAACTAGACATGCTGGCTGGAGGGATTAGGAAATTTGAAAGCTTACTTGTCATAGCAGCGCCTTGCTCAACAAAGAGCGAGGCCATCTGTGTGAACACCACCGAATAAAGAATGGTGCATAGCCAAATTGGCAGTAGTCTCAGCATGCATTTTACCTCTTCAACCTCAGAAATGGGGCAGAGCGGCCATGGGTTGTGAACGCTACTCGTGAAATTCCGTGATGTAATGAATGCCGCTTTATCCAAAAAGCTGACATATAAAGAACACAAATTAGTAATCTATATTATTTAGGGGAGAGCGTGGGGGGATTTAGGTACCATCCACTCTCACAACCACATTATGCTAAAAGGGTTAAATACACTTCTCTTACTCAAAGTATCACTTCTTTCACACAAGTGACCATAATGTAAAAAAACATAGAACAACATCCTCCAAGTACATTTAACTAAACATTTAACTAAACAAAAGTGACCCTAAAACCATTTTCGGCTATAAAAATGGTCGGATTGTTGATGTGTCAAGGGAAAGTCATGTTGTATACAGTTTGACTGTATACGAACCATTAGAATATACGGTTATTTACTAAATACAATCCCAATACAAAAATAATAAAAGCATTTACTGAAATGGCAAAGCATACTTGTTCCATGTGACCATGAGGGAAGTAGAATACTCTTTAGAGGAACATCAACCAAAGCACCTTCACATACCCTCCATAGCTCTGTATAAAGATCATCGCTTTTCAAGCCTTCTCAACAAAAACAAAACAGAGAATAAGCACAAAATCAACACGAAGCTGACCACCAAACATTTTTAATTGCTAATTAGTCGAAACCCTAGCTCGAATCTTAGTACCCACTTTCAAAACCTTTGCTCATCACTTTCTCTATAAGATTCATCTTCCTCGTCATCTTCTCCCACTTCAATTCTGGGAGTTTTAACAAATTTATAAGAAGTGACATTTTCAAAAACGATTCATTTGGCTTTGGGAGTGTTGCCACCGATGTGAAGGTAAAGCTTGACTGCATTATTCAAATTGGGATTTTGGGTAGAAGGGTATTTTAGCTTTAAAGCTTTGAGTTTCGCATCTAGATAGTCTAGGGTTTTGCTACTCACTGAGGATTTGGAATCGAGGGTGGTTTGATTTTTTGTTCAGCGACATCTTCGTAGTGTTCCTATTGGATTCGTAATCAACGTAATCTGAGAGATCTAGTAGACCTTCACGATTTTGAGAGCCGCCCATGACTTGAGACTGTATAGATCAAGCGAAAATGGTGAAGCTGAGAAAAGTAATTGAATTTCTGATGGGTATATAAGGTTAAATGGGTATATATACATGTATTAATTTTATTCTAATGGCAAAATACAGTGAAATACATTCTAATTTATAAAATACATTACTTTCTGGTCACACGTCAACAATCAGGATATTTTTTTGGACAGAAATTGTTTTAAGGTCACTTTTGTTCGTTAGAGTGAACTTAGAGGATGTTGTTATAAAAAAATTTTAGATTAGGGTCATTTGTGTAAAATAATTAATACTTCGAGAGACAAAAGTTTATTGAAGCCTTTCTAAAATTAACGGATTAAAAAAATATTTCAAGTTTTAAATGAGTCAATATAATAATATAAGTCAACTTAAATATTTAATATTCTCAAAAACTAATCCATAAGTAGTAATAATGTAGTCAGTAGTATTAATTTAGTATGCTAGTATAATAATATTTGATATGAAAATTAATTGATTAAAATATTTGGTAAGATAATGTTTTAAAAAGTTGTAAAGTAGTTAATATTCTTTTTCAAATAAAATTTAATTATTAAGTTGAATATTATTTCTAATTTAATAATAATAATCACACACACGTGTGTGTGTGTGTGTGTGTGTGTGTGTGTGTGTGTATATATATATATATATATATATATATATATATATATATATATATATATATATATATATATATATATATATACAGAGAGGATCTGGTCAGGGCTCCCTTATTTTAACTAAAATTCGAACTTCTTTTCTCAGCCATAGGATGAGAAACAACGACCCAGATCAGATCGGTTTTGAGGAAAAAAAATATGCGGGTCGAAATCGAGTAAAAAGCCCTGCGCCGGGTCAAAACATATGGATCTGGTCTCTCTTCTTCTGGTTTTCCTAAATCGAAATGGAAGCTAACAAAATCGCTCAACAGATCTCCTCTCACAGTTCGCTTGTGACGCCCCCAAAATTAGGTATACATAACCCATCTTGGGTCGTCAGATACATAGTACAGAATACAAATACAACTTACTAATACAACTGTCGTATACAATACGACAAAACATAAACTGTGAGTTTGAATACAAATATTATCTTCTAGAGAGTATTCATACTCAAAAGGAGTCCTCATTACATTTATTAACACACCATTACATAGAATAGTGAGGACTACTAACTAATACTATCATTCGGACCATCACTCCGTTCCCCGACTTGTCCCAGCTACGTTCTCATTTCCTGAAGAGAACAATGAAAGAAAGGGTGAGCTCAACTAGCCCAGTAAGAAATATTATGACTAAGATAATGTAGAATAAATTATCATTAGCCTTCAACAATGTTAAACAGATAAAATATAATAAACATCAAGTTTAACTGCAGCGGAACAAGCAATCCATTAAAAGAGTCAAGTAGAAAATAAACTCTACTATCTTTTATGATTTAAAAGGTTTTTCAACACTGTGATCGCTGGGACTCAGCTTAATAAAATAATCCACATCATCGAATCACCCTTGCACTACGGCCAAGGATATTCGTGTATTCATTAATGGTCATGATCATGCCAACAACTGTCCATCAACGCACTACGGGCCAATGAGGACTTTTACCACATCATTTGTAACATTACGGTCATGATTATACCGAATAATCCCTGGTCATAATCATACCAAGTCCATCTATGCACTACATGCCACAGATGACTTTTAACATTTTATAAACATGAGGATGATGACAATGATATAAGAATTCAATAAAACAAGTTCAAGAATTAATTTATCCAAGAATTAACAACGTCCAAATTGTCAACATGATACTGCTTTGTGGAGTAAAATTCAAGAATGCTTAGAAGAATATTTTCATGAAAAGATACTGGATGAAACGCAATTATCAAGGATATTCCACAAATTTCATGGAGTATAGAAGTCAAAACTTAACCAACTGAGTATAATAAAGAATGGAATAACAAAAGAAATCACCATGCATGCGATAGACCGCACAGACAGGTAATTCCCACAGAATAATAAATAATGGAACCAGGTCCGGCGTAAACGCACAGACAGGATATTCCGACAGAATAATAAATAATGGAACCAGGTCCGGCGTAAACGCACAGATAGGATATTCCGACAGAATAATAAATAATGGAACCAGGTCCGGTGTAAAACACACATACAGGATGTTCCAACAGAATAATAACAAGAGGGAACCAGGTCCGGTGTAAAACACACAGACAGGATGTTCCAATAGAATAATAATAAAAATGGAACCAGGTCCGGTGTAAAACACACAGACATGATGTTCTAACAGAATAATAGAAGAATGTCACCAAGTATAGGGTAGACCGCGTATACAGGTTATTCCAGCAGAATAATAATAAATGGAATAACAACAGTTCTCTTCATGAATAAGAAAGAATAACACCCCTTACCGTTTTAAAGAAAAGCTGAAATAAGGAAGTAATTAAGTAGCAGAATACTCTTCTTCTTCTCTCTCTATAGTTTCTCTCTATAGTTTCTCTCTCTAGAGTTCAGTGAATTCGTAAGAAATAATGAAGGAATGAGCTGCTATTTATAGAAAAATAGAATGCATAGTAACTAATCCATGAACGGTCCAGATTGATTACTTTAATCTGACGGTCCATATTTAAAGAAAAATCTTTTAAATAAAATATAATATATTCTATTTATAGAATAACTTTAATAAAGTATTCTTTTTTATATAAAAAGATGTTTCTATTTTATTACGTTAATAATACGAATAAAACAAAACGTCATTATCGCTAAATAATTCATATTATTAACTGACAATAATTGAATCAAACTGAGTGACTTCTCACATAAGCATTAATAATCAATACCGTGTGCTACTATGCAACCACACGTATTACTGTACTTTTACTACCGAGTAGTTCAACAATATCAATGGTAAAACTTCCGCCGTTATTTTTAATAAAATATTTTTGTCGTTTTCTCAATCCGACAATAATTTCATTGTGGAGTCCACCAATGATTGTGCCGTTGTACGAATATTCCCTGTTAAAATGAATATTCCCCGACCAATCGAATATTATATAACAACTTGCGTACTTTGTAAAATTTATAAATATTACCCACAACTATAACATTATATCAAATTAACTCCATAATATTCAAAAATGATATTTATAGAAAATTCATCTTTATTTATAAAAGTTGGGGTCTTACAACCTCCCCTTCTTATGAAATTTCGCCCTCGAAATTAGGGTACGTACCTGGTATGTCGAAGAGGTAAGGATACCTTGATTTCATTTCAGATTCTAACTCCCAAGTCATTTCCTTAACATCGTGGTTTTTCCACAAAACTTTGACTTGAGGTATAACCTTGGAGCGTAGAATATGTTCTTTCTTATCCAAGATTTGAACATGAACTTCTTCATACGTCAAATCCTCCGCTATTTCGTCCGGTTCTAACTCAATAGTGTGGTTCGGGTCTTCCACATATTTACGTAACATGGATATGTAAAAAACGTTATGAACACGAGACATACTTGACGGTAAAGCGAGTCTATAAGCCATAGTTCCTACTCGATCGAGGATTAAAAATGGACCGATAAATCGAGGATTGAGCTTTCCTCTCTTTCCAAATCTCGTAACTCCTTTTCATGGAGCAATACGTAAGAACACATGATCTCCTATATCAAATTCCACGTCCTTTCGATGAAGATCAACATAACTCTTTTGTCGATCTTGTGAGGTTTTTATACGTTGTCGGATTGTTTGAATCTTTTCTGTAGTCATACATACCAACTCCGGTCCCAACAACGTTGCTTCACCCACCTCATCCCAGCATACTGGAGAACGACATTTTCTTCCATACAATGCTTCGAATGGAACCATGCCAATACTTGCTTGATAACTGTTGTTGTAGGAAAACTCCACTAATGGTAAGAACTTGTCCCAACTTCCCTTGAAGTTAAAAACACAGAGTCTTAATAAATCTTCTAGAGTTTGAATAGTCCTCTCTGATTGTCCGTCCGTCTGAGGATGATATGCCGAACTAAATCGTAAATCTGTGCCCATATCTTTTTGTAAACTAACCCAAAATCGTGAAGTGAATCTTGGGTCTCGATCAGAAACTATGGATACTGGCATACCATGCAGTCTTACAATCTCGTTTATGTACATACGAGCAAGACGTTCAAGTATATAAGTTTCTCGTATCGGTAAGAAATGAGCAGACTTGGTCAATCTATCAACAATGATCCAAATCGCATCTATACCTTGAGAAACCTTAGGAAGACCGATAACGAAATCCATGGTAATGTGCTCCCACTTCCATTCTGGAATTTCAATTGGTTGCAATGGACCTTTTGGTACTTGATGCTCCGCTTTGACTCGTTGACAAGTTAGACACCTTGAGATAAACAACACTATCTCTCTCTTCATATTGCTCCACCAAAATGTATGACGAAGATCATGATACATTTTGGTACTTCCAGGATGGATTGCAAACGGTGTGTTGTGCGCCTCCATCATGATTTCATATTTTAAATCAGGGTTGTTAGGAACACAAAGTCTGGAGTTGACTCGAAGTATTCCTTCTTTATCGATTCTTACTTCCGGCATAGCACCTTCTTGTACTTTCTTCCTCATACGCATCAGCTCCAGGTCTGTAGCTTGAGCAGCTTTAACTTTATCGATTAAAGTTGGTTCTACTCGTATATTCGTCATCATCACATGGGTCCCTGGATTCTTTAACTCTATCTTCATCCTTTGTAAGTCATACAAAATGGGCCTTTGTGTTGACAATATCGCACTCGTACTTGCATATGATCTTCTACTCAATGCGTCAGCTACCACATTCGCTTTTCCAGAATGGTATTGAATGGTATGATCATAATCTTTCAACAGTTCAAGCCAACGTCGTTGTCGCATGTTGAGTTCCTTTTGAGTGAAGAAATATTTGAGGCTTTTATGATCCGTAAAGATCTCCACCTTCTCCCCATACAAATAATGCCTCCAAATTTTAAGTGCAAAGACAACAACTGCCAACTCTAGATCATGAGTAGGATAATTCCTCTCATATTCCTTGAGTTGTCTTGATGCATAGGCTATGACTTTTCCATGTTGCATGAGAACGCATCCCAACCCTTTGCTCGAAGCATCACTGTAGATGACAAATCTCTCCGAGCCAGATGGTATTGTTAGAACAGGTGCTGAAATGAGTCTCCTCTTGAGTTCTTGAAAACTCTGCTCACATTCTTCGCTCCAACCGAACTTTGTATCTTTCCGAGTCAGCTGAGTTAATGGAGTAGCGATTCGAAAAAATCCTTCCACGAATCTCCGATAATAACCAGCTAAACCAAGAAAGCTATGTACTTCGGTCACTGATTTAGGTTGCTCCCAGCTTTGAATAGCTTCAATCTTTGCCGGGTCAACCGATATTCCACGACTTGATACTACGTGCCCAAGGAATGCTACCTCCTCCAGCCAGAACTCGCATTTCTTCAACTTGGCATAAAGCTTGTATTCACGAAGCTTTTGGAGTACCAACCTGTGACAACCCCAAAATAGGTCCATTCCATCCAACCCATTCTGAGTCGTCAAATACATGGTACAGAAAACAACTACCACTTTATTACAACAATTATCGTGCAAAATACAACAACACATATGCTGTGAGTTTGGATACAAATATATACCAAATGTGACTCATGTTCCAATCGTGGACATCACCTCACAATGACACCTTACATAAAGGTATAGTCAAAAACTGTTTTAGAAATTAGAATCTTTGGGAAGTGCTTAAGGAAACCTTCGTACATGGGAGGCCACGCATCTAGGTTATGATAGATATCATATGGCCACAGAATTATCCTTGGTTGACCCAATAGACCCCAAAGAAAAATGAGAAGATTACTATCATATTCTTCCCAATGGTGAGTCTTCTCTTGACTTATCATTATCTCCACTGTCTCTAATTGAGAATTATACTTCAAACAAACACCAAGATTATATAGGTAGTGCCCATAGATATACTCAACAAGTGGATGAGCACAACCCTGTCTTATGATGACACGAGGTTGTATGTCATTAGACATCTTGTATGATAGTAACAAAACACCCTTCCAACGTTGGGTTCGCCTCACCCTATTGGATTCACCAAATATAACTACTAAATGATGACCACCGTTCTATTCCCTTGTTACCCCCGCTCGACCCAGCTACACTCTTATTACCTGAAAGGAATTGTGAAGCAAAAGGGTGAGCACAACTAGCTCAGTAAAGAATATCATGACTAAAGATAATTCAATTATCAATAGCCTTCATCAACAATAAATCAGAGATTTAGAACATATGGTAAATGATAAAAATTTCAACCATAGTTGCAGCGGAACGAGCAATCCATTAGAAGAGTCAAATAGACTATAAAGTCTATTATTTTCTCAATGTTAAAAATCCACCAACAATATTTTATCCATGTAACATCAATCAACAATTCTGGTCCACAATCATATGAATAACTCATAATCATAACTGTAGTTCTAAATTCCTCTTCTCATCTAGGACGAAGATAATTTTCATCACCTGAAACATCAAACATCATAGTTATACCAAATCACAGTTCCTGTTCATAATCATACTAATAACTTCATCTTTGCACTACGGGCCAAAGATATTCATCAACAAGTCATCTTTGCACTACAGGCCAAAGATATTCATCCACAGTTCATCTTTGCATTACTGGCCAAAGATATTCATCTACAATTCATCTTTGCACTACAGGCCAAAGATATTCCTCAACAATTCATATTTGCACTACAGGCCAAATATATTCATATCTCAAAGAAATATATAATCATTTCAGAATTTATATACACCATAATTATAACCATGTTAATCAATTCATCTTTACACTTAAGCTAAAGATATTCAATTGTAAATTCAATGGTCATGATCATACCAGTCACAATTCAACTTTGCACTACAGGCCAAAGAGAACCCTAGTCATGATCATACCAATAATCTACCCATCTTTACACTCCAATGAAAGAGAAATTCAACATCAGGGTTATAAAAATGTTATATATGATAATAAAATCAATATAATCAACATATAGATTTAATCTCAAGAGTAATATTCATAAATCAACTATAATTTGGTTAGTAAAAGAAACCAATTTTGTCGTGAATACTAACTCGTGAATAGTAACTCATGAATAGTAACTCGTGAATAGTAACTCGTGAATAGTAACACCGACTCAAAAAGGTAGAAATTCCACAATAAAATTCATACCAATACTTCGGTATAATGATATTGAAAGAATAACATTTCTTAAGCTTATAAACAATTTATTTAAATTGTTTACACTTTACTAATTAATGCATTCAATCATCATAAAATGCCAACTCTTAAGATTTCATCATCAATAACCAAAACCCTCATCAAAAATCTGCATATACCTCATATATAGGATTCTCAAGCCATAAAATCCTATTTTCCAATTTTCTTACTTCACATAACATATTTAATTCATTTTCTCATAACTAGACTATTTTCATGAAAAATACCAAATCCGTTCCAAAAATATTTTTTTTCTGAAATTTAGCATAATATAGTCCCATAGTGAACATATATTTTTCTCAGAATTTTTAAAAGTCATTTACTATTTTTCATATGGCCAAAATAGCCGAATATTTAGACATTTATCAAAAATTATACTTTTGTCTAAAAATTCTGAAATTTACAGAGTATACTTCTATCATATACATGTACTCCCAATAAAAATTTCATCAATTTTGGAGTTAACCACAAGGAATTATAAGCAGTTACTTTTAAAATAGTCTTTTCTCATAAAATTCATAACTCTCAATCTATACATCCAAAAATCACCATTTTTGGACGCAATCAATAAAACTCATCAAAATATCATTTCAAATTTTTCCAGAATTTTTGAAGTTCAGAAAAATTACGAAACTGAAAAACATAACAACTCTTAAAATCCCTTATTATCCCTTACTATCCCTTACCTCAAAAGAGCAGTACTTCTGATCGGTATAAGGCTGAAGAAAACTTGTACTGATGAATAGAAACTCACAGAGTATCTAAATACTCACAAAATACACTCAATAATCTAGAGAGAGAAAGAGAGAAAACTTATGTTTCTGGTGTGATTTTCAATTCTAACTTAGCCCTCTATTTATAGGAAAATTTTGGTAGGTTTGACCTGCAACCTGATGGCTTTACCTGCTACTATTCCCACCCACCACATTTAAAATATAATTCAGCACATTTCTTCACCAACCACAAGTGGGGCCCACCAATTCTAGAATTTTCCACCAAAATGATAAACTCCGAAAATTCAACAATTTCTGAACCAGTCATCTCGTAAAATTCATAATAAATCATACGTTCATTTTTAACGGTTCAAAATTTGTGGGCATATACTCAACTTATATATGTATAACATATCCAAAAATTACCATGATCCAACGGTCGGATTAAAAATTATAACCCCCGCAAAATATCTCAAAAATCCTGATTTTTAATACCTCCATTCCGACAAAAATACGGATAAAAACCTCAACATTAACTCCTTCATTTTTAACCACAAAAATATATCTCTCATTTATATCCACATAAAATAAATATTTCCTTATCATATGAATCAATAATTAATTATTCACAAATAATATTACAGAATCACATTTATGACAACCAGGCCGTTCCCAGGAAAGAGGGGGCTTTCCAATAAGAATTTCTCCTTACTGGCGCGCAATTAGATGACCAAACCTCTCCTTAGACAGAACTTTCTAGACATTGCCAATAATGCTATCTAATAATACTATTCAAATAATATGAATTATTGATCTGATAAAGGAAAATACTGTGCAGCAACAATTATTGAAAAAACAATAATATAAAATATCAACGCAACAATTATTGAATCAATAAAATAAAATATTGAACAGTAACTACTGTAACAATTATTGAGTAGTGCCTTCTTACGTAAGAATCAATAATTTCAAAAATACTGTGCAATACCGTGTGCTACTGTGCAATAACGCGTATTACTGTATTTTAACCACCGGGTATTCCAACAGTGTTAACGGTAACAACTACGCCGTTATTTGTAAAAACTCAAATTTGTCATTTTCTTCACCCGACAGTTATTCTGTTATGGGGCCCACAAATGGCTGCGCCGTCGTACGAATATTCCCCAACAGAAAGAATATTCCACGACCAAACGAATATTCCACGACCAAACGAATATTCCCCGACAACAATGATTATTTTATAACCACTTGCTTAAAAAAAATTCATATTTCACCCATAACTTTAAAATTTTATCAATTTAACCATTTACTGAATAGAAAAATTGAATACTTTTATTTCATAAAATTCGGGGTCTTACAATCTCCCCTCCTTATGAAATTTCGTCCCCGAAATTTACGTACCTGGTATTTCAAAGAGTTGAGAATACCTTGCTTTCATTTCAGATTCCATCTTCCTTATCATCATGATTTCTCCATTGCTCATCTCCTGTATTTCAGATATCTTTCTAGAATACAGCTTCAAAACAAGGGTTAATTTAACAAATTAACATATCACATAATATCTCGATATTATGATTGACCAACAAATAAGCTTAGGTAGGACACACTAGCGAAGGATTTACTCATCTCTCCCCTCCTAGTTATATTCCCCGATCTCCGCCAAAGATCATATCCCTAAGCTCTGATACCACCTGTGACAACCCCAAAATAGGTCCATTCCATCCAACCCATTCTGAGTCGTCAAATACATGGTACAGAAAACAACTACCACTTTATTACAACAATTATCGTGCAAAATACAACAACACATATGCTGTGAGTTTGGATACAAATATATACCAAATGTGACTCATGTTCCAATCGTGGACATCACCTCACAATGACACCTTACATAAAGGTATAGTCAAAAACTGTTTTAGAAATTAGAATCTTTGGGAAGTGCTTAAGGAAACCTTCGTACATGGGAGGCCACGCATCTAGGTTATGATAGATATCATATGGCCACAGAATTATCCTTGGTTGACCCAATAGACCCCAAAGAAAAACGAGAAGATTACTATCATATTCTTCCCAATGGTGAGTCTTCTCTTGACTTATCATTATCTCCACTGTCTCTAATTGAGAATTATACTTCAAACAAACACCAAGATTATATAGGTAGTGCCCATAGATATACTCAACAAGTGGATGAGCACAACCCTGTCTTATGATGACACGAGGTTGTATGTCATTAGACATCTTGTATGATAGTAACAAAACACCCTTCCAACGTTGGGTTCGCCTCACCCTATTGGATTCACCAAATATAACTACTAAATGATGACCACCGTTCTATTCCCTTGTTACCCCCGCTCGACCCAGCTACACTCTTATTACCTGAAAGGAATTGTGAAGCAAAAGGGTGAGCACAACTAGCTCAGTAAAGAATATCATGACTAAAGATAATTCAATTATCAATAGCCTTCATCAACAATAAATCAGAGATTTAGAACATATGGTAAATGATAAAAATTTCAACCATAGTTGCAGCGGAACGAGCAATCCATTAGAAGAGTCAAATAGACTATAAAGTCTATTATTTTCTCCATGTTAAAAATCCACCAACAATATTTTATCCCTGTAACATCAATCAACAATTCTGGTCCACAATCATATGAATAACTCATAATCATAACTGTAGTTCTAAATTCCTCTTCTCATCTAGGACGAAGATAATTTTCATCACCTGAAACATCAAACATCATGGTTATACCAAATCACAGTTCCTGTTCATAATCATACTAATAACTTCATCTTTGCACTACGGGCCAAAGATATTCATCAACAAGTCATCTTTGCACTACAGGCCAAAGATATTCATCCACAGTTCATCTTTGCATTACTGGCCAAAGATATTCATCTACAATTCATCTTTGCACTACAGGCCAAAGATATTCCTCAACAATTCATATTTGCACTACAGGCCAAATATATTCATATCTCAAAGAAATATATAATCATTTCAGAATTTATATACACCATAATTATAACCATGTTAATCAATTCATCTTTACACTTAAGCTAAAGATATTCAATTGTAAATTCAATGGTCATGATCATACCAGTCACAATTCAACTTTGCACTACAGGCCAAAGAGAACCCTAGTCATGATCATACCAATAATCTACCCATCTTTACACTCCAATGAAAGAGAAATTCAACATCAGGGTTATAAAAATGTTATATATGATAATAAAATCAATATAATCAACATATAGATTTAATCTCAAGAGTAATATTCATAAATCAACTATAATTTGGTTAGTAAAAGAAACCAATTTTGTCGTGAATACTAACTCGTGAATAGTAACTCATGAATAGTAACTCGTGAATAGTAACTCGTGAATAGTAACACCGACTCAAAAAGGTAGAAATTCCACAATAAAATTCATACCAATATTTCGGTATAATGATATTGAAAGAATAACATTTCTTAAGCTTATAAACAATTTATTTAAATTGTTTACACTTTACTAATTAATGCATTTAATCATCATAAAATGCCAACTCTTAAGATTTCATCATCAATAACCAAAACCCTCATCAAAAATCTGCATATACCTCATATATAGGATTCTCAAGCCATAAAATCCTATTTTCCAATTTTCTTACTTCACATAACATATTTAATTCATTTTCTCATAACTAGACTATTTTCATGAAAAATACCAAATCAGTTCCAAAAATATTTTTTTTCTGAAATTTAGCATAATATAGTCCCATAGTGAACATATATTTTTCTCAGAATTTTTAAAAGTCATTTACTATTTTTCATATGGCCAAAATAGCCGAATATTTAGACATTTATCAAAAATTATACTTTTGTCTAAAAATTCTGAAATTTACAGAGTATACTTCTATCATATACATGTACTCCCAATAAAAATTTCATCAATTTTGGAGTTAACCACAAGGAATTATAAGCAGTTACTTTTAAAATAGTCTTTTCTCATAAAATTCATAACTCTCAATCTATACATCCAAAAATCACCATTTTTGGACACAATCAATAAAACTCATCAAAATATCATTTCAAATTTTTCCAGAATTTTTGAAGTTCAGAAAAATTACGAAACTGAAAAACATAACAACCCTTAAAATCCCTTATTATCCCTTACTATCCCTTACCTCAAAAGAGCAGTACTTCTGATCGGTATAAGGCTGAAGAAAACTTGCACTGATGAATAGAAACTCACAAGTATCTAAATACTCACAAAATACACTCAATAATCTAGAGAGAGAAAGAGAGAAAACTTATGTTTCTGGTGTGATTTTCAATTCTAACTTAGCCCTCTATTTATAGGAAAATTTTGGTAGGTTTGACCTGCAACCTGATGGCTTTACCTGCTACTATTCCCACCCACCACATTTGAAATATAATTCAGCACATTTCTTCACCAACCACAAGTGGGGCCCACCAATTCTAGAATTTTCCACCAAAATGATAAACTCCGAAAATTCAACAATTTCTGAACCAGTCATCTCGTAAAATTCATAATAAATCATACGTTCATTTTTAACGGTTCAAAATTTGTGGGCATATACTCAACTTATATATGTATAACATATCCAAAAATTACCACGATCCAACGGTCGGATTAAAAATTATAACCCCCGCAAAATATCTCAAAAATCCTGATTTTTAATACCTCCATTCCGACAAAAATACGGATAAAAACCTCAACATTAACTCCTTCATTTTTAACCACAAAAATATATCCCTCATTTATATCCACATAAAATAAATATTTCCTTATCATATGAATCAATAATTAATTATTCACAAATAATATTACAGAATCACATTTATGACAACCAGGCCGTTCCCAGGAAAGAGGGGGCTTTCCAATAAGAATTTCTCCTTACTGGCGCGCAATTAGATGACCAAACCTCTCCTTAGACAGAACTTTCTAGACATTGCCAATAATGCTATCTAATAATACTATTCAAATAATATGAATTATTGATCTGATAAAGGAAAATACTGTGCAGCAACAATTATTGAAAAAACAATAATATAAAATATCAACGCAACAATTATTGAATCAATAAAATAAAATATTGAACAGTAATTACTGTAACAATTATTGAGTAGTGCCTTCTTACGTAAGAATCAATAATTTCAAAAATACTGTGCAATACCGTGTGCTACTGTGCAATAACGCGTATTACTGTATTTTAACCACCGGGTATTCCAACAGTGTTAACGGTAACAACTACGCCGTTATTTGTAAAAACTCAAATTTGTCATTTTCTTCACCCGACAGTTATTCTGTTATGGGGCCCACAAATGGCTGCGCCGTCGTACGAATATTCCCCGACAGAAAGAATATTCCACGACCAAACGAATATTCCACGACCAAACGAATATTCCCCGACAACAATGATTATTTTATAACCACTTGCTTAAAAAAAATTCATATTTCACCCATAACTTTAAAATTTTATCAATTTAACCATTTACTGAATAGAAAAATTGAATACTTTTATTTCATAAAATTCGGGGTCTTACAATCTCCCCTCCTTATGAAATTTCGTCCCCGAAATTTACGTACCTGGTATTTCAAAGAGTTGAGAATACCTTGCTTTCATTTCAGATTCCATCTTCCTTATCATCATGATTTCTCCATTGCTCATCTCCTGTATTTCAGATATCTTTCTAGAATACAGCTTCAAAACAAGGGTTAATTTAACAAATTAACATATCACATAATATCTCGATATTATGATTGACCAACAAATAAGCTTAGGTAGGACACACTAGCGAAGGATTTACTCATCTCTCCCCTCCTAGTTATATTCCCCGATCTCCGCCAAAGATCATATCCCTAAGCTCTGATACCACCTGTGACAACCCCAAAATAGGTCCATTCCATCCAACCCATTCTGAGTCGTCAAATACATGGTACAGAAAACAACTACCACTTTATTACAACAATTGTCGTGCAAAATACAACAACACATATGCTGTGAGTTTGGATACAAATATATACCAAATGTGACTCATGTTCCAATCGTGGACATCACCTCACAATGACACCTTACATAAAGGTATAGTCAAAAACTGTTTTAGAAATTAGAATCTTTGGGAAGTGCTTAAGGAAACCTTCGTACATGGGAGGCCACGCATCTAGGTTATGATAGATATCATATGGCCACAGAATTATCCTTGGTTGACCCAATAGACCCCAAAGAAAAACGAGAAGATTACTATCATATTCTTCCCAATGGTGAGTCTTCTCTTGACTTATCATTATCTCCACTGTCTCTAATTGAGAATTATACTTCAAACAAACACCAAGATTATATAGGTAGTGCCCATAGATATACTCAACAAGTGGATGAGCACAACCCTGTCTTATGATGACACGAGGTTGTATGTCATTAGACATCTTGTATGATAGTGACAAAACACCCTTCCAACGTTGGGTTCGCCTCACCCTATTGGATTCACCAAATATAACTACTAAATGATGACCACCGTTCTATTCCCTTGTTACCCCCGCTCGACCCAGCTACACTCTTATTACCTGAAAGGAATTGTGAAGCAAAAGGGTGAGCACAACTAGCTCAGTAAAGAATATCATGACTAAAGATAATTCAATTATCAATAGCCTTCATCAACAATAAATCAGAGATTTAGAACATATGGTAAATGATAAAAATTTCAACCATAGTTGCAGCGGAACGAGCAATCCATTAGAAGAGTCAAATAGACTATAAAGTCTATTATTTTCTCCATGTTAAAAATCCACCAACAATATTTTATCCCTGTAACATCAATCAACAATTCTGGTCCACAATCATATGAATAACTCATAATCATAACTGTAGTTCTAAATTCCTCTTCTCATCTAGGACGAAGATAATTTTCATCACCTGAAACATCAAACATCATAGTTATACCAAATCACAGTTCCTGTTCATAATCATACTAATAACTTCATCTTTGCACTACGGGCCAAAGATATTCATCAACAAGTCATCTTTGCACTACAGGCCAAAGATATTCATCCACAGTTCATCTTTGCATTACTGGCCAAAGATATTCATCTACAATTCATCTTTGCACTACAGGCCAAAGATATTCCTCAACAATTCATATTTGCACTACAGGCCAAATATATTCATATATCAAAGAAATATATAATCATTTCAGAATTTATATACACCATAATTATAACCATGTTAATCAATTCATCTTTACACTTAAGCTAAAGATATTCAATTGTAAATTCAATGGTCATGATCATACCAGTCACAATTCAACTTTGCACTACAGGCCAAAGAGAACCCTAGTCATGATCATACCAATAATCTACCCATCTTTACACTCCAATGAAAGAGAAATTCAACATCAGGGTTATAAAAATGTTATATATGATAATAAAATCAATATAATCAACATATAGATTTAATCTCAAGAGTAATATTCATAAATCAACTATAATTTGGTTAGTAAAAGAAACCAATTTTGTCGTGAATACTAACTCGTGAATAGTAACTCATGAATAGTAACTCGTGAATAGTAACTCGTGAATAGTAACACCGACTCAAAAGGTAGAAATTCCACAATAAAATTCATACCAATACTTCGGTATAATGATATTGAAAGAATAACATTTCTTAAGCTTATAAACAATTTATTTAAATTGTTTACACTTTACTAATTAATGCATTTAATCATCATAAAATGCCAACTCTTAAGATTTCATCATCAATAACCAAAACCCTCATCAAAAATCTGCATATACCTCATATATAGGATTCTCAAGCCATAAAATCCTATTTTCCAATTTTCTTACTTCACATAACATATTTAATTCATTTTCTCATAACTAGACTATTTTCATGAAAAATACCAAATCCGTTCCAAAAATATTTTTTTTCTGAAATTTAGCATAATATAGTCCCATAGTGAACATATATTTTTCTCAGAATTTTTAAAAGTCATTTACTATTTTTCATATGGCCAAAATAGCCGAATATTTAGACATTTATCAAAAATTATACTTTTGTCTAAAAATTCTGAAATTTACAGAGTATACTTCTATCATATACATGTACTCCCAATAAAAATTTCATCAATTTTGGAGTTAACCACAAGGAATTATAAGCAGTTACTTTTAAAATAGTCTTTTCTCATAAAATTCATAACTCTCAATCTATACATCCAAAAATCACCATTTTTGGACACAATCAATAAAACTCATCAAAATATCATTTCAAATTTTTCCAGAATTTTTGAAGTTCAGAAAAATTACGAAACTGAAAAACATAACAACTCTTAAAATCCCTTATTATCCCTTACTATCCCTTACCTCAAAAGAGCAGTACTTCTGATCGGTATAAGGCTGAAGAAAACTTGCACTGATGAATAGAAACTCACAAGTATCTAAATACTCACAAAATACACTCAATAATCTAGAGAGAGAAAGAGAGAAAACTTATGTTTCTGGTGTGATTTTCAATTCTAACTTAGCCCTCTATTTATAGGAAAATTTTGGTAGGTTTGACCTGCAACCTGATGGCTTTACCTGCTACTATTCCCACCCACCACATTTGAAATATAATTCAGCACATTTCTTCACCAACCACAAGTGGGGCCCACCAATTCTAGAATTTTCCACCAAAATGATAAACTCCGAAAATTCAACAATTTCTGAACCAGTCATCTCGTAAAATTCATAATAAATCATACGTTCATTTTTAACGGTTCAAAATTTGTGGGCATATACTCAACTTATATATGTATAACATATCCAAAAATTACCACGATCCAACGGTCGGATTAAAAATTATAACCCCCGCAAAATATCTCAAAAATCCTGATTTTTAATACCTCCATTCCGACAAAAATACGGATAAAAACCTCAACATTAACTCCTTCATTTTTAACCACAAAAATATATCCCTCATTTATATCCACATAAAATAAATATTTCCTTATCATATGAATCAATAATTAATTATTCACAAATAATATTACAGAATCACATTTATGACAACCAGGCCGTTCCCAGGAAAGAGGGGGCTTTCCAATAAGAATTTCTCCTTACTGGCGCGCAATTAGATGACCAAACCTCTCCTTAGACAGAACTTTCTAGACATTGCCAATAATGCTATCTAATAATATTATTCAAATAATATGAATTATTGATCTGATAAAGGAAAATACTGTGCAGCAACAATTATTGAAAAAACAATAATATAAAATATCAACGCAACAATTATTGAATCAATAAAATAAAATATTGAACAGTAACTACTGTAACAATTATTGAGTAGTGCCTTCTTACGTAAGAATCAATAATTTCAAAAATACTGTGCAATACCGTGTGCTACTGTGCAATAACGCGTATTACTGTATTTTAACCACCGGGTATTCCAACAGTGTTAACGGTAACAACTACGCCGTTATTTGTAAAAACTCAAATTTGTCATTTTCTTCACCCGACAGTTATTCTGTTATGGGGCCCACAAATGGCTGCGCCGTCGTACGAATATTCCCCAACAGAAAGAATATTCCACGACCAAACGAATATTCCACGACCAAACGAATATTCCCCGACAACAATGATTATTTTATAACCACTTGCTTAAAAAAAATTCATATTTCACCCATAACTTTAAAATTTTATCAATTTAACCATTTACTGAATAGAAAAATTGAATACTTTTATTTCATAAAATTCGGGGTCTTACAATCTCCCCTCCTTATGAAATTTCGTCCCGAAATTTACGTACCTGGTATTTCAAAGAGTTGAGAATACCTTGCTTTCATTTCAGATTCCATCTTCCTTATCATCATGATTTCTCCATTGCTCATCTCCTGTATTTCAGATATCTTTCTAGAATACAGCTTCAAAACAAGGGTTAATTTAACAAATTAACATATCACATAATATCTCGATATTATGATTGACCAACAAATAAGCTTAGGTAGGACACACTAGCGAAGGATTTACTCATCTCTCCCCTCCTAGTTATATTCCCCGATCTCCGCCAAAGATCATATCCCTAAGCTCTGATACCACCTGTGACAACCCCAAAATAGGTCCATTCCATCCAACCCATTCTGAGTCGTCAAATACATGGTACAGAAAACAACTACCACTTTATTACAACAATTATCGTGCAAAATACAACAACACATATGCTGTGAGTTTGGATACAAATATATACCAAATGTGACTCATGTTCCAATCGTGGACATCACCTCACAATGACACCTTACATAAAGGTATAGTCAAAAACTGTTTTAGAAATTAGAATCTTTGGGAAGTGCTTAAGGAAACCTTCGTACATGGGAGGCCACGCATCTAGGTTATGATAGATATCATATGGCCACAGAATTATCCTTGGTTGACCCAATAGACCCCAAAGAAAAACGAGAAGATTACTATCATATTCTTCCCAATGGTGAGTCTTCTCTTGACTTATCATTATCTCCACTGTCTCTAATTGAGAATTATACTTCAAACAAACACCAAGATTATATAGGTAGTGCCCATAGATATACTCAACAAGTGGATGAGCACAACCCTGTCTTATGATGACACGAGGTTGTATGTCATTAGACATCTTGTATGATAGTAACAAAACACCCTTCCAACGTTGGGTTCGCCTCACCCTATTGGATTCACCAAATATAACTACTAAATGATGACCACCGTTCTATTCCCTTGTTACCCCCGCTCGACCCAGCTACACTCTTATTACCTGAAAGGAATTGTGAAGCAAAAGGGTGAGCACAACTAGCTCAGTAAAGAATATCATGACTAAAGATAATTCAATTATCAATAGCCTTCATCAACAATAAATCAGAGATTTAGAACATATGGTAAATGATAAAAATTTCAACCATAGTTGCAGCGGAACGAGCAATCCATTAGAAGAGTCAAATAGACTATAAAGTCTATTATTTTCTCAATGTTAAAAATCCACCAACAATATTTTATCCCTGTAACATCAATCAACAATTCTGGTCCACAATCATATGAATAACTCATAATCATAACTGTAGTTCTAAATTCCTCTTCTCATCTAGGACGAAGATAATTTTCATCACCTGAAACATCAAACATCATAGTTATACCAAATCACAGTTCCTGTTCATAATCATACTAATAACTTCATCTTTGCACTACGGGCCAAAGATATTCATCAACAAGTCATCTTTGCACTACAGGCCAAAGATATTCATCCACAGTTCATCTTTGCATTACTGGCCAAAGATATTCATCTACAATTCATCTTTGCACTACAGGCCAAAGATATTCCTCAACAATTCATATTTGCACTACAGGCCAAATATATTCATATCTCAAAGAAATATATAATCATTTCAGAATTTATATACACCATAATTATAACCATGTTAATCAATTCATCTTTACACTTAAGCTAAAGATATTCAATTGTAAATTCAATGGTCATGATCATACCAGTCACAATTTAACTTTGCACTACAGGCCAAAGAGAACCCTAGTCATGATCATACCAATAATCTACCCATCTTTACACTCCAATGAAAGAGAAATTCAACATCAGGGTTATAAAAATGTTATATATGATAATAAAATCAATATAATCAACATATAGATTTAATCTCAAGAGTAATATTCATAAATCAACTATAATTTGGTTAGTAAAAGAAACCAATTTTGTCGTGAATACTAACTCGTGAATAGTAACTCATGAATAGTAACTCGTGAATAGTAACTCGTGAATAGTAACACCGACTCAAAAAGGTAGAAATTCCACAATAAAATTCATACCAATACTTCGGTATAATGATATTGAAAGAATAACATTTCTTAAGCTTATAAACAATTTATTTAAATTGTTTACACTTTACTAATTAATGCATTCAATCATCATAAAATGCCAACTCTTAAGATTTCATCATCAATAACCAAAACCCTCATCAAAAATCTGCATATACCTCATATATAGGATTCTCAAGCCATAAAATCCTATTTTCCAATTTTCTTACTTCACATAACATATTTAATTCATTTTCTCATAACTAGACTATTTTCATGAAAAATACCAAATCCGTTCCAAAAATATTTTTTTTCTGAAATTTAGCATAATATAGTCCCATAGTGAACATATATTTTTCTCAGAATTTTTAAAAGTCATTTACTATTTTTCATATGGCCAAAATAGCCGAATATTTAGACATTTATCAAAAATTATACTTTTGTCTAAAAATTCTGAAATTTACAGAGTATACTTCTATCATATACATGTACTCCCAATAAAAATTTTATCAATTTTGGAGTTAACCACAAGGAATTATAAGCAGTTACTTTTAAAATAGTCTTTTCTCATAAAATTCATAACTCTCAATTTATACATCCAAAAATCACCATTTTTGGACGCAATCAATAAAACTCATCAAAATATCATTTCAAATTTTTCCAGAATTTTTGAAGTTCAGAAAAATTACGAAACTGAAAAATATAACAACTCTTAAAATCCCTTACTATCCCTTACTATCCCTTACCTCAAAAGAGCAGTACTTCTGATCGGTATAAGGCTGAAGGAAACTTGCACTGATGAATAGAAACTCACAGAGTATCTAAATACTCACAAAATACACTCAATAATCTAGAAAGAGAAAGAGAGAAAACTTATGTTTCTGGTGTGATTTTCAATTCTAACTTAGCCATCTATTTATAGGAAAATTTTGGTAGGTTTGACCTGCAACCTGATGGCTTTACCTGCTACTATTCCCACCCACCACATTTAAAATATAATTCAGCACATTTCTTCACCAACCACAAGTGGGGCCCACCAATTCTAGAATTTTCCACCAAAATGATAAACTCCGAAAATTCAACAATTTCTGAACCAGTCATCTCGTAAAATTTTTTAACGGTTCAAAATTTGTGGGCATATACTCAACTTATATATGTATAACATATCCAAAAATTACCATGATCCAACGGTCGGATTAAAAATTATAACCCCCGCAAAATATCTCAAAAATCCTGATTTTTAATACCTCCATTCCGACAAAAATACGGATAAAAACCTCAACATTAACTCCTTCATTTTTAACCACAAAAATATATCTCTCATTTATATCTACATAAAATAAATATTTCCTTATCATATGAATCAATAATTAATTATTCACAAATAATATTACAGAATCACATTTATGACAACCAGGCCGTTCCCAGGAAAGAGGGGGCTTTCCAATAAGAATTTCTCCTTACTGGCGCGCAATTAGATGACCAAACCTCTCCTTAGACAGAACTTTCTAGACATTGCCAATAATGCTATCTAATAATACTATTCAAATAATATGAATTATTGATCTGATAAAGGAAAATACTGTGCAGCAACAATTATTGAAAAAACAATAATATAAAATATCAACGCAACAATTATTGAATCAATAAAATAAAATATTGAACAGTAACTACTGTAACAATTATTGAGTAGTGCCTTCTTACGTAAGAATCAATAATTTCAAAAATACTGTGCAATACCGTGTGCTACTGTGCAATAACGCGTATTACTGTATTTTAACCACCGGGTATTCCAACAGTGTTAACGGTAACAACTACGCCGTTATTTGTAAAAACTCAAATTTGTCATTTTCTTCACCCGACAGTTATTCTGTTATGGGACCCACAAATGGCTGCGCCGTCGTACGAATATTCCCCAACAGAAAGAATATTCCACGACCAAACGAATATTCCCCGACAACAATGATTATTTTATAGCCACTTGCTTAAAAAAAATTCATATTTCACCCATAACTTTAAAATTTTATCAATTTAACCATTTACTGAATAGAAAAATTGAATACTTTTATTTCATAAAATTCGGGGTCTTACACAACCTCAAGTGTTGCTCATGATCTTCACGGCTTTTGGAATAAATAAGGACGTCATCAATAAAGACGACCACAAAGTGATCCAAATATTCCTTGAATACCCGGTTCATCATATCCATGAAGGCAGCAGGAGCATTAGTCAATCCAAAGGACATGACTAGGAATTCATAATGCCCGTACCGAGTTCTGAAAGCCGTCTTTGGAATATCCTCAGTTCTTACCTTCAGCTGATGATATCCAGAACGAAGATCGATCTTTGAAAAGAATTGTGCTCCTTGCAACTGGTCAAACAGGTCATCAATACGTGGCAATGGGTACCTGTTTTTGATGGTGACATGATTCAACTCCCGATAATCAATACAAAGTCGCATACTTCCATCTTTCTTCTTCACGAATAGCACATGAGCACCCCAAGGAGAAGTACAAGGACGAATAAAGCCAATGTCTAACAATTCCTACAGTTGGATCTTTAACTCCTGAAGTTCAATAGGAGCCATTCGATATGGGGCTTTGGAAATGGATTTTGTACCGGGTTCAAGGTCGATACAAAATTCAATTTCACGCTCTGGGGGTAGGCCAGGAAGTTCTTCAGGGAATACGTCAGGGAATTTATTAACAATAGAAATATCATTCAAAACTGACGTATTTTTGTTTAGATCCGTGACATGAGCTAAGAAAGCTTGACAACCGTTTTTCAATAAACGAATAGCTTTATGGCTTGAGATGACAGCGATTGATTTTAATGGTTTGGTTGCTTGAATTCGCATAATAGGTCGATTAGGAATATGAAAGCTAACAACCTTACGAAAATAATCAATTTTTGCATGATGAGTAGTTAACCAATCAATCCCTAGAATCACGTCAAATGCAAGTATTTTTAATGAAATCAGAGCGACAGGTAATGTGTGGGTACCAACTTGAACCAAACAAGACTTATAAATCGTGGATGTAATGAAGGTTTCTCCCAATGGAGTTTCAACAGATAAATCAAAGTCTAATTTCTCCGGAGTCAAATTTAATCGATGAGCGCAAGTAGGAGAAATAAAAGAATGGGTAGAACCGGTATCAAATAAAGTATAGACTTCGTTAGAGTTTATGATAAGCTTACCCGTGATGACCTCATTCGGGTTCCTTGCTTTCTGGGAGGTCACAACAAACGCTCTCCCTTGCACTACCGGTTTTAACTTTTCTGGGACGGCCTTTGGTGTCTCCATCTTGGCTGAAGTTGTTTTTGGTAAACGACAAAATCGAGCTAAATGACATTCTCTTCCACAATTGTAACATGCTTTAGACGGCATCGCGCATTTTGGACTGATGTGCCCCTCCCCTCCGCATTTGAAACATATGACAGGTGGTCGTTCTCCTTCCTTAACAACGGGTGCTGGTGCTGACGTCTTTCCATCATTGTTGAATCTCCTCTTCTTGAAATGACCATTCTTATTATTTTGGCCCTGATTACCACCGAAGTGGTTACCATTTCTGGCCTGTTGATTCCCTCCACGCTTGTTGTCACCGCTTCGATGACTGCTCTCACTAGTATTATCATTTTGCCGACTGCTCTCTTTTGGTTGCGTTGACTCGTTATCGCGCTCCACTAACTGAGCCCTATTCACAACATCTGAATACAAACACAGTTTATGAGAAATAAGATGTTGACGTATCTCAGGTTTCAAACCTCGTAAAAACATTCGCGTCATTCGCTCTTCATTATCCACCAAGTGGGACGCAAACCGGGACAGCTCAGCAAATTTAGCCTCATACTGCGACACAGTCATATTATTCTGCTCCAATTTGATGAGCACTACCTCCTTCATGTGACGAACACTTTCGGAAAAGTATTTGTCATTGAACAGCTCTTGGAACTTCTCCCAAAATATTTTCAGTGCGGCATGTTGAGTACGCTTAATCGATTCTCACCAGTAATCTGCCTCTCCTCGCAACATAAAGGCAGCAAAGGAAACCTTTTGCTCCTCGGAGCATCCCAAGACATCAAATATCTTGGTAATCTGCTTTATCCATGTTTCCGCTATAAGTGGTTTTGGCTCTCCCTTAAACTCTGGTGGTCCCAGCTCCTTGAACTGTTTAGCGGTGACCGTCCGAGAGTTTTCAGTGTTTCCACCTATATTTTGGACAGGAGACGCTCTCGCCTGCTGTTGCATGAACTGCATAAAGTTTCTGAACATTCCATCATTCATTATCTGGTCAGTGTTGTTGTTTGCATGAGGATTGTCACCTTCCTGATGCACATTATCCTGATTATTGATATGTGGTGAATCAACAGTCGCCTGTGCTCCATTGCTATTCTCAACATTCTCAGATGCCATTTTTAGATACTGCCACAAAATAAAAGTTAATTGATATGTCATATATTATCCTTATATTATGACCGACCAATTAAATACCATGCAAATAAACTTAGGTAGGTCATACTAGCGAAGGAATTCCCCCGTCTCTCCCCTCCTAGTTCTATTCTCACATCTTAGCCAGGGATCATATCCCTAAGCTCTGATACCAACTGTAACGCCCCCAAAATTAGGTATACATCACCCATCTTGGGTCGTCAGATACATAGTACAGAATACAAATATAACTTACTAATACAACTGTCGTGTACAATACGACAAAACATAAACTGTGAGTTTGAATACAAATATTATCTTCTAGAGAGTATTCATACTCAAAAGGAGTCCTCATTACATTTATTAACACTCCATTACATAGAATAGTGAGGACTACTAACTAATACTATCATTCGGACCATCACTCCATTCCCCGACTTGCCCCAGCTACGTTCTCATTTCCTGAAGAGAACAGTGAAAGAAAGGGTGAGCTCAACTAGCCCAGTAAGAAATTTTATGACTAAGATAATGCAGAATAAATTATCATTAGCCTTCAACAATGTTAAACTGATAAAATATAATAGACATCAAGTTTAACTGCAGCGGAACAAGCAATCCATTAAAAGAGTCAAGTAGAAAATAAACTCTACTATCTTTTATGATTTAAAAGGTTTTTCAACACTGTGATCGCTGAGACTCAGCTTAATAAAATAATCCACATCATCGAATCACCCTTGCACTACGCCAAGGATATTCGTGTATTCATTAATGGTCATGATCATGCCAACAACTGTCCATCAACGCACTACGGGCCAATGAGGACTTTTACCACATCATTTGTAACATTACGGTCATGATTATACCGAATAATCCCTGGTCATAATCATACCAAGTCCATCTATGCACTACATGCCACAGATGACTTTTAACATTTTATAAACATGAGGATGATGACAATGATATAAGAATTCAATAAAACAAGTTCAAGAATTAATTTATCCAAGAATTAACAACGTCCAAATTGTCAACATGATACTGCTTTGTGGAGTAAAATTCAAGAATGCTTAGAAGAATATTTTCATGAAAAGATACTGGATGAAACACAATTATCAAGGATATTCCACAAATTTCATGGAGTATAGAAGTCAAAACTTAACCAACTGAGTATAATAAAGAATGGAATAACAAAAGAAATCACCATGCATGCGATAGACCGCACAGACAGGTTATTCCCACAGAATAATAAATAATGGAACCAGGTTCGGCGTAAACGCACAGACAGGATATTCCGACAGAATAATAAATAATGGAACCAGGTCCGGCGTATACGCACAGACAGGATATTTCGACAGAATAATAAATAATGGAACCAGGTCCGGTGTAAAACATCCCAGAGCCCAAAGTCCTTTATCCTCGAAGAATCCCAATATGGTGTTGGAAAAGAGTGAGCCAAGGTTCAAAGCTAGATAAAAATAGCTGTAAAATGCCATCTTTGATTGTTTCTCCTTTATGTTCTCCTCATCAAACTGATCAGCCCCAAATGTTGCAATGTTTGGTTGGTACCCTCCATTTCCCAGAGCAATCATGTAGATAGATAGGTAAAATAACCCAATTTGCCAACTAGAATGCGAGCCGCATTTAGTATCTACATCCCCTCAACCTTTAGGTCTCAACAAGAAAAGGTTCGTTGATATAGATAGTCCTATCAAGCCCTGTTTAAGAGAGTCAAAATTAAAGCACAAGAACCAAAGAATGGTTTATTTCAAATCAAGCAGGGTCATCAGGGAACTCTTTTTCTTATTATGCATTCTGTGTACCTAATATCGTTCCGAAATATAGTAAGAGAACTAGATACCTTGTAAATTCTACCATAGGTAGCATTCTTTGTACTTGATTCGTTAAGCATATCTAATTGATCAGGAACCATAATCTCAAGTACCCGTGTGGTAACCCTTATTAAGTATTTTTTAAATTGTTTACTTCAAGAAGTAGAAAAGCGAATAAAATTAAGTTGTCCTAATTGAGCATTAGTAAGTAAAAGAGAAAAATCATGGTTACTTACGACGACAAAAATTGCCTGAAAAATGGCGCAAGTTTTGTATCTTCCCCAGTAGGAATCGCTGAGAAAAGTCCCGACAAGAGAGAAGATATATACAGTTCCAGTCCATTTGCTAACATTATTCGCAGCCTCCGCATTGTCTTGTTGCAAGACCCTTGTCAAGAACAGCACCAGGTTCACTCCAACACCAAAGAAGGCGAGCGTAGCCAGACCTTGATTCACTATTTTAATTCATTTGGCAAAACAGAATTTGCAAACAAAATTAGCTGAATTATAGCAAGTTTAATTCAATCAGAATTTAATATTTTTCAACATATTAGTACTGCTTAAAGAATCAGAAGATATAATGTTGCATCCAAGTATGAAATAAACGCTGCATTTAGAATCATTTTACAAAAGATGCCCATAAAATTGGACTTAACTAATTATCATGCTACTTCTGTTATATGCTAAACTTGTTGCAGAAATTCATAATTTGATTTTGTATATTATAATGTCCTTATGGCGAAAACATTGTAAAAGTCCTTTTAAGGAAATTCCTTTAAAATTTCAACGCCGAAGCCAAATGGTTGTACATGATTTTCGCCCAACTTTTATCCTGATGTTAAGTATATGGGTTAACTGCAAAAGTGTACCTCAAAGTTTCCGAAGATTCTAATTTTAGCCCCAAAGTATCAACTTTTTTAGTTTTGTTCCTGTATGTATTT
The DNA here is from genome assembly GCA_016801055.1 of Panax notoginseng. Taxonomy (NCBI): domain Eukaryota; kingdom Viridiplantae; phylum Streptophyta; class Magnoliopsida; order Apiales; family Araliaceae; genus Panax; species Panax notoginseng. The sequence goes on from CM029014.1 coordinate 192,079,421, forward strand.
AGTTTTTACAATCCTATTCCTTTTTGCTTCTATTTATTAATGTGTGAATTCCCTATAAGTATTCAATAATTGCAGAAAATAAAATAAGATTCAATAAATCATGAAATTACTACCTTTAAGTGAACACTCTACAAATATTTCAACTTTAAATGATAAGCAAAACATAAAATATTTCAATCATAAAACACTTTGTTTTTCAAAACTTATAGTAAATAAATTTTATGTTAGAAATTCATCAAATTTTTTTATTGTAACTGAGAATATATCGAGAGACTCTCCAATAAAAATTTCAGCTAATCTCTAGTAAAACTTAATAAATGTATATCAAAATTTAAGGTCAGAATACTTCAAAAATTAATATAAAATAGTCTACTTGTCCGATTTTGATGAAATTTGAATAGTGCATCTGTCTCATATGTAGACACATGATCATAACCAAAATATAACTCTAAATAATTTATATAACTCGGTTTATAGAGTTTCGAATTTTGAAGCCATTAATCTTCTTTAAATCACAGTAAATCAAATATAGCTTGAAAAATTCTGAAATTTGGCCAGAGTACTTATGTATCATATATATACATCTGTCAGCATGAGCTGTATTTTAGAATAGAGTTAGTTAGGCTAAATATTAGGATAATTGATAGTTTAGGGATAATTGATTGTAATCCTATAGTTTAGGGGTAATTTCTTGCTCTCCAATCTTGTATTCATCTATATATTCTTCTTGTATAGAAGAATAAAAATACACAGAATATAGAATTCTTACTATATTGTTGACATGGTATCAAAGCGAGGTTAGTTGCGAAGGGTTATACACAGAGGTCTGGAGTGGATTACCAAGAGACTTTTGCTCCGGTTGCAAAAATTAATACCATTCACATTCTTATATCTATAGCGGCAAATCGAGATTGGCCTTTGCAACAATTTGACGTCAAGAACGCTTTCCTCAATGGAGATTTAGAGGAAGAAGTCTACATAGAGTTACCACCTGGAGCTAAACGCAAATCTTCGTGTAGAACTGAAGTATGTAAATTGAAGAAGGCGTTGTATGGTCTGAAGCAGTCACCTCGGGCTTGGTTCGGAAGGCTCTCCCGTATTTCGAACTTTATTCCTGTTGTTAGTCTAAATGATAATTACTTCGGACACAACCATCGTACCAACCTCAACTCCGGCACCGCAGATCATAGTCCATCAAGACAATTCTGCACTTCCAATCGGAATTATACTGGATGAAACTAATTACTCGTTATGGTCTCTGTAAGACCCCGAATTTTATGAAATAAAAGTATTCAATATTACTATTCAGCAAATGGTTAAATTGATAAATGTTAAAGTTAAGGGTGATATATGAAATTTTTTTCAAAATAAACAAGTGGTTATAAAATAATCATTGTTGTCGGGGAATATTCGTTGGTCGTGGAATATTCTTTCTGTCGGGGAATATTCGTACGACGGCGCAGCTATTTGTGGGCCCCATAACGAAAAGCGGTCGGATGAAGATAACGACAAAAATTGAGTTTTTATAATTAACGGCGTAGTTGTTACCGTTAACACTGTTGGAATACCCGGTGGTTAAAATACAGTAATACGCGTTATTGCACAGTATTTTTGAAATTATTGATCCTTACGTAAGAAGGCACTACTCAATAATTGTTACAGTAATTACTGTTCAATATTTTATTTTATTGATTCAATAATTGCTGCGTTGATATTTTATATTATTGTTGTTTCAATAATTGTTGCTGCACAATATTTCTCATTATCAGATCAATAATTCATATTATTTAGAATAATATTATTAGATAGCATTATTGACAATGTCTAGAAAGTTCTGTCTAAAGAGAGGTTTGGTCATCTAATTGCGCGCCAGTAAGGAGAAATCCTTATCGGAAAGCTCCCTCCTTTCTGGGAACAGCCTGGTTGTCATAAATGTGATTCTGTAATATTATTTGTGAATAATTAATTATTGATTCATATGATAAGGAAATATTTATTTTATGTGGATATAAATGAGGGATATATTTTTGTAGTTAAAAATGAAGGAGTTAATGTTGAGGTTTTTAACAGTATTTTTGTCGGAATGGAGGTATTAAAAATCAAGATTTTTGAGATATTTTGCGGGAGTTATAATTTTTAATCCGTCCGTTGGATCGTGGTAATTTTTGGATATGTTATACATATATAAGTTGAGTATATGTCCACAAATTTTGAACCGTTAAAAATGAACGTATGATTTATTATGAATTTTACGAGATGACTGGTTTAGAAATTATTGAATTTTCGGAGTTTATCATTTTGGTGAAAAAATTTAGAATTGGTGGGCCCCACTCTTGGTTGGTGAAGAAATATGCTGAGATTTTTATTCAAATGTGGTGGGTGGGAATAGTAGCAGGTAAAACTATTAGGTTGTAGGTTAAGTCTGCTTCGACGTGCTAACATTTTCCTATAAATAGAGGGCTAAGTTAGAATTGAAAATCACACCAGAAACATAAGCTTTCTCTCTTTCTCTCTCTATATTATGAAGCATATTTTGTGAGTATTTAGATACTTTGAGATTTGCTATTCAGTGCAAGTTTCCTTCGGCTTTGCATTCCAGTCAGAAATACTGCACTTTTGAGGTAAGAGATAGTAAGGGATTTTAAGGGTTATTGTGTTTTTCAGTTCGTACTTCTTCCATCCTTCAGAAAATTCTGGAAAAATTTGAAATGATATTTTGATGAGTTTTATTGAGTGTGTCCAAAAATGGTGATTTTTGGATGTATAGATTAAGAGTTATGAATTTTACGGGAAAAGACTATTTTAAAAGTAACCGCTTATAACTCCTTGTGGTTAACTCCAAAATTGATAAAATTTTTATTGGAAGTATATCTATATAATATCAATTTACTCTGTAAATTTTGGAATTTTTGGATAAAATTATAATTTATGATAAATGTCTAAATATTCGGTTGTTTTGGCCATATGAAAAATAGTAAATGAGTTTTAAAAATTCTGAGAAAAATATATGTTCAATATGGGACTATATTCTGCTAAATCCCAGAAAAGAAATATTTTTAGAAATGATTTGGTATTTTTCATGAAAATAGACTAGTTATGAGTAAATGAATTAAATATGTTATGTGAAGTAAAAAAATTGGAAAATAGGATTTTATGGCTTGAGAATCCTATATGAGGTATATGCAGATTTTTAATGAGGATTTTGGTTATTGGTGATGAAATTTTATGAGTTTGACATTTTAGGATGATTAAATGCATTATTTAGTAAAGTTGTAAACAATTAAAATAATTTGTTTATAAGCTTAAGATGTAACGCCCCCAAAATTGGTCCATTCCATCCAACCTATTCTGAGTCGCCAAATATATGGTATATAAAATAACTATAACTTTATTACAACAATTGTCGTACAAAATACAACAACACATATGTTGTGAGTTTGGATATAAATATACACCAAATGTGACTCATATTCCAACCGTGGATATCACCTCACAATGACACCTTACATAAAGGTATAGTCAAAAACTGTTTTAGAAATTAGAATCTTTAGAAATTGCTCAAGGAAACCTTCGTACATGGGAGGCCATGCTTCTAGGTTATGATAGATATCATATGGCCACAGAATTATCCTTGGTTGACCCAATAGACCCCAAAGAAAAATGAGATGATTACTATCATATTCTTTCCAATGGTGAGTCCTCTCTTGACATATCATTATCTCCACTGTCTCTAACTGAGAATTATACTTCAAACAAACACCAAGATTATATAGGTAGTGCTCGTAGATATACTCAGCAAGTGGATGTGCACAACCATGTCTTATGATGACACGAGGTTGTGTGTCGTTAGACATCTTGTATGATAGTGGCAAAACACCCTTCCAACGTTGGGTTCGCTTCACCCTAGATGATTTACCAAATATAACTACTAAATGATGACCACCGTTCTATTCCCCTGTTACCCCCGCTCGACCCAGCTACACTCTTATTACCTGAAAGGAATTGTGAAACAGAAGGGTGAGCACAACTAGCCCAGTAAAGAATATCATGACTAAAGATAAATAAGTTATCAATAGCCCTCAACAGAATTAAATCAGAGATTTAGAACATATGGTAGATGATAAAAAAATTTAACCATAGTTACAGCGGAACGAGCAATCTATTAGAAGAGTCAAATAGACTATAAAGTCTATTATCTTCTCTATATTAAAAGTTCACCAACAATGTTTTATCCCTGTAACATCAATCAATAATTCCTGTCCACAATCACATGTATAACTCATAATCATAATTGTAATTCTAAATTCGTCTTCTCATCCAGAACAAAGATAGTTTTCATCACTTGTCTTTACCTGAAACATCAAAGATCATGGTTATACCAAATCACAGTTCCTGTTTATAATCATACTAATAATTTCATCTTTGCACTACGGGCCAAAGATATTCATCAACAACTCATCTTTGCACTACAGGCCAAAGATATTCCTCAACAGCTCATATTTGCACTACAAGCCAAATATATTATTATCTCAAAGAAATATATAATCATTTCAGAATTTATATAACCAATAATTATAACCACGTTGATCATTTCACCTTTGCACTTAAGCTAAATATATTCAATTATAAATTCAACGGTCATGATCATACCAGTCAACAATTTAATTTTGTACTACTGGCCAAAGAGAACCCATAGTCATGATCGTACCAAAAATCTACCCATCTTTACACTCAAGTCAAAGAGAAATATCATCATTAGGGTTATAAAAATGTTATATATGATAATAAAAAAATAATATGATCAAATATAGTTTTAATCTCAAGAATAATATTCATAAATCAACTATAATTTGGTTAGAAAAAGAAACTAATTTTATCATGAATAGTAACCCGTGAATAGTAACTCGTAAATAGTAACTCATGAATAGTAACCCGTCGTGAATAGTAACTCATGAATAGTAAATTATGAATAGTAAATCGTGAATAGTTGTTTGTGAATAGTAACTCATGAATAGTAACTCGTGAATAGTAACTCATGAATAGTAACTCATGAATAGTAACTCCGACATAAAAAGTTTCAAATTTGATAAAAATTCCAACCAATACTTCGGCATAATGATATTGAAGAAATAATATCACTTACAATCCCTTACCTCAAAAGTGCAGTATTTCTGACTAGAATGCAAAGCTGAAGGAAACTTGCACTGAATAGCAATTCTCAAAGTATCTAATTACTCACAAAATATGCTTCATAATATAGAGAGAGAAAGCTTATGTTTCTGGTGTGATTTTCAATTCTAACCTAAGCACCCTATTTATAGGAAATTGCTTAGAACACCAAAGCAGAAAATTTAATAAAATAATAATATAATTATAAATTTTCCTTAGCCCACCTTTGAAAATCTGGATTCAGCCATCAACATGTGCAAGTGGGGCCCACCAAAGTGTAAAAAACGTTTTTGTTAATAAAAATAAATAAAACTTCTAAAAATCAATTATTTCGGAACTTCGGAACTTCAATAATTCATAATAAATAGCCCTTTATCAGAAAATTCGAATCTCGTGACTTTCTATAGGAAATTTAATTCTCTACAACTTTACAGAAGAAAGTTTTTCCAAATTCTAAACAGAAATTGACCAAAATCCATAATCGGGCGATTTTACAGTCTATAATAAATTTTCGGTCAAGAATTGTGTCTACCAACACACAAAACATGTGTTAAACATTTAATCCAACAAAAATACTCTTCCTCCTCATTTATTTATATATCCCACATTCATTATAAAAATATCACCATTAATATATTATTAAAATAATATATTTAAATGAATTATTTTATCAGAAAAAATAAAATATTAATTTTCAACAATTGTCACATTAAAATTTTTCTTCATCTATATCCACATAAAATTAATATTTTCCTCATCATATAAATCAATAATTAATTATTCACAAATAATATTATAGAATCACAGTACTGGCAAGCAGGCCTTTCCCAGGAAAGAGGGGGCTTTCCAATAAGGATCTCTTCCTTACTGGCGCGCAATTAGATGACCAAACCTCTCCTTAGACAGAACTTTCTAGACATTGCCAATAATATTATCAAATAATATTGTTCAGATAATATGAATTATTGCTCCGATAATAGAAAATACTGTGTAGTGACAATTATTAAAACAACAGTAATATAAAATATCAACGCAGCAATTATTGAATCAATAAAATAAAATACTGAACAGTAATTACTGTAACAATTATTGAGTAATGCCTTCTTACGTAAAAATTAATAATTGGTGCAATACCGTATGCTATTGTGCAACAACGCATATTACAGTGTTTTAACCACCGGGTATTCCAACAGTGTTAACGGTAACAACTACGCCGTTATTTATAAATAACTTACTCTTATCGTTTTCTTCATCTAATCGCTTTCCGTTATGGGGCCCACAAAAGGCTGCGCCGTCGTATGAATATTCTCCGACAGTAAGAATATTCCACGACCAAACGAATATTTCCCGACAACAATGAATATTTTATAACCACTTGCTTATTTTGAAAATTTTGCACATTTCACCCATAACTTTAAACTTTTATCAATTTAACCATTTACTAAATAGAAAAATTGAATACTTTTATTTCATAAAATTCGGGGTCTTACATAAGAAATATTATTCTTTCAATATCATTATACCGAAATATTGGTATAAATTTTATTGTGGAATTTTTACCTTTTTCATGTTGGGATTACTATTCACGAGTTACTATTCATGAGTTACTATTCGTGAGTTACTATTCATGGGTATTATTCACGACAAAATTGGTTTCTTTTTCTGACCAAATTATCGTTAATTTATGAATCTTACTCTTGAGATTAAAACTATATGTTGATCATATTATTTTTATTATCATATATAACATTTTTATAACCCTAATGATGATATTTCTCTTTGACTTGAGTGTAAAGATGGGTAGATTTTTGGTACGATCATGACTATGGGTTCTCTTTGGCCAGTAGTGCAAAGTTGAATTGTTGACTGGTATGATCATGACCATTGAATTTATAATTGAATATCTTTAGCTTAAGTGCAAAGGTGAAATGATCAACATGATTATAATTATTGTTTATATAAATTCTGAAATGATTATATATTTCTTTGAGATATTAATATCTTTGGCATGTAGTGCAAAGATGAATTATTGATGAATATCTTTGGCCAGTAGTGCAAAGATGAACATGTGTTGAGATGAACATGACCAACTGGTGATACAAATGAATATCTTTGGCCGTAGTGCAAAGATGAAGTTATTAGTATGATTATGAACAGGAAATGTGATTTAGTGTAACCATGATCTTTGATGTTTCAGGTAAAGATAGGTGATGAAAATTATCTTTGTCCTGGATGAGAAGAGGAATTTAAAACTACAATTATGATTATAAGTTATTCATATGATTGTGGACCAGAATTGTTGATTGATGTTACAGGGATAAAACATTGTTGGTGGATTTTTAACATGGAGAAGATAATAGACTTTATAGTCTATTTGACTCTTCTAATGGATTGCTCGTTCCGCTGCAACTATGGTTAAAATTTTTTATCATCTACCATATGTTTTAAATCTCTGATTTATTACTGTTAAAGGCTATTGATAATTTAATTATCTTTAGTCATGATATTCTTTACTGAGCTAGTTATGCTCACCCTTTTGCTTCACAATTCCTTTCAGGTAATAAGAGTGTAGCTGGGTCGAGCGGGGGTAACAAGGGAATAGAACGGTGGTCATCATTTAGTAGTTATATTTTGTGAAGAAAATAGGGTGAGGCGAACCCAACGTTGGAAGGGTGTTTTGTCACTATCATACAAGATGTCTAATGACATACAACCTCGTGTCATCATAAGACAGGGTTGTGCTCATCCACTTGCTGAGTATATTTACGAGCACTACCTATATAATCTTGGTGTTTGTTTGAAGTATAATTCTCAATTACAGACAGTGGAGATAATGATATGTCAAGAGAAGACTCACCATTGGGAAGAATATGATAGTAATCTTCTCGTTTTTCTTTGGGGTCTATTGGGTCAACCAAGGATAATTCTGTGGCCATATGATATCTATCATAACCTAGACGCATGGCCTCCCTTGTACGAAGATTTCCTTGAGCACTTTCCAAAGATTCTAATTTCTAAAACAATTTTTGACTATACCTTTATGTAAGGTGTCATTGTGACGCGCTGTTCACGGTTGGGACACGTGTCACATTTGGTATATATTTGTATCCAAACTCACAGCATATGTGTTGTTGTATTTTGCACGACAATTGTTGTAATAAAGTTGTAGTTGTTTTCTGTATCATGTATTTGGCGACTCAGAATAGGTTGGATGGAATGGACCTATTTTGGGGTCATTACAGTCTCAACTCATGGAGATGCGAATTGGCGCTCGTAACAAGGCTGGGTATCTCACCGGGAAGCGAAAAAACCCGCAGCTGGAGATTCGAAGTTGGAAGCATGGATAACCGAGAACCATCGAGTCAAGAGTTGGCTCATTAACTCGATGAGCCCATCGTTGATGCAACGATTTTTTCGTCTTCCCATGGCTAAAGAGATATGGGACGCGGTGTCTAGAACCTTCTATGACGGATCGGATGAAACGTGCATTTTTGAATTGAATCAGAAGTCTTTTTCTACCAAGCAGAATGGCCGCCCTCTGCCAACGTACTATAATGAACTTGTTGCTATTTTTCAGGAGATTGATCACAGGACTATGTCACAGGCAGGAACAGTTGAAGGAGTGGTTCAATTGCACTCGGCCATGACAAGGCTTCGAGTTCATATTTTTCTAAGCGGACTTGACTTTGTTTTTGAACAGGTTCGTGGAGAAATCTTGCGAAAAGATCCAAAACTTGACCTCGAGAGTGCGTATGCATATGTTCGGAGAGAGTATCAACAGAAGCAAACGATGGGAGGATCTCATCAAATTTCTGAAAGCTCGGCGATGATATCCAATCGAACTCGTCAAGAACCACCATCAGGTCCTTCGAAAAATAGGAGTAATCTAGCTACTGGAAAATCTGGAGGGCTAGTATGTACTCATTGTGGTGAATCAGGCCATTCGAAACAACGATGCTATGAGATTATTGGCTATCCTGACTGGTGGGATTTTACAAAGAAGCCTCGAAAGAACATTGGAGGAAAAGTCATGGTGACTTCTACGAAAGAGGAACAAGTGCAACCTACAGCAAATGTTGTTCACCCAGGTATACTTGGTAAAGCTTCTGTACTATCTGCGACTTCTATGAATAGTACTTGGATTATTTATACAGGTGCATCCGATCATATGACTAGGGACTCTGGTCAGTTAAAATCTCTTAAACCTCCTTCTCAGTCAGTTATTTCCACAATTAATGGTAGTACCTCTCCTATTACTGAGGAGGGATCCATCACTTTGTCCGACTCTCTCACCTTAGATATTGTTCTTGTTGTTCCATCCCTTGAACATAACCTTCTTTCTGTTAGCCAAATTACCTCTACCCTTGCATGCACTGTAATTTTTTGGCCTTCCTTTTGTGTTTTTTAGGATATTCTAACCCGGAAGATTCTTGGTTATGGTGTTAGACGAGGCAAACTTTACTATTTAGAGTTGACAGAAAAAGGGGGGTCAAAGTTTAGTCGGACGAATCAAACAAGCACTGAAGATAAAGCTCGAGCAACCGTATGGTTATGGCACCGAAGGCTAGGGCATCTCTTATTTGGTTATCTTAAGAAGTTACAACCACATTTGTTTTCGGGTTTTAGTAATGTAGACTTTCATTGTGAAATTTGTGAACTGGCTAAGAGCCATCGTATTTCTTATTTACCAAGTTTGAATAAAAGTTCAGAACCTTTTGCGGTTATTCACTCGGATATTTGGGGTCCTGAAAAAATTCCTTCAATTTCTAATGCTCATTATTTTGTTACGTTTATTGATGAATGTACTCGAATGACCTGGATATCTCTTCTTCAAAATAAGAGTGATGTAGGTATAGCTTTTCAAGAATTTCATAAAATGGTGACGACTCAATACCAAAGGCAGATTCGTACGCTTTAAATATCTGACAATGGTAAAGAGTTTGTGGATAAGTGTGTTGGTAATTTTCTGGGCCACCACGGAATTCGACATCAAATCTCATGCACCTATACTCCACAGCAAAATGGACTGGCAGAGCGAAAGAATAGACAGATTATGGAAATAGTTTGAGCCTCTCTTTTTGGCATGAATATGCAAAAGTTCTATTGGGGTGAGGCAGTGAAATCAGCTGCCTATTTAATCAACCGAACACCATCTAGTGTGATAAAGTTCCAAACTCCCCAACAAAAGATGCAATCTTTGCTTTCCGTTCCTCATCTCCCGAATCTTGAACCACGTATATTTGGATGTACGGTATATGTTCACGTGCCTAAAGTTCTGCGGAGTAAACTTGATCTATGCGCAAAACGATGTGTCTTTGTAGGCTATTCAGAGTTTCAGAAGGGATATCGGTGTTACGATCCTCACACCCGGAAGTTACATGTGATATTGGATACTTCATTTCATGAATTAGAACTATACTATTCAGGGGAGTTTGCGGGTCTTCTCTTCAGGACAGTGCAGAGCATAAAGATGGTGGAAAGGAATTATTCGAATTGGAGGAAAATGGGAAATTATTCGAATTGGAGGAAAATGGGCGATGTGTTGAAGGTTCCAACTATGTTGAAGGTTCCAGCTCCAATTCGCCCAATATCCCAGGTAGTGGTGCTGACCCGAAATTGTTCACAGAATAGAGAAGTTCTAGCAATGACCCCTCTTCGCTTCTAGAGTTGCCCACGTCTACACCATTAACCGAAGAATCAACCCAAAATGGTCTTCCTCAGGTAAATTTGAATCCCATTCTTGATGAACCTAATGAATTTCCTGTCCTTGTAGAAGACGTAACCAATAAATATCCATAAAAGTCAAATAGGGGAGTCCCGAAGAAACAATATGAACCTGATCCCAAAGCCAAAATTAAGTACCCAATTAGTAATTACGTTTCCCCCTATAGGTTGTCAGAATCGTATGCATTTTCTGTTAATCAATTGTCCACTGTGTCTATTCCTAGTAATGTACAGGATGCATTGGCGGATTCAAAGTGGACTAGGGCAATGAATGAAGAAATGGAGGCTCTTCAGATGAATAACAATTGGGAACTTTATCCATTATCAAAAGGGAAGAAGACGGTTGGGTGTAGATGGGTGTTCACAGTGAAACTCAAAGCTGATGGCAGTATCAATAGGTACAAAGCGAGGTTAGTTGCGAAGGGTTATACACAGAGGTATGAAGTGGATTACCAAGAGACTTTTGCTCCGGTTGCAAAAATTAATACCATTCGCATTCTTATATCTATAGCGGCAAATCGAGATTGGCCTTTGCAACAATTTGACGTCAAGAACGCTTTCCTCAATGGAGATTTAGAGGAAGAAGTCTACATGGAGTTACCACCTGGAGCTAAACGCAAATCTTCGTGTAGAACTGAAGTATGTAAATTAAAGAAGGCGTTGTATGGTCTGAAGCAGTCACCTCGGGCTTGGTTCGGAAGGCTCTCCTCCACAATGAAAGAATTTGGCTATAAGCAAAGTAATTCGGATCACACTTTGTTTATAAAACACAAAGAGGGGAAGGTAACGGTATTGATTGTATATGTGGATGATATGGTCTTGACAAGAGATGATCCAGGTGAGAGAAAAGCATTACAAGAGTATTTGACATCAAAATTTGAAATGAATGATCTTGGTCAACTTAAGTACTTCTTAGGAATCGAGGTCTCAAGGTCGAAGGCTGGAATATCCCTATCACAACGAAAATATGTGCTAGATATTTTAACTGAGACTGGAATGCTAGCTTGTAAACCTGTAGAGACACCTATTGAGATGAACCACAAGCTTGGAGAATATATGGATCAGGTCCCAACTGACAAGGGACGTTATCAACGGTTAGTTGGGAAACTAATTTATCTGTCACATACAAGGCCAGACATAGCCTATGCAGTAGGTGTGGTTAGCCAGTTCATGCATGCGCCGAGTGAAGAACATATGAATGCAGTGTATCGAATCTTGAAGTATTTAAAGAGTGCACCAGGAAGAGGATTGCTATTCTCTAAGAATGGGGTCCATGAAATTAAGGGATATACAGATTCTGATTGGGCTGGGAATCAGACTAATAGGAGATCCACATCGGGTTACTTTACTTTTGTAGAAGGTAATCTTGTCACCTGGAGAAGCAAGAAACAGAAGGTGGTTGCTAGATCAAGTGCGGAAGCTGAATATCGAGGTATGACTCATTGTGTATGTGAAATACTATGGGTTAAAAATGTTTTACACAATTTGGGGATTGATTATGAGAAACCTATGAGTTTACATTGTGATAATAAGGCAACCATTGAATTTGCACATAATTCGGTTCAACATGATCGTACAAAACATGTTGAAGTTGACTGACATTTTATTAAGGAGAATCTTGATCGAAAAGTTATACAATTTCTGTTTGTTCGGTCCGAAGACCAATTGGCTGATGTACTCACGAAGGCAGTTTCAGGAAGGGTGTTCCATGATGCAATTAGCAAGTTGGGCATGATAGATATCTATGCTCCAACTTGAGGGGGAATGTCAGCATGAGCTGTATTTTAGAATAGCAGTTAGTTAGGCTAAATATTAGGATAATTGATTGTAATCCCATAGTTTAGGGGTAATTGATTGTAATCCCATAGTTTAGGGGTAATTTCTTGATCTCCAATCTTGTATTCATCTATATATTCTTCTTGTATAGAAGAATAAAAATACACAGAATATAGAATTCTTACTATATTGTTGACAACATCATATAAAAATTTCAAGTCATTTCAATCTCTCAAACTAAAAATATTATTGATTAGCCAACGTTTATTAATAAGATTAGACAAAGAACCATTTTGTTCATAGGCAAAATTAGTCTGCGTTTAACACGAGAACTATAACACGAAAAGAGACCAAACTTAAACTGGAACATTTTCCAACTATTCCCAGTTGATTCTATTGCAGTCATTACACCTTAACAACCCAAAATAAATGCAAGAAAATGAAGTCTAAGAGTTTAAAGTTAATTACTATCATGTCATGCGTTTTATGAAAAATAGTTGGTATAGTGAACAACATTATATTGTATCTACAAATAGAGAATTCTATGTAATACACCACGAATCATGCACATGAACTAATTAACTAATTAACGAGTACAAAGCCGTTCCTGAACACGGGTGGAAGGGTCGTACGTCTTGGGTCCCCGATCAGAGGGCCCCAATATATATATATATATATATATATATATATATGACTTTGCACATTTGATTGAAGATTTTGGCTTTAAGAATACTAGAAGAAGTATCTTTCAATGAATGTATTCTCATATATTTTGTTATAGTCGAAGTTTCACTACTACAAAATACTAAATAGACAACACTTAAATTACAATATTTTTTATAAAAACGTTGTGGTATTTTTTTCCACAACGTTTTTTAAAAAAACGTTGTAGATATATATGTAAAAACGTTATCTATTTAAAAAAGGCATTTTTTTGGTTTTAATTAGATAACATTTTTTTTTAAAACGTTATCTATTTACAAAAACACGGAGCAAAAAAAAAAGACGCGAGAATGAAACACGGAGCAAAAAAAAAGACACGGACCAAAATCGGCTACCACTGTATTCTGTTCGCTATTCTTTCTTCTAAATCCCTAAATCCCCATTCATCAGATTCAGATCTTCTTCACCGCCTCACCGGAAGGTGAGGAAACCCGGCCTTCCGGCTTCTGGAGTTCGATTGAAGAGGGACGAAAGAAGACGAGTTCATGGACATGCTGCAGGGCACTCGAGATTATTCGATTTGCTTTAGCCACTACCGTTGTCACCGCATCAGCCTCTTCTATCTCCGGCTTCCACCGTCCCGGAGTCATCGGAGGTGGTTAACACTCCGGCGACCCCTAATTCTTCTTCGATCTCTTCATCGTCCACAGAAGGTTATTTCTTCTCTTTGCTACAGCCTCCGAATTAAAGGTCACTAATGCTTGGTGTTGTGGATTGGGGTTTCCTGCGTTTATCCACCTAATAGTGATGAGGAGAAGGAGATGCTTAGTTGATTTTTTATCCTTATTGTAATTCTCAGGTCTGTGTGAGGGTGGGTGTGCTGCAATTATGGATTCAAGGACATCCTTTCTAGCTGGTCCAACCGTACGCGTGCACTCAGGAGGATTCACCGATTTAGGCTCTATTTGTATAGTGAATCTCAATATTCAAGGTGAAGTTTTCATTATTTTTGCTATTTGTTTACCTTTTACTGGTAGGAGGATGAGTACTTTGTTTATTGTTATCTGTGTAGTCCTGGAATTGAAACGGTGATTGAAGGTCAAAACATGGGGAACTTACAAACTGATGAGAATGTTGTATGTAGTACCTGTGAGGCAATCCTAATCCAATTATAAATTAATTGCATCTTGTTGTAATCCGATTATAAATTAGTATGTATAAGTATTAGAAATTGCAGTTTGCGAGCTGTACCTGATCTCAGCAGAATATCAACCCTTCACTATTTTTAAGTTTGGCTTTTAGATCTACTTTATCTTATCCTTTCATTGTACGAGTGTCATACATTGTTATTCTGTTAATTGCTTTGTCCTTTAACTTGATTGCAGCAATAGCTCTGTAAATAATTGAATATTGTATTATACATTGTTATATTAGATTCAGCTGATTTTTAAGTTTCCTCCACTAGCTAAGGCCTAACACAAAAGCATCTTTTAAGATGTCAATGAACGACTGTGCTGTGTAGCACTTACTGGGACTCTCATGATTCATCAACAAATGCCCACACAATGGTAAATAGGTAACTCATTCTCAATCCATGTTATGTCAAGAAAATAAATTATTTACTTACAGGGTTTTAAAATTTCAAATATTGTTATCTTATACTCTAAATCTTGTTTATTTGATAATGGTATGGTGCAGTTATTTACTGCCTGAAAGTTAGTTTTTGACACATATCTTTAGGTGGATTGTAATAGATACCATTCTTATGAAAGGATAAGATAAAAAGACTAATATTTAGCTTTCTAATGATGACTTTAACGTGTGTGTGTGTGTATGATTTTTCTTTATAAGCTGAGCATGTTATCTGATATAGAGATGAGGAGCATTATGAACATATTTGATACTCCCTCCGTCCCAAATTATTTGCTGTTTTAGCAAATAAATTTTGTCCCATAATATCTGCTTTTTCAAGATTTCAATGCATTTTTTTCCTTTATTTTCCAAGTTTGCCCTTTTACCCTAATTAATGATAGTCATTACTCTCATTCATGTCTCTCCTCTTTTTGAAGCATCTTTTCATATTCCCACCAATAAGGATTCATGCACAGAAAACAAAAAAGTTAGCACATAAGGGTATTTTAGTATTTTTATCATACATATTGATATGCGTGTGAAACTCTAGAAAAGCAGATAATTTGGGACGGAGGGAATATTTTACAATAAGAAACCATAAAGACAGAATAATGGCAGGATGTAATTTTATCTCTCACAGTATTGCAGGATCATTTTCTCGATCTGCTGTGAATTACAATGCTGGAGCACAAACAACGGTTTCAAACATAATAATGGCAACAATATTTTTATCAAAAATAAAGACTGATTCCCTTTCCTGATATGTTCTTCCCTTCTAATCTTTATTTTCGGCCAGAGGCCCCAGATATCTCTAAATGCAGTTACTTCAATAACTGATGGCTTGAAAAGATTGTACATTGAAAAGTGGCTTACCGTTTCAATGATTTTGCATTTCCCTTATTGGTGAGTAGACAGGAAAATAGAAATATTTTGAGTTTGTGTTGGGCATGAAGTTTTCATGAATCTTTATATATTAGTATTATATTTTGCATATAATACTAATTACAATAGTGCTACAATCTTACAATATCTACTCTTAACATTTTAATTTTTTGGGTGCAGGAGCTCACATTGGACCAGAGCCAACTTATGGAAATGAGAAAAAGAATTCATGCAGTCAGAGTATTTTTTCTTTTAGCTATTTCTTATTGTTAGATTATTTGTCGTCAATCAGAGTGTTTTTTCTTTTAGCTATTTCTTATTGTTAGATTATTTGATAAATCATGCAATCTGATATTTCACTTGTCGTAATCTTGTACTCAGTTTGGACCTGATGAGAGGAGTATACCTGAGAACACAATAGCTGTTCATGCTGATATGCCATTTAGTGGTTTGATAACTTTTGGTGGAGCATTTTTATCAAAATTTGAGTGTTCCCAAATTTGAAAATTTTCTGAGGTGAATGTATTTTTTGCATTTAAACTATTATTTACCCTTTTCCGTATTGATATGATCCGATTGTTCTGATCTTGTTGATCCTTAGAATAGCTGTCACACCTATGTATTATAGATGTGAACTACTAATATATACATGTTTTGTGCTCTGGGTGTGTGGCTTAGCCCTTTGCTTTCTTAATTTTTAATTTTTTGTTCTCAGTGATGATATTTTGGTTTGATAACCATTAATTTGCAATTATCTATCTGCGTCCCCTTCCTCGTGTACCAGTATTTTGCAGCTGTTGATTATCTGTTACCATGAAAGGCTAATTGGCCCAAGGAATACATTGAATCTCATTGAAAGCAACAATATTAGTTAGGAAACATTACTCATCTCAAGTGCTTCAACATGAGGTGGAGTCATTTCGAATGCATCCATCCTTACTGTTAATACCAATGCATCTATACGCTCCTGATTGCCGCACCTGATTTAAAACAAACTTGATGAATTGCATTTAATTTTACCTTCGATTTGATGTAGTGTGTTTCAACTGATTGAGCAAAATTTTCGTTCCATATCTATAGTTTTATGGCTTAATAAACTCTCTATTCCTCTATTTCTCAATGTGTGCTGGTGCATTGTCTTAGTGGTGACGTGAGTAGTAATGTTTATGTGCAGGGTGGGCTTCTTTTGGGATTTTGAGCTAGCTGCTTACTTGAGCAGGTAGTGGTACAGAAATGCCTGCACATGGAGTTTATGGAGAAATATGTTTAGGAAAGTGACTATAACATGTTATCAGATTGTGCATATCCTTGGTATGGGTTTAGTTTTTTTGGGTATATAATCTGTTAAAGAAAATTTCTGCTGTGGTCTATATAAGTTCTCAGATTGTCTTGTGCTTGACTGCCTAAAATCTTGCCATGTTGATACAACCCCAAATTTCCTTTGTTTACTAAACTAGGCTACAAAGCAAAAAAAAAAAACTATTTTAATTCTTTGTTATGTTATTGCAGGCAGTGGAAGAATCTCTTAGGAGTGTTAATCTTTTCAATGGAGGAGTTGCTGACAAGCAGGCTGGAAAGTACAGTGGAGGTATGAAGAGGAGGTTCAGTGTTGCCATATCACTAATTGAAGAGGAGGTTCAGTGTTGCCATATCACTAATTTAGTTTCACTTGTATTTTTTAATTCATGTTATTTCATAATTAATGCTTGAGACATTTGAAACTGTAAACAAATGGTATTATTGGGATGTATTTTGAATGGTTGATACATTTTGGTTTTAAATTTAAATGAGAATTTAGACCTTTTAGTTATATATCATGGCATTGCAGGTGCATTGGTAATATAGGTGAACCACAATATTTTTTTTTTTATCTACAACATTTTAAAAATGTTATATAAATTGGTTAAAAACGTTGTCTAATATACTAAACTACAACGTTTTTATTCAGAAAACGTTGTGGAATCATACCTACTACAACGTTTTTAAGCATCTGTTAATTTTTGAAAAACAAATCTACAACGTTTTTTTTCTTAAAAAACGTTGTGTATTGTGCTTAACTACAACGTTTTTAAAACGTTGTGTAAGGGTGTCAAATAGATGATACCCTTAACCACGACGTTTTCCTGACTGAAACCACAACGTTTTTTCCGCGTTGTCTATTTACTATTTTCTAGTAGTGTTTTTATATATTTTGCTGAAGTTGAAGTTTTCATATATTTTGCTGTAGTCGAACAATTATGTTTTAAGCTCTGAAAATGCACTTTTTTGGATACAACTTATATTTTTTATTTATTTATTTTTACCTTTATTTTTGGGTGATGACAATGTTTTGAAAAGAGTCTCGTTTTCATTTTTTGCCCTAAGCAATCGAAATCTCAGAAATGGCTCTGAACGTGTAAAAAAGAAGAAAAAAAGAAGAAGAAGCATTCACATGCAAAGCTAAGTAAATATTTAGCAATTGGACAAGTACAGTAGAGGTACATGTGATAAAGCAAAATCATACCTAGATTGATGTTTCGTTTGTTAATGCGTTCATATCAAGTTAAATGCATGCAATAGCGACTTCAAATTAGAAGATATTCACAAATCTCAATCATATGGGGAAAGGTTTGGCAAAGTTGGAGCTTAATGGAAAGGTGGTTTATAACTAACTTCTTTTATTTAAGTTTGTGAATAATTTTGCACCAAACTTTTGAAAGTTTAGCAATGAAGTGATTTTTAATGGGTTCCTTTCCATTGTGCCCAAAAATAAAAGTGATTAAGAGATTGCAATGTTAGGTAAAATCAAGTTTAGGAAATTATCCAATTGTAATTTTTTTTTTCCTTAAAATTGCCTGATAACAAATATTACTCACCAACTACCAGTCTATATTGATCGTATATTGTAACCACAATTCTTTTTAAAAAATAATATTAATTCAGCTAAATAATTAATTCAGGTTTAAATTCTTGTCCCTGAATTTAAAATTTTCGTCTCTTTTCCTATCTCATCTATGATTCCGTTTTATGAATTAGTGACATAAGATAACAAAAGATGAAATAAACGATAAGACATAATATTTGGGCTCCTCGTCTATAGAAACTCTTTACGCAATTTTTGTGAGTTTAGTGTGGGGGCCATTCCACTTGTGGGGTCCCAACCATCCCTATTTATTTATTTATATATTTAGTTTATGAATTAAAAGACTTAAATGCTTATTATGTTAGTAATAAAGAGGAGTCTAATTAAGCAGGACTTAATTGGTTTTCTTTTTTCTCTTGTCCCCAAAAATAAAAGACTTAATTTGTGGGATATAGGACACGTGGCATCCCTCCAGGTCATCAACAATGACGTCCACCCCCACTCAGTAGGATTGCTGTCGTGTAGTGTTGAAATTGCATGCAGCAAATTTTGTTTTAAGAAATTGACTGGTTTGGTAAGTAACTGAAAATGAAAAAGAAGATGCCAAGACGCCAAGACGCCATCATGCTAAATATTGTCGGTTGTTTCTTAAGTTTGAATTCTTTCAAGTTTTCTTCTGTTCGCGCTGATGACTTTTCTTTACCATGATAAGTCTCACAATTAAATAAAAAAAACAAAAATAACTCCGTTTTTTTTCACTTTTTTGAGTTTAAATCAAGTGTTTAAACTCTTCCCATTTTTTTTTAATTTAACAAAACTACATTATAAAAGAAAATTATATACCTCCTCGTATGAATGTATATAAAAGAGAAGGCAGATATAAAGAAGTCACCTTATCTTACATTTATCAAAGATTCTATAAAAGGATAAGCACAGTATGATATCACAGCTTTATAGAAGTAATAAATTATTTTTTCACCCTATTAAATTTTGTAGATTGTATATATATATATATATATATATATATATATATATATATATATATATATATATGGGGGATTTATGGGAATCTTACCCAGAATGATGATTCCAGCAACCCATCTTCCAGTTCTTTCTCGGATTGCTGGTTGACCATGAAAATCAACAGTTCCATCAAGAGTGCAAGTCTCTTCTTCTTCTCCTTTGTACTGGTCAACCTGAAAATAATTTAATACATACCAACAAAATAAAAAAAATGCTCAAATTAGTATATATTTTTTTCTTAAAAAGCCCTGTATAAAATTATTAAATGCATGTATAATCAATTAAAGTGGTAGACTTTCTTTGCATGAGAGGCAAAAATGTGGGAAATATATAAGCTTCTTGTGGCACAAATCATGTGTGTGTTTTTGGTGAGAGTGAAAAAGATCAAAACAAATAATTTTGCCAAAAAAAAATGATAAAAATCTTTTAGTGCATGAAGAAAAAGAGAAGAGAATTAGATAAGATAAGAACTAAAAGAAGATGAGGAAAAGAAGATTAAATCTTTTTTTATCAAAAAAAGAAGATTAATATCTTTTAGTGCATGAGGAAAAGAGAAGAGAAGAATTAAAAGATGATGAGTTAATTTTTGATGAAATAAATTACTTACCTGTTCGGATAACCCTACACAAGCCATAGCCATTGTATTGATAATGTGAAACTGAAGAATTTGGTAGAAGATGAAGGTGATGAAAGCAAGAGAAAAATGGTTTTGAAGGTGGAGAGAGATTTGGACAAAACAAGAGAGAGAGAGAGGTTTTACTAAATAAGAGAGAAGGTGAGGTGAGTCCAACATATAGAGAGGTGGGAGGGTCATTTGGGCGGTGGAGAAGATGGGAAATATGAAGAAAAACTACATGCATGGTTGGAATATAATTATATTAATGTTTATGTGCTTATTGTTAGGACACATACTTAGGGGTGTAATCCGAGCTAAGTAGCTCGGTACTCGACTTGAGATCGGTTTGAAAATATGATCTAAAACTCGAATTCGAAGTTGATCCGAGTCGAATCCGATCCATTCTCGTTTTCTGTTTAATGATACACGAGTCGAATTCGAGCATACCAGTGTTCACTCAGATTAGGGTTCGAGTAATTCATTTTTTCTTGAACCATACTCGATACCTGCTCGATGGATCATATTCGAATATTGGTCTGATCCATGCTAGTAAGCTAAATATGTGATATTTGTATCAATCTTTATAATTTATAAAGTGTAATATGAAATTGTGTAAACTTGTACTTTAATAAATCAATGAATTGAATGTCAATTTATATTATATTCTTTATAATTTCTATAAATAAATAAAAGTGAAAAAGTTTTATATATAAATATTAGTTAAGTAACCAATTTAGTATGTAGTGGTTCAATTTTAAGTGAAATGGTTAATATTCGAAAATTCGATTTGAAGGCACATGAGTAACTCGTTTTATAAACGAGTCGAGTATTTACGAGCCGAGTAGGTCCGAGTCGAATCTGGCGCAAAAATAGAAATCCCTTATCGAATCCGAGTCGAATCCGAGCTCAATTTTTTTCGAGTCGAGCCAAATTTGAGCATTAAGGAGTTCACTGATATTCGACTCGTTTACACCCCTACTGTGACGACCCCAAAATAGGTCAATTCCATCCAACCCATTCTGAGTAGCCAAATACATGGTACAAAAAATAACTACAACTTTATTACAACAATTGTCGTGCAAAATACAACAACTCATGTGTTGTGAGTTTTGATACAAATATATATATCAACTGTGACTCTTGACACCAACTTGGGTAGCACGCCACCATGACATCTTATATAAAGGTATAGTCAAAAACTGTTTTAGAAATTAAAATCTTTGAGAAGTGCTCAAGGAAACCTTCGTACATGGGAGGCCATGCGTCTAGGTTATGATAGATATCATATGGCCACAGAATTATCCTTGGTTGACCCAATAGACCCCAAAGAAAAACGAGAAGATTATTATCATATTCTTCCCAATGGTGAGTCTTCTCTTGACTTATCATTATCTCCACCGTCTCTAATTGAGAATTATACTTCAAACAAACACCAAGACTATATAGGTAGTGCTCGTATATATACTTAGCAAGTGGATGTGTACAACCGTGTCTTATGATAACACGAGGTTGTATGTCATTAGACATCTTGTATGATAGTGACAAAATACCCCTCTAACGTTGGGTTCGCCTAACCCTATTTGATTCACCAAATATAACTACTAAATGATGACCACCTTTCTATTCTCCTGTTACCCCCGCTCGACCCAGCTACACTCTTATTACCTGAAAGGAATTGTGAAACAGAAGGGTGAGCACAACTAGCCCAGTAAAGAATATCATGACTAAAGATAAATAAATTATCAATAGCCTTCAACAGTAATAAATCGGAGATTTAGAACATATGGTAGATGATAAAAATTTTCAACCATAGTTGCAGCGGAACGAGCAATCCATTAGAAGAGTCAAATAGACCATAAAGTCTATTATCTTCTCCATGTTAAAAATCCACCAACAATGTTTTATCCCTGTAACATCAATCAACAGTTCTGGTCTACAAACATATGAATAACTCATAATCATAATTGTGATTCTAAATTTCTCTTCGCACCCAGGACGAAGATAATTTTCATCACATGTCTTTACCTGAAATATCAAAGATCATGGTTATACCAAATCACAGTTCCTGTTTATAATCATACTAATAACTTCATCTTTGCACTACGGGCCAAAGATATTCGTCACAAGTTCATCTTTGCATTACTGGCCAAAGATATTCAACAACAGGTCATCTTTGTACTACGGGCCAAAGATATTCATCAACAATTCATCTTTGCACTACAGGCCAAAGATATTCCTCAACAGTTTATATTTGCACTACAGGCCAAATATATTCATCAACAGTTCATATTTACACTACAGGCCAAATATATTCATCAACAGTTCATATTTGCACTTCAGGCCAAATATATTAATATCTCAAAGAAATATATAATCATTTCAGAATATATATAAATAATAATTATAACAATGTTGATCATTTCACCTTTGCACTTAAGCTAAAGATATTCAATTATAAATTCAATGGTCATGATCATACCAGTCAATAATTCAACTTTGCACTACTGGCCAAAGAGAACCCAAAGTCATGATCATACCAATAATCTACCCATCTTTACACTCAAGTGAAAGAGAATTTCAACATCAGGATTATAAAAATGTTATATATGATAATAAAAATAATATGATCAAAATATGGATTTAATTTCAAGAGTAATATTCATAAATTAACTATAATTTGGTTAGAAAAAGAAACCAATTTTTTCGTGAATAGTAACTCGTGAATAGTAACTCATGAATAGTAACTCGTGAATAGTAATCCATGAATAGTAACTTATGAATAGTAATCCCGACACAAAAAGGTAGAAATTCCACAATAAAATTCATACCAATATTTCGGTATAATGATATTGAAAGAATAACATTTCTTAAACTTATAAACAATTTATTTAAATTGTTTACACTTTACTAAAATAATGCATTTAATCATTCTAAAATGTCAATCTCATAAGATTTCATCACCAATAACCAAAACCCTCATAAAAAATCTGTATATATCTCATATAGGATTCTCAAGCCATAAAATCCTATTTTTCAATTTTTTTACTTCACATAACATATTTAATTCATTTACTCATAACTAGTCCCTTTTTATGAAAAATACCAAATCAATGTAAACAATTTTTTTTTTTTGGGATTTAGCATAATATAGTCCCATATTGAACATATATTTTTCCCGGAATTTTTAAAACTCATTTACTATTTTTTCATATGGTCAAAATAGCCGAATATTTAGATATTTATCAAAAATTATACTTTTGTCCAAAAATTCTGAAATTTACAGAGTATACTTCTATCATATACATGTACTCCTAATAAAAGTTTCACCAATTTTGGAGTTAACCACAAGGAGTTATAAGGGTTTACTTTCAAAATAGTATTTTCTCATAAAATTCATAACTCTTAATCTATACATCAAAAAATCACTATTTTGGACACAGTCAATAAAACTCATCAAAATATCATTTTAAATTTTTTCAAAATTTTCTGAAGGTCGGAAGAAGTACGAACTGAAAAACATAATAACCCTTAAAATCCCTTACCTCAAAAGAGTAGTACTTCTGACTTGAATATCGGATGTAAATGTAAGACCCCGAATTTTATGAAATAAAAGTATTCAATTTTTCTTATAATTACTATTCAGTAAATGGTTAAATTGATAAATGTTAAAGTTAAGGGTGATATATGATTTTTTTCAAAATACACAAGTGGTTATAAAATAATCATTGTTGTCGGGGAATATTCGTTTGGTCGTGGAATATTTTTTTTGTTGGGGAATATTCGTACGACGGCGCAGCTATTTGTGGGCCCCATAACGAATAACTGTCGGGTGAAGAAAACGACAAATTTGAGTTTTTACAAATAACGACGTAGTTGTTACTGTTAACACTGTTGGAATACCCGGTGATTAAAATACAGTAATACGCGTTATTGCACAGTAGCACACGGTATTGCACAGTATTTTTAAAATTATTGATTCTTACGTAAGAAGGCACTACTCAATAATTGTTACAGTAATTACTGTTCAATATTTTATTTTATTGATTCAATAATTGCTGCGTTGATATTTTATATTATTGTTGTTTCAATAATTGTTGCTGCACAATATTTTCCTTTATCAGATCAATAATTCATATTATTTGAATAATATTATTAGATAACATTATTGTCAATGTCTAGAAAGTTCTGTCTAAGGAGAGGTTTGGTCATCTAATTGCGCGCCAGTAAGGAGAAATTCTTATTGGAAAGCCCCCTCTTTCCTGGGAACGGCCTGGTTGTCATAAATGTGATTCTGTAATATTATCTGTGAATAATTAATTATTGATTCATATGATAAGGAAATATTTATTTTATGTGGATATAAACGAGGGATATATTTTTGTGGTTAAAAATGAATGAGTTAATGTTGAGGTTTTTATCAGTATTTTTGTCGGAATGGAGGTATTAAAAATCAGGGTTTTTGAGATATTTTTCGGGGGTTATAAATTTTAATCCGATCGTTGGATCGTGGTAATTTTTGGATATGTTATACATATATAAGTTGAGTATAAGCCCACAAATTTTGAACCGTTAAAAATGAACGTATGATTTGTTATGAATTTTAAGAGGTGGCTGATTCAGAAATCAGGTTATAAATCATTTTTGGTGGAAAATTCTAGAATTGGTGGGCCCCACTTGTGGTTGGTGAAAAAATGTGCTGAATTATATTTCAAATGTGGTGGGTGGAAATAGTAGCAGGTAAAGCCATCAGGTTGCAGGTCAAACCTACCAAAATTTTCCTATAAATAGAGGGCTAAGTTAGAATTGAAAATCACACCAAAAACATAAGCTTTCTCTCTTTCTCTCTCTATATTATGAAGCATATTTTGTGAGTATTTAGATACTTTGAGAGTTGCTATTCAGTGCAAGTTTCCTTCGGCTTTGCATTCCAGTCAGAAATACTGCACTTTTGAGGTAAGGGATTGTAAGGGATATTAAGGGATTTTAAGGGTTGTTATGATTTTCAGTTTCGTAATTTTTCTGATCTTCAAAAATTCTGGAAAAATTTGAAATGATATTTTGATGAGTTTTCTTGATTGTGTCCAAAAATGGTGATTTTTGGATGTATAGATTGAGAGTTATGAATTTTATGAGAAAAGACTATTTTAAAAGTAACCGCTTATAATTCCTTGTGGTTAACTCTAAAATTGATGAAATTTTTATTGGGAGTACATGTATATGATAGAAGTATACTCTGTAAATTTCAGAATTTTTAGACAAAAGTACAATTTTTGATAAATGTCTAAATATTCGGTGGTTTTGGCCATATGAAAAATAGTAAATGAGTTTTAAAAATTCTGAGAAAAATATATGTTCAATATGAGACTATATTATGCTAAATCCCAGAAAAGAAATATTTTTGAAACTGATTTGGTATTTTTCATAAAAATGGACTAGTTATGAGTAAATGAATTAAATATGTTATGTGAAGTAAGAAAATTGGAAAATAGGATTTTATGGCTTGAGAATCCTATATGAGGTATATGCAGATTTTTGATGAGGATTTTGATTATTGGTGATAAAATCTTATGAGTTTGGTATTTTAGAATGATTAAATGCATTATTTAGTAAAGTGTAAACAATTTAAATAAATTGTTTATAAGCTTAAGAAATATTATTCTTTCAATATCATTATACCGAAATACTGGTATGGATTTTATTGTGAAATTTCTATCTTTTTGTGTCGAGTTACTATTCATAAGTTACTATTCACGAGTTACTATTCACGATAAAAATTGATTTCTTTTTCTAACCAAATTATAGTTGAGTTATGAATATTACTCTTGAGATTAAAACTATGTATTGATTATATTATTTTTATCATCATATATAACATTTTTATAACCCTGATGTTGAAATTCTCTTTCACTGGAGTGTAAAGATGGGTAGATTATTGGTATGATCATGACTAGGGTTCTCTTTGGCCTGTAGTGCAAAGTTGAATTGTGACTGGTATGATCATGACCATTGAATTTATAATTGAATATCTTAAGCTTAAGTGCAAAGGTGAATTGATCAACATGGTTATAATTATTGTTTATATAAATTCTGAAATGATTATATATTTCTTTGAGATATGAATATATTTGGCCTGTAGTGCAAATATGAATTGTTGATGAATATCTTTGGCATGTAGTGCAAAGATGGCCTGTTGATGAATATCTTTGGCCTGTAGTGCAAAGATGAACTGTTGTTGAATATCTTTGGCCCGTAGTGCAAAGATGGTTTGTTGATGAATATCTTTGGCCCGTAGTGCAAAGATGGTTTGTTGATGAATATCTTTGGCCCGTAGTGTAAAGATAGATTTGTTAGTATGATTATAAACAGGAACTGTGATTTGGTATAACCATGATCTTTGATGTTTCAGGTAAAGACAGGTGATAAAAATTATCTTCGTCCTGGGTGCGAAGAAAAATTTATAGTCACAATTATGATTATGAGTTATTCATATGATTGTGAAAAGGAACTGTTGAGTGATGTTACATGGATAAAATATTGTTGGTGGATTTTTAACATGGAGAAGATAATAGACTTTATAGTCTATTTGACTCTTCTAATGGATTGCTCGTTCCGCTGCAACTATGGTTGAAATTTTTATCATTTACCATATGTTCTAAATCTCTGATTTATTATTGATGAAGGCTATTGATAATTTAATTATCTTTAGTCATGATATTCTTTACTGAGCTAGTTGTGCTCACCCTTTTGCTTCACAATTCCTTTCAGGTAATAAGAGTGTAGCTGGGTCGAGCGGGGGTAACAAGGGAATAGAACGGTGGTCATCATTTAGTAGTTATATTTGGTGAAGAAAATAGGGTGAGGCGAACCCAACGTTGGAAGGGTGTTTTGTCACTATCATACAAGATGTCTAATGACATACAACCTCGTGTCATCATAGGACAGGGTTGTGCTCATCCACTTGCTGAGTATATCTATGGGCACTACCTATATAATCTTGGTGTTTGTTTGAAGTATAATTCTCAATTAGAGACAGTGGAGATAATGATAAGTCAAGAGAAGACTCACCATTGGGAAGAATATGATAGTAATCTTCTCGTTTTTCTTTGGGGTCTATTGGGTCAACCAAGGATAATTCTGTGGCCATATGATATCTATCATAACCTAGACGCGTGGCCTCCCATGTACGAAGGTTTCCTTGAGCACTTCCCAAATATTCTAATTTCTAGAACAGTTTTTGACTATACCTTTATGTAAGGTACCTTTGTGAAGTGCTGATACATGATGGTGTCCAATGTCACATTTGGTATATATTTGTATCCAAACTCACAGCATATGTGTTGTTGTATTTTGCACGACAATTGTTGTAATAAAGTTGTAGTTGTTTTCTGTACCATGTATTTGACGACTCAGAATGGGTTGGATGGAATGGACCTATTTTGGGGTTGTTACATTTGGTATCAGAGCTTGGGGATATGATCTCTGGCGGAGATCGGGGAATACAACTAGGAGGGGAGAGATGAGTAAATCCTTCGCTAGTGTGTCCTATCTAAGCTTATTTGTTGGTCAGTCATAATATCGGGATATTATGTGATATGTTAATTTGTTAAATTAACACTTATTTTGAAGCTGTATTCTAGAATGTTATTTGAAATACAGGAGATGAGCAATGGAGAAATTATGATGACAGAGAAGATGGAAATTGAAATGAAAGGAAGGTATTCTCAACTCTTTGAAATACCAGGTACGTAAATTTCGGGGACGAAATTTCATAAGGAGGGGAGATTGTAAGACCCCGAATTTTATGAAATAAAAGTATTCAATTTTTCTTATAATTACTATTCAGTAAATGGTTAAATTGATAAATGTTAAAGTTAAAGGTGATATATGATTTTTTTCAAAATACACAAGTGGTTATAAAATAATCATTGTTGTCGGGGAATATTCGTTTGGTCGTGGAATATTTTTTCTGTCGGGGAATATTCGTACGACGGTGCAGCTATTTGTGGGCCCCATAACGAATAACTGTCGGGTGAAGAAAATGACAAATTTGAGTTTTTACAAATAACGACGTAGTTGTTACTGTTAACACTGTTGGAATACCCGGTGATTAAAATACAGTAATACGCGTTATTGCACAGTAGCACACGGTATTGCACAGTATTTTTAAAATTATTGATTCTTACGTAAGAAGGCACTACTCAATAATTGTTACAGTAATTACTTTCAATATTTTATTTTATTGATTCAATAATTGCTGCGTTGATATTTTATATTATTGTTGTTTCAATAATTGTTGCTGCACAGTATTTTCCTTTATCAGATCAATAATTCATATTATTTGAATAATATTATTAGATAACATTATTGTCAATGTCTAGAAAGTTCTGTCTAAGGAGAGGTTTGGTCATCTAATTGCGCGCCAGTAAGGAGAAATTCTTATTGGAAAGCCCCCTCTTTCCTGGGAACGGCCTGGTTGTCATAAATGTGATTCTGTAATATTATCTGTGAATAATTAATTATTGATTCATATGATAAGGAAATATTTATTTTATGTGGATATAAACGAGGGATATATTTTTGTGGTTAAAAATGAATGAGTTAATGTTGAGGTTTTTATCAGTATTTTTGTCGGAATGGAGGTATTAAAAATCAGGGTTTTTGAGATATTTTGGGGGTTATAAATTTTAATCCGACCGTTGGATCGTGGTAATTTTTGGATATGTTATACATATATAAGTTGAGTATAAGCCCACAAATTTTGAACCGTTAAAAATGAACGTATGATTTGTTATGAATTTTAAGAGGTGGCTGATTCAGAAATCAGGTTATAAATCATTTTTGGTGGAAAATTCTAGAATTGGTGGGCCCCACTTGTGGTTGGTGAAAAAATGTGCTGAATTATATTTCAAATGTGGTGGGTGGAAATAGTAGCAGGTAAAGCCATCAGGTTGCAGGTCAAACCTACCAAAATTTTCCTATAAATAGAGGGCTAAGTTAGAATTGAAAATCACACCAAAAACATAAGCTTTCTCTCTTTCTCTCTCTATATTATGAAGCATATTTTGTGAGTATTTAGATACTTTGAGAGTTGCTATTCAGTGCAAGTTTCCTTCGACTTTGCATTCCAGTCAGAAATACTGCACTTTTGAGGTAAGGGATTGTAAGGGATATTAAGGGATTTTAAGGGTTGTTATGATTTTCAGTTTCGTAATTTTTCTGATCTTCAAAAATTCTGGAAAAATTTGAAATGATATTTTGATGAGTTTTCTTGATTGTGTCCAAAAATGGTGATTTTTGGATGTATAGATTGAGAGTTATGAATTTTATGAGAAAAGACTATTTTAAAAGTAACCGCTTATAATTCCTTGTGGTTAACTCTAAAATTGATGAAATTTTTATTGGGAGTACATGTATATGATAGAAGTATACTCTGTAAATTTCAGAATTTTTAGACAAAAGTACAATTTTTGATAAATGTCTAAATATTCGGTGGTTTTGGCCATATGAAAAATAGTAAATGAGTTTTAAAAATTCTGAGAAAAATATATGTTCAATATGAGACTATATTATGCTAAATCCCAGAAAAGAAATATTTTTGAAACTGATTTGGTATTTTTCATAAAAATGGACTAGTTATGAGTAAATGAATTAAATATGTTATGTGAAGTAAGAAAATTGGAAAATAGGATTTTATGGCTTGAGAATCCTATATGAGGTATATGCAGATTTTTGATGAGGATTTTGATTATTGGTGATAAAATCTTATGAGTTTGGTATTTTAGAATGATTAAATGCATTATTTAGTAAAGTGTAAACAATTTAAATAAATTGTTTATAAGTTTAAGAAATATTATTCTTTCAATATCATTATACCGAAATACTGGTATGGATTTTATTGTGAAATTTCTACCTTTTTGTGTCGAGTTACTATTCATAAGTTACTATTCACGTGTTACTATTCACGATAAAAATTAATTTCTTTTTCTAACCAAATTATAGTTGAGTTATGAATATTACTCTTGAGATTAAAACTATGT
The DNA here is from genome assembly GCA_016801055.1 of Panax notoginseng. NCBI lineage: Eukaryota > Viridiplantae > Streptophyta > Magnoliopsida > Apiales > Araliaceae > Panax > Panax notoginseng. The sequence continues at coordinate 192,109,785 of CM029014.1, forward strand.
ATTGATTATATTATTTTTATCATCATATATAACATTTTTATAACCCTGATATTAAAATTCTCTTTCACTGGAGTGTAAAGATGGGTAGATTATTGGTATGATCATGACTAGGGTTCTCTTTGGCCTGTAGTGCAAAGTTGAATTGTGACTGGTATGATCATGACCATTGAATTTATAAATTGAATATCTTAAGCTTAAGTGCAAAGGTGAATTGGTCAACATGGTTATAATTATTGTTTATATAAATTCTGAAATGATTATATATTTCTTTGAGATATGAATATATTTGGCCTGTAGTGCAAATATGAATTGTTGATGAATATCTTTGGCATGTAGTGCAAAGATGGCCTGTTGATGAATATCTTTGGCCTGTAGTGCAAAGATGAACTGTTGTTGAATATCTTTGGCCCGTAGTGCAAAGATGGTTTGTTGATGAATATCTTTGGCCCGTAGTGCAAAGATGGTTTGTTGATGAATATCTTTGGCCCGTAGTGTAAAGATAGATTTGTTAGTATGATTATAAACAGGAACTGTGATTTGGTATAACCATGATCTTTGATGTTTCAGGTAAAGACAGGTGATAAAAATTATCTTCGTCCTGGGTGCGAAGAAAAATTTATAGTCACAATTATGATTATGAGTTATTCATATGATTGTGAAAAGGAACTGTTGAGTGATGTTACATGGATAAAATATTGTTGGTGGATTTTTAACATGGAGAAGATAATAGACTTTATAGTCTATTTGACTCTTCTAATGGATTGCTCGTTCCGCTGCAACTATGGTTGAAATTTTTATCATTTACCATATGTTCTAAATCTCTGATTTATTATTGATGAAGGCTATTGATAATTTAATTATCTTTAGTCATGATATTCTTTACTGAGCTAGTTGTGCTCACCCTTTTGCTTCACAATTCCTTTCAGGTAATAAGAGTGTAGCTGGGTCGAGCGGGGGTAACAAGGGAATAGAACGGTGGTCATCATTTAGTAGTTATATTTGGTGAAGAAAATAGGGTGAGGCGAACCCAACGTTGGAAGGGTGTTTTGTCACTATCATACAAGATGTCTAATGACATACAACCTCGTGTCATCATAGGACAGGGTTGTGCTCATCCACTTGCTGAGTATATCTATGGGCACTACCTATATAATCTTGGTGTTTGTTTGAAGTATAATTCTCAATTAGAGACAGTGGAGATAATGATAAGTCAAGAGAAGACTCACCATTGGGAAGAATATGATAGTAATCTTCTCGTTTTTCTTTGGGGTCTATTGGGTCAACCAAGGATAATTCTGTGGCCATATGATATCTATCATAACCTAGACGCGTGGCCTCCCATGTACGAAGGTTTCCTTGAGCACTTCCCAAATATTCTAATTTCTAGAACAGTTTTTGACTATACCTTTATGTAAGGTACCTTTGTGAAGTGCTGATACATGATGGTGTCCAATGTCACATTTGGTATATATTTGTATCCAAACTCACAGCATATGTGTTGTTGTATTTTGCACGACAATTGTTGTAATAAAGTTGTAGTTGTTTTCTGTACCATGTATTTGACGACTCAGAATGGGTTGGATGGAATGGACCTATTTTGGGGTCGTTACAGTAAAGCCGAAGTAAACTTTCACTCTAAATACTCATAAAATACGCTCGATAATATAGAGAGAGAAAGAGAGAAAATTTATGAATTCTGGTGTGATTTTCAATTCTAACATAAGCACCTATTTATAGAAAAATGCTAGAACGCCAAAGGAGACTAAAATAATAAAATATATTATTTCTTATTCAAAATTCTACGCATGTGCTAAGTTGGACTTTAGACCAGCCACCATTGAACAAATTTCCAGCAGCCCATGTGTATTCAACACAAGTGGGTTGTAAGACCCCGAATTTTATGAAATAAAAGTATTCAATTTTTCTTATAATTACTATTCAGTAAATGGTTAAATTGATAAATGTTAAAGTTAAGGGTGATATATGAATTTTTTTTCAAAATACACAAGTGGTTATAAAATATTCATTGTTGTCGGGGAATATTCGTTTGGTCGTAGAATATTCTTTCTGTCAGGGAATATTCGAACGACGGCGCAGCCATTTGTAGGCCCATAACAGAATAACTATCGGGTAAAGAAAATGACAAATTTGAGTTTTTACAAATAACGGCGTAGTTGTTACCGTTAACACTGTTGGAATACCCGGTGGTTAAAATACAGTAATACGCGTTATTGCACAGTAACACACGGTATTGCACAGTATTTTTGAATTATTGATCCTTACGTAAGAAGACACTACTCAATAATTGTTACAGTAATTACTGTTCAATATTTTATTTTATTGATTCAATAATTGCTGCGTTGATATTTTATATTATTGTTGCTCAATAATTGTCACTGTACATCATCTCCATTATCAGATCAATAATTCATATTATTTAGAATAATATTATTAGATAGCATTATTGACAATGTCTAGAAAGTTCTGTCTAAGGAGATGTTTGGTCATCTAATTGCGCGCCAGTAAGGAGAAATCCTTATCGAAAAGCCCCCTCTTTCCTGGGAATGGTCTGGTTGTCATAAATGTGATTCTGTAATATTATTTGTGAATAATTAATTATTGATCTATATGATAAGGAAATATTTATTTGATGTGGATATAAATGAGGGATATATTTTTGTGGCTAAAAATGAGGGAGTTAATGTTGAGGTGTTTTATCTGTATTTTTGTCGGAACGGAGGTATTGAAAATCAAATTAGGGTTTTTTAGATATTTTGCGAGGGTTATAATTTTTAATCCGACCGTTGGATCGTGGTAATATTTGGATATGTTATACATATATAAGTTGAGTATATGTCCACAAATTTTGAACCGTTAAAAATGAACGTATGATTTGTTATGAATTTTACGAGATGACTAGTTCAGAAATTGTTGAATTTTCGGAGTTAATCATTTTGGTGGAAAATTCTAGAATTGGTGGACCCCATTCTTGGTTGGTGAAGAAATGTGCTGAGATTTTTATTCAAATGTGGTGGGTGGAAATAGTAGCAGGTAAAGCCATCAGGTTACAGGTTAAGTCTGCTTCGGCGTGCTAACATTTTCCTATAAATAGAGGGCTAAGTTAGAATTAAAAATCACACAAAAAACATAAGCTTTCTCTCTTTCTCTCTCTATATTATGAAGCATATTTTGTGAGTATTTAGATACTTTGAGAGTTGCTATTCAGTGCAAATTTCCTTCGGCTTTGCATTCCAGTCAGAAATACTGCACTTTTGAGGTAAGGGATAGTAAGAGATTTTAAGGGTTATTATGTTTTTCAGTTCGTAATTCTTCTGACCTTCAGAAAATTCTGGAAAAATTTGAAATGATATTTTGATGAGTTTTATTGATTGTGTCCAAAAATGGTGATTTTTGGATGTATATATTAAGAGTTATGAATTTTACGGGAAGATACTATTTTAAAAGTAACCGCTTATAATTCCATGTGGTTAACTCCAAAATTGATAAAATTTTTATTGGAAGTATATCTATATAATATTAGTGTACTCTGTGAATTTCGGAAATTTTTGGATAAAAGTACAATTTATGATAAGTGTTTAAATATTCGACGGTTTTGGCCATATGAAAAATAGTAAATGAGTTTTAAAAATTTTTAGAAAAATATATGTTCAATATGGGGCTATATTCTGCTAAATCTCAGAAAAGAAATATTTTTGGAATTGATTTGGTATTTTTCATGAAAATAGACTATTTATGAGTAAATGAATTAAATATGTTATGTGAAGTAAGAAAATTGGAAAATAGGATTTTATGGCTTGAGAATCCTATACGAGGTATATGCAGATTTTTGATGAGGGTTTTGGTTATTGGTGATGAAATCTTATGAGTTTAGCATTTTAGGATGATTAAATGCATTATTTAGTAAAGTGTAAACAATTAAGATAAATTGTTTATAAATTTAAGAAATGTTATTATTTCAATATCATTATACCGAAATATTGGTATGAATTTTATTGTGGAATTTTTACCTTTTTGTGTCGGGGTTATTATTCATGAGTTACTATTCACGAGTTACTATTCACGAGTTACTATTCATGAGTTATTATTCACGAGTTACTATTCACGACAAAATTAGTTTCTTTTTCTGACCAAATTATAGTTGATTTATGAATATTACTCTTGAGGTTAAAACTATATGTTGATCATATTATTTTTATTATCATATATAACATTTTTATAACCCTAATGATGATATTTCTCTTTGACTTGAGTGTAAAGATGGGTAGATTTCTGGTATGATCATGACTATAGGTTCCCTTTGGCCAGTAGTGCAAAGCTGAACTGTTAACTGGTATGATCATGACCATTGAATTTATAATTGAATATCTTTAGCTTAAGTGCAAAGGCGAATTGATCAACATGGTTATAATTATTGTTTATATAAATTCGAAAATGATTATATTTTTTTTGAGATATTAATATATTTGGCCTGTAGTGCAAATATGAACTGTTGATGAATATATTTGGCCTGTAGTGCAGATATGAACTGTTGAGAAATATCTTTAGCCTGTAGTGCAAAGATTAATTGTTGATGAATATCTTTGGCCTGTAGTGCAAAGATGAATTGTTGATGAATATCTTTGGCCCGTAGTGCAAAGATGGCATGTTGTTGAATATCTTTGGCCAGTAGTGCAAAGATGAACATATGTTAAGATAAACATGACCAACTGGTGATACAAATGAATATCTTTGGCCGTAGTGCAAAGATGAAGTTATTAGTATGATTATGAACAGGAAATGTGATTTGGTGTAACCATGATCTTTGATGTTTTAGGTGATAAAAATTATCTTTGTCCTGGATGAGAAGAGGAATTTAGAACTACAGTTATGATTATGAGTTATTCATATGATTGTGGACCAGAATTATTGATTGATGTTACAGGGATAAAACATTGTTGGTGAATTTTTAACATGGAGAAGATAATAGACTTTATAGTCTATTTGACTCTTCTAATGGATTGCTCGTTCCGCTGCAACTATGGTTGAAATTTTTATCATTTACCATATGTTCTAAATCTCTGATTTATTATTGATGAAGGCTATTGATAATTTAATTATCTTTAGTCATGATATTCTTTACTGAGCTAGTTGTGCTCACCCTTTTGCTTCAAAATTCCTTTCAGGTAATAAGAGTGTAGCTGGGTCGAGCGAGGGTAATGGGGAAATAGAACGGTGGTCTCTAGCTGTGGATGTTCTCCCGAAGCAGTATAGAAAAGTTCATTTAGTAGTTTTATTTGGTGAATCCAATAGGGTAAGGTGTACCCAACGTTGGAAGGGTGGTTTGCCACTATCATACAAGATGTCTAACGACATACAACCTCGTGTCATCATAAGACAAGGATGTGCTCATCCACTTGCTGAGTATATATACGAGCACTGCCTATATAATCTTGGTGTTTGTTTTAAGTATAATTCTTAATTAGAGACAGTAGAGATAATGATATGTCAAGAGAAGACTCACCATTGGGAAGAATATGATAGTAATCTTCTCGTTTTTCTTTGGGGTCTATTGGGTCAACCAAGGATAATTCTGTGGCCATATGATATCTATCATAACCTAGACGCATGGCCTCCCATGTACGAAGGTTTTCTTGAGCACTTCCCAAAGATTCTAATTTCTAAAACAGTTTTTGACTATACCTTTATGTAAGATGTCATTGTGAGGTGATGTCCACGGTTGGAACATGAGTCACATTTGGTATATATTTGTATCCAAACTCACAACATATGTGTTGTTGTATTTTGCACGACAATTATTGTAATAAAGTTGTAGTTGTTTTTTGTACCATGTATTTGGCGACTCAGAATAGGTTGGATGGAACGGACCTATTTTGGGGTTGTCACAGTTGGTATCAGAGTCATAAGTAAAGAGCCCCGAGCCTCTCGCTGGTGACTTCTTGTTTATGGGGGATGCACCGAAGCCAGACTCTTCGTAGGGGACGCCGTTCTGCGGTGGCAAACTGATAGGTACCATTGTGAGGTGCTGTGGTTGAAGCACCATGAGGATCACATTTGGTATCAGAGCTTAGGGATATGATCTCTGGTGGAGATCGGGGAATACAAATAGGAGGGGAGAGATGAGTAAATCCTTCGCTAGTGTGTCCTACCTAAGCTTATTTGTTGGTCAGTCATAATATTGGGATACTATGTGATATGTTAATTTGTTTAATTAACCCTTGTTTTATGGCAGTATTTGAGAATGGCAGCTGAGAATGCTAACAATGGAGTGAATGAGACTGTGGGGATACCTCTAATCACTAACCGTGATAATGTGATGTCAGACGAAGAAGAAATTAGAGATATCCATGTGGTGAGTGAAGAATTAATAGTTGCACCCGAGATAGTCACAGAGGTAACAGCTGAGACTGAGGAAGAAGAGGAAGAAGAAGTACCAGAGGAGAGTTTATTAGAGGTATTATATGATCAAAATGTAGAATTTCAAAATCGTATTCATGAGTTAGAAGAGCAGGCAGAAGAACGACAGGCGGTCGTGGAACAAAAGGATGCAACAATTCAAGCTTGCGTTACCCGATATGTGATGCTTGAACAGAATCATTCTTTGACAGAGTATAAGATGATAAAAATGGAATCTGAGCTGAAATAAGAAAAAACTGAACGAGTGAGAATTAGTGATGCATGGGTAAAAGCCGCACGACATGTGGATATTGTGGAAAGAGATGTTCGATCTAAGAAGGCTAAAATAGATGATATGAATTTCTCTTTTTGGAAAGCAATTGGGAGAACCCAACATCGAGTTTTGAATTACCCTGTACATAGCGGTCAACCTGAATCCGATATGGATCGAAGATTGATGATTCAGATCATGAATGAGGAGTACGAAGAGGCAGTTGAGGGAGGAATATGTCCTATAGAAAGGTATATTCCAACGGTAATGATGACGCCAAATGCTGCTCTAGACAAGTCAAAGCCGAGTAGTTCGAGGGATGGCGGTTGTCATGACTTCCCAACAAATGAGGAACCCAAATGAAGTTATCATGGGAGATGAGCAATAGAGAAATCATGATGATCTGAGAGATAGAATCTGAAATGGAAGCAAGGTATTCTCAACTCTTCGAAATACCAGGTACGTAAATTTCGGGGACGAAATTTCATAAGGAGGGGAGATTGTAAGACCCCGAATTTTATGAAATAAAAATATTCAATTTTTCTTATAATTACTATTCAGTAAATGGTTAAATTGATAAATGTTAAAGTTAAGGGTGATATATGAATTTTTTTTTAAAATACACAAGTGGTTATAAAATATTCATTGTTGTCGGGGAATATTCGTTTGGTCGTAGAATATTCTTTCTGTCGAGGAATATTCGTACGATGGCGCAGCCATTTGTGGGCCCCATAACAGAATAACTGTCGGGTGAAGAAAACGACAAATTTGAGTTTTTACAAATAACGGCATAGTTGTTACCGTTAACACTGTTGGAATACCCGGTGGTTAAAATACAATAATACGCGTTATTGCACAGTAGCACACGGTATTGCACATTATTTTTGAATTATTGATCCTTACGTAAGAAGACACTACTCAATAATTTTTACAGTAATTACTGTTCAATATTTTATTTTATTGATTCAATAATTGCTGCATTGATATTTTATATTATTGTTGCTCAATAATTGTCACTGTACATCATCTCCATTATCAGATCAATAATTCATATTATTTAGAATAATATTATTAGATAGCATTATTGACAATGTCTAGAAAGTTCTGTCTAAGGAGATGTTTGGTCATCTAATTGCGCGCCAGTAAGGAGAAATCCTTATCGAAAAGCCCCCTCTTTCCTGAGAACGGCCTGGTTGTCATAAATGTGATTCTGTAATATTATTTGTGAATAATTAATTATTGATCTATATGATAAGGAAATATTTATTTGATGTGGATATAAATGAGGGATATATTTTTATGGTTAAAAATGAGGGAGTTAATGTTGAGGTGTTTTATCTGTATTTTTGTCGGAACGGAGGTATTGAAAATCAAATTAGGGTTTTTAAGATATTTTGCGAGGGTTATAATTTTTAATCCGACCGTTGGATCGTGGTAATATTTGGATATGTTATACATATATAAGTTGAGTATATGTCCACAAATTTTGAACCGTTAAAAATGAACGTATGATTTGTTATGAATTTTACGAGATGACTAGTTCAGAAATTGTTGAATTTTCGGAGTTAATCATTTTGGTGGAAAATTCTAGAATTGGTGGGCCCCATTCTTGGTTGGTGAAGAAATGTGCTGAGATTTTTATTCAAATATGGTGGGTGGGAATAGTAGTAGGTAAAGCCATCAGGTTACAGGTTAAGTCTGCTTCGGCGTGCTAACATTTTCCTATAAATAGAGGGCTAAGTTAGAATTAAAAATCACACAAAAAACATAAGCTTTCTCTCTTTCTCTCTCTATATTATGAAGCATATTTTGTGAGTATTTAGATACTTTGAGAGTTGCTATTCAGTGCAAGTTTCCTTCGGCTTTGCATTCCAGTCAGAAATACTGCACTTTTGAGGTAAGGGATAGTAAGGGATTTTAAGGGTTATTATGTTTTTCAGTTCGTAATTCTTCTGACCTTCAGAAAATTTTGGAAAAATTTAAAATGATATTTTGATGAGTTTTATTGATTGTGTCCAAAAATGGTGATTTTTGGATGTATATATTAAGAGTTATGAATTTTACGGGAAGATACTATTTTAAAAGTAACCGCTTATAATTCCTTGTGGTTAACTCCAAAATTGATAAAAATTTTATTGGAAGTATATCTATATAATATTAGTGTACTCTGTGAATTTCAGAAATTTTTGGATAAAAGTACAATTTATGATAAGTGTTTAAATATTCGACGGTTTTAGCCATATGAAAAATAGTAAATGAGTTTTAAAAATTCTGAGAAAAATATATGTTCAATATGGGACTATATTCTGCTAAATCTCAGAAAAGAAATATTTTTGGAATTGATTTGGTATTTTTCATGAAAATGGACTATTTATGAGTAAATGAATTAAATATTTTATGTGAAGTAAGAAAATTGGAAAATAGAATTTTATGGCTTGAGAATCCTATACGAGGTATATGCAGATTTTTGATGAGGGTTTTTGGTTATTGGTGATGAAATCTTATGAGTTTGGCATTTTAGGATGATTAAATGCATTATTTAGTAAAGTGTAAACAATTAAGATAAATTGTTTATAAATTTAAGAAATGTTATTCTTTCAATATCATTATACCGAAATATTGGTATGAATTTTATTGTAGAATTTCTACCTTTTTGTGTCGGGGTTATTATTCATGAGTTATTATTCACGAGTTACTATTCACGAGTTACTATTCATGAGTTACTATTCACGAGTTACTATTCATGACAAAATTGGTTTCTTTTTCTGACCAAATTATAGTTGATTTATGAATATTACTCTTGAGGTTAAAACTATATGTTGATCATATTATTTTTATTATCATATATAACATTTTTATAACCCTAATGATGATATTTTTCTTTGACTTGAGTGTAAAGATGGGAAGATTTCTGGTATGATCATGACTATGGGTTCCCTTTGGCCAGTAGTGCAAAGTTGAACTGTTGACTGGTATGATCATGACCATTGAATTTATAATTGAATATCTTTAGCTTAAGTGCAAAGGCGAATTGATCAACATGGTTATAATTATTGTTTATATAAATTCGAAAATGATTATATTTTTTTTGAGATATTAATATATTTGGCCTGTAGTGCAAATATGAACTGTTGATGAATATATTTGGCCTGTAGTGCAAATATAAACTGTTGAGGAATATCTTTAGCCTGTAGTGCAAAGATGAATTGTTGATGAATATCTTTGGCCTGTAGTGCAAAGATGAATTGTTGATGAATATCTTTGGCCCGTAGTGCAAAGATGGCATGTTGTTGAATATCTTTGGCCAGTAGTGCAAAGATGAACATATGTTGAGATAAACATGACCAACTGGTGATACAAATGAATATCTTTGGCCGTAGTGCAAAGATGAAGTTATTAGTATGATTAGGAACAGGAAATGTGATTTGGTGTAACCATGATCTTTGATATTTCAGGTGATGAAAATTATCTTTGTCCTGGATGAGAAGAGGAATTTAGAACTACAGTTATGATTATGAGTTATTCATATGATTGTGGACCAGAATTGTTGATTGATGTTACAGGGATAAAATATTATTGGTGAATTTTTAACATGGTGAAGATAATAGACTTTATAGTATATTTGACTCTTCTAATGGATTGCTCGTTCCGCTGCAACTATGGTTGAAATTTTTATCATTTACCATATGTTCTAAATCTCTGATTTATTATTGATGAAGGCTATTGATAATTTAATTATCTTTAGTCATGATATTCTTTACTGAGCTAGTTGTGCTCACCCTTTAGCTTCACAATTCCTTTCAGGTAATAAGAGTGTAGCTGGGTCGAACGAGGGTAACGGAGAAATAGAACGGTGGTCTCTAGCTGTGGATGTTCTCCCGAAGCAGTATAGAAAAGTTCATTTAGTAGTTTTATTTGGTGAATCCAATAAGGTAAGGTGTACCCAACGTTGGAAGAGTGGTTTGCCACTATCATACAAGATGTCTAACGACATACAACCTCGTATCATCATAAGACAAGGATGTGCTCATCCACTTGCTGAGTATATATACGAGCACTACCTATATAATCTTGGTGTTTGTTTGAAGTATAATTCTCAATTAGAGACAGTAGAGATAATGATATGTCAAGAGAAAACTCACCATTGGGAAGAATATGACAGTAATCTTCTTGTTTTTCTTTGGGGTCTATTGGGTCAACCAAGGATAATTCTGTGGCCATATGATATCTATCATAACCTAGACGTATGGCCTCCCATGTACGAAGGTTTTCTTGAGCACTTCCCAAAGATTCTAATTTCTAAAACAGTTTTTGACTATACCTTTATGTAAGGTGTCATTGTGAGGTGATGTCCACGGTTGGAACATGAGTCACATTTGGTATATATTTGTATCCAAACTCACAACATATGTGTTGTTGTATTTTGCACGACAATTATTGTAATAAAGTTGTAGTTATTTTCTGTACCATGTATTTGGCGACTCAGAATAGGTTGGATGGAACGGACCTATTTTGGGATTGTCACATGGGTCCCACCCATAATTTAATAAAAATTATTTTATTTTTCGAAACTTCAGTAATTCATAATAAATAGCACCTTTTATCAGAAAAATTTGAAACTCACGTGTTTCCATAGAAAATTTAATTCTCTACAACTTTGAAAGTTTAAATTTTTCCAAATTCAAAACGAAAAATGCCCGAAATCCACATACGGACGATTTTAAATATCGTTTCAACACCTTTTAAAATTCATAACAAATTATGCGTTAATTTTCAACGGTTCAAAATTTGTGGACATATACTTAACTCATATATGTATAACATATCCAAAAATCACAACGATCCAACGGTCGGATTAAAATTATAACTCACGTAGTAGAGCTTTAAGAACACCGATTTGCTCTTTTAATACCTCCAATCCGATAAAATACTGATAAAACACCTCAAAATTAATTCCTTCATTTATAACCACATAAATAAATCCATCATTTATATCCATATCAAATAAATATTTCTTTATCATATAAATCAATAATTAATTATTCATAAATAATATTACAGAATCACAATAATGACAACCAGGCAGTTCCCAAGAAAGATGGGGCTTTCCAATAAGAATTTCTTCTTACTGGCGCGCAATTAGGTGACCAAACCTCTCCTTGACAGAATTTTCTAGACATTGCCAATAATGCTATCTAATAATATTATTCAAATAATATGAATTATTGATCTGATAATGGGAAATATTGTGCAGTGATAATTATTGAAACAACAATAATATAAAATATCAACGCAGCAATTATTGAAGTAATAAAATAAAATATTGAACAATAATTACTGTAACAATTATTGAGTAGTGCCTTCTTACGTACGAATCAATAATTCAACTATACTGTGCAATACTGTGTGCTACTGTGCAACTACGCGTATTACTGTATTTTAACCACCGGGTATTCCAACAGTGTTAACGGTAACAACTATGCCGTTATTTGTAAAAACTCAATTTTGTTGTTTTCTTTATCCGACAGTTATTTTGTAACCACTTGCGTATTTTGAATTTTTTTTTCATATATCACCCTTAACTTTAACTTTTATCAATTTAACCATTTACTGAACAGTAATTATAAGAAAAATTAAATACTTTTATTTCATAAAATTCGGGGTCTTACAATCTCCCCTCATGAAATTTCGTCCCCGAAATTTACGTACCTGGTATTTCAAAAAGTTGAGAATACATTGCTTCAATTTCAGATTCTATCTCCTCGGTCATCATGATTTCTCCATTGCTCATCTCGTGATAACTTCATTTGGGTTCCTCACTTGTTGGGAAGTCATGACAACCGCTATCCCTTGAACTACTCAGCTTTGACTTGTTTGGGGCAGCATTTGGCGTCAACACTACCGTTGGAATATACTTTTCTATAGGACATATTCCTCCCTCAACTACCTCGTCGTACCCCAGATTCATGATCTGAATCATCAATCTTCGATCCATATCGAATTCAGGTTGACCGCTATGTATAGGGTAATTCAAAACTCGATGTTGGGTTCTCCCAATTGCTTTCCAAAAAGAGAAATTCATATAATCTATTTTAGCCTTCTTAGATCGGACATCTCTTTCCACAATATCAATGCGTCGTGTGGCTTTTACCCATGCATCACTCATTCTTACTCGTTCAGTTTTTTCTTATTTCAGCTCAGATTCCATCTTTATCATCTTATACTCTGCCAAAGAATGCTTCTGTTCAAGCATCACATATCGGGTAACACAAGCTTGAATTGTTGCATCCTTTTGCTCCACGACCGCCTGTCGTTCTTCAGCATGCTCTTCTAACTCATGAATACGATTTTGCAATTCTACATTTTGATCGTATAATACCTCTAATAAATTCTCCTCAGGTACTTCTTCTGTGACGCTCCCAAAATTAGGTATACATCACCCATCTTGGGTCGTCAGATACATAGTACAGAATACAAATACAACTTACTAATACAACTGTCGTGTACAATACGACAAAACATAAACTGTGAGTTTGAATACAAATATTATCTTCTAAAGAGTATTCTTACTCAAAAGGAGTCCTCATTACATTTATTAACACACCATTACATAGAATAGTGAGGACTACTAACTAATACTATCATTCGGACCATCACTCCGTTCCCCGACTTGCCCCAGCTACGTTCTCATTTCCTGAAGAGAACAGTGAAAGAAAGGGTGAGCTCAACTAGCCCAGTAAGAAATATTATGACTAAGATAATGCAGAATAAATTATCATTAGCCTTCAATAATGTTAAACTGATAAAATATAATAGACATCAAGTTTAACTGCAGCGGAACAAGCAATCCATTAAAAGAGTCATGTAGAAAATAAACTCTGCTATCTTTTATGATTTAAAAGGTTTTTCAACATTGTGATCGCTGGGACTCAGCTTAATAAAATAGTCCACATCATCGAATCACCCCTGCACTACGGCCAAGGATATTCGTGTACTCATTAATGGTCATGATCATGCCAACAACTGTCCATCAATGCACTACGGACCAATGAGGACTTTTACCACATCAGTTGTAATATTACGGTCATGATTATACCGAATAATCTCTGGTCATAATCATACAAAGTCCATCTATGCACTACAGGCCACAGATGACTTTCAACATTTTATAAACATGAGGATGATGACAATGATATAAGAACTCAATAAAACAAGTTCAAGAATTAATTTATCCAAGAATTAACAACGTCCAAATTATCAACATGATACTACTTTGTGGAGTAAAATTCAAGAATGCTTAGAAGAATATTTTCATGAAAAGATACTGGATGAAACGCAATTAGCAAGGATATTCCACAAATTTCATGGAGTATAAAAGTCAAAACTTAACCAACTGAGTATAATAAAGAATGGAATAACAAAAGAAATCACCATGCATGCGATAGACCGCACAGACAGGTTATTCCAACAGAATAATAAATAATGGAACCAGGTCCGGCGTAAAATGCACAGACATGATATTCTAACAGAATAATAATAAACACGGAACCAGGTCCGGTGTCAAACACACAGACAGGATGTTCCAACAGAATAATAATAAAGACAGAACCAGGTCCGGTGCAAAACACACAGACAGGATGTTCCAACAGAATAATAATAAAGACGGAACCAGGTCTAGTGTAAAACACACAGACAGGATGTTCCAACAGAATAATAGAAGAATATCACCAAGTATAGGGTAGACCGCGTATACAGGTTATTCCAACAGAATAATAAGAAATGAAATAACAACAGTTCTCTTCATGAATAAGAAAGAATAACACCCCTTACCGTTTTAAAGAAGAGCTGAAATAAGGAAGTAGTTAAGTAGCAGAATACTCTTCTTCTATCTCTCTATAGTTTTTCTCTCTAGAGTTCAGTGAATTCGTATGAAATAATGAAGGAATGAGCTTCTATTTATAGAAAAATAGAATGCATAGTAACTAATCCATGAACGGTCCAGATTGATTACTTTAATCTGACGGTCCATATTTAAAGAAAAATCTTTTAAATAAAATATAATATATTCTATTTATAGAATAACTTTAATAAAGTATTTTGTTTTATATAAAAAGATGTTTCTGTTTTATTACGTTAATAATATGAATAAAACAAAACGTCATTATCGCTAAATAATTCATATTACTAACTGACAATAATTGTATCAAACTGAGTGACTTCTCACATAAGCATTAATAATCAATACCGTGTGCTACTATGTAACCACACGTATTACTGTACTTTTACTACCGAGTAGTTCAACAGTATCAATGGTAAAACTTCCGCCGTTATTTTTAATAAAATATTTTTGTCGTTTTCTCAATCCGACAATAATTCTGTTCTGGGGTCCACCAATGATTGTGCCATTGTACGAATATTCTCTGTTAAAACGAATATTCCCCGACCAATCGAATATTATATAACAACTTGCGTACTTTGCAAAATTTATAAATATTACCCACAACTATAACATTATATCAAATTAACTCCATAATATTCAAAAATGATATTTATAGAAAATTCATCTTTATTTATAAAAGTTGAGGTCTTACATCTTCTTTCTCTTCTTCCTCACTCTAAGCTGTTACCTCTGCGACTATCTCGGGTGCAACTATCAATTCTTCATTCACCACAAGAATATCTCTAATTCCTTCTTCGTCTGACATCACATTTTCATGGTTAGTGATTAGAGCTATCCCCACAGTCTCATTCACTCCATTGTTAGCATTCTCAGCTGCCATTCTCAAATACTACCATAAAACAAGGGTTAATTACGCAAATTAACGTATCACATAATATTCATATATTATGACCAACCAACAATTAAGCTTAGGTAGGACACACTAGCGAAGGATTTACTCATCTCTCCCCTCCTAGTTATATACCCCGATCTCCGCCAGAGACCATATCTCTAAGCTCTGATATCAATTGTGACGACCCCAAAATAGGTCCATTCCATCCAACCCATTCTGAGTCGCCAAATACATGGTACAGAAAACAACTACAACTTTATTACAACAATTGACGTGCAAAATATAACAACTCATGTGTTGCGAGTTTTGATACAAATATATATATATCAACTGTGACTCTTGACACCAACTTGGGTAGCACGTCACCATGACATCTTACATAAAGGTATAGTCAAAAACTGTTTTAGAAATTAAAATATTTGGGAAGTGCTCAAGGAAACCTTCGTACATGGGAGGCCATGCGTCTAGGTTATGATAGATATCATATGGCCACAGAATTATCCTTGGTTGACCCAATAGACCCCAAAGAAAAACGAGAAGATTACTATCATATTCTTCCCAATGGTGAGTCTTCTCTTGACTTATCATTATCTCCACTGTCTCTAATTGAGAATTATACTTCAAACAAACACCAAGATTATATAGGTAGTGCTCGTAGATATACTCAGCAAGTGGATGTGTACAACCGTGTCTTATGATGACATGAGGTTGTGTGTCATTAGACAACTTGTATGATAGTGACAAAATACCCCTCCAACGTTGGGTTCGCCTAACCCTATTTGATTCACCAAATATAACTACTAAATGATGATCACCTTTCTATTCTCCTGTTACCCCTGCTCGACCCAGCTACACTCTTATTACCTGAAAAGAATTGTGAAACAGAAGGGTGAGCATAACTAGCCCAGTAAAGAATATCATGACTAAAGATAAATAAATTATCAATAGCCTTCAACAGTAATACATCAGAGATTTAGAACATATGGTAGATGATAAAAATTTTCAACCATAGTTGCAGCGGAACGAGCAGTCCATTAGAAGAGTCAAATAGACCATAAAGTCTATTATCTTCTCCATGTTAAAAATCCACCAACAATATTTTATCCCTATAACATCAATCAACAGTTCTGGTCCACAAACATATGAATAACTCATAATCATAATTGTAATTCTAAATTCCTCTTCGCACCCAGGACGAAGATAATTTTCATCACATGTCTTTACCTGAAACATCAAAGATCATGGTTAAACCAAATCACAGTTCCTGTTCATAATCATACTAATAACTTCATCTTTGCACTATGGGCCAAAGATATTCGTCACCAGTTCATCTTTGCACTACTGGCCAAAGATATTAAATAACAGGTCATCTTTGCATTACGGGCCAAAGATATTCATTAACAATTCATCTTTGCACTACAGGCCAAAGATATTCCTCAACAGTTCATATTTACACTACAGGCCAAATATATTCATCAACAGTTCATATTTACACTACAGGCCAAATATATTCATCAACAGTTCATATTTACACTACAGGCCAAATATATTAATATCTCAAAGAAATATATAATCATTTCAGAATATATATAAACAATAATTATAACCATGTTGATAATTTCACCTTTGCACTTAAGCTAAAGATATTCAATTATAAATTCAATGGTCATGATCATACCAGTCAATAATTCAACTTTGCACTACTGGCCAAAGAGAACCCAAAGTCATGATCATACCAATAATCTACCCATCTTTACACTCAAGTGAAAGAGAATTTCAACATCAGAATTATAAAAATGTTATATATGATAATAAAAATAATATGATCAAAATATGGATTTAATTTCAAGAGTAATATTCATAAATCAACTATAATTTGGTTAGAAAAAAAACCAATTTTATCGTGAATAGTAACTCGTGAATAGTAACTCATGAATAGTAACTCGTGAATAATAATTCGTGAATAGTAACTCATGAATAGTAATCCCGACACAAAAAGGTAGAAATTTCACAATAAAATCTATACTAATATTTCGGTATAATGATATTGAAAGAATAACATTTCTTAAACTTATAAACAATTTATTAAAATTGTTTACACTTTACTAAAATAATGCATTTAATCATTCTAAAATGTCAAACTCATAAGATTTTATCACCAATAAACTAAATCCTCATCAAAAATCTGCATATACCTCATATAGGATTCTCAAGCGATAAAATCCTATTTTCCAATTTTCTTAATTCACATAACATATTTAATTCATTTACTCATAACTAATCCCTTTTCATGAAAAATACCAAATCAATGTAAACAATTTTTCTTTTCTTGGATTTAGCAGAATATAGTCCCATATTGAACATATATTTTTTTCGGAATTTTTAAAACTCATTTACTATTTTTTCATATGGCTAAAATAGCCGAATATTTAGATATTTATCAAAAATTGTACTTTTGTCCAAAAATTTTGAAATTTACAGAGTATACTTCTATCATATACATGTACTCCTCATAAAAATTTCATCAATTTTGGAGTTAACCACAAGGAGTTATAAGGGTTTACTTTTAAAATAGTCTTTTCTCATAAAATTCACAACTCTTAATTTATACATCCAAAAATCACCATTTTTGGACAAATCAATAAAACTCATCAAAATATCATTTTAAATTTTTTTAGAATTTTCTGAAGGTCGAAAGAAGTACGAACTGAAAAACATAATAACCCTTAAAATCCCTTACCTCAAAAGAGTAGTACTTCTGACTTGAATATCGGATGTAAAGCCGAAGTAAACTGTGAAACCCCAGATTTTATGAATAAATATTTAATTTTTCTCGAAATAATTTTTTTATACTATTGTGTGGATTTGATATAATTGTGGGTAATATTTATAAATTTTGCAAAGTACGCAAGTTGTTATATAATATTCGATTGGTCGGGGAATATTCGTTTTAACAGGAAATATTCGTACAACGACACAATCATTGGTGGACCCCACAACGGAATTATTGTCGGATTGAGAAAACGACAAAAATATTTTATTAAAAATAACGACGGAAGTTTTACCATTGTTACTGTTGAACTACTCGGTAGTAAAAGTACAGTAATACGTGTGGTTGCATAGTAGCACACGGTATTGATTATTAATGCTTATGTGAGAAGTCACTCAGTTTGATTCAATTATTGTCAGTTAATAATATGAATTATTTAGCGATAATGACGTTTTGTTTTATTCGTATTATTAACGTAATAAAACAGAAACATCTTTTTATATAAAACAGAATACTTTATTATAGTTATTCTATAAATAGAATATATTATATTTTATTTAAAAGATTTTTCTTTAAATATGGACCGTCAGATTAAAGTAATCAATCTGGACCGTTCATGGATTAGTTACTATGCATTCTATTTTTCTATAAATAGCAGCTCATTCCTTCATTATTTCTTACGAATTCACTGAACTCTAGAGAGAGAAACTATAGAGAGAAACTATAGAGAGATAGAAGAAGAGTATTCTGCTACTTAACTACTTTCTTATTTCAGCTCTTCTTTAAAACGGTAAGGGTGTTATTCTTTCTTATTCATGAAGAGAACTGTTGTTATTCCATTTCTTATTATTCTGTTGGAATAACCTGTATACGCGGTCTACCTATACTTGGTGACATTCTTCTATTATTCTGTTGGAACATCCTGTCTGTGTGTTTTACACCGGACCTGGTTCCGTCTTTATTATTATTCTGTTGGAACATCCTGTCTGTGTGTTTTACACCGGACCTGGTTCCGTTTTTATTTATTATTCTGTCGAATATCCTGTTTGTGCGTTTACGCCGGACCTGGTTCCATTATTTATTATTCTATTGAAATAACTTGTCTGTGCGGTCTATCGCATGCATGATGATTTCTTTTGTTATTCCATTCTTTATTATACTCAATTGGTTAAGTTTTGACTTCTATACTCCATGAAATTAGTGAAATATCCTTGATAATTGCGGTTCATCCAGTATCTTTTTATGAAAATATTCTTCTAAGTATTTTTGAATTTTACTCCACAAAGCAGTATCATGTTGACAATTTGGACGTTGTTAATTCTTGGATAAATTAATTCTTGAACTTGTTTTATTGAATTCTTATATCATTGTCATCATCCTCATGTTTATAAAATGTTGAAAGTCATCTGTGGCCTGTAGTGCATAGATGGACTTGGTATGATTATGACCAGGGATTATTCGGTATAATCATGACCGTAATGTTACAAATGATGTGGTAAAAGTCCTCATTAGCCCGTAGTGCATTGATGGACAGTTGTTGGCATGATCATGACCATTAATGAATATACGAATATCCTTGGCCGTAGTGCAGGGGTGATTCGATGATGTGGATTATTTTATTAAGCTGAGTCTCAGCGATCACAGTGTTGAAAAACTTTTTAAATCATAAAAGATAGTAGAGTTTATTTTCTACTTGACTCTTTTAATGGATTGCTTTTTCCGCTGCAGTTAAACTTGATGTCTATTATATTTTATCAGTTTAACATTGTTGAAGGCTAATGATAATTTATTCTGCATTATCTTAGTCATAATATTTCTTACTGGGCTAGTTGAGCTCACCTTTTCTTTCACTGTTCTCTTCAGAAAATGAGAACGTAGCTGGGGCAAGTCGGGGAACGGAGTGATGGTCCGAATGATAATATTAGTTAGTAGTCCTCACTATTCTATGTAATAGTGTGTTAATAAATGTAATGAGGACTCCTTTTGAGTATGAATACTCTCTAGAAGATAATATTTGTATTCAAACTCACAGTTTATGTTTTGTCGTATTGTACACGACAGTTGTATTAGTAAGTTATATTTGTATTCTGTACTTTGTATCTGACGACCCAAGATGGGTGATGTATACCTAATTTTGGGGGCGTCACATAAACTTTTACTCTAAATACTCACAAAATACGCTCGATAATATAGAGAGAGAAAGAGAGAAAACTTATAAATTCTGGTGTGATTTTCAATTCTAACATAAGCACCTATTTATAGGATAATGCTAGAACGCCAAAGGAGAATAAAATAATAAAATATATTATTTCTTATTCAAAATTATACGCATGTGCTAAGTTGGAATTTAGACCAGCCACCATTGAACAAATTTCCAGCAGCCCATGTGTATTCAACACAAGTGGGTCCCACCCATAATTTAATAAAAATTATTTTATTTTTCGAAACTTCAGTAATTCATAATAAATAGCCCTTTTATCAGAAAAATTCGAAACTTGCGTGTTTCCATAGAAAATTTAATTCTCTACAACTTTGAAAGTTTAAAATTTTCCAAATTCAAAACGAAAAATGTCCAAAATCCACATACGGACGATTTTAAACATCGTTTCAACACCTTTTAAAATTCATAACAAATCATGCGTTAATATTCAACGGTTCAAAATTTGTGGACATATACTTAACTCATATATGTATAACATATCCAAAAATCACAACGATCTAACGGTCGGATTAAAATTATAACTTACGCAGTAGAGCTTTAAGAACACCGATTTATTCTTTTAATACCTCCAATCCGATAAAATACTGATAAAATACCTCAACATTAATTCCTTCATTTATAACCACATAAATAAATCCATCATTTATATCCGTATCAAATAAATATTTCCTTATCATATAAATCAATAATTAATTATTCATAAATAATATTACAGAATCACAATAATGATAACCAGACAGTTCCCAGGAAAGATGGGGCTTTCCAATAAGAATTTCTCCTTACTGGCGCGTAATTAGGTGACCAAACCTCTCCTTGACAGAACTTTCTAGACATTGCCAATAATGCTATCTAATAATATTATTCAAATAATATGAATTATTGATCTGATAATGGAAAATACTGTGTAGTGATAATTATTGAAACAACAATAATATAAAATATCAACGCAGCAATTATTGAAGTAATAAAATAAAATATTGAACAATAATTACTGTAACAATTATTGAGTAGTACCTTCTTACGTACGAATCAATAATTCAACTATACTGTGCAATACCGTGTGCTACTGTACAACTACGCGTATTGCTGTATTTTAACTACCGGGTATTCCAACAGTGTTAACGGTAACAACTACGCCGTTATTTGTAAAAACTCAATTTTGTCGTTTTCTTTATCCGACAGTTATTTTGTAACCACTTGTGTATTTCAATTTTTTTTCATATATCACCCTTAACTTTAACTTTTATCAATTTAACAATTTACTGAATAGTAATTATAAGAAAAATTAAATATTTTTATTTCATAAAATTCGGGGTCTTACAATCTCTCCTCCTTATGAAATTTCGTCCCCGAAATTTACGTACTTGGTATTTCGAAAAGTTGAGAATATCTTGCTTCCATTTCAGATTCTATCTCCCCGGTCATCATGATTTCTCTATTGCTCATCTCCCGTGATAACTTCATTTGGGTTCCTCACTTGTTGGGAAGTCATGACAACCGCTATCCCTTGAACTACTCGGCTTTGACTTGTCTGGGGCAGCATTTGGCTTCATCACTACTGTTGGAATATACTTTTCTATAGGACATATTCCTCCCTCAACTGCCTCGTCGTACTCCTGATTCATGATCTGAATCATCAATCTTCGATCCATATCGAATTCAGGTTGACCGCTATGTACAGGGTAATTCAAAACTCGATATTGGGTTCTCCCAATTGCTTTCTAAAAAGAGAAATTCATATAATCTATTTTAGCCTTCTTAGATCGGACATCTCTTTCCATAATATCAACGCATCACGTGGCTTTTACCCATGCATCACTTATTCTTACTCGTTCAGTTTTTTCTTATTTCAGTTCAGATTCCATCTTTATCATCTCATACTCTGCCAAAGAATGCTTCTGTTTAATCATCACATATCGGGTAACACAAGCTTGAATTGTTGCATCCTTTTGCTCCACGACCGCCTGTCGTTCTTCAGCATGCTCTTCTAACTCATGAATACGATTTTGTAATTCTACATTTTGATCATATAATACCTCTAATAAATTCTCCTCAGGTACCTCTTCTTCCTCTTCTTCCTCACTCTCAGCTGTTACCCCTGCGACTATCTCGGGTGCAACTATCAATTCTTCGTTCACCACAAGAATATCTCTAATTCCTTCTTTGTCTGACATCACATTTTCATGGTTAGTGATTAGAGGTATTCCCACAGTCTCATTCACTCCATTGTTAGCATTCTCAGCTGTCATTCTCAAATACTGCCATAAAACAAGGGTTAATTAAGCAAATTAACGTATCACATAATATTCATATATTATGACCAACCAACAATTAAGCTTAGGTAGGACACACTAGCGAATGATTTACTCATCTCTCCCCTCCTAGTTATATTCCCCGATCTCCGCCAGAGACCATATCCCTAAGCTCTGATACCAACTGTGATGACCCCAAAATAGGTCCATTCCATCCAACCCATTCTGAGTCGCCAAATACATGGTACAGAAAATAACTACAACTTTATTACAACAATTGACGTGCAAAATATAACAACTCATGTGTTGTGAGTTTTGATACAAATATATATATCAACTGTGACTCTTGACACCAACTTGGGTAGCACGTCACCATGACATCTTACATAAAGGTATAGTCAAAAATTATTTTGAAAATTAAAATATTTGGGAAGTGCTCAAGAAAACCTTCGTACATGGGAGGCCATGCGTCTAGGTTATGATAGATATCATATGGCCACAGAATTATCCTTGGTTGACCCAATAGTCCCCAACGAAAAACGAGAAGATTACTATCATATTCTTCCCAATGGTGAGTCTTCTCTTGACTTATCTGTGACGCCCCTAAAATTAGGTATACGTCACCCATCTTAGGTCGCCAGATACATGGTATAGAATTCAAATACATCTTACTAATACAACTGTCGTGTACAACACGATAAAACATAAACTGTGAGTTTGAATACAAATATTATTTTCTAGAGAGTATCCATACTCAAAAGGAGTCCTCATTACAATTATTAGCACACTATTACACAGAATAGTGAGGACTACTAATGCTATCATCTAGGACCATCACTCCGTTCCCCGACTAGTCCCAGCTACGTTCTCATTTCCTGAAGAGAACCGTGAAAGAAAAAGGGTGAGCTCAACTAGCCCAGTAAGAAATATTATGACTAAGATAATGCAGAATAAATTATCATTAGTCTCCAACAATGTTAAACTGATAAAATATAATAGACATCAAGTTTAATTGCAGCGGATCAATCAATCCATTAAAAGAGTCAAGTAGAGAATAAAATCTACTATCTTTTATGATTTAAAAGGTTTTTCATGACTTTTATCGCTGGGACTCAGCTTAATAAATAATCCACATCATCGAATCACCCCTTCACTACGGCCAAGGATATTCTTTAGTATCACGACCACAAATTATCCATGCACTACGGCTAAAGATAATCATGTTTTCATCAACGGTCCTGATCATGCCATAAAATAATTCATATTTGCACTACGACCAAAGAGAATCCATAGCCATAATCATACCAAAAATTGTCCATCAATGCACTACGGCAAATGAGGATTTTTACCACATCATTTGTAACATTACGGTCATGATTACACCGAATAATCCCTGGTCATAATCATACCAAGTCCATCTATGCACTACAGGCCACAGATGACTTTCAACAAAATATAATCATGAGGATAATGACAATGATATACGAATTCAATAAAACAAGTTCATGAATTAATTTATCCAGGAACTGATAACGTCCAAATTGTCAACATGATACTGCTTTGTGGAGTAAAATTCAAGAATGCTCAGAAGAATATTTTCATGAAAAGATACTGGATGAAGCGCAAATATAAAGAATATTCCACTAATTTTATGAAGTATAGAAGTCAAAACTTTAACCAACTGAGTATAATAAGGAATGGAATAACAAAAGAAATCACCAGGCATGCGATAGACCGCATAGGCATGTTATTCCAACAGAATAATAAATAACGGAACCAGGTCCGGCGTAAACCGTACAGACAGGATATTCCAACAGAATAGTAAAGACGGAACCAGGTCCGGCGTAGAACGCACAGACAGGATATTCTAACAGAATAGTAAAGACGGAACCAGGTCCGGCGTAGAACGCACAGACAGGATGTTCCAACAGAATAATAAATAATGGAACTAGGTCCGGCGTAGAACGCACAGACAGGATGTTCTAGCAGAATAATAAGGAATGAAATAATAGAACAATTTCACCAAGTATGTGGTACTTCGCATAAACAGGTTATTCCAACATAATAACAAATAATGGAACAACAGAAGTTCTCATCATGAAGATGAAAGAAAGAAATAATATTCCCTACCTTTGAAAGAATCTGGATATAGGAGTAGTGAGGGAGCAGACTTCTCTTCTTCTATAGATTTTCTCTCTATAGCTTCTCTCTATAATTTCTCTCTATTATAATGGCTCTAAAGCTTTAGTGAATTGGTGAAAAATAAAGGAAGAATGAGCTTCTATTTATAGGAAAACATAGTTTCGATAATTGCACGCTTTGGGGCTCGAAATATTATAGTACAATACCTCCAACTTTTCTTTTATTTTTAATTCAATCATCCAAGTATTATCAAACTTGCACCAACTCCCCTAATAGTAATTCATGTGAATCAATAGTAAAATCATGTGACTCAATAGTTCTAAACATGTGAAAAATTAATTGCAATATAGTACCTCCCTCTATACCTCTATTTTTAACTTAGTCATGCAGGTATTATCATTCTTGCGTCAACTCCCCTAATAGTAACAAGAATGTGAGTCAATAGTATAACATGTGAACAAATAGTTATAATCATGTGAAATAATAGCAATCAATTGCTCATTTATCCGGTTAAATACCCGATTGGTCAATATAACCTCCAGATATCAATTATTATCAAAATAAATATCGATTTTTACTAACACAAACAATTCCAATATAATGAAACTATTTTTATCAAAAATATAAATTTTGAAATTTTGAAATTTGACTTTTTCTAAAAAAGTCAACTGTTGACTTTTTGACCAAATAGTGAATTTCGGAAAATTTTGTGTTTATAGACTATTTTTACTAATTTCGACATTTCGGACTCAAATATCACGTCTGCATCTCCAAATTCAACTCCAAACAACATTCATCATTAATATTATAACTCATGAATAGTAACTCGTGAATAGTATTCCGACACGAAAAGTGTCCCAAATACCTGAGTGAACAATACTAGAGTGAATAGTAATTTGGGTGAATAGTAACCCGTGAATAGTAACTCGTAAATAGTAACTCATGAATAGTAACTCGTGAATAGTATTCCCGAGTGAATAATATTCGAGTGAATAGTAATTTAGGTGAATAGTAACTCGTGAATAGTAACTCATGAATAGTAATTCGTGAATAGTACTCCGACACAAAAAGTGTCCCGAATACTCGATTGAACAATACTGAGTGACTTCTCACATAAGCATCAATAATCAATACCGCGTGCTACTATGCAACCACGCGTATTACTGTACTTTTAACACGGGGTGTTTCAACAGTTAACGGTAAAACTTCCGCCGTTATTTCCATAAAATATTTTTATCGTTTTCTCAATCCGACAATAATTCCGTTGTGGGGTCCACCAATGATTATACTGTCGTACGGATATTTCCCGATAAATCGAATATTATATAACAACTTGCATACTTTACAAAATTTATAAATACTACTCACAACTATAACATTATATCAAATCTATATCATAATATAAAATAAATAAATAAATAAATAAAAATATTTCGAGAATATTAAATATTTATTCATAAAATCTGGGGTCTCACATTATCATTATTTCCACTGTCTCTAATTGAGAATTATACTTCAAACAAACGCCAAGATTATATAGGTAGTGCTCGTAGATATACTCAGCAAGTGGATGTGTACAACCGTGTCTTATGATGACACGAGGTTGTGTGTCATTAGACATCTTGTATGATAGTGACAAAATACCCCTCCAACGTTGGGTTCGCCTAACCCTATTTGATTCACCAAATACAACTACTAAATGATGACCACCTTTCTATTCCCCTGTTACCCCCGCTCGACCCAGCTACACTCTTATTACCTGAAAGGAATTGTGAAACAGAAGTGTGAGCACAACTAGCCCAATAAAGAATATCATGACTAAAGATAAATAAATTATCAATAGCCTTCAACAGTAATACATCAGAGATTTAGAACATATGGTAGATGATAAAAAATTTTAACCATAGTTGCAGCAGAACGAGCAATCCATTAGAAGAGTCAAATAGACTATAAAGTCTATTATCTTCTCCATGTTAAAAATCCACCAACAATGTTTTATCCCTATAACATCAATCAACAGTTCTGGTCCACAAACATATGAATAACTCATAATCATAATTATAATTCTAAATTCCTCTTCACACCCAGGACGAAGATAATTTTCATCACATGTATTTACCTGAAACATCAAAGATCATGGTTAAACCAAATCACAGTTCCTGTTCATAATCATACTAATAACTTCATCTTTGCACTACGGGCCAAAGATATTCGTCACCAGTTCATCTTTGCACTACTGGCCAAAGATATTCAACAACAGGTCATCTTTGCACTACGGGCCAAAGATATTCATCAACAATTCATCTTTGCACTACAGGCCAAAGATATTCCTCAACAGTTCATATTTGCACTACAGGCCAAATATATTCATCAACAGTTCATATTTACCCTACAGGGCCAAATATATTCATCAACAGTTCATATTTGCACTACAGGCCAAATATATTAATATCTCAAAGAAATATATAATCATTTCAGAATTTCACCTTTGCACTTAAGCTAAAGATATTCAATTATAAATTCAATGGTCATGATCATACCAGTCAATAATTCAACTTTGCACTACTGGCCAAAGAGAACCCAAAGTCATGATCATACCAATAATCTACCCATCTTTACACTCAAGTGAAAGAGAATTTTAACATCAAGGTTATAAAAATGTTATATATGATAATAAAAATAATATGATCAAAATATGAATTTAATTTCAAGAGTAATATTCATAAATCAACTATAATTTGGTTAGAAAAAGAAATCAATTTTGTCGTGAATAGTAACTCGTGAATAGTAACTCATAAATAGTAACTCGTGAATAGTAATTCATAAATAGTATCTCATGAATAGTAATTCAGACCCAAAAAGGTAGAAATTTCACAATAAAATCCATACCAATATTTCGGTATAATGATATTGAAAGAATAACATTTCTTAAACTTATAAACAATTTATTTAAATTGTTTACACTTTACTAAAATAATACATTTAATCATTCTAAAATGTCAAACTCATAAGATTTCATTCCCAATAATCAAAACTTTCATCAAAAATCTGCATATACCTCATATAGGATTTTCAAGCCATAAAATCCTATTTTCCAATTTTCTTACTTCACATAACATATTTAATTCATTTACTCATAACTAGTCCCTTTTCATGAAAAATACCAAATCAATGTACACAATTTTTCTTTTCTGGAATTTACCAGAATATAGTCCCATATTGAACATATATTTTTTCCGGAATTTTTAAAACTCATTTACAATTTTTTTTATATGGCTAAAATAGCCGAATATTTAGATATTTATCAAAAATTGTACTTTTGTCCAAAAATTTTGAAATTTGCAGAGTATACTTCTATCATATACATGTACTTCTAATAAAAATTTCACCAATTTTGGAGTTAACCACAAGGAGTTATAAGGGTTTACTTTTAAAATAGTCTTTTCTCATAAAATTTATAACTCTTAATTTATACATCCAAAAATCACCATTTTTGGACACAATCAATAAAAGTCATCAAAATATCATTTTAAATTTTTCCAAAATTTTCTGAAGGTCGGAAGAAATACGAACTGAAAAACATAATAACCCTTAAAATTTCTTACCTCAAAAGAGTAGTACTTCTGAATTGAATATCGGATGTAAAGCCGAAGTAAACTTTCACTCTAAATACTCACAAAATAAGCTCAATAATGTAGAGAGATAAAGAGAGAAAACTTATAAATTCTGGTGTGATTTTCAATTCTAACATAAGCACCTATTTATAGGAAAATGCTAGAACGCCAAAGGAGACTAAAATAATAAAATATATTATTTTTTATTCAAATTCTACGCATGTGCTAAGTTGGAATTTAGACCAGCCACCATTGAAAAAATTTCCAGCTGCCCATGTGTATTCAACACAAGTGGGTCCCACCCATAATTTAATAAAAATTATTTTATTTTTTGAAACTTCAGTAATTCATAATAAATAGCCCTTTTATCAGAAAAATTTGAAACTCGCGTGTTTCCATAGAAAATTTAATTCTCTACAACTTTGAAAGTTTAAAATTTTCCAAATTCAAAACGAAAAATGTCCAAAATCCACATACGGACTATTTTAAACATCGTTTCAACACCTTTTAAAATTCATAACAAATCATGCGTTAATATTCAACGGTTCAAAATTTGTGGACATATACTTAACTCATATATGTATAACATATCCAAAAATCACAACGATCTAACGGTCGGATTAAAATTATAACTTACGCAGTAGAGCTTTAAGAACACCGATTTATTCTTTTAATACCTCCAATCCGATAAAATACTGATAAAATACCTCAACATTAATTCCTTCATTTATAACCACATAAATAAATCCATCATTTATATCCGTATCAAATAAATATTTCCTTATCATATAAATCAATAATTAATTATTCATAAATAATATTACAGAATCACAATAATGATAACCAGACAGTTCCCAGGAAAGAGGGGGCTTTCCAATAAGAATTTCTCCTTACTGGCGCGTAATTAGGTGACCAAACCTCTCCTTGACAGAACTTTCTAGACATTGCCAATAATGCTATCTAATAATATTATTCAAATAATATGAATTATTGATCTGATAATGGAAAATACTGTGTAGTGATAATTATTGAAACAACAATAATATAAAATATCAAGTCAGCAATTATTGAAGTAATAAAATAAAATATTGAACAATAATTACTGTAACAATTATTGAGTAGTGCCTTCTTACGTACGAATCAATAATTTAATTATACTGTGCAATACCGTGTGCTACTGTGTAACTACGCGTATTACTGTATTTTAACCACCGGGTATTCTAACAGTGTTAATGGTAACAACTACGCCGTTATTTGTAAAAACTCAATTTTGTCGTTTTCTTCATCCGACAGTTATTTTGTAACCACTTGCGTATTTTGAATTTTTTTTCATATATCACCCTTAACTTTAACTTTTATCAATTTAACCATTTACTGAATAGTAATTATAAGAAAAATTGAATACTTTTATTTCATAAAATTCGGGGTCTTACACCTACACATACCATCTCAGTTAGATATATTTTAAGTATTTAAAGTTAAATTATATGATTTTTGAAAACAAATTATATAATTTTAATAAAGTAACAAAAATTAAAATTATCAATAGTTTTTAACTAATATATAATATTACATCTCTCCTTGAAAAACTGACTCAATTTGACTTTTCTAGTCAAATAAACTAATTTTAAAATTAAAAATTAAGCATATTTATTTATATTTTTGACGCTGGGCAGAATAGTGATTATCCCGCGGGCTTGCTAACCAAATAAATTCATTGGCAAAGGAGGTAAAAGAATTATCCTAAACTCTCTAATGCTTGAATTAATATTATCAAAACAAAAGCTGCTCATAATTCAACCCACAAGCCAGATTTTTATAGCTATAAGATTTCTTTATCAGCATGCAACATATTAAGAAACTTTCATAGGAAACAACTTCCTAATAATCTTCCTATATTTATGGTAACAATTTCTAATGAATAACAACATTCTAATAATTAAAATACTACCATAAAAGGCGAAACAAATCTAAAATCTAAAAATAAGAATGTTGATAAAAAAAATCCAAACTTCCAAAGTCATAAAGCCGAACCCGAAGAGGTCCACTAGAAATCCGAAGTCATTAATAGTCTGAATCCAGATCCAACAAGATTACCGAAGTCGAACTCCCGACTCTTGATCCCGAAGACACCCCTCGTCGATGGCGTCCAACCTCGACGGCGTTAATGATCGCTTTTTCCATTTCTCTTGCGTCGATCCTCCAATTCATGGTACTTTAATGCCAACAACGTGTATGTTATTCGACATCTCAGCATCATCGAGCTTAGATCCTCTAGCATCAGTCACCTTGGTTGAAAAGAACTCGTCCTAGAGTTCGTAACATTAATTAGCATCAGACTCCGAAAACAAGGACGCAAGTGATTCACGTTGAAAACGTCCGAAGTCCGCAAATGACTTGGAATACGCTACCGATAGGCATTGTCGACGTCGGGATTTTTATTTGTCCCTTTCTGTTATTGTCTTTTGGTGATCTCATGTTAGGTGAGATTTGTTTGAAAAAACAAGTTTGAAAAGGTCCGACATATATATGTCGACGATTTGACTGTAAGAGTCGTCAGTTAGTATTTTTAAATGGTTGCACCAACTCAATCGAGAAAAGGTTTGCACATAGACCTAGTGATGTGACACTATTTAACTATTCTACAAACCAAAATTCGTTAGGGTCCGGGGGCTTGATTAAGCGGAGGGAAGGTATTAGGCATCCCCCGACTTCCCACTACAAAAAAATGGGCCTTTAGCAACGATTTATTGGGGCAACGACTTATAAAGTCGTTGCTAAAAGTATATGTTTAGCAATGAAATTTGTCATTCGTTCCAGATTGTGTCAGGCTTTCATTTTTTGCAACAAAATTCATAAGTTGTTGCAAAATTTCGTTGTTAATTCATTGGCGGGAAAAAATTTCGTTAAAAATTCGTTGCGAAATTTTCGGCCACTTGCTCTTTCGTCATCGTGGACAACAAAAGTTTTTTTTTGCTAAAAATGGGGCTTTAGCAACGATTTTCAGGCAACGACTTTATAAGTCGTTGCTAAAAGTGTATGTTTAGCAATGAAACTTGTCCTTCGTTGCAGATTATGTCAGGCTTTCACTTTTTGCAACGAAATTCATAAGTAGTTGCAAAATTTAGAAACAAAATTCGTTAGAAATTTGTTGCAAAATTTCTAACCACTTGATTTCTCCTCATCGTGGGCAACAAAAGTTTTTTTGTTGATATATTTCGTTGCCTAATATGGACCACATTCATTGGCAACAATTTTTATTTTCGTTGGATATTTTATACAACTTTTTGCAACGACTATTAAAATGTTGCCTTAAATTAAGATAATAATAATAATAATAATAATAATAATAATAATAATAATAATAATAATAATAATAATAATAATAATAACAACATACGTTTGGATAAACCTGTTAAGTTAAACACAATTAAAATTCTAAATAAATTGCAACTCAGACATGACTTAACATCGAAAAATTGAAGCCTTAGAAACCAAGGAATTCTATAATGGTGGAACCATTTATCTTACATCAGACATTATAGAAAAACCAACGGTATTTCATAATAGCGAAGGCAATTATGCGGGCTTATTATTATTATTATTATTATTATTATTATTATTATTATTATTATTATTATTATTATTATTATTATTATTATTATTATCATCATCATCATCATTATTATTATTATTATTATTATTATTATTAGTACTACTACTATTATTATTATTATTAGTAGTAGTAGTAGTTGTGACACCCACAAATCCCGGTACTTCATTTCCTCAGGATTTGGTGTTCACGTAATCAAAACATTCATTTCTAACTACCCAATTATAATAAAATTGAATAACAAAACCTACCCATACAGGATTAAACTTAAATAAATCGCCCAGGTTAACTAACCTTTACAAACAATCATTCATGCGGAAAATTAAAATAAACTTCATTACAATCATTAAACCAAGTCTGAAAATAAACTATTCAACTATTACAAGTCTTCAGCATTGCTTCGTCTTTCCTTTCCCTTTACTGGTACTAGGTACATCACCAGTTTCAACCTTAGCTGTAAGAAATTTTACAGGCAAGAGTGAGCAAACAAGGCCCACTTGAAATAACAATAATTAAATCATTAAACTTTTACATCATTTGTCAATATTAAGCTCAATAGAATTTAACAATATATTCTATTAACTTTTGGAAAGCTTTAACCTTTACTGAGGGTCTAATGACCGCGAATCATGTCCACAGTTATAAGTAATTTTTCAACTTAAACTTTAACAGTCATAAGACTATAAGGACTTCACGTACTTAGGGGGATCAACCCTTCGTACAATGTATTGTGCACAATCATTTCAACGCTAAGCGTAACCTCTTATAAAAGAGTTGTTCTTCTTAGTATTTAGAATACAAGTCCGTACCAAAGTGAGTTTGGTTTGGATACATCATGGGGTAATTTAGAATTTAACGGTAATCAACTGAGATTTAGTTGATTACAAACGACATAACTGTATACTATGGAATAATCATAGTTTAATTGATGTTTATAAATTGACATCATGCTTTAGGGATAATCTAATAGCATACAATTTGAATAATTATAACATACCTTGCTTGAACAATAATAAGACAAGGTTAATTGAATAATAAACATCCACAACATGTATATAATTGTACATGCTAAACCACAAGTTAAGTACAAGAATAACTTGCTCCAAATAAATTTACACCATTATATGATAATCGAAATTGAAACAATAATTAGTTCAATAACACCAATGATTAGAAAACTTATACAATAAAGAACTTGCTAAATATCAAAAGTTAAGGCTTAGAAACTTGCTCAATGTAAAAGGTAGGTTTAGGAAACTTGCCTTTAGCACAAGCTACACTTTTACCACTTGAATTGATACCCTAAACATATGTCATATTGACATAATTAGTCCTAACCAACATTTTACATTTATATAAACAATTACATTCATCATATGGGTTGAATTACCTATTCACATAATCAATTATTTTTCAAGTAGATAATACTTAATAACATGATAGTTCATAGTCTAATAATACTGAAATTATCATTTAACATTATTATGATAAACACATAACATTTATTTTCAAGTTTTGTACATTTAAACAAAACTGTCAGACAGTTCTGCCAAGCCGCGCCGCGGCGCTGAGTCGACGCTGCGGCGCAGCGATTATACTATGAGCCGGCGGCGGCGCAGTGATTGTGCAACAGGCCGCGCTTACGTCATGGTGATGGCACTGCGGCGCCAACAATGAACTGCTGGGCCGCGCCGCGGCGCGAACTGTCAGCGTCGACTGACAGCTTCGGCAACCATGAAAGAAAAAGCCAAATTGGCCAAAAAGCTCGAATCTAATAGACTGATTATCATGAAAATTGCATATAGACATCATAAAAACATATTGTGAGTACTCCTAGCATGTTTCTATCCATCAATTAGCACAAACATCAATTATACAACACCCAATTTTAATGTTTTTGGCAAAAACACCACTTTTTGATATTTTCCATGAAATTCAACACTGTGATTTTGTTATTCAATCAAAACAGAAATTTCCAAGCATCATGATTATGATTTTTCATACTCTAGCAATTCTTATAATCAATTTATCAATTTAACAACAATTAAAACCTTAATTTCTATTTTAAAATAGCCATACTCATATATATATTTCATATGAACACTGTGATATATTTCTTCCACAAAACACATATATACATGAATTAAAAATCTCTATAATCATGCATAAACTCATAAAATAACTATATAATCAAGTACCATACCAAGTTATACATGTATATCAACAATTCATCCCATAAAATATTTTACAGAGAACTTTTTGGGAAGAAAAAAAACATGAAACTTTTAGAGAAAGAGATTGAGCTCCTACTTTGGATTAGGAAGATGATAACTATCTTTTTCTCCAAATTCTTTTCTCCAAAACCTGTTAAAATACTCACTTGCTCTCAATTTTCTCTCTGTGTTCTTCTTCTTCTTCTCTCTTCTTCCTCTGAGTTTTTCTTTCTTTCTCTCTAACCTCTCTCCTCTATCTTACGTATTATAATATAACGTATAAGATATAATGTATATATTAAATATATAATATAACTCTCACATAACTGACATCAGTTATTTTTATTTTGAAAATCAAAAGCCATAAGGCTTGTTTGGTTAAGCTTAATAAAAATAACCTATTAATCCTTACTCCTTGTTTGGTAAATTGAATTAAAATATAATAGATTAATCCTTATACCTTGTTTGCTAAAATCCTAATAGATTAAAGACTTATTATGCATTAAGCCTTGTTTGACAAAACTAAATTAAACTATTTTTAATTTATTTTAATAACTCCTTTATAGCAAGGTTATTAGTCACACCTTTATTAAATTAATAAATCAATTAAACATTAATCTATTAAATTACTTTAACACATAAACAATTATAATTCTTTTTACAATTATAATTTCATTTAATCAACTAATATTTCAAACAACAATTTCTTATTTAAATATTATTGTTTATTTAAAATCATTATAAGCTCTCTAGCTTATTAAATTAAACTCCATTATCATAAAATCTCATAATAATTAATTTATTTAGCTCCTTAATTATTTACTCAACCAATAATTAATTAAATCACATCAACTCAAATTGCCATATAATTCAATAAATATTTAATATTTTATTATTTATTCAACAAATAATTAAATAAACCACATCACTCAAATTGAACAATTATTTATTCAACAATAACATATCCATTAAATACTTAAATAAATCAATAAATATTTAATATCACACTTTAAAATTATGGAATGTTACATCATTCCCTCCTTACAAGGATTCTGTCCTCAGAATCACAATTCAACAAATCATTCGTTACAGTAGTAGTAGTAGTAGTAGTACTACTACTACTATTATTATTATTATTATTATTATTATTATTATTATTATTATTATTATTATTATTATTATTATTATTATTATTATTATTATTATTAGTACACTTCATTTTTCAAATTTTCCTTTTTCTTAACTTGTAAATTTTTTTATAATCAAATATTAATTTCTCTTTATATCTTAAATTAGAGGGTGTTTGACAATGACTTATAAGTTTGTCAAACTAAGTTATAAGTCATTTTTTATTATTTAGTGTTTGACAATAACTTAAATTTTAACTTTTTTTGACTTATAAGTCTTTATTAAAATTTTTAATGCTTCATGTGCTATATTTTTTATGTATTAGATAAATTTTTTTATGTATTAGATATTTCTTGTCAAACTAAATAAAATACTAAACAAGTCTCAACATTAAACTAAATATATATAAAGTAACTATGAATATTTTTATATACAAATATATATATATATATATATATATATATATATATATATATATATATATATATAAACAAATATTCATATAATTATTTATAAATTTATCTCTAAATATTAATATAAATATTTATAAAAAATATTCATATCTAAATTTTATAAATTTTAGATGAAATATTTATAAATTTATAAATAAATATTTGTTTATAAATTTTAAAGATAATTTATATGAATATTTGTTTTTAAATATTTATATGAATATTTAGAGATAAATTTTTAAATATAACATAAGAAACAAAAATATCATAGCTAGGTTTCGAACCTAAGACCTATGGGTTATTGGGCCATTAAGCTACCACTGAGCCATTCTAATTTATTTGTTAACTAAACTACCGCCATAACTTGTAGCGGTAGACAGTGTAGCACATGAGCAAATGAGGGGCAAATGAGTAATTTCTCATGTCGCTACAGTCTGTAGCGGCAGGGAGAAATTCATTTCAATCCATGTCATCCGATGTTGCGATCAACGGTATAGATTATGTTTGTTAAAATAGTACCCGTAACAACCGATTGCCAAACACGTTAGTTCCGAGCCTCCGACCCAAATAAACCCAACCTCATCAAACTTGATTATTATATCTATGCTTCCTAATATTTCCTATTTCTAGATAGAAGTGAGATATACTTAGAAGTATTCCCTCACTCCGAGAATGAAAGTGATGATTGATTTTATGCGAATTTAAAAGAAAATGTCAAATGATAAAATTATTCATATTTAAATTATCATCTAATTGCATATTTTTCTATATATGACTAGTGATATTATATAAATATTTATAAATAATAAAAATATGACATTTAAAGCTAAAGATATTACGCACAAATTATTGTAAAAAAAAATTGATTATTTAATATAAGTAAATATTTAACTTGAGATTACATAAAATAATAAGAACTTTTATTCTTAGACGGAAGGAGTAACTAAAATCATGAATATATTTTTAAGTCCAAAAATAAAACATAAAAAGAAGAATAGTAATGATATACTCCTAGCTATTCCTAGTTCTCCTTTTACCTTTTTTTTCAAATATATTATAAATTAAATTATAATACTATCAGTTATAAGAGAAAACATAAAAGATGAAGAAAAATTTATTATGTTTTATGAACTAAAACGAAATAAAGTTATTTAAAAATGACTTATAAGTAATTCCTAATAAGTTAATTTGACCCATATTAATGTAATATCAATTTTATCCCAATTTAATTTAAATTTTTTTAAAAACGAATTTATAAAAAAGAAGAGTGAGAATTTTTATTTTTATTTTTTTATAGCTGAAGTCTTTTATACTCCTTCATTTCCAACGCCGATGACAGAGAATAAATATAAAAAAATATTGATGTTTGTAAACAAGTATAAGAGATCAAAGAAATTAAAAAAAAAATAAATCCAACGTCAGTTAAAGTGATGTTACATCTTACTATTCTTTTTTATAAATTTACTTTATAAAAAATTTTAAAAAAGTTACTGTAAGACCCCAACTTTTATAAATAAAGATGAATTTTCTATAAATGTCAGTTTTGAATATTATGGAGTTAATTTGATATAATGTTATAGTTGTGGGTAATATTTATAAATTTTACAAAGTACGCAAGTTGTTATATAATATTCGATTGGTCGGGGAATATTCGTTTTAACAGGAAATATTCGTACAACGACACAATCATTGGTGGACCCACAACAGAATTATTGTCGGATTGAGAAAACGACAAAAATATTTTATTAAAAATAACGGCAGAAATTTTACCATTGTTACTGTTGAACTACTCGGTAGTAAAAGTACAGTAATACGTGTGGTTGCATAGTAGCACACGGTATTGATTATTAATGCTTATGTGAGAAGTCACTCAGTTTGATTCAATTATTGTCAGTTAATAATATGAATTATTTAGCGATAATGACGTTTTGTTTTATTCGTATTATTAACGTAATAAAATAGAAACATCTTTTTATATAAAACAGAATACTTTATTAAAGTTATTCTATAAATAGAATATATTATATTTTATTTAAAAGATTTTTCTTTAAATATGGACCGTCAGATTAAAGTAATCAATCTGGACCGTTCATGGATTAGTTACTATGCATTCTATTTTTCTATAAATAGCAGCTCATTCCTTCATTATTTCTTACGAATTCACTGAACTCTAGAGAGAGAAACTATAGAGAGAAACTATAGAGAGAGAGAAGAAGAGTATTCTGCTACTTAACTACTTCCTTATTTCAGCTCGTCTTTAAAACGGTAAGTGGTGTTATTCTTTCTTATTCATGAAGAGAACTGTTGTTATTCCATTTCTTATTATTCTGTTGGAATAACCTGTATACGCGGTCTACCCTATACTTGGTGACATTCTTCTATTATTCTGTTGGAACATCCTGTCTGTGTGTTTTACACCGGACCTGGTTCCGTTTTTATTATTATTCTGTTGGAACATCCTGTCTGTGTATTTTACACCGGACCTGGTTCCGTTTTTATTATTATTCTGTTGGAACATCCTGTCTGTGTGTTTTACACCGGACCTGGTTTCGTCTTGTTATTATTCTGTTGGAATATCCTGTCTGTGTGTTTTACACCGGACCTGGTTCCATTATTTATTATTCTGTCGGAATATCCAGTCTGTGTGTTTTACACCGGACACCGGACCTGGTTCCATTATTTATTATTCTGTCGGAATATCCTGTCTGTGCGTTTACGCCGGACCTGGTTCCATTATTTATTATTCTGTTGGAATAACCTGTCTGTGCGGTTTATCGCATGCATGGTGATTTCTTTTGTTATTCCATTCTTTATTATACTCAATTGGTTAAGTTTTGACTTCTATACTCCATGAAATTAGTGAAATATCCTTGATAATTGCGGTTCATCCAGTATCTTTTCATGAAAATAATCTTCTAAGTATTCTTGAATTTTACTCCACAAAGCAGTATCATGTTGACAATTTGGACGTTGTTAATTCTTGGATAAATTAATTCTTGAACTTGTTTTATTGAATTCTTATATCATTGTCATCATCCTCATGTTTATAAAATGTTAAAAGTCATCTGTGGCCTGTAGTGCATAGATGGACTTGGTATGATTATGACCAGGGATTATTCGGTATAATCATGACCGTAATGTTACAAATGATGTGGTAAAAATCCTCATTGGCCCGTAGTGCATTGATGGACAGTTGTTGGCATGATCATGACCATTAATGAATATACGAATATCCTTGGCCGTAGTGCAGGGGTGATTCGATGATGTGGATTATTTTATTAAGCTGAGTCTCAGCGATCACAGTGTTGGAAAATCTTTTAAATCATAAAAGATAGTAGAGTTTATTTTCTACTTGACTCTTTTAATGGATTGCTTGTTTCGCTGCAGTTAAACTTGATGTCTATTATATTTTATCAGTTTAACATTGTTGAAGGCTAATGATAATTTATTCTGCATTATCTTAGTCATAATATTTCTTACTGGGCTAGTTGAGCTCACCCTTTCTTTCACTGTTCTCTTCAGGAAATGAGAACGTAGCTGGGGCAAGTCGGGGAACGGAGTGATGGTCCGAATGATAGTATTAGTTAGTAGTCCTCACTATTCTATGTAATGGTGTGTTAATAAATGTAATGAGGACTCCTTTTGAGTATGAATACTCTCTAGAAGATAATATTTGTATTCAAACTCACAGTTTATATTTTGTCGTATTGTACACGACAGTTGTATTAGTAAGTTGTATTTGTATTTTGTACTATGTATCTGACGACCCAAGATGGGTGATGTATACCTAATTTTGGGGGCGTCACAGTTGGTATCAGAGCTTAGGGATATGATCCCTGGCTAAGATGTGATAATAGAACTAGGAGGGGAGAGACGGGGAATTCCTTCGCTAGTATGACCTACCTAAGTTTATTTGCATGGTATTTAATTGGTCGGTTATAATATAAGGATAAAATATGACATATCAATTAATTTTTATTTTGTGGCAGTATCTGAAAATGGCATCTGAGAATGTTGAGAATAGCAATAGAGCACATGCGACTGTTGATTCACCTCATATCAATAATCAGGATAATGTGCATCAGGAAGGTGACAATCCTCATGCAAACAACAACACTGACCAAATGATGAATGATCAAATGTTCAGAGGCTTTATGCAATTCATGCAACAACAGGTGAAAGCGGCTCCTGTCCACAACGTAGGTGGAAATACTGGAAACTCTCTGGCGGTCACCGCTAAACAGTTTAAGGAGCTGGGACCACCGGAGTTTAAGGGAGAACCCAAACCACTTGTAGCTGAAACATGGATAAAGCAGATCACCAAGATATTTGATGTCTTGGGTTGCTCCGAGGAGCAAAAGGTTTCCTTTGCCGCCTTTATGTTGCGAGGAGAGGCAGATTACTGGTGGGAATCGATAAAGCGTACTCAACCTGCCGCACTGAAGATATCCTGGGAGAAGTTCCAAGAGCTGTTTAACGACAAATACTTTCCCGAGAGTATTCGTCACATGAAGGAGGTGGAGTTCATCAAATTGGAGCAGAATAATATGACCGTGTCGCAGTACGAGGTAAAATTTGCGGAGTTATCCCGGTTTGCGTCCCACCTGGTGGATAATGAAGAAAGAATGACGCGGATATTTTTAAGAGGTTTGAAGCCGGAGATACGTCAACATCTTGTTTCTCATAAATTGTGTTTGTATTCAGATGTTGTAAATAGGGCTCAGTTGGTGGAGCGCGATAACGAGACAACGCAACCAAAAGAGAGCAGCCGGCAAAATGATAATACCAGTGAGAGCAGTCATCGAAGCGGTGACAACAAGCGTGGAGGGAATCAACAGGTCAGAAATGGTAACCACTTCGGTGGTAATCAGGGCCAAAACAATAAGAATGGGCATTTCAAGAAGAGGAGATTCAACAATGATGGAAAGACGTCAGCACCAGCACCTGTCGTTAAGGAAGGAGAACGACCACCTATCATATGTTTCAAATGCGGAGGGGAGGGGCACATCAGTCCAAACTGCGCGATGCCGTCCAAAGCATGTTATAATTGTGGAAGAGAAGGTCATTTAGCCCGATTTTATCGTTTACCGAAGACAAATTCAGCTAGGATGGAGGCACCAAAGGCCGTCCCAGAAAAGTCAAAACCGGTTGTGCAAGG
This sequence comes from Panax notoginseng, assembly GCA_016801055.1. NCBI lineage: Eukaryota > Viridiplantae > Streptophyta > Magnoliopsida > Apiales > Araliaceae > Panax > Panax notoginseng. Next base: position 192,150,825 of record CM029014.1, read on the forward strand.
GAGAGCGTTTGTTGTGAACTCCCAGAAAGCAAGGAACCCGAATGAGGTCATCACGGGTAAGCTTATCATAAACTCTAACGAAGTCTATACTTTATTTGATACCGGTTCTACCCATTCTTTTATTTCTCCTACTTGCGCTCATCGATTAAATTTGATTCCGGAGAAATTAGACTTTGACTTAGCTGTTGAAACTCCATTGGGAGAAACCTTCATTACATCCACGGTTTATAAGTCTTGTTTGGTTCAAGTTGGTACCCACACATTACCTGTCGATCTGATTTCATTAAAAATACTTGCATTTGACGTGATTCTAGGGATTGATTGGTTAACTACTCATCATGCAAAAATTGATTGTTTTCGTAAGGTTGTTAGCTTTCATATTCCTAATCGACCTATTATGCGAATTCAAGCAACCAAACCATTAAAATCAATCGCTGTCATCTCAAGCCATAAAGCTATTCGTTTATTGAAAAACGGATGTCAAGCTTTCTTAGCTCATGTCACAGATCTAAACAAAAATACGTCAGCTTTGAATGATATTTCTGTTGTTAATAAATTTCCTGACGTATTTCCCGAAGAACTTCCTGGCCTACCCCCAGAGCGTGAAATTAAATTTTGTATCGACCTTGAACCCGGTACAAAACCCATTTCCAAAGCCCCATATCGAATGGCTCCTATTGAACTTCAGGAGTTAAAGACCCAACTGCAGGAATTGTTAGACATTGGTTTTATTCGTCCTAGTACTTCTCCTTGGGGTGCTCCTGTTCTGTTCGTGAAGAAGAAAGATGGGAGTATGCGACTTTGTATTGATTATCGGGAGTTGAATCATGTCACCATCAAAAATAGGTACCCATTGCCACGTATTGATGACCTGTTTGACCAGTTGCAAGGAGCACAATTCTTTTCAAAGATCGATCTTCGTTCTGGATATCATCAGCTGAAGGTTAGAACTGAGGATATTCCAAAGACTGCCTTCAGAACTCGGTATGGGCATTATGAATTCTTAGTTATGTCTTTTGGATTGACTAATGCTCCTGCTGCCTTCATGGATATGATGAACAGGGTATTTAAAGAATATTTGGATCACTTTGTGGTCGTCTTTATCGATGACATCCTTGTTTATTCCAAAAGTCGTGAAGATCATGAGCAACACTTGAGGCTGGTACTCCAAAAGCTTCGTGAATACAAACTTTATGCCAAGTTGAAGAAATGCGAGTTCTGGCTGGAAGAGGTAGCATTCCTTGGGCACGTAGTATCAAGTCGTGGAATATCTGTTGACCCGGCAAAGATTGAAGCTATTCAAAGCTGGGAGCAACCTAAATCAGTAACCGAAGTACGTAGCTTTCTCGGTCTAGCTGGTTATTATCGGAGATTCGTGGAAGGATTTTCTCGAATCGCTACTCCATTAACTCAGCTGACTCGGAAAGATACAAAGTTCGGTTGGAGCGAAGAATGTGAGCAGAGTTTTCAAGAACTCAAGAGGAGACTCATTTCAGCACCTGTTCTAACAATACCATCTGGCTCGGAGGGATTTGTCATCTACAGTGATGCTTCGAGCAAAGGGTTGGGATGCGTTCTCATGCAACATGGAAAAGTCATAGCCTATGCATCAAGACAACTCAAGGAATATGAGAGGAATTATCCTACTCATGATCTAGAGTTGGCAGCTGTTGTTTTGCACTTAAAATTTGGAGGCATTACTTGTATGGGGAGAAGGTGGAGATCTTTACGGATCATAAAAGCCTCAAATATTTCTTCACTCAAAAGGAACTCAACATGCGACAACGACGTTGGCTTGAACTGTTGAAAGATTATGATCATACCATTCAATATCATCCTGGAAAAGCGAACGTGGTAGCTGACGCATTGAGTAGAAGATCATATGCAAGTACGAGTGCGATATTGTCAACACAAAGACCCATTTTGTGTGATTTGCAAAGGATGGAGATAGAGTTAAAGACTCCAGGGACCCATGTGATGATGGCGAATATACGAGTAGAACCGACTTTAATCGATAAAGTTAAAGCTGCTCAAGCTACAGACCTGGAGCTGATGCGTATGAAGAAGAAAGTGCAAGAAGGTGCTATACCGGAAGCAAGAATCGATGAAGAAGGAATACTTCGAGTCAACTCCAGACTTTGTGTTCCTAACAACCCTGATTTAAAGTATGAAATCATGATGGAGGCGCACAACACACCGTTTGCAATCCATCCTGGAAGTACCAAAATGTATCATGATCTTCGTCATACATTTTGGTGGAGCAATATGAAGAGAGAGATAGCGTTGTTTATCTCAAGGTGTCTAACTTGTCAACGAGTCAAAGCGGAGCATCAAGTACCAAAAGGTCCATTGCAACCACTTGAAATTCCAGAATGGAAGTGGGAGCACATTACCATGGATTTCGTTACCGGTCTTCCTAGGGTTTCTCAAGGTATTGATGCGATTTGGGTCATTGTTGATAGATTGACCAAGTCTGCTCATTTCTTACCGATACGAGAAACTTATACACTTGAACGTCTTGCTCGTATGTACATAAACGAGATTGTAAGACTGCATGGTATGCCAGTATCCATAGTTTCTGACCGAGACCCAAGATTCACTTCACGATTTTGGGTTAGTTTACAAAAAGCTATGGGCACGGAGTTACGATTTAGTTCAGCATATCATCCTCAGACGGACGGACAATCAGAGAGGACTATTCAAACTCTTGAAGATCTATTAAGACTCTGTGTCTTTGACTTCAAGGGAAGTTGGGACAAGTTCTTACCATTGGTGGAGTTTTCCTACAACAACAGTTATCAAGCAAGTATTGGCATGGCTCCATTCGAAGCATTGTATGGAAGAAAATGTCGTTCTCCAGTATGCTGGGATGAGGTGGGTGAAGCAACGTTGTTGGGACCGGAGTTGGTACGTATGACTACAGAAAAGATTCAAACGATCCGACAACGTATAAAAACCTCACAAGATCGACAAAAGAGTTATGCTGATCTTCATCGAAAGGACGTGGAATTTGATGTAGGAGATCATGTGTTCTTACGTGTTGCTCCATGGAAAGGAGTTACGAGATTTGGAAAGAGAGGAAAGCTCAATCCTCGATTCATCGGTCCATTTTTAATCCTCGATCGAGTAGGAACTGTGGCTTATAGACTCGCTTTACCGCCAAGTATGTCTCGTGTTCATAACGTTTTTCACATATCCATGTTACGCAAATATGTGGAAGACCCGAACCACATTATTGAGTTAGAACCGGACGAAATAGCGGAAGATTTGACGTATGAAGAAGTTCCTGTTCAAATCTTGGATAAGAAGAAACATATTCTACGCTCCAAGGTTATACCTCAAGTCAAAGTTTTGTGGAGAAACCACGATGTTGAGGAAATGACTTGGGAGTTAGAATCTGAAATGAAATCAAGGTATCCTTACCTCTTCGACATACCAGGTACGTACCCTAATTTCGAGGGCGAAATTTCATAAGAAGGGGAGGTTGTAAGACCCCAACTTTTATAAATAAAGATGAATTTTATATAAATGTCAGTTTTGAATATTATGGAGTTAATTTGATATAATGTTATAATTGTGGGTAATATTTATAAATTTTGTAAAGTACGCAAGTTGTTATATAATATTCGATTGGTCGGGGAATATTCGTTTTAACAGGGAATATTCGTACAACGACACAATCATTGGTGGACCCCACAACAGAATTATTGTCGGATTGAGAAAACGACAAAAATATTTTATTAAAAATAACGGCGGAAATTTTACCATTGTTACTGTTGAACTACTCGGTAGTAAAAGTACAGTAATACGTGTGGTTGCATAGTAGCACATGGTATTGATTATTAATGCTTATGTGAGAAGTCACTCAGTTTGATTCAATTATTGTCAGTTAATAATATGAATTATTTAGCGATAATGACGTTTTATTTTATTCGTATTATTAACGTAATAAAACAGAAACATCTTTTTATATAAAACAGAATACTTTATTAAAGTTATTCTATAAATAGAATATATTATATTTTATTTAAAAGATTTTTCTTTAAATATGGACCGTCAGATTAAAGTAATCAATCTGGACCGTTCATGGATTAGTTACTATGCATTCTATTTTTCTATAAATAGCAGCTCATTCCTTCATTATTTCTTACGAATTCACTGAACTCTAGAGAGAGAAACTATAGAGAGAAACTATAGAGAGAGAGAAGAAGAGTATTCTGCTACTTAACTACTTCCTTATTTCAGCTCTTCTTTAAAACGGTAAGGGGTGTTATTCTTTCATATTCATGAAGAGAACTGTTGTTATTCCATTTCTTATTATTCTGTTGGAATAACCTGTATACGCGGTCTACCCTATACTTGGTGACATTCTTCTATTATTCTGTTGGAACATCCTGTCTGTGTGTTTTACACCGGACCTGGTTCCGTTTTTATTATTATTCTGTTGGAACATCCTGTCTGTGTGTTTTACACCGGACCTGGTTCCGTTTTTATTATTATTCTGTTAGAACATCCTGTCTGTGTGTTTTACACCGGACCTGGTTCCGTCTTGTTATTATTCTGTTGGAATATCCTGTCTGTGTGTTTTACACCGGACCTGGTTCCATTATTTATTATTCTGTCGGAATATCCTGTCTGTGTGTTTTACACCGGACCTGGTTCCATTATTTATTATTCTGTCGGAATATCCTGTCTGTGCGTTTACGCCGGACCTGGTTCCATTATTTATTATTCTGTTGGAATAACCTGTCTGTGCGGTTTATCGCATGCATGGTGATTTCTTTTGTTATTCCATTCTTTATTATACTCAATTGGTTAAGTTTTGACTTCTATACTCCATGAAATTAGTGAAATATCCTTGATAATTGCGGTTCATCCAGTATCTTTTCATGAAAATATTCTTCTAAGTATTCTTGAATTTTACTCCACAAAGCAGTATCATGTTGACAATTTGGACGTTGTTAATTCTTGGATAAATTAATTCTTGAACTTGTTTTATTGAATTCTTATATCATTGTCATCATCCTCATGTTTATAAAATGTTGAAAGTCATCTGTGGCCTGTAGTGCATAGATGGACTTGGTATGATTATGACCAGGGATTATTCGGTATAATCATGACCGTAATGTTACAAATGATGTGGTAAAAGTCCTCATTGGCCCGTAGTGCATTGATGGACAGTTGTTGGCATGATCATGACCATTAATGAATATACGAATATCCTTGGCCGTAGTGCAGGGGTGATTCGATGATGTGGATTATTTTATTAAGCTGAGTCTCAGCGATCACAGTGTTGGAAAATCTTTTAAATCATAAAAGATAGTAGGGTTTATTTTCTACTTGACTCTTTTAATGGATTGCTTGTTTCGCTGCAGTTAAACTTGATGTCTATTATATTTTATCAGTTTAACATTGTTGAAGGCTAATGATAATTTATTCTGCATTATCTTAGTCATAATATTTCTTACTGGGCTAGTTGAGCTCACCCTTTCTTTCACTGTTCTCTTCAGGAAATGAGAACGTAGCTGGGGCAAGTCGGGGAACGGAGTGATGGTCCGAATGATAGTATTAGTTAGTAGTCCTCACTATTCTATGTAATGGTGTGTTAATAAATGTAATGAGGACTCCTTTTGAGTATGAATACTCTCTAGAAGATAATATTTGTATTCAAACTCACAGTTTATGTTTTGTCGTATTGTACACGACAATTATATTTGTATTTTGTACTATGTATCTGATGACCGAAGATGGGTGATGTATACCTAATTTTGGGGGCGTCACAGTTTCAATGCCGGTTATTTTGGCATTGGGTCACATTTTTATTTTTTTCAAATTTCTTTTAAAAAATAAAATCGTTTTAAAAAAATTAAGCTAACTTTTTTTAAATTCATTTTTAAATAATTTTTTTTAAGTAGCGTTGGTTGCCTTTCTGATTTTTAGCCAAAAAAAAAATCTAAAAATTCAACGCCATTTCAAATAGCGTTTAGTAGTTTTTTCCAAATTAGATGTGAGAGCCTTTACTTGTAATAACCCGATATTTTTTTAGATAAGAAATTTTGCATATAAATTTTTTTTACAATGAGAATAAGTGTCAAGTATTGTGATGTTAAATGCGAATATATTTATTACTTGAAAAATTAGAAATAATTTTAGAATTATTAATTACTACAAATTATATTCTTATGGTAATTAATTTCTGTAAGCAGAAATATTTTTATTATTTATTTTCCCTGAAAATATAATTTATATATTATTTAAATAATATATTAAGTGACAATTAGAATTATAATAATAAATATGTTATTATATGAATTTGTTCAGAATATTTAAGTTAATTATTTTAACTTGATTATTGATGTTGTGTACGAAGGATAAGTCAGATATGGAATCCAAACCCTAAACTTAGATTTTTATCCAGGAATGAGAATAATAATGTAATATTAATTATATTTTAATTTTCAGTGCTTAAATATATACCGTATATCTGTAGACTGTTAATGTTGGTTAATTGTGGTAAATTGGGTCATAACCTAATATTGTGTTGTGAAACCCTAATTGTTAAACTCAATTATGAGTTAAGACTGAGTAGTAATTGTGTTATATGAATTCTTCTGCGTATTAGAATTTCTGTAATTAGAAGAAACCCTAATTATTGTTTTATGCTGATAATTAGGAAAAACCCTAATTATTTATTTGAAAACCCTAATTGCAAATTTTAGAAACCCTAATTATTATTTTGTGAATTATAAAGATAATTAGGAAACCCTACTAATATTTAGGAACCCTAATTTAAAAACCCTAATTTCTATTAAAAACCCTAATTTAATTAGTATGTTTTAAATTAAAATTGTATTACACTTTAAATTTTAAATTGTCCAAACCTTATAAATTATTTAGAAAATTGTAAGATTTTCAATATAGTGAATAAACCCTAGATTTAATCACCTTGTACAAGAATGTCCTTGAGATTTTAAGTGAAATTACCAAAATGTCCTTTTTGTCTCTTTAGTGTATTATTAGTGAATTATTGTGCATTATTACTATCAAAGCATGGCAAACATCCTACCCTGCCAATTTAGCATCCAAGACTCAATTATATTCAGATTCAATCAACCATTTTGAGCATTCAATGAATCTAATTTGGTTTATATATAGATTGGAGAGAGAATTAAGACATTTTGTACACTAAAAATTGCCCAACTCTCATCCTTGAGCTTCTCTCTCTAAAACCTACGAATTATTATAGTATTTCAGTCCCAAAACAAAGCCCTACTACCAATCATAACAAATCATAAGCTAAGAATCAAGCATCAAAGCTTAGAAAAGGTATAAACTCTAGCTTGATTTTTTTTTAAATTTTTGGTGTTAGATCTTATGTTTAAATATTAGAACATGTTGATTATAGTGTCTAAGGATGATCTGGGTTGCTAGATGTTGGATCCATAATATTTAGAAGCTCGAATTTGAAGATTTCTAAAATCTAGAAATTTCATTTTCTGTGATTTTTGGCAAATGTCAAGCCTTATATCTCTGTGATCTTTAATGTGTTTTGTGTTCTAAAAGTTGATATGTGTAGCTTGTTATGTGGTCTTTAATCTCCAAAATGAATCAGGTCCATATCTATTTTGGATAAAAAGTTATTTAAAGTTAAAGTGGGTTGACCGGCATTGACCGGCTGTTCTTCAAACCCAGAAAATATTCTAAGTGTCCAGAAAATATTTTTTTGCAAATGTCAGAGCTTATAAATCTTTGCTCGATCATGATTTTTGTTGTTTAAAAGTTGTTATGTGTAGTTGGATATGTGGTCTTTAATATGCAAAAAGAATCAAGTTCATAGCTTTTGTAGATCGGGAGTTATTCATGGTCAAAACCCGTTGACCGAAAACGCTGAAGAACACAAACCCATAATTTTTTTGAGCAGATTACGTGTTGAAGTTTGACCAGCTATATCTTGCTCATGTTATGATGTTAATGTGTTATGATGCTTTGTAGTTGTAGTCCTACATGATTTCTACACATTCCAATTGATAGATCACACAAATAATACACAGATTGGAAGTTATAAGGATCCAAAGTAGGCAGCTCGACTGTTCTTCAGTCGAAGAACAGCCTTGTCAGACCTTTTGATAGCTAATAACTCTTAGATCTGATGTTTTTTAGTCATGATATTTGTTGTTAATTGTAGTATTACATGAGCACTACAAGATCCAAGTGTTAGATTGCCCAGAAACGTAATGGATTGAGAAGTATAATCGGTCAAACTAGGCACCTTGATAACTGCCTTGTCAGTGTTCTTGAGGCTCAAGAACACCTAAGGCAACAGATAAGCGTCGCTAAAGCCTTTACCGACGGTTTTGATTTATTTTAAAATTTTCAATTTCTGAAAATTCCGAAAATGATTTAAAAATTAGAAAAAATAGATTTTAATTATTAAAAATACTTAATAAATTTTGAAAAATTATTTTAAAGTCTGAAAAATAGTTTCTAACTATTTTGAGTATATTTCAAAAATATTTAGTATTTTTAGAATATAAAAATGTATTTATTTATTTAATTATAATATTAAATAAATTATTTTAATTCATGAAAAATCATGAAAAATTATATTATTATGTTAGAAAATATTTTAAGTTATTTTTGATGAATTTTAATATTTTGTGATGAAATTTCATTAATTAATTAATATTAATGATGTTTAAGTTATTTAATAAATGTATGAAATAATTATGGAAAATAGAATTAATGATTTTAAAAATCATTTATAGTATCATAAAAATATTTTGAGTTATAAAATATGACTTTGGATATTTTGTCATGAAAAATATTATTAATTTAATATTAATGATATTAATCTAATATTGATGATATTTAATTTATTTAATAATTATATTAAATAAATAGTTTAAAAATAGTTTTATTTATTTAAAAATCATTTAAAAAGGATATAAATGAATTAAAAATATTTTAAGTTATAATAAATAACTTTTATATTTGGATAAATAGTGCATTGATATTTTAATATTAATGGTAATTATTTAAAAATGATTTTAAATGTTTTAAAAATCATTTAAGAGTAATATAAATGTTTTAAAAACATTTTGAGTTATTATACATAACTTTAATATTTTGGCAACAGTTTCATTAATAATTTAATATTGATTAAATATTAATGATAATAGAATTATTTGATATTTAAATCATTTAATTATGATTCCGATGCTTGAAAATTTTTGATAAATTATAATAAGTGTTTAAAAATTATTTTAAGTCCATTAAAAATAATATGACTGATACTTATGAATATTGAGATACAGAATAGAGTCTTAGACTCGATAATTATTAAATAAAGCTGTCGGTACACCGACATATTTTAGAAATTCATCTAGACTTAGATATTTTGACTGTATTAATGATTAATTATGATTCAATGACTGTTGGATATGTGTGATAATGTGATTAGGTTATGTGCTGACTGCGAAATGCAGTACTATGTGTTATAGTATATTATTCTAATCGAACGAATGATCTTATTACTGATAGGTCGCTGTATAAAAGATTAATCTAAGTTGCGTTATTGTAAGCAGCAGCTCAGGCAAGTATCCTACCTTTGCATTTCCTTTATGCAATGGACATGAGTAAGAAGTTTCAGAATTAAATTATTATTATGCTATATTATCAACTCTACTGCGACATATTCTATATCCGCTCATTGTTTATCAACATGTTAGTATATGGTAATTCAGATATATATTAGGTTCGTCAATTTCTATAAAATGGTTATATAAGTGTCCCCACTTGGATAATCATTGTATTTAATCACATGTTGATATACCTTTGTCAATTATCGTTATATATATATAGGTTGAATTATAGATTATTGTTGAACAAGATAAAACCTTTGCTTTAGAACCCAGACAAGTATGAACATCCCTTACATAGGGAAAACTTTTATGCGCCCAAGGCGGAGAGAGTTCTTGAAATGTAGTATTGATTAATTCAGGGCATAACGGGCTGATCACCCCCGTGTTCGTAAGTTATGACGGTTTGCAGATGAATTTTTGTTTAACCTTTTCGAAAAAGAAAACAATGTTCATGATATGTCACTTAACCCTACTTATAGTCAATACGTAGTTTTAAAAATATGAAAGAGAGTTGTTATGTTATTATTATTCTTGGTACAACTTACTTCAGAACTGTTGATTCGTTTGTGAAGTGTCTTTCAAAGAAAACATTTAATTCTTTCAGCTAATATACATTATTGTTATTACTTGCTGGGCACTCAAATACTCATTCTTGCATAATTTAAATGTTTTCAGTTAAGTTTGAAGAACCAGAAAGCTCGTGCAGAAACAAAGGAAAAGGAAAGCTAACTGAATAAGATTTGTGGTAGTTGCTGTAATAGTTTATATTATTAAGGCAATGATATATATATAAATAATATCATGTATTGTATGGAATGTACTTTAAGGTCTCATACCTGGGGAGATAAACTCTAATAATTATGTAAATTAAGTTGTTATTCATATTATTGTTATTATTATTCGTAGAATTCCGCTCATAGAAATGGTATCGTGAAGCACCGAGTTCGGGTTTCAAGTACCCGAATTTGGGGGCGTCACATTACTCCCATCGACAGTGATTGAAATTTTTATTTTTTAAAAAATATTTGTTTAAAAATAAATTTTTTTTATAAAAAAAAGTAAAGCCTTTTTTTTAAAAATATAGTTTTTTTTAAAAATTGTTCTTAAATTAATTAATTTAGTTAAGAGAAGAGACTGTCGACGTCGGGAATTTTTAATTGTTCCTTTTCGTTACTTGTTCTTTGGTGTTCTCATTTTAGGTGAGATTTGTTTGAAAAAACAAGTGAAAAAGGTCCGACATGTATAATATCGACGATTGGACTATAAGAGTCGCCAGTTGGTTTTTTAAATGGTTGTACCAACACAACCGAGAAAAAGTTTACACATTGACCCAGTGATATGACACTGCTAAACGGGTCGGTGAAACCGAGATTCATTAGGGTCCGGGGACTTGGTTATGCGGAGGGAAGGTGTTAGGCACCCCCCGACATCCGTGTTACCACGGTGACCGCCTCTTTTCAAGAAACTATTATCTGAATGTGTGTGTGTGGGTCAATGTGCTGTTATTTGGAGGTAGTGCGAGACCTCGTTCGCACCTATATACACAGGGTTTGAATTTTATGTAAAAATTTAATTTTAAGCAAGATATGGCAGTGATGTTTTATAAAAGAGATTTTTCAAACCCTGATGCTCAATAGTAATTGAGACCTTTTACACTCCCATTTTATTCCGTATTCGGCTGGATTGATTTTATTTGACAAATGCGAGGCATCCGTACGAAAATACTGTATAAAAAGGTGCTGAATTCCTCGTGGGTATGAAAACCATTTGAGGAAATCCAAATATCACAGATATATTTACAAGCTGCTTACAGCTGAAAAGGTCCATCACGGGAACTGAATCTAGATTCAGGGGACTGAATCTGTGATCACATGATTCCTAGGCTCACATGATGCCGCAATTGATATAAACGCAGTAAGCAGGTATATATATATAAGCTGTAAATATATATATATATATATATATATATATATATATATATATATACATACATGATCACCAACCACGAAGCACCTCCATGGGGGATCAAAAATATAAATAAAGCTATAAAAGCTATCAACCGCCACGGAAGAAACTCCAGGTGGGACGAGATGTACAGAAAGCTGTAAAAACGGTCAACCACCATGAAGTAAACTCCAGGTGGGACGAAATGTGTATATATATATATATAAAAGCATGTAAACGCACCGGATATAAAATTCAGGCTCATCGGACAAAGTCCAACAACAGTTAATATATATAAGTATATATATATTAAAGTACTAAACGCACAGAGTTCGATAGCAGTTCATATATATAATTATATATATAAGAAAGCCATTAAACGCACCAGACATAAGTCTAGGCTCATCGAACATAGTTTGACACGCAGTTCATATATATAAGTGTGTGTATATATATATATATATATATATATATATATATATATATATATATATATATATATATATATATATATATATATATATATATATATATAAAAGCAATTAAACGCTCCAGACCGAAGTCTAGGCTCAATTGAGGCATAACTCGATAATGTTAGTCCATATATATATATATATATATATATATATATATATATATATATATATATATATATATATAAACTAAAAATAAACCACAGACCGAAGTCCGGGCAAAAGTGTGCAACACAACTCTCAACGTGTAGAAGGGTGTGTGCAAAGATGAAGAGAAAAATTTTAAAGTGTGAAAGAAGGCTTACAGTGGGCTGCCAAAGAAGACTTCAATATCTTTAAAGTGGGTAAACACTGGCTTTTGTAGGTACAAAAGAGGCTATATATGAGCTCACAGGTGTTTAAAATGAGAAAGCACTCAGTCTGGGGTGAGTATAGAGCAAATTGGGCAGGGCTTCCTCGCCGTTTTCTCTTACAAAATGGCCACCCCAAGCCCTCTATTTATAGAGGGTAGAGCTGTAGGTGTACCTACGGTAACCCTCTATTTATAGAGGGTGGAGCTGCAGGTGTACCTGCGGCTGAGCCGCAGGTGTATCAGAGGCAACCCGGGTTGGCCCGGGTTTTTTGGCTCGGGTCGTCTCAAAGTACGTGCACTCAGGCACTGTAATGTCCACTTTAACTTTCAGAAGTGCAATCCGGGCATCCGTTTGAGGTATACAAGACCTATTTCGGACCGCCGTTGTCGAGAGTTGTACGATGGCATGGGATTAGAGTTTGTGCGAAGTCATTGCAGATGGGACGGTGCCCTCCGGTCTTCAAGCTTCAACTTTCATCCGTTACCCCGCACAATGGTCACTCGGGATTGATTAGTCTTGTGGGACACTGTTGTGTAGAGACGTTGAGACGACGTGGTGTGGCATCGTGTTGGTCAGATGACGATGTTGCCCCTCACCGGTGTTATCGTCGGATTGGGCTGATAAAGCAGACGTTACTCAGCTTCGCTGGGATTGGACTGCTGCAATTTTTTGAAGGTCCTCATTGTCATCTTTGAGGTGTGCCTGTCTTCTTGATGTTATCGCCGGGCTGGTATAGTGGATCTCATTGTGAGCGCCGAGATTGAAGCTGGTTGTATTTGTAACAAGCATTTCTGGGGTTATTTCCGAAATTACATTCCTTGGGGTTATCACCAAGGTTGGTGGCTATTCCCATGGTTGGGACTGAGACTGGATACCTCGGGGTTATCTCCGAGATTAATCGGTCTTCTCCGGTGTATATTCCGGTATTGATCTGCATGCCTCGAGGATATCTCTGAGATTGGAATTGTTACTCCCAGATTGCGATCCAGGGTTGATGCTAAATTTCGGTAGTATCCGGCTTGGATATGGATCGCCTTTCAGGGTTCCCTCTTAAAAGACGAATCTGTTCTCCTGCAATGTTAGTGACATGTGTACATAAAATTTTGAGTGTCTACAGATGCCCCTCTTTATCTTAATCATGCATGGCGATGCATGGGTAGGATAAAGAATCCTAGACACTTGAAACGTAACAAGACGAATATGGTACTATGGATAGCAACATGATGCAAACGTACGGTGCATGTGTACGGGGTTGTAGCCCAACAAGCTAGGGATGATTGCTGGCTCCTTGTTGCTTTAACTGGGGATTGGCAATGATGACCAGATCTGATGTGTAATCCGAATCTGTTAGGATGTTGATGTTGGAGTTATCACCAAAGTCCCGTGTCTTTGATTATGACTTGATCCCGAAGATGTACCTCTTATGTGTGAGAGATCTATGGGGATGAAGCTTGATCTGCTTAAGGATGTGTATAACATATTCCATCATCAATCCTCCTTGATGACAATCTCTTGGTTTGTATCGTCAGGACATGTCACGATTCTGTTGGATTTACTGCCAACAACAAATGCTGTCAGGGATGCCCGACCTTCGTTGATTTGTGTGTTTCACCGATATATGAATTAATGGCTGAAAAATCCTGTGGGATATACTGTCAAGGTTGCTTGACCTCCGCTGTCGTGTAGATCACCGGAACATTGCGTTGTGACCCCCGCTGGGGAATACGAGCGGTCGGGTGTGAAAACCTCGAATGGCTTCAGAGCTCTGATAGGTTTAAATCGCTATCGACCGTAATAATGTCAAGGCTGCTTGACCTTCGTTGATTTGCGTGTCAACGGATGAGCATGCGTTGTAACCCCCGCCGGGGATCTCTTTTGTGAAAAGATTGGGGTGACAACCTTACGTTGACGGCATCGGACCTCTGTACGGTATTGCCGAATATGATATGCAAAGACTTAAATCATCGGTATAGTAAACCATGTGTTTGGGCGAATACCAATGGATGAAAAGAAAGCTACAGATGGATCCAGAAAAACCAAGTTTTTATGCTATTCTGCTCAATCGTGTAGCGTTTTTATCCTTGGTTTGGCCTTTTTAGCTTGTAAGAACTGCTTTGTAACTCAAACTGGATAGAGCCGGAGGGATGGGACCCACATGGGGATGCCGCAGGTGCATCTACTGCAGCGGTAGATGGGCCTGCGGCTAACCGTGGATGATAAATTCCAGCTGGTTGGTCTCACAAGTCACTTTCAACTTGTTGCGCGAAGGAAAATACGTGAGCCTCTTTCAGATCTGCTGAGTTCGGGCTGTTTTCTACAAATTCTGTCACCGTACGAGTGTTCTACACTATCCTGGTAACATATGCCTGTATTTTCTCTCATTTCTGTCCGTTAGATTTTGAGTTATCGCATGAAATGCATCTAAACACATAGTAGTGATTATGTATGCACAAATGACTAGATAAAAAATATTCAACATAGTAAATGTTAGTATTAAACCATGCTGAACATAATGATGTGAAAAAATTTGACTTTTGAGACAGTCAAATTGACACATTTTTATGCTTTTTTTTTTCCTATTTGAGGTTCAATGAGCATAAGGTAGCAAGGCAAAGTACTCCTAGTATTGAGGTTGGCCTTATGCATGATAATTTTAATTTTTAATGCATATATTATCTATATGACTTTGGGGTAGGTGTGCTACTGAATGGCCACCTAGACATGCCTGGATGCATGTGGATAGTCCTATTTTCAAAGGGGACTATGACAAAATTTTTCCAAATGTAGGCATTGGGTAGTCATGCATTTTAACTCTATTATATGTTAAAGTAAATGCATGCGTGCATATAGTCATAAAATGCATTCTAAAAAGCTCTAGGTAAGGAAATACCACACCCTTTCTGAGGTGATTTGGAGACTTGTTGTCCAGATACTATGGATCCGAATCAGCCTGTAAGACCCCAACTTTTATAAATAAAGATGAATTTTCTATAAATATCATTTTTGAATATTATGGAGTTAATTCGATATAATGTTATAGTTGTGGGTAATATTTATAAATTTTGCAAAGTACGCAAGTTGTTATATAATATTCGATTGGTCGGGGAATATTCATTTTAACAGGGAATATTCTTACAACGGCACAATCATTGGTGGACCCCACAACGGAATTATTCTCGGATTGAGAAAATGACAAAAATATTTTATTAAAAATAATGGCGGAAGTTTTACCATTGATACTGTTGAACTACTCGGTAGTAAAAGTACAGTAATACGTGTGGTTGCATAGTAGCACACGGTATTAATTATTAATGCTTATGTGAGAAGTCACTCAGTTTGATTCAATTATTGTCAGTTAATAATATGAATTATTTAGCGATAATGACGTTTTGTTTTATTCGTATTATTAACGTAATAAAACAGAAACATCTTTTTATATAAAATAGAATACTTTATTAAAGTTATTCTATAAATAGAATATATTATATTTTATTTAAAAGATTTTTCTTTAAATATGGACCGTCAGATTAAAGTAATCAATCTGGACCGTTCATGGATTAGTTACTATGCATTCTATTTTTCTATAAATAGCAGCTCATTCCTTCATTATTTCTTACGAATTCACTGAACTCTAGAGAGAGAAACTATAGAGAGAGAGAAGAAGAGTATTCTACTACTTAATTACTTCCTTATTTTAGCTCTTCTTTAAAACGGTAAGGGGTATTATTCTTTCTTATTCACAAAGAGAACTGTTGTTATTCCATTTCTTATTATTCTGTTGGAATAACCTGTGTACGCGGTCTACCCTATACTTGGTGACATTCTTCTAATATTCTGTTGGAACATCCTGTCTGTATGTTTTACACCGGACCTGGTTCCGTTTTTATTATTATTCTGTTGGAACATCCTGTCTGTGTGTTTTACACCGGACCTGGTTCCATTATTTATTATTCTGTCGGAATATCCTGTCTGTGCGTTTACGCCGAACCTGATTCCATTATTTATTATTCTGTCAGAATATCCTGTCTGTGCGTTTACATCGGACCTGGTTCTATTATTTATTATTCTGTTGGAATAACCTGTCTGTGCGGTCTATCGCATGCCGGGTAATTTCTTTTGTTATTCCATTCTTTATTATACTCAGTTGGTTAAGTTTTAACTTCTATACTCCATGAAATTAGTGGAATATCCTTGATAATTGCGTTTCATCCAGTATCTTTTCATGAAAATATTCTTGTAAGCATTCTTGAATTTTACTCCACAAAGCAGTATCATGTTGACAATTTGGACGTTGTTAATTCTTGGATAAATTAATTCTTGAACTTGTTTTATTGAATTTTTATATCATTGTCATCATCCTCATGTTTATAAAATGTTAAAAGTCATCTGTGGCCTGTAGTGCATAGATGGACTTGGTATGATTATGACCAGTGATTATTCGGTATAATCATGACCGTAATGTTACAAATGATGTGGTAAAAGTCCTCATTGGCCCGTAGTGCGTTGATGGACAGTTGTTGGCATGATCATGATCATGACCATTAATGAATACACGAATATCCTTGGCCATAGTACAGGGGTGATTCGATGATGTGGATTATTTTATTAAGCTGAGTCCTAGCGATCACAGTGTTGAAAAACCTTTTAAATCATAAAAGATAGTAGAGTTTATTTTTTACTTGACTCTTTTAATGGATTGCTTGTTCAGCTGCAGTTAAACTTGATGTCTATTATATTTTATCAGTTTAACATTGTTGAAGGCTAATGATAATTTATTCTGCATTATCTTAGTCATAATATTTCTTACTGGGCTAGTTGAGCTCACCCTTTCTTTCACTGTTCTCTTCAGGAAATGAGAACGTAGCTGGGGCAAGTCGGGGAACGGAGTGATGGTCCGAATGATAGTATTAGTTAGTAGTCCTTACTATTCTATATAATGGTGTGTTAATAAATGTAATGAGGACTCCTTTTGAGTATGAATACTCTCTAGAAGATAATATTTGTATTCAAACTCACAGTTTATGTTTTGTCATATTATACATGACAGTTGTATTAGTAAGTTGTATTTGTATTCTGTACTATGTATCTGACGACCCAAGATGGGTGATGTATACCTAATTTTGGGGGCGTCACAGTTGGTATCAGAGTTGGTATCACAGTTGGTATCAGAGCTTAGCACACAGTATTGATTATTAATGCTATGAGCGGGCTATTGAGTGAGCCTATGCCTGATGATGTTAGAATCAGGGATCGCGTTCTGCGGTGATTGTTCCTGATGATCATTCGAGGCTACTTCATAGCAGATAACTCTTTCACGGTATATTTTGCTTTAATCAGCGCTACACGTGATGTAGACCGTATTGGAGAGTATGATTGGGGTTCCTACACCTTTGCTTATTTCCTCCGGGGCATGCGTATGCGTTCACAGGGTTTGACCGAGGCTTGGCTAGGATTTTACCCATTTCTGCTAGTGAGTATTTCTCTTGTCATTTACCATGTATAGGTTAAGAGTGTTAACTGACAGCAGATGTTTGCCTTTGTGTTGGCAGTTTTAGGCCTATGAAAGGCTTCTATGCTTGCATCCCATGAGTGTGTTTGGTTTAGACACCTATCCACGAGGACGACGATGGCATCATTCGATTCTGCCAGAGGTCCCTGTAGCTGAAGGATTCACTCATTATCGTATGCAGCTGGAGTTACTGACGGCCGACACCATCACATGGCTTCCCTATTCCGGGGAACACCTGACCGTGGGTTTTGAGGATGGATACCCGACAGGAGCCGAGTATGCAATGTGACGCCCCCAAAATTAGGTATACATCGCCCATCTTGGGTCGTCAGATACATAGTACATAATACAAATACAACTGTCGTGTACAATACGACAAAACATAAACTGTGAGTTTGAATATAAATATTATCTTCTAGAGAGTATTCATACTCAAAAGGAGTCCTCATTACATTTATTAACACACCATTACATAGAATAGTGAGGACTACTAACTAATACTATCATTCGGACCATCACTCCGTTCCCCGACTTGCCCCAGCTACGTTCTCATTTCCTGAAGAGAACAGTGAAAGAAAGGGTGAGCTCAACTAGCCTAGTAAGAAATATTATGACTAAGATAATACAGAATAAATTATCATTAGCCTTCAACAATGTTAAACTGATAAAATATAATAGACATCAAGTTTAACTGCAGCGGAACAAGTAATCCATTAAAAGAGTCAAGTAGAAAATAAACTCTACTATCTTTTATGATTTAAAAGGTTTTTCAACACTGTGATCGCTGGGACTCAGCTTAATAAAATAATCCACATCATCGAATCACCCTTGCACTACGGCCAAGGATATTCGTGTATTCATTAATGGTCATGATCATGCCAACAACTGTCCATCAACGCACTACGGGCCAATGAGGACTTTTACCACATCATTTGTAACATTACGGTCATGATTATACTGAATAATCCCTGGTCATAATCATACCAAGTCCATCTATGCACTACAGGCCACAGATGACTTTTAACATTTTATAAACATGAGGATGATGACAATGATATAAGAATTCAATAAAACAAGTTCAAGAATTAATTTATCCAAGAATTAACAACGTCCAAATTGTCAACATGATACTGCTTTGTGGAGTAAAATTCAAGAATGCTTAGAAGAATATTTTCATGAAAAGATACTGGATGAAACACAATTATCAAGGATATTCCACAAATTTCATGGAGTATAGAAGTCAAAACTTAACCAACTGAGTATAATAAAGAATGGAATAACAAAAGAAATCACCATGCATGCGATAGACCGCACAGACAGGTTATTCCCACAGAATAATAAATAATGGAACCAGGTTCGGCGTAAACGCACAGACAGGATATTCCGACAGAATAATAAATAATGGAACCAGGTCCGGCGTATACGCACAGACAGGATATTTCGACAGAATAATAAATAATGGAACCAGGTCCGGTGTAAAACACACAGACATGATGTTCCAACAGAATAATAACAAGACGGAACCAGGTCCGGTGTAAAACACACAGACAGGATGTTCCAATAGAATAATAATAAAAACGGAACCAGGTCCGGTGTAAAACACACAGACAGGATGTTCCAACAGAATAATAGAAGAATGTCACCAAGTATAGGGTAGACCGCGTATACAAGTTATTCCAGCAGAATAATAATAAATGGAATAACAACAGTTCTTTTCATGAATATGAAAGAATAACACCCCTTACCGTTTTAAAGAAGAGCTGAAATAAGGAAGTAGTTAAGTAGTAGAATACTCTTCTTCTCTCTCTCTATAGTTTCTCTCTATAGTTTCTCTCTCTAGAGTTCAGTGAATTCGTAAGAAATAATGAAGGAATGAGCTGCTATTTATAGAAAAATAGAATGCATAGTAACTAATCCATGAACGGTCCAGATTGATTACTTTAATCTGACGGTCCATATTTAAAGAAAAATCTTTTAAATAAAATATAATATATTCTATTTATAGAATAACTTTAATAAAGTATTCTTTTTTATATAAAAAGATATTTCTGTTTTATTACGTTAATAATACGAATAAAACAAAACGTCATTATCGCTAAATAATTCATATTATTAACTGACAATAATTGAATCAAACTGAGTGACTTCTCACATAAGCATTAATAATCAATACCGTGTGCTACTATGCAACCACTCGTATTACTGTACTTTTACTACCGAGTAGTTCAACAGTATCAATGGTAAAACTTCTGCCGTTATTTTTAATAAAATATTTTTGTCGTTTTCTCAATCCGACAATAATTTCATTGTGGGGTCCACCAATGATTGTGCCGTTGTACGAATATTCCCTGTTAAAACGAATATTCCCCGACCAATCAAATATTATATAACAACTTGCGTACTTTGTAAAATTTATAAATATTACCCACAACTATAACATTATATCAAATTAACTCCATAATATTCAAAAATGATATTTATAGAAAATTCATCTTTATTTATAAAAGTTGGGGTCTTACAACCTCCCCTTCTTATGAAATTTCACCCTCGAAATTAGGGTACGTACCTGGTATGTCGAAGAGGTAAGGATACCTTGATTTCATTTCAGATTCTAACTCCCAAGTCATTTCCTCAACATCGTGGTTTCTCCACAAAACTTTGACTTGATGTATAACCTTGGAGCGTAGAATATGTTCTTTCTTATCCAAGATTTGAACATGAACTTCTTCATACATCAAATCCTCCGCTATTTCGTCCGGTTCTAACTCAATAATGTGGTTCGGGTCTTCCACATATTTACGTAACATGGATATGTAAAAAACGTTATGAACACGAGACATACTTGGCGGTAAAGCGAGTCTATAAGCCATAGTTCCTACTCGATCGAGGATTAAAAATGGACCGATAAATCGAGGATTGAGCTTTCCTCTCTTTCCAAATCTCGTAACTCCTTTCCATGGAGCAATACGTAAGAACACATGATCTCCTATATCAAATTTCACGTCCTTTCGATGAAGATCAGCATAACTCTTTTGTCGATCTTGTGAGGTTTTTATACGTTGTCGGATCGTTTGAATCTTTTCTGTAGTCATACGTACCAACTTCGGTCCCAACAACGTTGCTTCACCCACCTCATCCCAGCATACTGGAGAACGACATTTTCTACCATACAATGCTTCGAATGGAGCCATGCCAATACTTGCTTGATAACTGTTGTTGTAGGAAAACTCCACCAATGGTAAGAACTTGTCCTAACTTCCCTTGAAGTCAAAGACACAGAGTCTTAATAAATCTTCTAGAGTTTGAATAGTCCTCTCTGATTATCCGTCCGTCTGAGGATGATATGCCGAACTAAATCGTAAATCTGTGCCCATAGCTTTTTGTAAACTAACCCAAAATCGTGAAGTGAATCTTGGGTCTCGATCAGAAACTATGGATACTGGCATACCATGCAGTCTTACAATCTCGTTTATGTACATACGAGCAAGACGTTCAAGTGTATAAGTTTCTCGTATCGGTAAGAAATGAGCAGACTTGGTCAATCTATCAACAATGACCCAAATCGCATCTATACCTTGAGAAACCTTAGGAAGACCGGTAACGAAATCCATGGTAATGTGCTCCCACTTCCATTCTGGAATTTCAAGTGGTTGCAATGGACCTTTTAGTACTTGATGCTCCGCTTTGACTCGTTGACAAGTTAGACACCTTGAGATAAACAACGCTATCTCTCTCTTCATATTGCTCCACCAAAATATATGACGAAGATCATGATACATTTTGGTACTTCCAGGATAGATTGTAAATGGTGTGTTGTGCGCCTCCATCATGATTTCATACTTTAAATCAGGGTTGTTAGGAACACAAAGTTTGGAGTTGACTCGAAGTATTCCTTCTTCATCGATTCTTGCTTCTGGCATAGCACTTTATTGCACTTTCTTCCTCATACGCATCAGCTCTAGGTCTGTAGCTTGAGCAGCTTTAACTTTATTGATTAAAGTTGGTTCTACTCGTATATTCGTCATCACCATATGGGTCCTTGGAGTCTTTAACTCTATCTGCATCCTTTGTAAGTCACACAAAATGGGCCTTTGTGTTGACAATATCGCACTCGTACTTGCATATGATCTTCTACTCAATGCGTCAGCTACCACGTTCGCTTTTCCAGGATGGTATTGAATGGTATGATCATAATCTTTCAACAGTTCAAGCCAACGTCGTTGTCGCATGTTGAGTTCCTTTTGAGTGAAGAAATATTTGAGGCTTTTATGATCCGTAAAGATCTCCACCTTCTCCCCATACAAGTAATGCCTCCAAATTTTAAGTGCAAAGACAACAGCTGCCAACTCTAGATCATGAGTAGGATACTTCCTCTCATATTTCTTGAGTTGTCTTGATGCATAGGCTATGACTTTTCCATGTTGCATGAGAACGCATCCCAACCCTTTGCTCGAAGCATCACTGTAGATGACAAATCCCTCCGAGCCAGATGGTATTGTTAGAATAGGTGCTGAAATGAGTCTCCTCTTGAGTTCTTGAAAACTCTAATCAGATTCTTCGCTCCAACCGAACTTTGTATCTTTCCGAGTCAGCTGAGTTAATGGAGTAGCGATTCGAGAAAATCCTTCCACGAATCTCCGATAATAACTAGCTAAACCAAGAAAGCTACGTACTTCGGTCACTGATTTAGGTTGCTCCCAGCTTTGAATAGCTTCAATCTTTGTTGGGTCAACCGATATTCCACGACTTGATACTACGTGCCCAAGGAATGCTACCTCCTCCAGCCAAAACTCGCATTTCTTCAACTTAGCATAAAGCTTGTATTCACGAAGCTTTTGGAGTACCAGCCTCAAGTGTTGCTCATGATCTTCACGGCTTTTGGAATAAATAAGGATGTCATCAATA
Source organism: Panax notoginseng (assembly GCA_016801055.1). Lineage (NCBI taxonomy): Eukaryota > Viridiplantae > Streptophyta > Magnoliopsida > Apiales > Araliaceae > Panax > Panax notoginseng. The sequence continues at coordinate 192,173,650 of CM029014.1, forward strand.
AAGACGACCACAAAGTGATCCAAATATTTCTTGAATACCCGGTTCATCATATCCATGAAGGCAGCAGGAGCATTAGTCAATCCAAAGGACATGACTAGGAATTCATAATGCCCGTATCGAGTTCTGAAAGCCGTCTTTGGAATATCCTCAGTTCTAACCTTCAGCTGATGATATCCAGAATGAAGATTGATTTTTGAAAAGAATTGTGCTCCTTGTAACTGGTCAAACATGTCATCAATACGTGGCAATGGGTACCTATTTTTGATGGTGACATGATTCAACTCCCGATAATCAATACAAAGTCGCATACTTCCATCTTTCTTCTTCACGAATAGGACAGGAGCACCCCAAGGAGAAGTACTAGGACGAATAAAGCCAATGTCTAACAATTCCTGCAGTTGGATCTTTAACTCCTGAAGTTCAATAGGAGCCATTCGATATGGGGCTTTAGAAATAGGTTTTGTACCGGGTTCAAGGTCGATACAAAATTCAATTTCACGCTCTGGGGGTAGGCCAGGAAGTTCTTCAAGGAATACATCAGGGAATTTATTAACAATAGAAATATCATTCAAAATTGACGTGTTTTTGTTTAGATCCGTGACATGAGCTAAGAAAGCTTGACATCCGTTTTCAATAAACGAATAGCTTTATGGCTTGAGATGACATCGATTGATTTTAATGGTTTGGTTGCTTGAATTCGAATAATAGGTCGATTAGGAATATGAAAGCTAACAACCTTACGAAAATAATCAATTTTTGCATGATGAGTAGTTAACCAATCAATCCCTAGAATCACGTCAAATGCAAGTATTTTTAATGAAATCAGATCGACAGGTAATGTGTGGGTACCAACTTGAACCAAACAAGACTTATAAATTATGGATGTAATGAAGGTTTCTCCCAATGGAGTTTCAACAGATAAATCAAAGTCTAATTTCTCCGGAGTCAAATTTAATCGATGAGCGCAAGTAGGAGAAATAAAAGAATGGGTAGAACCGGTATCAAATAAAGTATAGACTTCGTTAGAGTTTATGATAAGCTTACCCGTGATGACCTCATTCGGGTTCCTTGCTTTCTGGGAGGTCACAACAAACGCTCTCCCTTGCACTACCGGTTTTGACTTTTCTGGGACGGCCTTTGGTGTCTCCATCTTGGCTGAACTTGTTTTTGGTAAACGATAAAATCGAGCTAAATGACCTTCTCTTCCACAATTGTAACATGCTTTAGACGGCATCGCGCAGTTTGGACTGATGTGCCCCTCCCCTCCGCATTTGAAACATATGACAGGTGGTCGTTCTCCTTCCTTAACAACGGGTGCTAGTGCTGACGTCTTTCCATCATTGTTGAATCTCCTCTTCTTGAAATGACCATTCTTATTGTTTTGGCCCTGATTACCACCGAAGTGGTTACCATTTCTGGCCTGTTGATTCCCTCCACGCTTGTTGTCACCGCTTCGATGACTGCTCTCACTAGTATTATCATTTTGCCGACTGCTCTCTTTTGGTTGCGTTGACTCGTTATCGCGCTCCACTAACCGAGCCCTATTCACAACATCTGAATACAAACACAGTTTATGAGAAATAAGATGTTGACGTATCTCAGGTTTCAAACCTCGTAAAAAAATTCGCGTCATTCCCTCTTCATTATCCACCAAGTGGGACGCAAACCGGGACAACTCAGCAAATTTAGCCTCATACTGCGACACGGTCATATTATTCTGCTCTAATTTGATGAACTCCACCTCCTTCATGTGACGAACACTTTCGGGAAAGTATTTGTCATTAAACAGCTCTTGGAACTTCTTCCAAGACATTTTCAGTGCGGCAGGTTAAGTACGCTTAATCGATTCCCAACAGTAATCTGCCTCTCCTCGCAACATAAAGGCGGCAAAGGGAGCCTTTTGCTCCTCGGAGCATCCGAAGACATCAAATATCTTGGTAATCTGCTTTATCCATGTTTCCGCTATAAGTGGTTTTGGCTCTCCCTTAAACTCTGGTGGTCCCAGCTCCTTGAACTGTTTAGCCGTGACCTTCCGAGAGTTTTCAGTGTTTCCACCTATATTTTGGACAGGAGCCGCTCTCGCCTGCTGTTGCATGAACTGCATAAAGTTTCTGAACATTCCATCATTCATTATCTGGTCAGTGTTGTTGTTTGCATGAGGATTGTCACCTTCCTGATGCACATTATCCTGATTATTGATATGTGGTGAATCAACAGTCGCCTGTGCTCCATTGCTATTCTCAACATTCTCAGATGCCATTTTCAGATACTGCCATAAAATAAAAGTTAATTGATATGTCATATATTATCCTTATATTATGACCGACCAATTAAATACCATGCAAATAAACTTAGGTAGGTCATACTAGCGAAGGAATTCTCCCGTCTCTCCCCTCCTAGTTCTATTCTCACATCTTAGCCAGGGATCATATCCCTAAGCTCTGATACCAACTGTGACGCCCCCAAAATTAGGTATACATCACCCATCTTGGGTCATCAGATACATAGTACAGAATACAAATACAACTTACTAATACAACTGTCGTGTACAATACGACAAAACATAAACTGTGAGTTTGAATACAAATATTATCTTCTAGAGAGTATTCATACTCAAAAGGAGTCCTCATTACATTTATTAACACACCATTACATAGAATAGTGAGGACTACTAACTAATACTATCATTCGGACCATCACTCCGTTCCCCGACTTGCCCCAGCTACGTTCTCATTTCCTGAAGAGAACAGTGAAAGAAAGGGTGAGCTCAACTAGCCCAGTAAGAAATATTATGACTAAGATAATGCATAATAAATTATCATTAGCCTTCAACAATGTTAAACTGATAAAATATAATAGACATCAAGTTTAACTGCAGCGGAACAAGCAATCCATTAAAAGAGTCAAGTAGAAAATAAACTCTACTATCTTTTATGATTTAAGAGGTTTTTCAACACTGTGATCACTGGGACTCAGCTTAATAAAGTAATCCACATCATCGAATCACCCTTGCACTACGGCCAATGATATTCGTGTATTCATTAATGGTCATGATCATGCCAACAACTGTCCATCAACGCACTACGGGCCAATGAGGACTTTTACCACATCATTTGTAACATTACGGTCATGATTATACTGAATAATCCCTGGTCATAAGCATACCAAGTCCATCTATGCACTACAGGCCACAGATGACTTTTAACATTTTATAAACATGAGTATGATGACAATGATATAAGAATTCAATAAAACAAGTTTAAGAATTAATTTATCCAAGAATTAACAACGTCCAAATTGTCATCATGATACTGCTTTGTGGAGTAAAATTCAAGAATGCTTAGAAGAATATTTTCATGAAAAGATACTGGGTGAAACGTAATTATCAAGGATATTCCATAAATTTCATGGAGTATAGAAGTCAAAACTTAACCAACTGAGTATAATAAAGAATGGAATAACAAAAGAAATCACCATGCATGCGATAGACCGCACAGACAGGTTATTCCCACAGAATAATAAATAATGGAACCAGGTCCAGCGTAAACGCACAGACAGGATATTTCGACAGAATAATAACTAATGGAACCAGGTCCGGCGTAAACGCACAGACATGATATTCCGACAGAATAATAAATAATGGAACAAGGTCCGGTGTAAAACACACAGACAGGATGTTCTAACAGAATAATAACAAGACGGAACCAGGTTCGGTGTAAAACACACAGACAGGATGTTCCAATAGAATAATAATAAAAACAGAACCATGTCCGGTGTAAAACACACAGACAGGATGTTCCAACAGAATAATAGAAGAATGTCACCAAGTATAGGGTAGACCGCGTATACAGGTTATTCCAGCAGAATAATAATAAATGGAATAACAACAGTTCTCTTCATGAATAAGAAAGAATAACACCCCTTACCGTTTTAAAGAAGTGCTGAAATAAGGAAGTAGTTAAGTAGCAGAATACTCTTCTTCTCTCTCTCTATAGTTTCTCTCTATAGTTTCTCTCTCTAGAGTTCAGTGAATTCGTAAGAAATAATGAAGGAATGAGCTGCTATTTATAGAAAAATAGAATGCATAGTAACTAATCCATGAACGGTCCAGATTGATTACTTTAATCTGACGGTCCATATTTAAAGAAAAATCTTTTAAATAAAATATAATATATTCTATTTATAGAATAACTTTAATAAAGTATTCTTTTTTATATAAAAAGATGTTTCTGTTTTATTACGTTAATAATACGAATAAAACAAAACGTCATTATCGCTAAATAATTCATATTATTAACTGACAATAATTGAATCAAACTGAGTGACTTCTCACATAAGCATTAATAATCAATACCGTGTGCTACTATGCAATCACACGTATTACTGTACTTTTACTACCGAGTAGTTCAACAGTATCAATGGTAAAACTTCCGCCGTTACTTTTAATAAAATATTTTTGTCGTTTTCTCAATCCGACACTAATTTCTTTGTGGGGTTCACCAATAATTGTGCCGTTGTACGAATATTCCCTGTTAAAACGAATATTCCCCGACAAATCGAATATTATATAACAACTTGCATACTTTGCAAAATTTATAAATATTACCCACAACTATAACATTATATCAAATTAACTCCATAATATTCAAAAATGATATTTATAGAAAATTCATCTTTATTTATAAAAGTTGGGGTCTTACATGCAATTTCCACCAAGAGAGTTTCTCTCTTCACGAATAGAGGTTGGGAGCTCTATTTAGGAGAGCGTGCTATCAGGAGCACCACAGGGGAGATCCGTATACCGATCTTGCCTCCTGCCAGGTGTTATTGGCCTGTGTCGCAGTCACCAGTCATTGATATCTCATTGTCGGGGGTTGACAGTTTTGCATTATCAGAGGGTCCATGTACTCAAGAGACGTTCCATCGGTGGTGGTCCCCTTCCACTATTGGAGCTCAGTCCCGCGCCACACAGTTTATGGGGGATATGGTTCCAGGATCCTTGATGATGACGGATTGGATAGCTTGTGTCCGAGATCCGACTCATATGACCCAGATTGATAGTTTGACCCCACAGTTGGACCAAACACACATATTTATCCGGTATTTGGGCAGAGATCCGGCAGAGGCGGCTTCATTTGATCCTTCCAGCTCAGGCACTGGCCCCTCAGGTGACCCATTCGATTTTGTCGATGTAGATCCTCCTCTTTATAGGCCTGACATCCCTGTTGATAGAGATCCAGTGACTCAGGAGGAGTTACATCAGGTGGACAGGATTGATGATGTGGACATCGACACCATTGTCTTCTTCTTATGTGTATTCTCGTTATATCTTTTGATTGGCCTCTGTTATATATTGGGTGGATGTGCCCCATTCTCGCTATATCTTTTGATAGGCCTTTGTTAGTAGTAGGGCGTCTGTGACCCATTTCTCTGTATTTGTAGCTGTACAGAAATGATGTATTAGATGATGATATACTTAGGAATGTATGCACTGTTTTTTTCATTCCCTATATCATATTGCCATCTATTATCTGTTATGCATGTATCATGTTATGCATATGTATGTATGTCCAGAGATATTTGGCATTGACCCCTGGATGGTTTTATGACACGGCCCACATAGATGTCTTCTTCGAAAGTTAGCCGTATAGATCATACCCCACCATCAGTGGTGGCATCGGGTATGAGATCGTGGTATGATAGCATGTCACCACCAGGCAGGGTGACTGTAGATCATTTGTTACAGCATACCATGACCTTTTTAACTTTTCAAGTTTTCGCAGGATTTGTGGACAGGATGATAGAGCATTGGCTACCAGATAGGTAGGTATTCCGATTCGGTACCCATGAGTTGACTCCTACTCTGGAGGAGTATGCACGTTTGATGATGCTGCCTTTAGACAGACCTTGCGTGCATCTGGCTTTGGGAGACATGAGCAGACGATTCATGACTCTCACAGGATTGAGGCGCAGAGTGGTACATGATGAGTTGACATCTGGCCACGTGATATCCCAGCGTTTTCTGTACGACAGATTTGGCTCGGAGGATAGCTATTCACGACATTTCGGGGATTTCACCGCATCGGAGGATCATTGGTGTTTGGCCAGAGTTGACGTACTGATGCTATGTGTATTGTCATATGTGTATATGCCGCAGTATATGGATGAGATAGATATAGGCGTTGTCATGGCCGTGAGAGCTCTCAAGGAGGGTCGTACCATTGTACCTATGATTGTAGTAGAGACCCTGTGGTCGGCATCCATCCTACTGCTGCACTTATCTGACAGGAGTGTTCACTGGGAGTTCAGTCATGCTATATGTGTGGTTCATGTCACACTTGAGACCGATTGGCACTCTTAGACGGCATGGGTACTGCTTCACCCATGATGTAGCTATGTCATACTCTTTTCAGCCATCAGAGTGTATAGATGCTCTGTCCTGGTCCATATTCTTGGCAGATATCAGAGATCCATTCAGCATATTGCCGTGTTCGGGGCTTAGCTCACCATACAGCTTCATTACTCATGCTCCAGGCATGGACTATCACCCTCTAGCTGGTTTGAGGGGAGTGACCACTTATCACCCATTGGCCGTGATGTCGCAGTTCGACCAGTTCCAGGATTTTCATCCTTTTGAGGGGGTAACAGGTCAGCGTTTAGCTTCTCGGTACCTTTCAGTAGAGGACCGATCTTGGGTATACGCTTGCTGGGATCAGCGCGAGATAGCGACTTTTTCTGTCAGTCATTCTGGTTATTCTGCAGAGTATTCTGCGTAGATGGAGACAAAGATTTTATCGGCTGCAACAGTATTTGTAGTACCAGAGCGCGAGTTAGGTGATGTAGAGCCCGTGGAGGACATTGATACCTACATCGAGGAGGAGCCCACTGCTGAGTTGTCACCATTTCTTCTGAATTCTCCTAGTACCAGTACTGTTGTGATTCAGCACTCGGCACAGTACTTAGAGCAGAGTCTTCATCTGATGACCTTTGAGAGAGATCAGATTCGATCTATGATGTCGACTGCTCTTGATGGAAGGGAGGCCGCTCTATTGGAGAGAGACGAGGCATTGGCTTGTAGAGATGCTGCCGTTGTTGAGCGGGATGAGGCTATATCAGCCAGAGATGCAGTGATAGTTGAGCGGGATATCGCCGTATCTGCTCGGGATGTAGCCGTCACAGATAGTACTGCAGTGAGGTCCCTTACCACTGGCATGATCACATAGATGAGCACATATATTGATGATCATATGGTCACCATGCAGATGGCTACAGATCTGTTGGGTCGTGTGGATATTCTCATACAGGAGACCACAACTTTACCTCCATCTTCTGAGAGGGACGCCATGTTGTGCTTGTTAGCTCGTATATACCCTGGCTTGTAGATGATCTTGTATTTTCTTGCACAGACAAGCTTAGCCCTTTTGTCATATACAGTTTACATTGTGTATATCAAACAACATTATATATATAACAGGGAAATATATTTTTGGTCACTTACCTTTTAGATATGCTTCGCTACTTGCTTGATATTTTACCTGCTGCTTCAGGGCTTGTGATCTTGATGTATTCTGAATTATTCCTGGATGGATGGACATTGAGTTATCTCTAGATAGTTCAGAATGGATCATCGATCTGTATGTATCCCTACCATCTCTCGGTGTCTTGGGACTAGTTTCTGTATAGAAATGAGGAGAGGAGTGTGGCTTTCCTCTTTGAGATTGACCGCACCACAAATGGTCGCCAACACTTCTATTCAGGAGAAGCCTAGTTAATCCCATCTCTTATGGATTGGTGTTGCTCTACGAGGTACAATCGCCTCTTAGATGGTCGTCGAATCTCCTATTTGGGAGGAGTTCAGGTAATTCCATCCCTTTGGTCTGAAGTCGAATGAAACGTAGTGGATTGAAGGATGATTCCAGTACCAACTGACAAAGGTTTGTGTTTTGGTAGGGGGTGAGACCGCACCATGAATGGCTGCCTACGTACTCCTATTGAAGAGGAGATCGGGTCTGCGTAGTTCAAACCTGGTGTGAGAGGTTCAACGCTATATGTGGCAGGAATGGTGTGGGAATGTTTGTTTTATTTTTGTTTTTGTAAGGAAAAAGGGTGGAAATATTTTTGTTGTTTTTATTTTATTACAACCGGGCCATATGAAATGGTTGCCTACGTACTCCTATTGAAGAGGAGATCAGGTCGACATAGTTCGCCCCTCAGAGCGAGATGAAAAGCGTAATCCCGTGTGCAGGGAAGAGAAAGTTTAATCCTAGGTTGAGGATAAACTGCAGGTGAAAAGTTTGATCCCAGGTATGGGTAGCCAAACTGTATACGCAAGAGGTTCAATCTATGGTGGGATGACCTAAGTTGCATGAGCGCAAAGGAGAGCTAGGTTGCTGGCTTAAAAGGTATATTTCCCTGAGGGGCGAAGTATAGAAAAGTTGTTTGTGGTAAAGGTTTAAAGAACTGGAATGACTGGTGACCTGATGGTCTACCACCAGGATGTTTACTTGATGGTAACTTCAGACATAGTATCGTTTCACGGCGTCTGAGTTGATGAGTTGTGAAAATTCCTCTCTGTCCATTTATTGAAACCTGAGAGCGCCTCCTGTCAATACTTCCATGACAATAAATGGACCTTCCCAGTTAGGAGCGAATTTTCCCTTAGCTTGATCTTGGTTGTCCAGGATTTTCTTCAAAACCAAGTCATGTTGTCTGAATTGCCGTAGCCAGACTTTTTTGTTATAGGATCGGGCGATCCTTTGCTGATATAACTGACAATGGAAGATAGCCGCGGTTCGCCTTTCGTCTATTAGAGACAATTGGTGATACCTATCTTGTACCCATTGGTCTTCATCCAACTGAGCGTCTATCAATACTCTGAGGGATTCCATCTCAACTTCTATGGGGAGTACCGCTTCCATCCCATAGGTTAATGCGTAGGGGGTTGCCCCAGTGGAAGTGCGCATTGAGGTTCTGTAGGCTAACAGAGTCAGAGGCAATAGATCAAGCCAATTTTTGTGATTTGTGGACATCTTTTGCATAATCTTCTCGATGTTCTTGTTAGCCGCTTCAACAACACCATTCATCTTCGGACGATAGATGACTGAGTTGAGATGTTTGATGTGGAATTTACTGCATAATTCCTCCATTATTTTGTTGTTGAGGTTCTTGGCATTTTCGGACACAATCACCTCTGGTTGTCCATATCGACAAATGACATTATTTCTGATGAAAGCAATGATGACTTCTTTAGTAACCCTGGGGAAGGAGGTTGCTTCTACCCACTTGGTGAAGTAGTCGATCATGGTGAAGATAAATCGATGACCATTACTGGCTTTAGGCTCAATGGGCCCGATAACGTCCATTCCCCACATTGAGAAGGGCCAAGGTGAACTCATATTGTGAAGTTCCCGTGGAGGGGCGTGTATAACATTCCCATGAATCTGGCACTGATATCATCTCCTGACATGGTCATTGCAATCAGCTTTGAGAGACAGCCAATAATGTTCTGTCTTGAGGACTTTCTTGACAAGGAGGGGGCCACTTATGTGGGGGCAACAGACTCCGCCATAGATTTCATCCATAAGCCTTTGGGCTTGATCTTTGTCTAAACATTTGAGGAGACCTAATCCTGCATCTCTTCTGTAGAGCGCATCTCCACTTAGGTAGAATTTTATAGCAAGTCGGTGGATCCGCCTTTTCTCAGTCGGGCTCGCCTCAGCGGGTGTAGATCCATCTCGCAGATATTCCTTGATATGCTGATACCAAGGATGTTGGATAGGAGGTAGCTCATGCGATACTTCTCCAACGTAATTCCCATAGGCTGGGGCCTTGTGCAGGGAAATTGTGACGCTTGGCAAGCGTTCCTTGTCTGATATACGAATCAAGGAGGCCAAAGATGCTAACGCGTCTGCGAAATCATTCCTATTACGAGGAATGTGTAGAAAGGATATTTCTTCGAATCCCAAAGCCATCTTTAAAACCCGCCGATGGTAAGGCAGGAAATGTAGTTCCTTGGTTTGATAGATTCCGGTGGATTGTCTGATTACCAACTCCGAATCTCCAAGGACAGTTAACCGCCTGATGCCCATTGAATGGGCAAGTTTTAGCCCCATAAGACTGCCTTCATACTTAGCCGTATTGTTGGTGCTGATAAACTGTAATTTGACGGCCACGGGATACTGCTCCCCCGTATCAGATACTAGACTGCTCCAGCTCCAGAACCTTCCATATTGATAGCTGTTGGGGGTTCGATACAGAAACGTACAGCAAAAATTAAAATTTAATGCAATTTCTAAACCCTAAAACAGGATCCATGCGAAAAATAATTAATTCAGTGGTAAGAAATTATACCGATTGTAAAAGCTAGAATCGATGCGGTCGAATCTCCAACGCAATTCAAACAGACTGCGTCTCTACGGTATCCACACGAACGCTCCACACGAATCGTCCTACGATCTGCAGAAGAAGGAAACGCGGTACTAGCGACCAAGGATGAGGATTTTTAAACTGTTTTTCTCTAGTCTCTCTCTAAGAGTGCTAGGGTTATTTATTTTGACGTAAAACCTAAAGTGACTGATATACATCATATATATAGCAGTTAGGAGGAATTAATCAAAACCTAATGTTATTAAAATTTGAATTTATATATATCTTAATTAAGTCTTAGTTAATTAATATACCTATATATAAATTATCCTATTAATTTAAATTCGTAATTTAAAATTATATCAATCATATTGACATATTTAAATCTTTACAATTTAAATTAATTTTCTTTTAATTACGTTCTTTGTGTGTGACCCTATAGGTTATTATTACGTTGGCAATAACTTTAAAATCATATTATAAAGTTATAAACGGTGAGCGGCATCTAGTAATGCATCACTGCTACCCAAGTAATAATAAGATCGATGATTCAATGCAACCTTTTCGTGACCAATGTTTCAATGTAATTTAATCCTTTTAACCTTAATATCCAAGATTAAACTCGAGCCATGGAATGTGTCATACTCTTCATAATTTAATCTGAGTTTTTCTTGATCAATGAGTGGACTATATGAAACAAATCATTATTTGAGCATGGCCATGTATTTCATAGTCCTACTCAATCAAGAGGCCTATGGATATCACCCCTAATATATAGGATGGTTAAATTCCATCTAGATCACTCATATTTCTCACACGATTCATGATGTATCCAATAATCACCTTTATAGTCCACCCTATTAAAGGTGACATTTGATGATATCAAAGTACATAAATTCTCGTGTAGTAATATAGTGATTTCAGGTCGGAGGACCATTACATCATTGTCACTATGAGAATTACTAATGACACTTTGCATAATGCTCCATATAGAATTCTCATGGTGGGTTTGTCCAGTACATTGTTCTCTAACATGTACCTATGCATTGACTTAATATCTCATATATTTATGACAAATGAGATTTGGTCATCAGTCAATCAACATACTAGTCTTAATGCATCATTGTTGTCCCATCAATAATGATACTCGACTAGGGACATTTAAGAACAATGACACTAATTATAATTATATAATCTAATGTTCAAGTCACATACTTGAAACTATATAATTTGTATCATTATTCTAAAGATTTTTATTATGTTAACATTTATATAACGCAGTAAATAAAACCATAGTAAAATCATTCATTTATTCAATCAAACATAATATTAAAACGTTAAGCAATTATATCAAATAATTGGCCTCTAGGGCATAAACTCTAACAGTCTCCCACTTGCACTAGAGCCAATCACTCATGTATCTAATACCCATGGAACTAGTGTGACCGTCGTGCTTCTGCTGCGACAAAGCCTTGGTCAGTGGATCTGCAACATTGTCATCTGTTGGCACTCTTCCTATATGTACATCTCCTCTGTCAATAATTTAACGGATGAGATGGTACCGCCTAAGTATATGCTTGGATCATTTGTGAGATCTGGGTTCCTTAGCCTGTGCAATGGCTCCATTATTATCACAGTATAGAGCAACCGGATCAACAATGGTTGGAACAACACCAAGTTCAGTGATGAACTTTTTAATCCATACAGCCTCCTTGGCTGCACTAGAAGCAGCAATATACTCAGCCTCTGTTGTAGAATCAGCTACTGTGTCTTGCTTTGAACTTTTCCAGCTAACAACACCATCATTAAGGCAAAACACAAAACCTGACTGAGACTTATAGCCATCATTGTCAGTCTGGAAACTAGCATCTGTGTAACCCTTTACTGCCAGTTCGTCTTCACATCCATATACCAAGATTGAATCCTTAGTCCTTTTTAGGTACTTGAGGATATTCTTGACTACTGTCCAGTGACCTTCACCTGGATTCGACTGGTATCTGCTCGTCATGCTCAAAGCATACGAGACATCTGGACGAGTACATATCATTGCATACATGATAGATCCAATTGCCGAAGTATAAGGGATCTTTCTCATACGCTCCTCATCATCTTGTGATTTAGGACATTGGGCCTTAGAGATTTTTACACCATGAGTCACGGGTAAATTTCTTCTTTTCGCCTCTTGCATACTGAACCGTTTCAACACTTTATCAATATATGTACTTTGACTTAGGCCGAGCATTTTTCTCGATCTATCTCTATAGATCTTAATACCTAAAATATAGGCAGCATTGCCCAAATCTTTCATGGAGAAACATTTTCCTAACCATGTTTTTACAGCCTGTAAGGAAGGAAAGTCATTCCCAATAATTAATATGTCATCAACATATAATACTAGGAATACAATGTGACTCCCACTAACCATCTTATATACACAAGGTTCATCTTTATTTTTAATAAAGCCAAATTCTTTGACTGTTTCATCAAATCGAAGATTCCAACTCCGAGAGGCTTGCTTCAATCCATAAATGGATCGCTGCAGCTTACATACCTTTCCAGCATCCTTTGGAGTGACAAAACCCTCAGGTTGTGTCATATACACATCCTCAAGTAGATTTCCGTTAAGGAAAGCAGTTTTGACATCCATCTGCCAGATTTCGTAATCATAAAAAGCTGCAATAGCAAGTAAGATCCTGATAGATTTAACCATTGCCAATGGAGAAAAGGTTTCATCATAGTCAACACCCTGAATTTTTTTGAAACCTTTTGCTACCAGTCGGCCTTTATAGGTTTGTACATTACCATCCATGTCGGTTTTCTTCTTGAAAACCCACTTTCACCCGATTGGTTTTACCCTTTCGGGTGGATCAACCAAAGTTCATACTTGGTTAGTATACATGGAGTCCATTTCAGATCTCATGGCTTCAAGCCATCTCTTAGAATCTGGTCCATTCAGAGCTTCTTGGTAGGAAGCAGGCTCATCCTGATCTATGAGCATCACATCACCGTTTTGAGTCACAAAATATCCATAATATCTCTCGGGCTCTTGGCGTGTCCTACCAGATCTACGAATTCCTTGTGTAATTTGAGCAGGTTCACTTTCCATAATTTCTTGTGGTTCCTGCTCACGTTCCAACTCAGGTTCAATGATATTTTGTGGTTCTCGAATTTCTTCGAGTTCTACTTTCCTCCCACTGTTTCCTTTAGAGACAAATTCTCTTTCTAGAAAAATACCAGTTCGAGTAATAAACACTTTATTCTCAGAAGGTTTGTAGAAATAATACCCTTTTGTTTCTTTTGGGTATCCCACAAAATTATATTTGTCAGATTTGGGTCTGAGCTTATCAGAATCCAGACGTTTTACAAACGCCTCGCATCACCAAATCTTCATGAACGACATACTAGGACGTTTCCCAGTCCACATCTCATATGGTGTCTTCTGAACCGTCTTTATAGGAACACGGTTAAGTGTGAATGCAGCTGTCTCTAGGGCATGACCCCAGAAGCTTATTGGAAGATCTGCATGACTCATCATTGATCGTACCATGTCCAACAAGGTTCGATTTCTCCTCTCAGACACACCATTCCATTGTGGTGTTCCAGGTGGAGTGAGCTGTGATATAATACCACACTCCTTTAGAAGGTCATCAAAGTCTTGGCTTAAGTATTCACCTCCTCGATCGGATCGAAGTACTTTTATGCTTTTGCCAAATTGGTTTTGAACTTCATTCTTGAATTCCTTAAACTTTTCAAAGGATTCAGATTTGTGTCTCATTAGATACACATATCCATATCTACTGAAGTCGTCAGTAAATGTAATGAAGTAATAAAACCTACCTCTTGCTAACGAACTCATGGGTCCACATACATCACTATGTATAAGTCCCAATATATCGCTAGCCCGTTCACTGTGTCCAGTGAAAGGGGCTTTAGTCATCTTGCCTAATAAACAAGATTCGCATTTTTCATATGATTCAAAATCAAATGAATCCAAAAATCCATCTTTATAGAGTTTTGATATGCGTTTCTCATTTATATGGCCCAAACGACAGTGCCAGAGATATGTCGAATTTGAATCATTTGATTTAAATCGTTTTGTGTTTATGTTATAGATAGGAATTTCTAAATCAAGAATATAAAGACCGTTAAACAATTGTGCAACACCATAGCAAATATCATTTAAGTAAAATGAACAACGATTGTTCTTAATTATAAATGAAAAACCTTTCTTGTCCAAACAAGAAACAGAAATAATGTTTTTGTTTATAGCAGGCACAAAATAACAATCTTCTAATTCTAAAACTAGCCCAGTGGGCAAAGATAAATGATAAGTTCCTACGGCCAGTGCAGCAACTTTTGCTCCATTCCCAACTCGTAGGTCAACCTCTCCTTTCGCCAAAGTCCTACTCCTTCGGAGTCCCTGCACATTAACACAAATGTGAGAACCACATCCAGTATCCAATACCCATGATATAGAAGTAGACAAATTGACATCTATAACATATATACCTGAATCAGAAGTCGTACTTCCTTTCCTTTTCTTCACTTCTTCCAAATAAGCATGACAGTTCCTTTTCCAGTGTCCAGGTTTTCCACAGAAGTGACATTCACCTCCTTTAGCCACCCCACCTTTAGGTTTTAAAGCCTGTTTGGTTTTGGAATTGGGTTTGGCAACAGACTTAGATCCTATCTTCTTTTTGCCTTTCTAATTTCCCTTAGCATTCCCCTTTTTCACCATCGTTATGGGAGCGGGTCCTGCCTTTTCAATGTTGTTCTTGGCAGTTCTTAACATGCTCAACAACTCAGTAAGGGGTTTCTCAATTTCATTCATAAGATAGTTCATAACAAATTGAGAGTAGCTGCTGTTCAAAGATTGTAAAACAAGATTAGTTTGGGCTTCCAGAGTGATTGGAAAACCCAACCTATCAAGGTACTCAATATACCCAATCATTTTCAGCACACGTGGACCAACTGGATCACGTTCACCCATCTTGCAGTGATACAATGCTTTGCTTGTATCATACCTCTCCTGTCGAGCATGCCCTTCGAACAATTTCTTGAGATGCTCGATCATCTCATAAGCATCCATTAACTCATGTTGCTTCGGAAGCTCAGCGTTCATGGTTGCTAGCATGAGACAACTCACGTCCAGAGCATCATCTTGATGCTTCTTGTAAGCATTATGCTCCGCACGTGGTGCAGTGACATCCGGTGCTGCAGAAATGGGCCCATCAAGGACATATATCTTACGCTCTTGTTTGAGGACAATCCTCAAGTTCCTGTGCCAGTCAAGGAAATTAATCCCACTCAGCTTGTCCTTCTCAAGGACTGATCGTAGTGAAAGACTACTTGTGTTGTTGTTGTTTGCCATTGATATCTACAATTTATAAGTGCCAAAATAATAAGTCAAATTGCAGAGTTGATATTATGTAATTGATAATAGTACATTCAAAATATACCTCTCACTATTTTATTCAAATTAATAGCCCTCACCATTAATTCGGAAAACATTTTCTATTAAATCTTTCTAGTGAGCCAAGATCCATATTTCATTATGACTTAAGTTAGCTTTGGCTAATCTCTTAAAACATAATTATTTAGGTAGACAACCCTTTGTCAATTATATCATATATAACTCCTGAATAGTTTGGTAAACAACAATTGTTTTTAGTCCATCTAATGGTACCTACCAAACTCTATGCCTCTAAGTCCAAAATCCTATTGAGATAACTTAGTTAAGTCGGGCCCAATGATTTTAACAGTTTGGATATCACAATTATCCTATCGCATCTTACCTAGATAAATAGGGTACTTTGCTTTGGCAAACCTACATCTATTGATCAAGGTCTTGATGAGTGTTATTCATTAGAAGGCATCTGATTTAGACTTAACAATTTAATGAGGGTTTTTATTAATTAATTTAGATCTCACCAATTTTAATCTTATTAAGCATGCACATTATTTATCATTTCATATCGCATACAAGCATAAATAAAGTGCAAAATTAAATGTGTCACAGTTATGGCCCAATCCACTGTCAATCTTTTCAAGCTAATAAAATATTAAAGGTCAATCTAAGGTGGTAAAAGATCTTAAAATAAATAGCTTCCTTGGATCTTCCTCAAGCATGTGCCTCCTCTCCATCATCATCTTTTCATCGTGTTCTCCATCTTGACATCTTCATTGATTACAGATTATTACATGACATAAAGAAACCTCGAGTTACATTCAAAGGGATTTAGATGAGAAGAGAATATTACATTAGAATTTATAGAAAGGCACGACATGCAAGCCGTATTTCAAAACCAAAACCACTAACCTATGGGTCAAAAGGCCATAACTGTGCACCGTGCATATCACAATAATCATATAACAATTTATATAAAATTAAAGAAAAATATATAACAAATTGGGGTCACGACCATCGTGTGCAACGACGGGGGGGGGGGGGGGGTCCAAGGGGGGTCCAGTTTCGATTTAATCATATTAAAACGAATAACAGTACACCCAGAATTTATCATATATATCCAGTTTCGATTAATCATATTAAAACGATTCTTCACGCTTCTAATCCGATTAGAACAGTTATATTGTTATTCCACCGTTTAAAGATACGATTAACAATATCATCATATATATATTACTAGAATACATATACAACGGAATATCATATATTCAATTTCATATCGGTAAACATGCATCATCATATATCATATATATCGAATACAATTAAAACACGTAATCTGAATTAATCTTTTTGCAAGTAGCTCTGATACCACTATTGGGGTTTCGATACAGAAACGCACAGCGAAAATTAAAATTTAATGCAATTTCAAAACCCTAAAACAGGATCCATGCGAAAAATAATTAATTCAGTGGTAAGAAATTATACCGATTGTAAAAGCTAGAATCGATGCGGTCGAATCTCCGACGCAATTCAAACGGACAACGTCTCTACGGTATCCACACGAATGCTCCACACGAATCGTCCTACGATCTATAGAAGAAGGAAACGCGGTACTAGCCACCAAGGATGAGGATTTTTAAACTGTTTTTCTCTAGTCTCTCTCTAAGAGCGGCTAGGGTTTTTTGTTTTGACGTAAAACCTAAAGTGACTGATATACATCATATATATAGCAGTTAGGAGGAATTAATCAAAACCTAATGTTATTAAAATCCGAATTTATATATATCTTAATTAAGTCTTAGTTAATTAATATACCTATATATAAATTATCCTATTAATTTAAATTCGTAATTTAAAATTATATCAATCATATTGACATATTTAAATCTTTACAATTTAAATTAATTTCCTTTTAATTACGTTCTTTGTGTGTGACCCTATAGGTTATTATTACGTTGGCAATAACTTTAAAATCATATTATAAAGTTATAAACGGTGAGCGGCATCTAGTAATGCATCACTGCTACCCAAGTAATAATAAGATCGATGATTCGATGCAACCTTTTCGTGACCAATGTTTCAATGTAATTTAATCCTTTTAACCTTAATATCCAAGATTAAACTCGAGTAATGGAATGTGTCATACTCTTCATAATTTAATCTGAGTTTTTCTTGATCAATGAGTGGACTATATGAAACAAATCATTATTTGAGCATGGCCATGCATTTCATAGTCCTACTAAATCAAGAGGCCTATGGATATCACCCCTAATATATAGGATGGTTAAATTCCATCTAGATCACTCATATTCCTCACACGATTCATGATGTACCCAATAATCACCTTTATAGTCCACCCTATTAAAGGTGACATTTGATGATATCAAAGTACATAAATTCTCGTGTAGTAATGTAGTAATTTCAGGTCGGAGGACCATTACATCATTGTCACTATGAGAATTACTAATGACACTTTGCATAATGCTCCATATAGAATTCTCATGGTGGGTTTGTCCAGTACATTGTTCTCTAACATGTACCTATGCATTGACTTAATATCTCATATATTTATGACCAATGAGGTTTGGTCATCAGTCAATCAACATACTAGTCTTAATGCATCATTGTTGTCCCATCAATAATGATACTCGACTAGGGACATTTAAGAACAATGACACTAATTATAATTATATAATCTCATGTTCAAGTCACATACTTGAAACTATATAATTTGTATCATTATTCTAAGGATTTTTATTATGTTAACATTTATATAACGCAGTAAATAAAACCATAATAAAATCAATCATTTATTTAATCAAACATAATATCAAAACGTTAAGCAATTATATCAAATAATTGGCCTCTAGGGCATAAACTCTAACAACAGCTCCATTGAAATACATCTTCCACGTTTGGCATGTATCATACTGATGGTGTTGCTGAATTGTCATTACTCCTTCATCAGGGAAGTATGTCTCCAAGGGTTTGAAATCCCCTGATGGTGCGGCGGCCAGTTGATCCGCAATTCCTTGACCTTTGATGGACTTTTGAGTCATATATACGATGTCAAATTGTTGTAGGATCAATTGCCATCTGGACAGCCGACAATTTAGTATGGGTTTACTGAACACGTACTTGAGAGGATCCACGCGGGATATGAGATAGGTTGTGTGGCCATGGAGGTAATGTTGTAACCTCATGGCAGCCCATATTAAAGCACAACACGTCTTTTCGATCAGAGTGTACTTGTGTTCACTGCTACTGAATCTTTTGCTGAGGTAATAGATAGCTCGTTCTAGGCCTCTATCGTCCTTCTGTTCCAGCAGGCAGCCCATGGCATTGTCACTTATGGACAGATACATAAATAGGGGAACATCATCCCTGGGTGGTACTAAGATGGGAGCTTTGATTAGCTATTTCTTGATTGTAAGGAAGGCATTCTGGCACTCCTCATTCCATTTCATGGAGGAGTTCTTCCTTAACAGCTTGAAGATTGTCTCACAGGTTGCTGTGAGTTGAGAGATAAATATGCTAATGAAGTTGATTCTTCCCAAAAATCTCCGTATTTTCTTTTCTGTTTGAGGAATGGGCATTTTCGTGATGGCTTGGATTTTGGCAGGATCCAGCTCTATCCCTTTGTGGTTGACTAGAAATCCTAGCTACTTGCCTGATTTAATGCCAAAGGCGCACTTAGCTGGATTCAACTTCAAGTTGTATTTATGCAACCTGTTGATCAACTTCCTTAGATGGTCTATATGGTCATCCTCCTTCCGGGATTTGACAATAATGTCATCCACATAGATCTCAATCTCTTTATGCATTAAGTCGTGGAAAAGAGCCATCATAGCTCATTGATAGGTAGCTCTAGCATTGATGAGGTCGAATGACAACCGTCTATAACAAAAAGTTCCCCAAGGAGTGATGAAAGCAGTTTTTTCACGATCTTCCTCGGTAACCATGATCTGATGATACCCCACAAAGCAATCTGCAAAGGAGTACATGTCATATTGCGCAATATTGTTAATGAGAATGTGGATAAATGGCACGGGAAAGCTATCTTTTAAGCAAGCTTTGTTCAAGTCTCGGAAATCCACGCAAAATCGCACCTTCCCTCCAGGTTTAGGTACGGGCACGATGTTAGATATCCACTCAGGATATGTAGACACCATTATGATGCCAGCTTGAAATTGTTTCACAATTTCTTCTTTCACCTTTAAACTCCATTTAGGTTTCAATCGCCTAAGATTCTGTTTGACTGGCTTAAATCCCTCTTTAATGGGAATGCGATGAAGGTTAATGTCACTGGACAAACCCACCATATCCTCATGAGACCATGCAAACACATCTTGGAATTGGGTTAATAGCGTAACCATGCCATTCCGTCGGTTTGGGGTAAGGTCTGAACCAATCTGGATTAACTTAGGGTTTTCTAAGGTTCCGAGTTTGAAAGGAGTGGATTGATCAAGGTTGGGTTTGGGTTTGTCTTTGACCTATTCTTGAATTTCTAGAGGCACCTCATTGTCATCCTGTATATCTACCAAGGTTGAATTCATCTCTACATCAAGGGTCCAATCCTTGTGGAGAAGAGGCACCATATCAGGAAGTATAGACACATCTAAATTCAGAGTCCTGAAAGAAAATATGCTTTCACTTAGTATATATGAAATGTGTTGATCATACACAGTGTTAGCATATACTGTCAAAATAAACCGCTAATACTGTACAAAAAAGTAAGCAGTTATTATATCTACAGGGCAGAAAGAGTTTTCGCCCACTTTACCCTTGACGACAATGCAAGGAATGCTGTTCCAATTAGCAAGAGCAAATTTCGGGTGAACCACAGTGATAGAGGGATTATCATCATCTTTCCTGTCCTGAATGATAGCCATTACGTCTGGGCAATCATCTTCTGGGGTGTATTTGTTGGTATGCTCATCATGAACGATGATGCGTATGCCGAACATCATCCGTATGACGTCTTGCTTGATTTTTGGTTCCTCTTCCTCCACTGCGGGATCTGGAACAAAGATTTCTTTCTCCTTCACCGGTACCGGCTTGGGAAATAACATTGCCATTATATTGGCTGGCACCTTTACGGGAGGTTGTGCAGACTTAGAGCTTGAAGGCGAAGTTAAACGCTGCATGGTTGAAGCTGAAGGAATCTGCTGATGCTTATGAGGATTCCTGTGACTAGAGCGGGCAGAATAGCCTAGTCCAGCTGTCCTAATTTACTTAGTTAAGCGAATAGGGTACTTAATACCCTGGCAATCTTTACCCAACCCTTGTCTCAGTTTATGACCCAACGACATCATTTCTTGTGTGGCCGACATTACCTCGATAGAAATCTGGGGTTCGGGCAGTGGCATTCCAATAGCATGGTATTGGGTTTTGCTTATTTCTAAAGCATGAAAACTAATTGGCTCAACATCCTTATTGGCATTGATGAGTGGCATGTCCCCATGCTGAGGAGTCTCCGGTTCAGCATTGACTCTGACCAGGCTATTGTTGATGATGTATTTCAACTGTTGGTGAAGAGTGGAGGGGACTGCCTCTGCCATGTGAATCCATGGTCTTCCCAAGAGCAGGTTGTATCCCGAATCTATCTTGAGCACATGGAAAGATACGCAGAATGTATGAGGACCAATCTCAATGGGCAGCTAAACTACTCCGACCGAGTTACGGCGGGCTCCATCAAAAGCTTTGATAATGGTATGGCTACTCCGAATTCGATTGGGATTGATATTTATCTTCACTAAGGTAGCGTATGAGCAGATATTTAGAGAGGAACCTCCATCTATTAAAACTCCCGCCACCATATGTCTAGAGGACAAGACTGCAATGTGCAACGGTTTGCAATGACCGGTCCCTTCGGGCGGTATATCATCATCAGTGAAGGATATCACATTATTGTTGAAAATGTGATCAACCAGATGTTGAAACTTTTTCGTATCAACTGATGTCGGTAGATAGGCTTCTTCTAAAACCTTTAACAAGACCTTCCGGTGATTCTCGGAAGTCAGGACCAAGTCCAAGATTGATATCTGTTGTGGAGCTTCTTTCAAGCTTAAAACTACCTTGGCTTCGTTATGACCCATAGTGCGGAGGAAATTTTCAATCTTCTCAATGGGTACTTTCCCCTTAGACTTAATGACATGCTTCATTACCCGTTGGGGAAGATACATGTGAGACCCCAGATTTTATGAATAAATATTTAATTTTCTCGAAATATTTTTTTTAATATTATGGTGTGGATTTGAGATAATGTTATAGTTGTGGGTAGTATTTATAAATTTTGCAAAGTATGCAAGTTGTCATATTATATTTGATTGGTCAGGGAATATTCTTTGTGTCGGGGAATATTCGTACAATGACACAATCATTGGTGGACCCCACAACGGAATTATTGTCGGATTGAGAAAAACGACAAAAATATTTTTATGAAAATAACGGCGAAAGTTTTACCGTTAATACTGTTGAACTACTCGGTAGTAAAAGTACAGTAATATGTGTGGTTGCATAGTAGCACACAGTATTGATTATTGATGCTTATGTGAGAAGTTACTCAGTTTTGCTTATTTTATAGACTCCCATTTACCTATTTTTCAAAATAATCGGTAGAATTTATTTAAAGGTGGGGCCCACATGTGGGGGCCATATGTGGGGCCCATATGTGTTGAAAAACTGATTTTAGAAATGGGGGTGGGAGAGAGTTACGTATGGGGAAGGAGTTTATATATATAAGATTGTGATGTGTGTGTATATATATAATATTATATTTGTTAGTGGAGAGTGGTGGGAGAAAAAGGAAGAGTGAAAGTGATATATGTGAGTGGAAAATGGTGGAAAAGTGGTAGTGTGATAGTGATGTGTAAGAGTGTAGTGAATTTGATTATTAGTGGGTGGGGGATTGATGTTGGTTATGGGGGAGAAAAATTAAGTGGTGTATATATAATATTGATTTATATAATATGAAAACATGTGTTTATATATATGTATTGTATTTTAATTTTTGTTGTGATTTTATTGGTTAGATGATTGACTTAATTGTTAGTTGATTGAAAAATAATTTTGTAAAATTATTTCATCCATGAATAGTGCCTTTCTATTCTCCTATAAATAGAAGCTCATTCCTTCATTATTTCTTACAAATTCACTGAAACTCTAAAGAGAGAAATTATAGAGAAACTATAGAAAAGTATTCTGCTACTTCCCTACTCTTATATCCAGTTTTTTTACGGTAAGGGGTGTTATTCTTTCTTATTCATGAAGAGAACTGTTGTTATTCCATTTCTTATTATTCTGTTGGAATAACCTGTATACGCGGTCTACCCTATACTTGGTGACATTCTTCTATTATTCTGTTGGAACATCCTGTCTGTGTGTTTTACACCGGACCTGGTTCCGTTTTTATTATTATTCTGTTGGAACATCCTGTCTGTGTGTTTTACACCGGACCTGGTTCCGTCTTGTTATTATTCTGTTGGAACATCCTGTCTGTGTGTTTTACACCGGACCTGGTTCCGTCTTTATTATTATTCTGTCGGAATATCCTGTCTGTGCGGTTACGCCGGACCTGGTTCCATTATTTATTATTCTGTCGGAATATCCTGTCTGTGCATTTACGCCGGACCTGGTTCCATTATTTATTATTCTGTTGGAATAACCTGTCTGTGCGGTCTATCGCATGCTTGGTGATTTCTGTTGTTATTCCATTCCTTAATATTCTCAGTTGGTTAAAACTTTGACTTCTATACTCCATGATATTAGTGGAATATCTTTGATATTTGCGCTTCATCTAGTATCTTTACATGGAAATATTCTTCTAAGAATTCTTGAATTTTACGCCACAAAGCAGCATCATATTGATAATTTGGACGTTGTTAATTCTTAGATAAATTAATTCTTGAACTTGTTTTATTGAATTCTTATATCATTGTCATCATCCTCATGTTTATAAAATGTTGAAAGTCATCTGTGGCCTGTAGTGCATAGATGGACTTGGTGTGATTATGACCAGGGATTATTCGGTATAATCATGACCGTAATGTTACAAATGATGTGGAAAAAGTCCTCATTGGCCCGTTGTGCATTGATGGACAGTTTTTGGTATGATTATGGCTATGGATTCTCTTTGGCCGTAGTGCAGAGATGAATTGTTTTATGGCATGATCAGGACCGTTGATGAAAACATGATTATCTTTAGCCGTAGTGCATGGATAATTCATGGTCGTGATACTAAAGAATATCCTTGGCCGTAGTGCAGGGGTGATTCGATGATGTGGATTATTTATTAAGCTGAGTCCCAGCGATTACAGTGTTGAAAAACCTTTTAAATCATAAAAGATAGTAGAGTTTATTTTCTACTTGACTCTTTTAATGGATTGCTTGTTCCGCTGCAGTTAAACTTGATGTCTATTATATTTTATCAGTTTAACATTGTTGAAGGCTAATGATAATTTATTCTGTATTATCTTAGTCATAATATTTCTTACTGGGCTAGTTGAGCTCACCCTTTCTTTCACTGTTCTCTTCAGGAAATGAGAACGTAGCTGGGGCAAGTCGGGGAACGGAGTGATGGTCCGAATGATAGTATTAGTTATTAGTCCTCACTATTCTATGTAATAGTGTGTTAATAAATGTAATGAGGACTCCTTTTGAGTATGAATACTCTCTAGAAGATAATATTTGTATTCAAAATCACAGTTTATGTTTTGTCGTATTGTACACGACAGTTGTATTAGTAAGTTGTATTTGGATTTATGTACCATGTAAGTGGCGACCCAAGATGGGTGACGTATACCTAATTTTGGGGGCGTCACAGTTGGTATCAGAGCTATAAGTAAAGAGCCCCGAGCCTCTCGCTGGTGACTTCCTGTTGATGGGGGATGCACCGAAGCCAGACTCTCCGTAGGGGACGCCGTTCTGCGGTGGCAAACTGATAGGTATCAATGTAAGGTGCTGACACAGGTTGGTGTCCAGAGTTACAGTTGGTATCAGAGCTTAGGGATATGATCCCTGGCTAGGATGTGAGAATAGAACTAGGAGGGGAGAGACAGAGAATTCCTTCGCTAGTATGACCTACCTAAGTTTATTTTGTATTTAATTGGTCGGTCAGAATATAGGGATAATATGTTACATGTCAATTAACCTTTGTTTTGTGACAGTGATTGGGAATGGCAGTTGAAAATGTTTACAATGGAGTGAATGAGACCGTGGAGACACCTATAATCACCAACCAGGTTAATGTGATTAGAGATATCTATGTGGTGATTGAGGAATTAAAAGTTGCATTCAAGCTAGTCGCAAAGGTAGCAACTGAGAGTGAGGAAGAAGAGGAACCTGAGGTTAATTTATTAGAAGAACTTATTGATCAAAATGTAGAATTACAAAATTGTATTCATGAGTTAGAAGAGCAGGCTGAAGAACGACAGGCGGTCGTAGAACAAAGGGATGCAATAATTCAAAATTGTATTACCCGATGTGCGATGGTTGAACAGAAGCACTCTTTGGCAGAGTATACGATATTAAAGCTAGAATATGAGAATTCAAATGTCAAGGAGCAGCTGAAAGAAGAAATAACTGAACGAGTGAGAATGAAAGATGCATGGGTGAAAGCCGCATGACGCGTTGATTTTGTGAAAAGAGAAGTCCGATCCAAGAAAGCTAAAACAGATGATATGTAATTTTTTTTTCGACAGTAATTGGGGAAATCCAGCATCGAGTTTTGAATTACCCTAACGAGGAATCAAATGAAGTTATCACGGGTTAGTTAATTATAAATTCTTGCGAAGTCTATACCTTATTAGATACCGGTTCTACCCATTCATTTATCTCTCTTGCTTGCGCTCAACGTTTAAATTTGACTTCGAAGAAATTAGACTTTGACTTATTGGTTGAAACTTCGATAGTAGAAACCTTCGTTACATCCACTATTTATAAATCTTGTTCAAATCAACACTTTCACGTTACCTTTCGATCGTATCTCTTTGAAAATACTTGCCTTTGATGTGATTTTAGGAACGATTGGTTAACTACTCATCATTCTTTTCGTAAGGTGGTTAACTTTCATATTCCTAACCACCCTGTTATGTGGATTCAAAGTAACCAAACCACTAAAGTCAATCATTGTCATATCAAGCCATAAATAAAGAGCCCGATCCTTTAGTTGTTGACTTTCTTGTGAGGAATGCACCGAAGCCAGACTTTCGGTAAGGGACGTTGTGAATAACGGTGACAAGTTAATAGATATCAATGTGATGTGTTATCCAAGTCTTGGACGAGAGTCACAGTTTTGAATGATATTTCTATTGTTAATAAATTTCTTGACGTATTCTTGAAGACTTCTTAGCTTACCCCTAGAACGTGAAATCGAATTTTGTATTGACCCCAGTACAAAACCCATTTCTTAAACCCTCAAATATTTATTCAACTAAAGCGAACGTAACATGCGCCAAAGACGTTGGCTCGAGCTGTTAAAGATTATGATCATACCATACCATCGTGGAAAAGCGAACGTGGTAGCTGATGCGTTGAGTAGAAGATCGTATGCGGTTACAAGTGCGAATAAACTAACCCACGTGAAGATAACGAATATATGATTAGAATCGATTTTAATCGATAAAGTTAAAGCCGCTCAAGCTACATACTCAGAGCTGATAAATGTGAAGAAGAAGGTTCAAGAGGGCGTTATTCTAAAAGCAAGAATCGACGAAGAGAGGAAATCTCAACTCTCGATTTAATTGGCCCATTTGAAATCCTCGATGAAGTAGGAACTGTGGCTTATAAACTCGTTTTACCGCCAAGTATGTTGCGTGTTCAGAACGTTTTTTTTTCGTAAAAATGTGGACGACCCGAACCATATTATTAATTTAGAACCGGACGAGATAACAGAAGATTTAACGTATGAGGAGATACGTGTTAACATCTTGGATAAGAAGGATCATATTCAACGCTCAAAGGTTATACCTGAAGAGTTCGAAGTCAAGGTATCCTCACCTATTCGGCATACCAGACACGCACGTAAATTTCGAGGGCGAAATTCCATAAGGAGGGGAGATTGTGAGACCCCAGATTTTATGAATAAATATTTAATTTTCTCGAAATATTTTTTTTAATATTATGGTGTGGATTTGAGATAATGTTATAGTTGTGGGTAGTATTTATAAATTTTGCAAAGTATGCAAGTTGTCATATTATATTTGATTGGTCAGGGAATATTCTTTGTGTCGGGGAATATTCGTACAATGACACAATCATTGGTGGACCCCACAACGGAATTATTGTCGGATTGAGAAAAACGACAAAAATATTTTTATGAAAATAACGGCGAAAGTTTTACCGTTAATACTGTTGAACTACTCGGTAGTAAAAGTACAGTAATATGTGTGGTTGCATAGTAGCACACAGTATTGATTATTGATGCTTATGTGAGAAGTTACTCAGTTTTGCTTATTTTATAGACTCCCATTTACCTATTTTTCAAAATAATCGGTAGAATTTATTTAAAGGTGGGGCCCACATGTGGGGGCCATATGTGGGGCCCATATGTGTTGAAAAACTGATTTTAGAAATGGGGGTGGGAGAGAGTTACGTATGGGGAAGGAGTTTATATATATAAGATTGTGATGTGTGTGTATATATATAATATTATATTTGTTAGTGGAGAGTGGTGGGAGAAAAAGGAAGAGTGAAAGTGATATATGTGAGTGGAAAATGGTGGAAAAGTGGTAGTGTGATAGTGATGTGTAAGAGTGTAGTGAATTTGATTATTAGTGGGTGGGGGATTGATGTTGGTTATGGGGGAGAAAAATTAAGTGGTGTATATATAATATTGATTTATATAATATGAAAACATGTGTTTATATATATGTATTGTATTTTAATTTTTGTTGTGATTTTATTGGTTAGATGATTGACTTAATTGTTAGTTGATTGAAAAATAATTTTGTAAAATTATTTCATCCATGAATAGTGCCTTTCTATTCTCCTATAAATAGAAGCTCATTCCTTCATTATTTCTTACAAATTCACTGAAACTCTAAAGAGAGAAATTATAGAGAAACTATAGAAAAGTATTCTGCTACTTCCCTACTCTTATATCCAGTTTTTTTACGGTAAGGGGTGTTATTCTTTCTTATTCATGAAGAGAACTGTTGTTATTCCATTTCTTATTATTCTGTTGGAATAACCTGTATACGCGGTCTACCCTATACTTGGTGACATTCTTCTATTATTCTGTTGGAACATCCTGTCTGTGTGTTTTACACCGGACCTGGTTCCGTTTTTATTATTATTCTGTTGGAACATCCTGTCTGTGTGTTTTACACCGGACCTGGTTCCGTCTTGTTATTATTCTGTTGGAACATCCTGTCTGTGTGTTTTACACCGGACCTGGTTCCGTCTTTATTATTATTCTGTCGGAATATCCTGTCTGTGCGGTTACGCCGGACCTGGTTCCATTATTTATTATTCTGTCGGAATATCCTGTCTGTGCATTTACGCCGGACCTGGTTCCATTATTTATTATTCTGTTGGAATAACCTGTCTGTGCGGTCTATCGCATGCTTGGTGATTTCTGTTGTTATTCCATTCCTTAATATTCTCAGTTGGTTAAAACTTTGACTTCTATACTCCATGATATTAGTGGAATATCTTTGATATTTGCGCTTCATCTAGTATCTTTACATGGAAATATTCTTCTAAGAATTCTTGAATTTTACGCCACAAAGCAGCATCATATTGACAATTTGGACGTTGTTAATTCTTAGATAAATTAATTCTTGAACTTGTTTTATTGAATTCTTATATCATTGTCATCATCCTCATGTTTATAAAATGTTGAAAGTCATCTGTGGCCTGTAGTGCATAGATGGACTTGGTGTGATTATGACCAGGGATTATTCGGTATAATCATGACCGTAATGTTACAAATGATGTGGAAAAAGTCCTCATTGGCCCGTTGTGCATTGATGGACAGTTTTTGGTATGATTATGGCTATGGATTCTCTTTGGCCGTAGTGCAGAGATGAATTGTTTTATGGCATGATCAGGACCGTTGATGAAAACATGATTATCTTTAGCCGTAGTGCATGGATAATTCATGGTCGTGATACTAAAGAATATCCTTGGCCGTAGTGCAGGGGTGATTCGATGATGTGGATTATTTATTAAGCTGAGTCCCAGCGATTACAGTGTTGAAAAACCTTTTAAATCATAAAAGATAGTAGAGTTTATTTTCTACTTGACTCTTTTAATGGATTGCTTGTTCCGCTGCAGTTAAACTTGATGTCTATTATATTTTATCAGTTTAACATTGTTGAAGGCTAATGATAATTTATTCTGTATTATCTTAGTCATAATATTTCTTACTGGGCTAGTTGAGCTCACCCTTTCTTTCACTGTTCTCTTCAGGAAATGAGAACGTAGCTGGGGCAAGTCGGGGAACGGAGTGATGGTCCGAATGATAGTATTAGTTATTAGTCCTCACTATTCTATGTAATAGTGTGTTAATAAATGTAATGAGGACTCCTTTTGAGTATGAATACTCTCTAGAAGATAATATTTGTATTCAAAATCACAGTTTATGTTTTGTCGTATTGTACACGACAGTTGTATTAGTAAGTTGTATTTGTAATCTGTACGTTGTAAGTGGCGACCCAAGATGGGTGACGTATAGGAAATTTTGGGGGCGTCACAATACAATGGATTCTCCTTCGACGCTGCAGTAGTTATATGCGAGGTGGATCCTTCACCTTCTCCATAATTCCATGGAACTGCGCGCAAGCTAACAATAGGATATTGTGCTCTACACGGCAAGTTGATTAGCTCGGGAGCGACCACTTTTAAAGGATTGATGATTCCCTTGAGTTGAATTACTGGCATGACAAGTGATTGGTTAACCCCATCATTTTCAGCGGATATGACTGCTACTACACTCTTCCACTTAGTAGGACACGAATCCTCACTTGCTCGTAACACAGTGTCGTTATCTGCCAGACACAGTACGCCACTGTCGATTAAATTTTAAATAAGGTGGCGTAGTGCCCAGCATTCTTCTGTGCTGTGACCGCGAGATTGAGAATGATATTGACATACTTCCTCAGAGTTATATCGTCCTGAACGGGGGTTGATTGGAGGTAGAAGGGAACTAATCCTTCATTAATTGATTAACATATGAAGGATTTCCTCCATAGGTTGGCCCAAATATGTGAATTCCCTTTTGTTGGCAAAATCCCGACGGGCCTTAGCATTTGCTCTCTTCGTCACTTTGTCTTCCAGCATTTCATTTTCTGAAAGTGAAGAGGGAATATTCATGACAATAGGTAGGAGACTGGCGTGCTCCTGGCTGATTAGCTGACGAGTCACTTGATGCTGATAAGTCACCAGTTCCGCCAATTGCTCAACTTGTTTACAGAGAGCTTTCATCTTTCGTTCCATTGTGAATTGGAACTTAGCATAATCCCATCTGTCATCACCATCTTTGGGGGTCTGGGAGGATTCACAGCTTAAATTGGAACTCTGTCCGCTGATCCAATTGATCATGTTGAGGAAGAGGGTTGTCTTGAACGTGAGGCCGATCGGGTTTGGCGACCATGATTTCACCGTTGTCTATTAGGTCTTGGATTTTGTGTTTCAAGGCCCAACAATCCTGAGTATTATGTTCAGGTGCCCCGACATGATAAGCACATTTTCTAACAGCATTAAAACCCCGTCCATTAGGGCTGGCTGGTGGAAGCAGATGTGTGATTTTCTTCTATGTGGTTAGAAGATTGAGAATGTTCTTGAGGGTGTCCCCTAAGGGTGTGAATACTCGAGGTCGTTTGACTTCTCCACCTTTTGGTACTGGAGGGTTTGAAGACTGTGCTTGAAAGGGAGTGTAATTTCTCCTCTAGATAGGCATGTTTTGACTGCCTTTTTGACCCTGTAGTATTAGGGAAACATCCTCTTCTTTCTTTTTATGGACCCTCCGGGGGTTGTTCCCATAATTTCCAGATTGGATGTGATCAGCAACAGCTTTGAGTGCAGCTAGGTCTTTAATCTTTCTGGATTTCAATCCCATTTTAGCCATCTCCCCATGTTTGACCATTTCAGAAAATGGTTTGCTGATGCCGGCTAAAACTCTTTCATAGAAAGGTGCTTCTTGTATGTCTATGAAAGTCATGACCATCTCTGATTCCTGTCATGGAAGAACTAACTTGGGCAGCCAGGCGTCTCCACCTCTGAGCATACTCTCTGAAAGACTTATTAGACTGTTTTTTGATCTTGGTAATTTGATACCGATCAGGAGCCATTTGAGATTGGAAGTTGTATTGGGTGAGGAAAGCGTGTGCTAGCTCTTCCCAACTATGGATCTTTGAATTGTCTAATCTTGTGTACCACGAACGGGCTTCTCCAGTTAGACTTTTTTGGAACAGTTGCATTCTGAGTTTTTCATCCTCTGCATAAGGTCCCAGTTCTCCAATAAACACCTTTAGATGTGTGTAAGGATCTCCTAACCCGTCATATTTTTCAAAGTCAGGAGTCTTAAATTTTTTTGGATAATAAATACCAGGGAAAATACACAAATTAGCATATGAAACACTCCCGTGTGTTCCAATTCCTTTGATAGTGCGAAGGGTCTCTTCCATTTGGAAGACTTTCTTTTTGATGTCACTAGTGTCTGGGTCTCTAGTGGGATGGGCAGCATCATGAGTTTTGTTGGTCGGATCCAACTACAGTTCAGGTATTGTAACGACCTGGGTTCCTCCTTGTTTGGAGGATTCAGCATATACGAGTATTTTCTGACCCTGTGTAGACTGGTGTAATTATTTTAGTAGAATAGCCAAATCTGTAATCTGTTTACTTAATCCATAAAATTTTTTGCGAGAAACTGGATTAAGTTCAGTCTGGTCAGATGACGACATGATTAACTATAGGCCTGCTGCCTTTTTAGACTTTGAACGGGTGGTAGGTCCGATTGATTCCCTGCAAAAGACTTGCATAGTTTAGTCTTTAAGGTGGATAATAACATGCTATGCGATGTGTCCAGTTTAGGAATTTTATCCTGCAAAACGGATGTCAGCGATTTGTAGCAGGTATGTGTACACATTTCTTCATATTTCTCATTACATGGAGATAGATATGGAAGACAATTACAAGTAATTTGAAATGAGAGCATGAAGAGACTTTCCTCCGTTTTGGGTTTATCAGAGGCTGACCTATCTTAGGTTACTCTCGCGGCTTTTTGGCATGAAGCTTCCCAAATCATCGCAATTTACTTGACGGGAAGTTAATCCGGTCTTTCAACTGGAGCGAATTTGGGTGGTGCCTTTCCTGAGCCTCGGAGAATTAGTCTTCTCACGAGTCCAGTAATCAAACACCGACGGGATAGCCTCCTGGTGGAGGGACCACACAACATACATTCACATACATCGCGTCTTACCGTATGAAAATGATGACATGTGTGAAGCACTAATATCACAAGCAGATATGGTGGGAAGTACTAATATCACAAGCAGTTTATAGTGCGAAGCACTAATATCACAAGCAGTTTATAGTTCGAAGCACTAAGTAAGGAAATGCATTCGTACACATTCATCATAAAATGTAAATGCAACATCCACACACAAGCAGATAACAATTTTGAAAAACTTGTAATAGCGGCTTAAGTCCTCTTACTGGAGTCCCCAGCAGAGTCGCCACCTGTCGACGTCGAGATTTTTCAATTGTCCCTTTCCGTTAGTTGTTCTTTGGTGTTCTCATTTTAGGTGAGATTTGTTTGAAAAAATAAGTAAAAAGGGTCCGACATGTATAATGTCGACGATTGGACTATAAGAGTCTCCAGTTGGTTTTTTAAATGGTTGTACCAACACAACCGAGAAAAGGTTTGCACATTGACCCAATGATGTGACACTGCTAAACGGGTCGGTAAAACTGAGATTCATTAGGGTCCGGGGACTTGGTTATGCGGAGGGAAGGTGTTAGGCACCCCCCGACATCCATGTTACCATGGTGACCGCGTCTTTTCAAGAAACTATTATCTGAATATGTGTGTGTGGGTCAATATGCTGTTATTTGGAGGTAGTGTGAGGCCTCGTTCGCACCTATATACATAGGGTTTGAATTTTATGTAAAAATTTAATTTTAAGCAAGATATGGCAGTGATGTTTTATAAAAGAGGTTTTTCAAACCCTGATGCTCAATAGTAATTGAGACCTTTTACACTCCTATTTTATTCCGTATTCGGCTGTATTGATTTTATTTGACAGATGCAAAGCATTCGTACGAAAATACTATACAAAAACGTGCTGAATTCCTCGTGGGTATGAAAACCATCTGAGGAAATCCAAACATCACAGATATATTTTCAAGCTGCTTATAGCTGAAAAGGTCCATCACGGGAACCGAATCTAGATTCAGGGGACCGAATCTAGATTCAGGGGACTGAATATGTGATCACATGATTCCTAGGCTCACATGATGCCGCAATTGATATAAACGCAGTAAGCAAGTATATATATAAAAGCTGTAAATATATATATATATATATATATATATATATATATATATATATATATATATATATATATATATATATATATATATACATACATACATGATCACCAACCACGAATCACCTCCATGGGGGATCAAAAATATAAATAAAGCTGTAAAAGCTATCAACCGCCACGGAGGAAACTCCAAGCGGGACGAAATGTACAAAAAGCTGTAAAAACGGTCAACCACCACGAAGTAAACTCCAGGTGGGACGAAATGTAAATATATATATATATATATATATATAGATATATATATATATAAAAGCATGTAAATGCACCAGATATAAAATCCAGGCTCATCGGACAAAGTCCAACAACAGTTAATTTATATAAGTATATATATATTAAAGTAGTAAACACACCGGATGTAAAATTCAGGCTCACCGAACAGAGTTCGATAGCAGTTCATATATATATATATATATAAGAATTCCATTAAACGCACCAGACATAAGTCTAGGCTCATCGAACAGAGTTTGACACGCAGTTCATATATATAAATGTATATATATATATACAAAAGCAATTAAACACTCTAGACCGAAGTCTAGGCTCAATCGAGGCATAACTCGATAATGTTAGTCCATATATATATATATATATATATATATATATATATATATATATATATATATATATATATATATGTATATACAAACTAAAAATAAACCACGGACCGAAGTCCGGGAAAAAGTGTGTAATATGACTCTCAACGTGTAGAAGGGTGTGTGCAAAGATGAAGAGAAAAACTTTAAAGTGTGAAAAAAATGCTTACAGTGGGTTGCCAAAGAAGACTTCAATATCTTTAAAGTGGGTAAACACTGGCTTTTGTAGGTACAAAAGAGGCTATATATGAGCTCACATGTGTTTAAAATGAGAAATCACTCAGTCTGGGGTGAGTACAGAGCAAATTAGACAGGGCTTTCTCGCCGTTTTCTCTTACAAAATGGCCAACCCAAGCCCTCTATTTATAGAGGGTGGAGCCGCAGGTGTACCAGAGGCAACCCAGGTTGGCTCGGGTTTTTCGACTCGGGTCGTCTCGAAGTACGTGCACTCAGGCACTATAATGTCCACTCGAACTTTCAGAAGTGCAATTCGGGCATCCGTTTGAGGTATACCAGACCTATTTCGGACCGCCGTTGTCAGGAGTTGTACGATGGCATGGGATTAGAGTTTGTGCGAAGTCATTGAAGATGGGACGGTGCCCTCCGGTCTTCAAGCTTTAACTTTCATCCGTTACCCCACACAATGGTCACTCGGGATTGATTAGTCTTATGGGACATTGTTGTGTAGAGACGCTGAGACGACGTGGCGTGTCATCGTGTTGGTCAGATGACGATGTTACCCCTCACCGGTGTTATCACCGGATTGGTCTGATAAAGTAGACGTTGCTCAGCTTCGCTGGGATTGGACTGCTGCAATTTGTTGAAGGTCCTCATTGTCATCTTTGAGGTGTGCCTGTCTTCCCGATGTTATCACCGGGCTGGTACAGTGGATCTCATTGTGAGCACCGAGATTGAAGCTGGTTACATTTGTAACAAGCATTTTCGGGGTTATTTCTAAAATTGCATTCCTTGGGGTTATCACCAAGGTTGGTGGCTATTTCCATGGTTGGGACTGAGACTGGATACCTCGAGGTTATCTCTGAGATAAATCGGTCTTCTCCAGTGTGTGTTCCAGTATTGATCTACATGCCTCGGGGTTATCTCCGAGATTGGAATTGTTACTCCCAGATTGCGATCCGGGGTTGATGCTGAACTTCTGGTAGTATCCGGCATGGATATGGATCGTC
Source organism: Panax notoginseng (assembly GCA_016801055.1). Classification (NCBI taxonomy): domain Eukaryota; kingdom Viridiplantae; phylum Streptophyta; class Magnoliopsida; order Apiales; family Araliaceae; genus Panax; species Panax notoginseng. The sequence goes on from CM029014.1 coordinate 192,208,754, forward strand.
TTTCAGGGTTCCCTCTTAAAAGACGAATCTGTTCTCTTGCAATGTTAGTGACAGGTGTACAGAAAATTTCGAGTGTCTACTGAGCCTATTTTAAGAAAATTTGAACAAAATGGATATAATTGTGAAAATTGAATAGAGAAAATACTCCAGATCCAACTTTCCCAATTCTTTCTCCTAATATACTTTTGTCTCCAACCCAACCCAACCCAACCCAACCTAGTTGACAACATATTTGGGGATTTGATTCAAAATCAGCCTATAATTGATGGAGCGGCGGACGGAGGAGGGAGAAAGTGGCAACTGATCCTATGGCATCGCTCAGAGTCTCTCTCCTCCTAAGTCATCTCCTATTCTTCTATATACTTTTTGTCTCACCTCTTCTCCCACAAACCAAGGGTTTGCTTCCATTTTCTGCCGCCATCCTTGCTTCGGTAACTATATGGCAAAAACTAGAGGTGGTTACACCTTTAAAATTGGGCGACAACCGGTGAGACATGAGGAACTGGAAGTAATCGCAAAACCAAGGGAGAAGCGATGCCTCAATCAGAATCTTCAAAAGATTGTTGCAGATTTGGGCGCCTTATCTAAGCAAGATAAAACGACGATCTTCAAAGGTTAAAAAACCCATCTTTGTGAGTATACCCGATTCCCTTCCTTCTATTCCTCGTGTTTTTGGGACTGCTCTATCTTTTCGATCCCAAAAGTTTGCTACCCGTTCCAAAATTTAATGTTCAACAAAATTATTGTGTTAGGAAAACCCGTTGACACGGTTTTGTTTGATAAAATTGGGTTTTCATCCATGTTTGCAAAAGTAGGTTTATCTTCCATGTTATCTCCCCCAAAATCTGCATATAAAATTGCAACTGCCTTCTGGAATAGCATATGCATACCCTTGGGTAACTTGCAGTTTTCTTGTTTAAGCCTTTACGTGTTTAGGTTTTACATGCACTTCACTATTTTGTTCAAATATATTATCTGTGATAATTTCTTGAGGCTGAATAGTCCAGTTTACTTAAGGTAACTTTATCCTTCCATGAAGGTTAGAAGATCATGGGATGCATTTATTAGACCTGGAGGAAAGTGAGGATATCATTCATTTACAATTTTCATTTGCGTATTGTTTGTTTGTGACTCTTGTTATCATTGGAGACTCCTTTGGGTCAGAGTTATCCCATTTGAAGTACACCCATTCACACACAAATGTACATGCTTTTACAATTATTGAGTTTAACGGTGTATCTGATTGTGCTTTCATTTGAAACACAAAGAACATTTCATATTGGTGAAAACGATGTATCTTCTTTTTCCTAATCTTACTTCAGGTCCTTCAGAATAATCCTAACCTACTAATGACAATGCACCAGGCATCTGCTTTTTGCAAGTGTCAGTACCACTACTTTCGCCACTGTAGTCCAGTTGCACCACCCTGGTCACTCTGGCTGTATTGCTTAAGCAACCAGGTGTAGCCTCCATCAACAAGCCACACATGGTCCATCACATGTTTTTTTTTCTAATAACATGTTTTTAGATAGTTAAAAATTAACATTTTTTAGCATATACTCCAATTTGAATATGAAATTTATTTTCTTGCTTATCCAAAGTACACATTTGCGTTGCATCTTTGAGAATCTAATGTCCTATTTGTTGATTAATTATACTAGATTAAAGAACTGAGGGCCTTTTCTCTTTATAGTAATGTGTGGGATCCTTTTTTCCTTTTCAAAGATTTTATGCACTGTATGATATATAGAGTGACTTGAGAACTTCATTTATACTTTAGCTGGCGTAACTTTTCCCCTTACTACAAATGGATATTAGCCTGGTTGCTAGAAAAAAGGGGAACTTCAAAATAGTGAACTTTTTCCCTGCATCATAGTTATAACTTCACTATTTTTTTATAAAAAAAATCTGATCGTGCGTAACTTCTTTTGCAGCCGGATACCAGGGCACTGGATTCAACCACCACCTCCAGTAGATGAGATATGGGCATCTTACATGGTGAAACATAAATGATCTCTATCAATTGCAGACTTTCACTTCTTAGGCACATGAGTTGGGGTATGTCGTGTTTGTATATATTGACAACTTCCCTTGATTAGACACTTTCTTGGTTCACTAGCTCACTTTTGAAAACCTCGGACTCAATTTCTTTTCAATGAATGTCGAATTAAATCAAGTAAGATTCATCTCTCTCAACAATACTCTCAACAATACTCTTTTCAGTTTCTTTTGGACTATTTTCCGGCTCTATTCATTACAGGGCATGCGTCATGGCTCATACGATAAATTGGATGATGATGGTCTTTCTGTTCCGGTGAGTATATGTGTCTTAGTTTCACTATCATCTTCTTTCCTACTTAGCTGGATTATATTTTCGTAAACTTATATGGAACTAGAGTTTCTGGTGAAGATGTTATCATTGGGAAGACCACTCCTATTGTTCAGGATGATGCTCAGGGACAAGCTGCTTCAAGGGACAAGCGTCGTTATCACAACCAGGTGATTGGATAATGGGATTAGACACATTTTCTGGAGGGAATACTAGTCATGGGTGTTAAACTCCAAATTGGAGGAAAGTCTTTGGGGCTTCCATTTTCTTTGAGTCTCTTCCTTATAAGGTGAACCCACAAACTGGATATATATGTTTGCCTCGATCATTGGTGGAATATTCAGCTTTAATCTGAAATTTTAAAATAATAACCTTTGATGTTTATTTCAGGTCTTTTCTCTGCTCTTATTTTTTCTACATTATTCTTTATGTATTTTTTGTCATATCTTAGTCGCCAATGTCTTACGATTTTGATTGCAAAGTTTTGTCTGTTGGTTATAATTGGGCAACAATATCTTGTACTTAATCACTACTGATTTACAGGTCTCGACATTTACTGATATGGAAGGAGATGAAACATTTGATTCATCCCTACTTGGATATGCAAATGAAGTGGTGGAGGAGTGTATTGCTGATGATGAGGTTGTTTTGCTCAAAGGGACCAAAAACTCAAGTGCAGTACGTGTCCTATGTGTTCAACTATTATCTTTTATTTACGTAATCGTTCTAAGATGTCACATTTCTTACAAGTGTAATTATCATCAAATTCTCGTGGGTGTGCGACTTTTTATGTCTTACTAATACTCAGAGGTGCAAACGATTATATGCTTGATGAGATGGATAGGGATTTGCATGATGCTCTATGTATAGTCAAGAGGACCCTGGAATCGAATACGGTAAATCGTAGCCTCATTTGTCTTTTTAGTTTTATCAAATATTACATCCTTCTGGAATTAAGAGTCCTAATTTGTTAGCTACTTATATGTTGGTTCTGCTTATTTGCTTCCTCCCCTCCCCTCCCCTCCATCGAGTATTAAGATTTGCATATGACACACTTTGACATAGTTTTTTTAATAAATTTTAATCTTTGAAGTTAAAAGATTAAAAAAAATCATCTATGTCCAAGTGTTCTAATACACACTTTAATATTTAAATAAGTAAAGGAGAACTCTTTTGAAAACAAGGAGCATTTTAGATTGTAATACATGTTGGTAGTTGTTTCTTACTTCGATCTGGGCATTGTCTGTAAACAAGTTCAATCCTAGAATCATTTACAAGTAAATTTAAGTTCAAAGTTCTGATGAACAGAACGAAAGATAGGGCTTACTTAGACTTGGTGGGGAGGTAAATGCTTGGTGCAACTGTCCTAAAAAATAAAAATATTTTCTTTTGCTATTATCGCATGGTGCTTATTAAAAAGTGCCCCAAAGTTGGACATGCTGACCCTGTAAAATGTTTGTTCACTTGTAACATTATTTATGAGCACCAATTATTATCTTGATCCGTGTGTCAATGTATACCCACCAAGAGGAGGTTCACGAAGTAAATGCTTGTCTTCTTCAGGATATTTAATTTAGATATTAATTTGGTAGTCGATAAAAAGGGTATTACCTTCTTCCATGTCCCTTGATTAGTAAGAAAATAACACAATATTATTGTCTTTGTGTATTGTTTAAACACATAGTAGTGAATATGCATGCTCATTTAACTTGATAAAAAATATTCAACATAGTAAATGTTACTATTAAACCATGCTGACCATAATGATGTGAAGAAATTTGACTTTTGAAACAGTCAAATTGGAACATTTTTCTGCTATTTCTTATCCTATTTGAGGACAAATGAGCAAAGGTGGTAGTGCAAAGTAATCCTGGTATTTAGGCTACCCTTAGGGATTGATGACTTTGACATTTTAATGCATATAGTATGTATATGACTATGGGCAGGTGTACTACTGAATGGCCACCTAGTCATGCCTATATGCATGTAGATAGTCTTATTTATAGAGGAAACTATGGCAACATTTTCCAAAAATGTAGGGATTGAGTCGTCATGCATTTTTAATTCTACTGTAGACGTATGTTAAAATAATGCATGCATGCATGTAGGCATAAAAAACATTTTGAAAAGCTCTAGGTAAGAGAATACTACACCCTTTCTGAGGTGATTTGGAGACTTGTTGTCCAGATATATAGATTCGGATTATCCGAGTACTTCCCGCAGGACCACTTCAAGTGTGCGGAGGAGGGCTTTTGAAGTGCCTCGACCCCATTCAGTTAGACAGCCTCATCGTCTGGCAGAGGCGGTGATTCGTCCTATTCTGGTTGATATACCGGATGTCGAGGATGAGGAGGAGGATGTACAGATAGTGGCTCCATCTCCTGCTACTCATATTCCCCGTAGGGATTTCCCAGGCATTCAGGTGGCTATTCCAGATCTTCTGGGTGATTTGAGTCGCCACCCCTTAGTTTACTTGCATGTAAATGAGGTAAAAGCTAGATTTGATCTTCCTTTTTCCTATTGAGGAGGAGCAAGGATTTTGACATTAATTTGCATGTGATGTAGGTTCCCGACTTTACACAACCTCGAGGGAACTGGTTCAGCATACACTCCCTGTATTAGGCTCTGCATCTAGATTACCGAGGTATTGTGCATGATTGGGGCTTTGGGGCGTTCTTTTCCATTCTACCCCACCGTTGTCCTTGGGGTTACCTCAGAGCATTGTCTGAGTGCTGGTTTCACCAGACTCAGTCTCTCCATTTGTTGGACTGTTAGGTGATGATGACGCCGATGGATTGGCAATTTATCGCCAGTATGGAGTTTGGAGGGGCGCCAGTGCCATGTACGATGGATATTACCCCGACTGTTGTCAGATCCTTGTTGGGAGTTCCAGCTGAGGCGCTCAAGGGCAGGACTGTGCGTACAGGTCCTTTGAGCATAGATGCTATGTGTGGGATGTTGAGTGAGCCCATGCTCGCTGATGTGAGTGTCAGGGATCACATTCTTCGGCGATTGTTCCTGGTTATCATCAGGGGTTGTTTCATAGCAGATAACTCTTCTATAGTGTCATTCGCTTTGATCAGCGCCACGCGGGAGGTGGACCGTATTGGAGAGTATGATTGGGGTTCTTACACCTTTGCCTATTTTCTCAGGGGAATGCGCATGCGTTCGCAGGGCTTGACCAAGGCTTGGCTAGGATTTTACCCATTTCTGTTGGCGAGTATTTCTCTTTTGATTTCCCATGTATAGGTTCAAGAGTATTCACTGACAGTAGGTGTTTTGCCTTTGTGTTGACAGTTTTGGGCCTATGAGAGGCTTCCATGTTTGCGCCCTGTGAGTGTGTTAGGTTTACATACCTATCCATGAGGTTGGCGATGGCATCACTCCATTTTGGCTGAGGTTCCTTTAGCTGAGGGTTTCACCCATTGTCGCTTACAGTTGGAGCTGTTGATATCTGATGTCATCACTTGGGTTCCCTACTCTGGGGAACATTTGAACATTGGGTTTGAAGATGGATTCCCGACTGGGGTCGAGCACGTGATATCCACCCGTAGGATTCCTTTCTTCACGGATGGAGGATGGGAGCTTTATTTAGGAGAGCGTTATATTAGAAGCACCACAGGAGAGATTCGTGTACCGATCTTGCCTCTTGCCAGGCGTTATTGGCTTGTGTCGCAGTCACCCGCCGATGACATCCCATTGATGGGTATGGACATATATACTTTGTCAGAGGGATCACATACACAGGATGCGTTCCATCACTGGTGGTTCCCTCATACCATTGGAGCCCAAACCCGTGCCACTCAGATTATGGGGGATATAGTTCCTGGATCTGTGATGATGATGGATTGGCTGACCTATGTCTGAGATCTGACTCATGTGACACAGATTGATCATTTGACCCGGCAGTTGGATCGGACACATTTTTTCATCCGGCACTTGGGTAGAGATCCTTCAAAGGCAGATACTTTTGATCCTTTTAGCTCATGTGCTAGCCCCTCAGGTGACCCATATGGCTTTATCGGTGCAGATCCTCCCTTGTATAGGCCTGACATCCCTGTTGATAGAGATCTAGTGACTCAGGAGGAGTTACATCAAGTGAATATGATTGATGATGTAGATATTGACACCATTGTCTTCTTTTGATGTGTATTCTCGTTATCTCTTTTGATAGGCCTCTGTTAGATATTGGGTGACTGTGCCCCATTCTCATTATATCTTTTGATAGGCCTTTGTTAGTAGTAGGGCGTCTGTGCCCCATTTCCCTGTATTTTTAACTGTACATAGATGATGTATGTAGATGATGATGTACTTAGGAATGTATGTACTATTTTCCATTCCCTACATCATATTGCCATCTATTATTTGTCATGCATGTATCAGTTTATTCATATGTATATATGTCAAGAGATATTCAGTATTGACCCCTGGATGGTCTTATGATACAGCCTACACAGATGACTTCTTCGACAGTTAGTCGCATAGATCACACCCTACCAGTGTTGGTAGCTTCCCGTCTGAGGTCGTGGTATGATAGTATGTCACCTACATATAGGGTGACTGTAGATCAGCTATTACATCATTCTATGACCCTCTTGATGTTTCAGGTTCTCGCAGGCTTTGTAGAGGGTATGCTGGAACATTGGATACCAGAGAGACATGTTTTTCGGTTTGGTACCCAGGAGTTGACTCCTACATTGGAGGAGTACGAGCGTTTGACAACTTTGCCCTTAGACAGACCTTGCGCTCATATGGCTGTCGGAGATATGCACCGACAGTTCATGACCCTCACCGGGTTACGACGTAGAGTAGTAGAGGATGAGATTACATTCGGCCATGTACTGTCCCAACATTTTTTGATAGATTAGATTTGGCTCGGTGGACAGCTACGCACAACATTCTGGGGATTTTACCTCACCAGAGGATCAGTGGCATTTGGCCAGAGTGGATGTACTCGTGATGTGCATAGTAGCATATGTATACATGCCACGGTATATGGATGAGATGGACATAAGTGTCATCATGGTAGTGAGAGCTCTCAGGGAGGGTCATACCATCATCCCGATGATCGTGGCAGAGACGTTGAGGTCGGCCACGTTCTGTAGTACCTACCCTGCAAGGGTATTTATAGGTAGTTCGGTCATGTTATACGTGTGGTTTATGTCATACTTGAGACCAATTGGTACTTTTCGCCATCACGGGTACTGCTTTACCCATGAAATAACTATATCTTACTCCTTTCAGCCATCAGAGTGTACAAACGCTATGTCTTGGTCGATATTCTTGGCAGGGATCAGAGATCTGTTTGGCATTCTGTTGTGTTCAGGGTCCAGCTTACCCAATAATTTCATTACTCAATCTTCGAGCATAGATTATCTCCCTCTGGCTGGTTTGAGGGGTATGACTACCTACCACCCACTGGCTGTGATGTCACAGTTTGACCAGTTCCAAGATTTTCATCCCTTTGATGGAGCGTTAGGTCAGCGTTTAGCTTCTCGCCACTTATCAGCAGAGGACCGATCCCGGGTGTATGCTTGTTGGGATCAGCGTGAGAGTTCTGAGTTTTTTGTTAGCCATCTGGGTTGTTCGTCAGAGTATTCTGCGTGGATCGCGACAGAGACTTCATCGGCTGCAGCAGTATCCATAGTACTGGGTATTGATTCTGATGATGGGGAGCCTATAGAGGACATTGATACCCACACCGAGGAGGAGCCATTCATTGGGTTGCCAGCAGTTCGTGTAGATTCTCCTAGTACTAGCACTGTCGAGATCCAGCATACAACACAGTATTTTGAGCAGAGTCTTCATCTGATGACCTTTGAGAGGGATCAGGCTAGAGCCATGATGTTGACCACTCTTGATGGGAGAGATGCCACTCTATTAGAGAGAGACGAGGCATTAGTACATAGAGATGCCGCTATTGAGGAGCGGGATGATGCCATATTAGCCAGAGATGCTGTGATAGTTGAGCGGGATGGCGCTATATCTGCCCAGGATGTAGCCGTTATAGATAGTACCACAGTTGTAACAACCCGATATTTTCTATGTAAATAAATAAGAAATTTTGTGAATAAATTTTTTTTTATTAAGGATGAGGATTTGTACAAGATTGTGTATATGTATTTATGTGGTAAGTAAAAATATATTTATTACATAATTATTTACAAATGAATTTATTTTAAAATTATTGATTATTAAAAAGTATATAATTATAATAATTAATTTATGGTAGAAATATTTTAATAATTATTTTCCATGAAAATATATAATCATATATTATTTAAATAATATTTGGAGTGATTTTTAGAATAAATATAATAATTATTTTATTATATGAATTTTAGTACAGGTTATTAAGTTAATTATTTTATCTTAATTATTAAGGTTAAATAGGAAGAATAAATCAGATATGGTATCCAAACCCTAATTTTGGATTATTGCCAAGGTATGAGAATAATAATATAATATTAATTATATTTTGATTTTTCAGTGCTATGAATATGTGCTGCATGTACGTATTGATGATAATTGGTCAATTATGGTGTTTAATTTCAAAACCCTAGTATTAATTGGTTAAACCCTAATTTTACTTAGGGAAACTCTAAATTGAAAATCAATTGTGAGCTTAAGACTGTGATATAACTGTGTTATATATTTTATGTTGTGTATTAAGTGATTAATTAGGTAAACCCTAATTAAAGTTTTAAAAACCCTAATAAATTTATTAAAAACCCTATTTTAAGTGTTAAACCCTAGTTTGAAACTCAATTATGAGTTCGAGATTATTATGTAGCGATGTTATGCGATTTTATGCATAATTAGGTAAACCCTAGTTAACATTTTGAAATATTAATTTCTAGAAACCCTGATTTCTATAATTAGTAACCCTAATTAGAAATTATAAAACTTAATTACCATTTGTAAACCCTGATTGCTATTTTAGCAAAGTTAATGATAATTATATGATTTAAACCCTAATGTTCCTGTATAAGGTAATTATAAAATTAATCATAATTAGAAAATTCTAATTTCAAAATTTTAGAAACTAAAAGTTATTAAACTTTTATTTTATTTTGAGCAAACCCTAAATTAGAAATCCTAGACTTTTGCTAAAATGGCTCAAACCCTAAACCCTAACCCAAACCCTAAACCCTAAGGGTTTGCATGATTACAAGTATGCCATTAAATTATCAAGCCCGAGTTCCAAAATGCCCTTATGTGTAATTTTTATTTATTTAGCTTACTTGTGTATCTTGCCAAGATTGGAGTTGTTCACCAACTCTAGATTACTCCACATGCTCAAAAATCTCAGTAGATCAGCCACACATTTCAGCCATACATGCACCATACACTTCTATTTATAGATTGGAAGAGAGAGAAATAACATTTGTTACTTACATTTTTCATAACACTCAAACTAAGCTCTCTCTCTCTCTCTAACCATCAAAATACACAAGTATATTAGTCCCAAATAAAAGCCCCACGTTTACCATAAACAGATCAGCAACACAAAATCAGAAATTTTTCAAAGAAAGGTATGAACGAACCCTATAATTTCTGTCCAACGATTCTGTGTTAGATGTTAATTTTTTTGTGTTAAACATGTTATATAAGGTGTCTAGGGATGATCTGGGTTGCTAGATGTTAGATCCATAACATCTAGAGGCTCGGATTTGAAGATTTGCAAAATCTGGGAAAATAAATTTTTGTTCTCTGACAGTGAATGTCAGTCCTTATATCTTGGTGATCTGTAGAGATTTACGTGTTTTGAAAGCTTTTAGTTGTAGTCGTGTATGTGTTCTTTAGTCTAAAAGTTGAATCAAGGTCATAGCTTCAACATATTACAAGTTATTCGTGGTCAAAGGTCGTTGACCGACCATGACCAGACCGTTTCTGGGTAACCCAGAAATGGGTTTTCAAGGTCTGACAATATATTTAAGGATCTAGATCTGGCAGGTTGTTGGATTTTTGTTGTTGTTTTGTTATCTAAGTTATAGTATAGTAGTTATACTACATCGTGATGCTTTTAGATAGCTTATATCATGATCATACAGGAATTGGAGGATGGTCAAACTAGGCAGAAACTTCACGGATGAACTTTCTGGGTAACCCAGAAAGTTCATGAGCGTGGTTTCTGACAACGTTTGACCGGACAAGATCTTGGTATTGTGTTGTTTTTTTTGTTGATTTTATGTAATGGATCTCTAGACTTACATGTGTTCTACAAGTTAGACCTCTTAAATCGCTAAAAACGCACCTAGATCACAAGTTGTGGGGGCCCAAAACAAGCCAGTCGAACTGTTCTTCATTTCTGGGTAGCCCAGAAAATGAAGAACAGCTCTGACAGCTTGTTCAACGCTTCAGATCTCGTTAGTTATGCATGGTTTGATGATGTTCTTTGTTGGATCGAGTAGTCTTGTATTTGTACTACATTCTCTGATCAACAAAATACCCAGAAACACAACACACACTAGATTATGATTGGTCAAAGTAAGCAACTCGGAAACTGACTATGCATTTCTGGGTTTGGCCAAGAACATGAAGAACACCTATAGCGACGGTTCTGTCGCTATAGGTTGTCTTTAGCGACATATAATATTCTATTTTCCGGAAATTAATAAAAAAAAATAGAAAAAAAATTAGTTTTAAATTATTAAAAATATAAAATAAATTATTAAAAATTATAAAAAATTCTGAAAATTAGTTTTTAATTATTTTTATTATATTTCATAAATATTTAATATTTTTAGAATATTAAAAGTATTTAATTTATTTAATTATAATATTAAATAAATTATTTAAAAATGATTTTAATATTAGAAAAATTATTAAAAATTATATTATGATATAAGAAAATATTTTAAGTTATTTTTAATGACTTTTAATATTTTATGATAAATTTCATTAATAAATAAATATTAATGGTAAGTAATTTATTTACTAAATGAATTAAGTAAATTAATTAAAAATGATTTTATTATATTAAAAATCATATTAAATGAAAATAAAGTGTTTAAAAATATTTTAAGTTATAAAATATAACTTTTAATATTTAAAAAATAATTTCATTAATAATTTAATATTAATGATTATTAAGTTATTATTATTGATATTAAATTTATTTAATAATTATATTAAATAAATAGTTTAAAAATGGTTTTATTAATTTAAAAAAATTATTTAAAAAGGATATAAATGAATTAAAAATATTTTAAGTTATGAATAATGACTTTTAATATTTTGATAAATGAAACATTAATACTTTAATATTAATGATAATCATTTAAAAATGATTTTAAATGTTTTAAAAATCATTTAAGGGTAATATTAATACTTTAAAAGTATTTTGAGTTATTATACATAACTTTAATATTTTGGAAATAATTTCATTAATAGTTTAATACTAATTAAATATTAATGATAATATAATTGATTAGTATTTAAATTATTTTAATATGATTCCGATGTTTGAAAATTTATGATAAATTATAATAAATATTTTAAAATTATATTGAGTCATTTAAAAATAAAATGACTGATACGTACTGATGTTAAGTTATAAAATAGAGTCTTAGACTCGATAATTACCCGATAAAGTTGTCGGTAGACTGACATATTTCAGAAATTGATCTGGACTTAGATATTTTGATTGTATAAGTGATTATTTGTGATTCAATGGTTATTAAACATAGGTGCTAATGTGATTAGGTTATGTGTTGACTGCAATAAGCAGTGTTATGTGTTATAGTATGTTGTTCTAATCGAACGAACTATCTTATTAATGATAGGTCGTGAGATAAGCGATAGATCTTAATTACAAGTTGTAAGCAGCGCTTCAGACAAGTATCTAACCTTTGCATTTTCTTTATGCAATGGATGTGAGTAAGAATGTTTCTAAACTATATTATTATTGTATAGATTATGAACTTTATATTATATAAGCTCATTGAATATCAACATGTTAGTATATGATAATTCGGATATATATATTATGTTCGTTAATTTCTAGAAGTGGTTAAACAAGTGTCCCCACTTGGATAATCATTGTATTTAATCACATGTTGATATACCTTTGTCAATTACCCGTATACAGATATATTGAATTATAGATTATTGTTGAACAAGATAAAACCTTTGATTTAGAACCCAGACATGTATGAACATCCCTACATGGGAAAATTTTTATGCACTCCGGCGGACAAAGGATGAACGATAATATCGTTCTAGCAATGTAGTATTGATCAATGCAGGGCATAACGGGCTGATCACCCCCGTGCCCGTAAGTTATGACGGTTTACAGATGAATTTCTGTTTAACCTTTTCGAAAATGAAAACAATGTTCATGGCATGTCACCATAACCCCAGTTATAGTTATTATGTAGTTTCAAAAATTTGAAAGAAAGTTGTTATGTTATTATTATTGGTCCAGAATACTTCACAACTATTGACTTGTTGTAGAAGAATAGTACAAAGAAAACATTTAAATCCTTTCAGCTTATATATATATAATTGCTATTGCTTGCTGGGCACTCAAATGCTCATCCTTGCTTAATTTAAATATTTTCAGTTAAGTGCGAATGACCAGAGAACTCTGCTAAGAAAAAAGGAAAAGGGAAGGTTGCTGAATGAACGAATTACTATGTTATGTAATAGTTTAATGTTATTAAGACAATTATGATATATATATTATCTATCATGGGTTGTAATGAATGTTTAAAGGTTACGTACTTGGGAGCTAGACTCTGATAATTATGTAAATTAATTTGATCTTTTATATTATTGTTATTATTATTAGTATTATTCCGCTCATAGAAATGGTATCGTGAAGAACCGAGTTTGGGTTTCAAGTATCCGAGTTTGGTGTCCTCACAGGTTGGTATCAGAGCTATAGGGTTAGAAACCTTAGGTGGGTTAGACTTTAGGCTATAACCTTAGAACAGAGGGAAACGTTGAAAATATAAATAACTCATATAAAGTTTAAAAAGATATGAATTGACTAAATTCATCGTCAAACTAAATAAAAGATAACTTGTATAAAACTCTTATTTGTTGTGTGTATATACTATATGCTAATTAGGATAACTTATGTGTGTAGATGTCAGGTGAAAAAGGATTCGATTACCCTCGGATCGTAAAGAAGGAGCCAATATCGAAGCCGATAACTGAAATAGAGGCTCACAATGAAAATAATTCAGAAGATGTGGTTATTGTAGAAAATATAGTACCAGATCCGGAGATGGTGGAGCTGACAGATAGCGATTTAGACACTAAAGTTGGAGCTGATCAAGCATCAACAGAGGTGCAGAATCTGAAGAACAAGGTTTCTTCTCTGGAAAGGCTGTGGGAGATAGAAAGGCTGTTGAATAGTCAGTTGCGTCAAGCGTTAATAGAAACATTGGAAGGACAAGATAAGCTTAAAATCCAAATTGGTCAGATGGGAGCCAGAAGCAGCACATCGTGTGCAGCTCCGGATAAGAAGGGGAAAAGAAAGATAGAAGACCATGACTTAGAAAAATCCAATAAGAAGAAATGGAAAAGAATATGTTATCTTTGCGGCTATGAAGGACATACCACTCCGTACTGTCCTGACTACAAAAAAGGAGCATGTTATGTCTGTGGTATAGAAGGTCATCAGGCGAGAGAATGTCCAAGGAAAAGGTGTAATAAATAGGTAGTATAGGTTCTGTTGTGTAAGAGTGTTTAATGTAATGCATATGATAAGTATGTTTGTGTAATGTAATATTTCCAACTTTTGTATTAAGTCAAGACTGTAAATCCCGACTTTTGAGGTCATAAAGGGATAGCTGAAGTTCAAAGCATTTTGTGCTATGTAAAATATTCGTTAAATTAATATGAATCTATGTTTGAGAAATGATGAAATAAGTTTAAAATATTAAACTTATGTGATAAGGTTTAGAATATAAGTTAAATTATGATTTTATTTAATCAGATAATGCCGCCAAGACATCGAACTCGCAATCAAAGGGCAGAGGAATCTGTCAACAACATTGAGGGACAACAACAACCAGATCCGATGCAGTAATTTGCGAACATGTTAGCTCAGGCTATGCAACAGGGAATACCGGTCGCTGGAAACCAGCCGGGCAATCGCTTAGTGAACTTCAAAGACTTTAAGGCTGTAGGACCACCAGAATTCAAAGGTACAACTGACCCTGTAGAAGCTCAAACTTGGGTTAAGGAAATTGAAAAAGCGTTTACGGTAGCTAGGGTAGATGAGGGGCAGAAAACTGCTTTTGCCACTTACATGATGAAGGGGAAGCAAATTTTTGGTGGGAAGCGAATCAGGCTAGGGCAGGTGAAGGTGTAGTCACATGGGATAGATTTAAAACTTTATTTTTCGAAAATTATTTTTCACCAAGTATGCAGGCGAGGATGGAGGTTAAATTTTTAGAGTTGAAGCAGGAGAATATGACGGTGTCTGAATACGCCGCCAAATTCAATGAGTTAGCTAGGTTTGCTCCGCATCAAGTTGATACGGAGGCTAGGAAAGCTAGAAGGTTTGAATTGGGATTGAAACCCTGGCTCTATAACAAAGTGGCGGTGTTGCAAATTCCTACATTTGCATCACTCATGGAGAAAGCGATCATAGCTGAGGAGGGAAGTGAGGCCATGAGCCTTTACAATAAGGAGAGGAAGAATAAGGGTAAGATAGAAGGAGCTAGGAAGGTGGAAATTAATAGTGGGAGCAGGAGTGCAGATAGTAAGAGGAAGGTGAGCAGTTTTGCAAGTGTACAAGTGAAACAGGAAGGTGTTAAGAAACAGTTAGTGCCATGTAAGACATGTGGGAAGAATCACTCGGGGGAGTGTTTGCAAGGAAAATTTGTTTGCTATAAGTGCGGGCAGGAGGGCCATATTTCTCCCAACTGCCCCAATCCTAGGATGAATAGTGGATGTTTTATATGCGGATCGACAGAGCACAGGGTGAAAGATTGTCCAAAAAGGAGGGTGGAGACAAGAAGTGTGAACATGGGCACTGGCAGCGGAACGTTAGCAATCACGGGACCGACTTCGTCAAGCAAGCCAACAAAATCTACGGCAAGGGTCTACAACATGACAGTTCAGGATACGGCAGCAGCTGGCACTGGAACTCCAGGTATTATTCGTATGCCTTTTTATTTTCTTATGCATGATCTTCCTATATATAGTAAAATTATTTTATAAAGAAATTTTGAGGAGGAATTTGAGTTCTGTTAGAAACCAATTTTTCTGTGTAATCAGAAAGACAAGCTTCATGTGAATAGTTAAAAAAAAAACAGTTCGATCAAAGTTGATCGAGATTTACTTACAATGATTGTGTACGCTATGTGACCGTGTATGTATAGGTTTTAAAACGGTGATTTCGGGGACGGAATCTTTATAAGGGAGGGTGAATGTAACAACCCGATATTTTCTATGTAAATAAATAAGAAATTTTGTGAATAAATTTTTTTTTATTAAGGATGAGGATTTGTACAAGATTATGTGTATATGTATTTATGTGGTAAGTAAAAATATATTTATTACATAATTATTTACAAATGAATTTATTTTAAAATTATTGATTATTAAAAAGTATATAATTATAATAATTAATTTATGGTAGAAATATTTTAATAATTATTTTCCATGAAAATATATAATCATATATTATTTAAATAATATATGGAGTGATTTTTAGAATAAATATACTAATTATTTTATTATATGAATTTTAGTACATGTTATTAAGTTAATTATTTTATCTTAATTATTAAGGTTAAATAGGAAGAATAAATCAGATATGGTATCCAAACCCTAATTTTGGATTATTGCCAAGGTATGAGAATAATAATATAATATTAATTATATTTTGATTTTTCAGTGCTATGAATATGTACTGCATGTACGTATTGATGATAATTGGTCAATTATGGTGTTTAATTTCAAAACCCTAGTATTAATTGGTTAAACCCTAATTTTACTTAGGGAAACTCTAAATTGAAAATCAATTGTGAGCTTAAGACTGTGATATAACTGTGTTATATATTTTATGTTGTGTATTAAGTGATTAATTAGGTAAACCCTAATTAAAGTTTTAAAAACCCTAATAAATTTATTAAAAACCCTATTTTAAGTGTTAAACCCTAGTTTGAAACTCAATTATGAGTTCGAGATTATTATGTAGCGATGTTATGCGATTTTATGCATAATTAGGTAAACCCTAGTTAACATTTTGAAATATTAATTTCTAGAAACCCTGATTTCTATAATTAGTAACCCTAATTAGAAATTATAAAACTTAATTACCATTTGTAAACCCTGATTGCTATTTTAGCAAAGTTAATGATAATTATATGATTTAAGCCCTAATGTTCCTGTATAAGGTAATTATAAAATTAATCATAATTAGAAAATTCTAATTTCAAAATTTTAGAAACTAAAAGTTATTAAACTTTTATTTTATTTTGAGCAAACCCTAAATTAGAAATCCTAGACTTTTGCTAAAATGGCTCAAACCCTAAACCCTAACCCAAACCCTAAACCCTAAGGGTTTGCATGATTACAAGTATGCCATTAAATTATCAAGCCCGAGTTCCAAAATGCCCTTATGTGTAATTTTTATTTATTTAGCTTACTTGTGTATCTTGCCAAGATTGGAGTTGTTCACCAACTCTAGATTACTCCACATGCTCAAAAATCTCAGTAGATCAGCCACACATTTCAGCCATACATGCACCATACACTTCTATTTATAGATTGGAAGAGAGAGAAATAACATTTGTTACTTACATTTTTCATAACACTCAAACTAAGCTCTCTCTCTCTCTCTAACCATCAAAATACACAAGTATATTAGTCCCAAATAAAAGCCCCACGTTTACCATAAACAGATCAGCAACACAAAATCAGAAATTTTTCAAAGAAAGGTATGAACGAACCCTAGAATTTCTGTCCAACGATTCTGTGTTAGATGTTAATTTTTTTGTGTTAAACATGTTATATAAGGTGTCTAGGGATGATCTGGGTTGCTAGATGTTAGATCCATAACATCTAGAGGCTCGGATTTGAAGATTTGCAAAATATGGGAAAATAAATTTTTGTTCTCTGACAGTGAATGTCAGTCCTTATATCTTGGTGATCTGTAGAGATTTACGTGTTTTGAAAGCTTTTAGTTGTAGTCGTGTATGTGTTCTTTAGTCTAAAAGTTGAATCAAGGTCATAGCTTCAACATATTACAAGTTATTCGTGGTCAAAGGTCGTTGACCGACCATGACCAGACCGTTTCTGGGTAACCCAGAAATGGGTTTTCAAGGTCTGACAATATATTTAAGGATCTAGATCTGGCAGGTTGTTGGATTTTTGTTGTTGTTTTGTTATCTAAGTTATAGTATAGTAGTTATACTACATCGTGATGCTTTTAGATAGCTTATATCATGATCATACAGGAATTGGAGGATGGTCAAACTAGGCAGAAACTTCACGGATGAACTTTCTGGGTAACCCAGAAAGTTCATGAGCGTGGTTTCTGACAACGTTTGACCGGACAAGATCTTGGTATTGTGTTGTTTTTTTTGTTGATTTTATGTAATGGATCTCTAGACTTACATGTGTTCTACAAGTTAGACCTCTTAAATCGCTAAAAACGCACCTAGATCACAAGTTGTGGGGGCCCAAAACAAGCCAGTCGAACTGTTCTTCATTTCTGGGTAGCCCAGAAAATGAAGAACAGCTCTGACAGCTTGTTCAACGCTTCAGATCTCGTTAGTTATGCATGGTTTGATGATGTTCTTTGTTGGATCGAGTAGTCTTGTATTTGTACTACATTCTCTGATCAACAAAATACCCAGAAACACAACACACACTAGATTATGATTGGTCAAAGTAAGCAACTCGGAAACTGACTATGCATTTCTGGGTTTGGCCAAGAACATGAAGAACACCTATAGCGACGGTTCTGTCGCTATAGGTTGTCTTTAGCGACATATAATATTCTATTTTCCGGAAATTAATAAAAAAAAATAGAAAAAAAATTAGTTTTAAATTATTAAAAATATAAAATAAATTATTAAAAATTATAAAAAATTCTGAAAATTAGTTTTTAATTATTTTTATTATATTTCATAAATATTTAATATTTTTAGAATATTAAAAGTATTTAATTTATTTAATTATAATATTAAATAAATTATTTAAAAATGATTTTAATATTAGAAAAATTATTAAAAATTATATTATGATATAAGAAAATATTTTAAGTTATTTTTAATGACTTTTAATATTTTATGATAAATTTCATTAATAAATAAATATTAATGGTAAGTAATTTATTTACTAAATGAATTAAGTAAATTAATTAAAAATGATTTTATTATATTAAAAATCATATTAAATGAAAATAAAGTGTTTAAAAATATTTTAAGTTATAAAATATAACTTTTAATATTTAAAAAATAATTTCATTAATAATTTAATATTAATGATTATTAAGTTATTATTATTGATATTAAATTTATTTAATAATTATATTAAATAAATAGTTTAAAAATGGTTTTATTAATTTAAAAAAATTATTTAAAAAGGATATAAATGAATTAAAAATATTTTAAGTTATGAATAATGACTTTTAATATTTTGATAAATGAAACATTAATACTTTAATATTAATGATAATCATTTAAAAATGATTTTAAATGTTTTAAAAATCATTTAAGGGTAATATTAATACTTTAAAAGTATTTTGAGTTATTATACATAACTTTAATATTTTGGAAATGATTTCATTAATAGTTTAATACTAATTAAATATTAATGATAATATAATTGATTAGTATTTAAATCATTTTAATATGATTCCGATGTTTGAAAATTTATGATAAATTATAATAAATATTTTAAAATTATATTGAGTTATTTAAAAATAAAATGACTGATACGTACTGATGTTAAGTTATAAAATAGAGTCTTAGACTCGATAATTACTCGATAAAATTGTCGGTAGACTGACATATTTCAGAAATTGATCTGGACTTAGATATTTTGATTGTATAAGTGATTATTTGTGATTCAATGGTTATTAAACATAGGTGCTAATGTGATTAGGTTATGTGTTGACTGCAATAAGCAGTGTTATGTGTTATAGTATGTTGTTCTAATCGAACGAACTATCTTATTAATGATAGGTCGTGAGATAAGCGATAGATCTTAATTACAAGTTGTAAGCAGCGCTTCAGACAAGTATCTAACCTTTGCATTTTCTTTATGCAATGGATGTGAGTAAGAATGTTTCTAAACTATATTATTATTGTATAGATTATGAACTTTATATTATATAAGCTCATTGAATATCAACATGTTAGTATATGATAATTCGGATATATATATTATGTTCGTTAATTTCTAGAAGTGGTTAAACAAGTGTTCCCACTTGGATAATCATTGTATTTAATCACATGTTGATATACCTTTGTCAATTACCCGTATACAGATATATTGAATTATAGATTATTGTTGAACAAGATAAAACCTTTGATTTAGAACCCAGACATGTATGAACATCCCTACATGGGAAAATTTTTATGCACTCCGGCGGACAAAGGATGAACGATAATATCGTTCTAGCAATGTAGTATTGATCAATGCAGGGCATAACGGGCTGATCACCCCCGTGCCCGTAAGTTATGACGGTTTACAGATGAATTTCTGTTTAACCTTTTCGAAAATGAAAACAATGTTCATGGCATGTCACCATAACCCCAGTTATAGTTATTATGTAGTTTCAAAAATTTGAAAGAAAGTTGTTATGTTATTATTATTGGTCCAGAATACTTCACAACTATTGACTTGTTGTAGAAGAATAGTACAAAGAAAACATTTAAATCCTTTCAGCTTATATATATATATATATATATATATATATATATATATATATATATATATATATATATATATATTGCTATTGCTTGCTGGGCACTCAAATGCTCATCTTTGCTTAATTTAAATATTTTCAGTTAGGTGCGAACGACTAGAGAACTCTGCTAAGAACAAAGGAAAAGGGAAGGTTGCTGACTAAACGAATTACTATGTTATGTAATAGTTTAATGTTATTAAGACAATTATGATATATATATTATCTATCATGGGTTGTAATGAATGTTTAAAGGTTACGTACTTGGGAGCTAGACTCTGATAATTATGTAAATTAATTTGATCTTTTATATTATTGTTATTATTATTAGTATTATTCCGCTCATAGAAATGGTATCGTGAAGAACCGAGTTCGGGTTTCAAGTATCTGAGTTTGGGGTCCTCACAACAGTTAGGTCCCTTACTACTGGCATGATTGTAGAGATGAGTGCATATATTAATGAGCACAGTGCCACTATGAAGATGGCTGTAGATTTGTTAGCTCGTGTGGATGCCCTTGTGCAGGAGACCACATCGTTACCTCCTTCTTTTGAGAGAGATGCCATGTTGGGCTTGATAGCTCGCATATACACTGATTTGTAGATACGCTTGTATTTTCCTACACAGACTAGCTTAGCCATTTTGTCATGTATAGTTCATATTGTATGTATCAAACAACATTATATATAGTAGGGAAATATATTTTTGATCACTTCTCTTTTAGTTATGCCTTGTTGCTTGCTTGATATTTACCTGTTTCTTCAGGGCTTGTGATCTTGATATATTCTGAATTCCTTTTTGATGGATGATCATTGAGTTGACTTAGGATATTTCAGAATGGATCATTTATCTGTGTGTACTCCCTACCATCTTTGGTGTCTTGGGACTAGTTTCGGTATGTAGATGTGGAGAGGAGTATGACTTTCCTATCTGAGGTTGACCGTCCCACAGATGGTCACCAGTACTCTTATTTAAGAGGAGCCCAATTAGTTCCATCTCTTATGGATTGGTATTTCTCTTTGAGGAATGAACCGCAGCTTAGATGGTCTCCGACTCTCCCGTTTACATGAAGAGGTCAAGTAGTTCCATCCCTTTTGTCTGAAGCCGATGAAATGTGATGGATTGAAGGATGATCCCAGTACCGTTGACAAGTGTTTGTGTTTTGGCAGGGAGTTATACCAAACTATGAATGGTTGCCTACGTACTCCTGTTGAAGAGGAGATCATGTCTACGTAGTTCGAACATGGTGTAAGAGGTTCAACGCTGTATGTGGCAAAAAGGGTGTAGGAATGTTTTTGTAGTTTTTATTTTATTGCGGCCGGACCATATAAAATATGGTTGCCTACGTACTCCCCTGTATCAAAGAGATCAGGTCGGCATAGTTTGCCCCATGTTCAGGACGGTTGGAAGCCAATGAAAAGTTTGATCCCATGTTCAGGACAAACTGCGGGTGAGAAAGTTTAATCCTATGTACAGGACAAACTGCGGGTGTGAAAAGTCTTATCCCTAATGGGGTAAAACCGCTGGTGTGAAAGGTTTAATCCCTGGTGGGATAACCGAAGTTGAGTAAGGGTTTAAAACTAAGTGGAAAGAAAAAAATTTGGCGATCCAAAACCAGACTGCTGGTTAAAAAAGTGTGTTTGTTCCTGATGGGACAGATGAGTGTGAAGAGAAGTTGGAGGTAGTGAAGGGTTAGAAAACCTGAAATGACTGGGGATCTGATGATCCAAAACCAGGATGTTTACTTGATGGTAACCTCAGACATAGTACCGTTCCACGGTTTTCGAGTTAATAAGCTGTGGAAATTCATCGCCATCCATTTCCTGTAATCTGAGAGCACCTTCTTGTAGACAATTGAAATTTTTTGCATACCTGTTACTAACATTGCAGGAGGGCGGAATCATTTTTTAGAGATAAACCTGGAAGATAGCTTAGCTCAATCCCGGAGATAACCCTGGGATACTCAGTATCACCATCTCGGAGATAACCCCGAGACATCCAGCTCAAGCCCGGATACTACCGAAAGTTTCAACCTCAACCCCGACGACAACATCAGGAGTTTTGGTTTCAACCTCGGAGATAACCCCGAGGAGTACAGTGCCAATACCGGAAAACATACCGGAGAAGACAGTGTCATCTCGGAGATAACCTTGAGATACTCAGTCTCAGCCCCGGACAACACCGGGAAAGATAATATCCACCTCGGAGATAACCCCGAGGAATACAGTTGTAGTTCCGGAGATAACCCCGAAAATGCTTGTTTCAAAGCCATGCAAACAGCTTCAGAACACTCGGCAAAAGCCCCGAGGCACTCATGCCACAAGCCCGGAGATAACCCCCAGAAGTCAAGCACATCTCAGGTACAACCCTGAGGACGGTCGACACCTGCAGTAGTCCAATCTCAGTAATAACCCTGTGCAACGACCGCTAACACGACTCAAATCGAAGATAACCCCGGTGAAGGACAGGACCGTTATTTTGCCATCCTAATGCCACATCGCACCGTCTCAACATTTCATACAAACATTTCTACATAGCAATTTCCTACAAGAACCAAGGAAATCCAATCCCGAGTGACTATTACGCAGGGTAACTGATAGAATTTGAAGCTTGAAGACCGGAGGGCATGGTCCCATCTTCCTGACTTCATATAACCTCTAATCCCATGTCATTGCGTAACTCTCGACAATGGCGGTCTGAAGTAGGTATAGTACACCTCAATCGGATGCCCGAATTGTAATTCAGAAAGTTCGAGCGAACAACACATTGCACACGTGCACGTACTTCGAGATGGCTGGACCCGCAGAGCCCGGGGCACCCCGGGTAGCCGCAGGTACATCTGGCTGCACCCAGGGCTTGGAGCAGCCAAATGGCAAAGAGAAAAGGCAAGGAAGCCTTGTCTAATTTTCCCTGTACATACCCTAAATTGAGTGCTTTCTCATTTTAAACACTTATAAACTCATATATAGCTACTTTTTACTGGCGGGAGTCGAGTGTTCATCCCTTTCAAGTTATTGAAGTCTTCTTTGGCAGCCCACTGTAAGCCTTCTTACACACTTTAAGGTCTTTCTCTTCATCTTTGCACACACCGTTCTTCACGTTAAAAGTCATGTTCTGTGTGTTTGCCGGACTTCGGTCCGTGGTTTTTATTTCTGTTGTATATATATATATATATATATATATATATATATATATATATATATATATAACTATGTGTCGAACTCTGTTCGATGAGCCTAGACTCACGTCTGGAGCGTTTAATTGCTTTCGTATATATATATATATATATATATATATATATATATATATATATATATATATATATATGAACTGTGTGTCGAACTATGTTCGATGAACCTGGAGTTACATTCGGAGCGTTTACTTGCTTTTATATATATATGTATACGTATATATATGAACTGTTGTCGAACTTTGTTCGATGAGCCTGGATTTTACATCCGGTGCGTTTACTTGCTTATATATATATATATCCGGATCTTAAGCTCACCCCTTATCTAACTCACCCGAGCTCACCCCCTTTTAGCGACGGATCCGACGACGGTTCGGTCATACAACCGTCGCATATACTTTTAGCGACGGACAACATATAGCGTCGTTAAAAGTATAGGCGACGGTTGTATGACCGAACCGTCGCCGGGTCCGTCGCTAAATGGGGGGTGAGCTCGGGTGAGTTAAATAAGGGGTGAGCTTAAGATCCGGACCGTATATATATATATATATATATATATATATATATATATATATATATATATATATATACGTTTCGTCCCGCCTGGAGTTTATTTTGTGGCGGTTGACCGTTTTTATTGTTTTCTTTATGTTTTGTCTTGCCTGGAGTTTACTTCGTGGCGGTTGATCGCTTTTACAGCTTTCTTTACATTTTTGATCACCCATGGAGGTGCTTTGTGGTGGTTGATCATGTCAATATATATATTTACCGCTTTTATATATTTACATTTCCGATCCCCAATGGAGGTGCTTCGTGGTGGTTGATCATGTCTGTATATATATATTTACAGCTTTTATATATTTAACTGCTTATAGCTTTCATACAAACTGCGTTATCATGTGAGCCTAGGAATCATGTGATCACAGATTCAGTCTACTGAATCCAGATTCAGTTCCCGTGATGGAGATTTTCAGCTGTAAGCAACTTGTAAATTATTTACGGTGTTTGGATTTCCTCAGATGGTTTTCATGCCCATGAGGATTTTGGCATTGCTTTATACATTATTTTCTCGAAGATGCTTCACATCTCAAAAATAAAAGCAATTAAGCCGAACACCTAATAATAAAATTGAAGTATCAAAGGTCTCAATTACTATTGAGCATCAGGGTTTGAAAAACCTATTCTACAAAATGCCACTTTTATATCTTATTTAAAACTGAATTTTTACATAAATTCAAACCCTGTGTATATAGGTGCGAACGAGGCCTTATATTACTTCCAAATAACTACACATTGACCCACACACACACATACACACACACACATTCATATAATAATTTCTTGAAAAGTGGCGGTTACCATGGCAACACGGATGTCGGGGGGTGCCTAACACCTTCCCTCCGCATAAGCAAGTCCCCGGACCCTAATGAATCTCAGTTTCACAGACCCATTTAGCAGTGTCACATCACTGTGTCAATGTGCTAACCTTTTCTCGGTTGTGTTGGTATAACCAGTTTAAAAACCAACTGGCGACTCTTATAGTCCAATAGTCGACATATAAATGTCGGACCTTTTCGCAACTTATTTTTTCAAACAAATCTCACCTAACATGTGAACACAAAAGAACAAGAACAGAAAAGAGACAAATAAAAATCCCGACGTCGACAGGTGGCGACTCTGCTGGGGATACTAGTAAGAGGACTTAAGCCGCTATTATAATCTTTTCAAAATTGTTATATGCTTGTGTATGGATGTTGCATTTACATTTATGATGAATGTGTACGAATGCATATATTTACTGCACTTAATACTTTACACTATATCTGCTTGTGATATTAGTGCTTTGCACATGTCATCATTTTCATAAACGGTGAGACACATTGTATGTGAATGTATGTTGTGTGGTTCCTCCACCAGGAGGCTATCCTGTCGGTGTTTGATTACTTGACTCATAGGAAGACTAATTCCAACGAGGCTCAGGAAAGGCACCATGTAAGACCCCGAATTTTATGAAATAAAAGTATTCAATTTTTTTTATAATTACAATTCAGTAATTAGTTAAATTGATAAAAAGGTTAAAGTTAAGGGTGATATACGAAAATTTTTAAAATAAGCAAGTGGTTATAAAATATTCATTGTTGTCGGGGAATATTCGCTTGGTCGTGGAATATTCTTACTATCAGAGAATATTCGTACGACGGCGCAGTCTTTTGTGAGCCCCATAACGGAAAGCGATTGGATGAAGAAAGCGACAAAAATAAGTTGTTTATAAATAACGGCGTAGTTGTTACCGTTAATACTGTTGGAATACCCGGTGGTTAAAACACAGTAATACGTGTTGTTGCACAGTAGCACACTGTATTGCACCAATTATTGATTCTTACGTAAGAAGGCACTACTCAATAATTGTTGCAGTAATTACGGTTCAATATTGTATTTTATTGATTCAATAATTGCTGCGTTGATATGTTATATTACTGTTGTTTTAATAATTGTAACCACACAGTATTTTCTATTATCGGAACAATAATTCATATTATTTGAATAATATTATTAGATAACATTATTGGCAATATCTAGAAAGTTCTGTCTAAGGAGAGGTTTGGTCATCTAATTGCGCGCCAGTAAGGAGATATCCTTAGTGGAAAGCCCCCTCTTTTTTGGGAATTGCCTGGTTGCCGGTACTGTGATTCTGTAATATTATTTGTGAATAATTAATTATTGATTTATATGATGAGGAAAATATTGATTTTATGTGGATATAGATGGAGAAAATTTTTAAATGTGACAATTGTTGAAAATTAATATTTTATCTTTTTCTGGTAAAATAATTCATTTAAATATATTATTTTAATAATATATTAACGGTGATATTTTTACAATGAATGTGGGATATATGAGTATATGAGGAGGAAGAGTATTTTTGTTGGATTAAATGTTTAACACATGTTTTGTGTGTTGGTGGACACAATTCTTGACCGAAAATTTATTATAGACTGTAAAATCATCCGTTTATGGATTTCAGTCAATTTTTGTTTGGAATTTAGAAAAACTTTCTTCTGCAAAGTTGTAGAGAATTGAATTTCCTATAAAAACTCGCGAGATTCGAATTTTCTGATAAAAGGGCTATTTATTACGAATTATTGAAGTTCCGAATTATTGAGTCTGAATTGATTTTTGTTACAAAAATTGTTTAAAACATGTTTTGCATTTTTGGTGCATTTGTGTGAAAAATATGTTTTTGATGTGGTGGGCTAAGGAAAATTTGGTTATAAATATATTATTATATTCAATTTTCTACTTTGGTGTTCTAAGCAATTTCCTATAAATAGGGTGCTTAGGTTAGAATTGAAAATCACACCAGAAACTGAAGTTTTCTCTCTATTTCTCTCTTTATATATCGAGTGTATTCTTGTGAGTATTTTGATATTTTGAGTGTTGCTATACGGTGCAAGTTCGTTCAGCGTTATTCCAGTCAGAAGTACTGCTCTTTTGAGGTAAGGGATAGTAAGGGATAGTAAGGGATAGTAAGGGATATTGTCGTAAGGGATGTTATTTCTTCTTAAATGATATTATTTTCTTCAATATCATTATGCCGAAGTATTAATCTGAATTTTAATCAAATTTGAAACTTTTCATGTCGGGGTTACTATTCATGAGTTACTATTCATGAGTTACTATTCATGAGTTACTATTCACGAGTTACTATTCATGAGTTACTATTCACGAGTTATTATTCATGAGTTACTATTCACGAGTTACTATTCATGAGTTACTATTCACGAGTTACTATTCATGAGTTACTATTCATGAGTTACTATTCATGGGTTACTATTCACGAGTTACTATTCATGACAAAATTGATTTCTTTTTCTAACCAAATTATAGTTGATTTATGAATATTACTCTTGAGATTAAAACTATTTATTGATTATATTGTTTTTATTATCATATATAACATTTTTATGACCCTGATGTTGAATTTCTTTTTTACTTGAGTGTAAAGATGAACAGTTATTGAATATCTTTGGCCTATAGTGCAAAGATAAACTGTTAAGGAATATCTTTGGCCGTAGTGCAAAGATGAACAGTTATTGAATATCTTTGGCCTATAGTGCAAAGATGAATTGTTATTGAATATCTTTAGCTTAAGTGCAAAGGTGAATTGATTAACATGGTTATAATTATTGGTTATATAAATTCTGAAATGATTATATATTCTTTGAGATAATAATATATTTGGCCTGTAGTGCAAATATGAACGGTTGATGAATATATTTGACCTGTAGTGCAAATATGAACTGTTGAGGAATATCTTTGGCATGTAGTACAAAGATGAATTGTTGATGAATATCTTTGGCCTGTAGTGCAAAGATGAATTGTTGATGAATATCTTTGGCCCGTAGTGCAAAGATGACATGTTGTTGAATATCTTTGGCCAGTAGTGCAAAGATGAACATGTGTTGAGATGAACATGACCAACTGGTGATACAAATGAATATCTTTGGCCGTAGTACAAAGATGAAGTTATTAGTATGATTATGAACAGGAAATGTGATTTGGTGTAACCATGATCTTTGATGTTTCAGGTAAAGATAGGTGATGAAAATTATCTTCGTCCTGGATGAGAAGAGGAATTTAGAACTACAATTATGATTATGAGTTATTCATATGATTGTGGACCAGAATTGTTGATTGATGTTACAGGGATAAAATATTGTTGGTGGATTTTTAAAATGGAAAAGATAATAGACTTTATAGTCTATTTGACTCTTCTAATGGATTGCTCGTTCCGCTGCAACTATGGTTGAAAAGTTTTATCATCTACCATATGTTCTAAATCTCTGATTTATTACTGATTAATGCTATTGATAATTTAATTATCTTTAGTCATGATATTCTTTACTGGGCTAGTTGTGCTCTCCCTTCTGTTTCACAATTCCTTTCAGGTAATAAGAGTGTAGCTGGGTCGAGCGGGGGTAACAGGGGAATAGAACGGTGGTCATCATTTAGTAGTTATATTTGGTGAATCATCTAGGGTGAAGCGAACCCAACGTTGGAAGGGTGTTTTGCCACTATCATACAAGATGTCTAACGACACACAACCTCGTGTCATCATAAGACATGGTTGTGCACATCCACTTGTTGAGTATATCTACAAGCACTACGTATATGATCTTGGAGTTTGGTTGAAGTATAATTCTCAATTAGAGACAGTGGAGATAATGATATGTCAAGAGAAGACTCGCCATTGGGAAGAATATGATAGTAATCTTCTCATTTTTCTTTGGGGTCTATTGGGTCAACCAAGGATAATTCTGTGGCCATATGATGTCTATCATAACCTAGAAGCATGGCCTCCCATGTATGAGGGTTTCCTTGAGCACTTCCCAAAGATTCTAATTTTTAAAACAGTTTTTGACTATACCTTTATGTAAGGTGTCATTGTGACGTGCTATCCAAGGTTGGGACATGAGTCACAGTTGGTATATATTTGTACCCAAACTCATAGCATATGTGTTGTTGTATGTTGCACGACAATTGTTGTAATAAAGTTGTAGTTGTTATCTGTACCATGTATTTGGCGACTCAAAATGGGTTGAATGGAATGGAGCTATTTTGGGGTCGTTACATTTGGTATCAGAGCTTAGGGATATGATCTCTGGCGGAGATCGGGGAATATGACTAGGAGGGGGGAGACGAGTAAATCCTTCTCTAGTGTGTCCTACCTAAGCTTATTTGTTGGTCAGTCATAATATCGGGATATTATGTGATATGTTAATTTGTTAAATTAACCTTTGTTTTTTAAGCTGTATTCTAGAATGATATCTGAAATACAGGAGATGAGCAATAGAGAAATCATGATGACAAGAAAGATGGAATCCGAAATGAAAGCAAGGTATTCTCAACTCTTTGAAATACCAGGTACGTAAATTTCGGGGATGAAATTTCATAAGGAGGGGAGATTGTAAGACCCCGAATTTTATGAAATAAAAGTATTCAATTTTTTTTATAATTACAATTCAGTAATTAGTTAAATTGATAAAAAGGTTAAAGTTAAGGGTGATATACGAAAATTTTTAAAATAAGCAAGTGGTTATAAAATATTCATTGTTGTCGGGGAATATTCGCTTGGTCGTGGAATATTCTTACTATCAGAGAATATTCGTACGACGGCGCAGTCTTTTGTGAGCCCCATAACGGAAAGCGATTGGATGAAGAAAGCGACAAAAATAAGTTGTTTATAAATAACGGCGTAGTTGTTACCGTTAATACTGTTGGAATACCCGGTGGTTAAAACACAATAATACGTGTTGTTGCACAGTAGCACACTGTATTGCATTAATTATTGATTCTTACGTAAGAAGGCACTACTCAATAATTATTACAGTAATTACGGTTCAATATTGTATTTTATTGATTCAATAATTGCTGCGTTGATATGTTATATTACTGTTGTTTTAATAATTGTCACTACACAGTATTTTCTATTATCGGAACAATAATTCATATTATCTGAATAATATTATTAGATAACATTATTGGCAATGTCTAGAAAGTTCTGTCTAAGGAGAGGTTTGGTCATCTAATTGCGCGCCAGTAAGGAGATATCCTTAGTGGAAAGCCCCCTCTTTCTTGGGAATTGTCTGGTTGCCGGTACTGTGATTCTGTAATATTATTTGTGAATAATTAATTATTGATTTATATGATGAGGAAAATATTGATTTTATGTGGATATAGATAGAGAAAATTTTTAAATGTGACAATTGTTGAAAATTAATATTTTATCTTTTTCTGGTAAAATAATTCATTTAAATATATTATTTTAATAATATATTAACGGTGATATTTTTACAATGAATGTGGGATATATGAGTATATGAGGAGGAAGAGTATTTTTGTTAGATTAAATGTTTAACACATGTTTTGTGTGTTGGTGGACACAATTCTTGACCGAAAATTTATTATAGACTGTAAAATTATCCGTTTATGGATTTCAGTCAATTTTTGTTTGGAATTTAGAAAAACTTTCTTCTGCAAAGTTGTAGAGAATTGAATTTCCTATAAAAACTCGCGAAATTCGAATTTTCTGATAAAAGGGCTATTTATTACGAATTATTGAAGTTCCGAATTATTGAGTCTGAATTGATTTTTGTTACAAAAATTGTTTAAAACATGTTTTGCATTTTTAGTGCATTTGTGTGAAAAATAAGTTTTTGATGTGGTGGGCTAAGGAAAATTTGGTTATAAATATATTATTATATTTAATTTTCTACTTTGGTGTTCTAAGCAATATCCTATAAATAGGGTGCTTAGGTTAGAATTGAAAATCACACCAGAAACTGAAGTTTTCTCTCTATTTCTCTCTCTATATATCGAGTGTATTCTTGTGAGTATTTTGATATCTTGAGTGTTGCTATACGGTGCAAGTTCGTTCAGCGTTATTCCAGTCAGAAGTACTGCTCTTTTGAGGTAAGGGATAGTAAGGGATAGTAAGGGATATTGTCGTAAGGGATGTTATTTCTTCTTAAATGATATTATTTTCTTCAATATCATTATGCCGAAGTATTGATCTGAACTTTTTATCAAATTTGGAACTTTTTATGTCGGGGTTACTATTCATGAGTTACTATTCATGAGTTACTATTCACGAGTTACTATTCATGAGTTACTATTCACGAGTTATTATTCATGAGTTACTATTCACGAGTTACTATTCATGAGTTACTATTCACGAGTTACTATTCATGAGTTACTATTCATGGGTTACTATTCACGAGTTACTATTCATGACAAAATTGGTTTCTTTTTCTAACCAAATTATAGTTGATTTATGAATATTACTCTTGAGATTAAAACTATTTATTGATTATATTGTTTTTATTATCATATATAACATTTTTATGACCCTGATGTTGAATTTCTCTTTTACTTGAGTGTAAAGATGAACAGTTATTGAATATCTTTGGCCTATAGTGCAAAGATGAACTGTTAAGGAATATCTTTGGTCGTAGTGCAAAGATGAACAGTTATTGAATATCTTTGGCCTATAGTGCAAAGATGAATTGTTATTGAATATCTTTAGCTTAAGTGCAAATGTGAATTGATTAACATGGTTATAATTATTGGTTATATAAATTCTGAAATGATTATATATTCTTTGAGATAATAATATATTTGGCCTGTAGTGCAAATATGAACGGTTGATGAATATATTTGACCTGTAGTGCAAATATGAACTGTTGAGGAATATCTTTGGCATGTAGTACAAAGATGAATTGTTGATGAATATCTTTGGCCTGTAGTGCAAAGATGAATTGTTGATGAATATCTTTGGCCCGTAGTGCAAAGATGACATGTTGTTGAATATCTTTGGCCAGTAGTGCAAAGATGAACATGTGTTGAGATGAACATGACCAACTGGTGATACAAATGAATATCTTTGGCCGTAGTACAAAGATGAAGTTATTAGTATGATTATGAACAGGAAATGTGATTTGGTGTAACCATGATCTTTGATGTTTCAGGTAAAGATAGGTGATGAAAATTATCTTCGTCCTGGATGAGAAGAGGAATTTAGAACTACAATTATGATTATGAGTTATTCATATGATTGTGGACCAGAATTGTTGATTGATGTTACAGGGATAAAACATTGTTGGTGAATTTTTAAAATGGAAAAGATAATAGACTTTATAGTCTATTTGACTCTTCTAATGGATTGCTCGTTCCGCTGCAACTATGGTTGAAAAGTTTTATCATCTACCATATGTTCTAAATCTCTGATTTATTACTGATTAATGCTATTGATAATTTAATTATCTTTAGTCATGATATTCTTTACTGGGCTAGTTGTGCTCTCCCTTCTGTTTCACAATTCCTTTCAGGTAATAAGAGTGTAGCTGGGTCGAGCGGGGGTAACAGGGGAATAGAACGGTGGTCATCATTTAGTAGTTATATTTGGTGAATCATCTAGGGTGAAGCGAACCCAACGTTGGAAGGGTGTTTTGCCACTATCATACAAGATGTCTAACGACACACAACCTCGTGTCATCATAAGACATGGTTGTGCACATCCACTTGTTGAGTATATCTACAAGCACTACGTATATGATCTTGGAGTTTGGTTGAAGTATAATTCTCAATTAGAGACAGTGGAGATAATGATATGTCAAGAGAAGACTCGCCATTGGGAAGAATATGATAGTAATCTTCTCATTTTTCTTTGGGGTCTATTGGGTCAACCAAGGATAATTCTGTGGCCATATGATGTCTATCATAACCTAGAAGCATGGCCTCCCATGTATGAGGGTTTCCTTGAGCACTTCCAAAGATTCTAATTTTTAAAACAGTTTTTGACTATACATTTATGTAAGGTGTCATTGTGACGTGCTATCCAAGGTTGGGACATGAGTCACAGTTGGTATATATTTGTACGCAAACTCATAGCATATGTGTTGTTGTATTTTGCACGATAATTGTTGTAATAAAGTTGTAGTTGTTATCTGTACCATGTATTTGGCGACTCAAAATGGGTTGGATGGAATGGACCTATTTTGGGGTCGTTACACACCACCCAAATTTACTCCAGTTGAAATACCGGATTAACTTCCCGTTGAGTAGATTGCGATGATTTGGGAACCTTCATGCTAAAAAGCCGCGAGAGTAACCTAAGATATGTCAGTCTCTGATAGACCAAACACGGAGGAAAGTCTATTCATGCTTTCTTTTTTTAAATTACTCGTAAAGTCAATTACTTGTAATTTCATTCCGTATTTATCTCCATATAATGAGAGAATATGAAGAAACATGTGCAGATGCATATTTACATGCTATCTTGTATTTAAACAACTAACATCCATTTTGCAGGATAATATTCCTATAACAAATACATCACATAGCATGTAAACATTTACATATTCCCTAAGACTAAACTATGCAAGTCTTTTGCAGGGAAGTAATCGGCCAATTACCCGGTCAAAATCCAAAAAGGCCACGAGCCTACAGTCAATCATGTCATCATCAGACCAGACTGACCTTAATCCAGTTTCTCGCAAAGAATTTGACAGATTAAGTAAATAAATCATAGATTTGGCTGTTCTGCTTAAAGAACTACGCCAGTCTACTCAGGGTACAAGGATACCCGTACAAGCTGAATCCTCTGCATAAGGAGGAACCCAAGGTTTAGATAAAGCCATTACAGCACCTGAGTTGTAGTTGGATACAACCAACAAAATTCATGATACCACCCATCTCAAGGAAGATCTAGACACCGGTGATATCAGAAAGAAGGTTCTTCATATGGAAGAAACTCTTCGTTCTCTCAAAGGAATTGGAGCACACGGGAGTGTCTCAAAAACTGACCTTTGTATATTCCCTAGTGTTCATTATCCAGAGAAGTTCAAAACTCCTAATTTCAAAAAGTACGATGGGTTAGGAGATCCTTACACATATTTAAAGGTGTTCATTGGAGAACTTGGATCTTATACAGAGGACGAGAAGCTTATAATGTAGCTGTTCTAAAAGAGTCTGACTGGAGAAGCCTGCTCGTGGAATACCAGATTAGACAACTCAAAGATCCATAGTTGGGAAGAGCTGGCTCATGCCTTCCTTACACAATACAGCTTCCAGTCTCAGATGGCTCCTGACTGGTACCAGATTACCAAGGTCAAGAAACAGTCCAATGAGTCTTTTAGAGAGTATGCTCAAAGGTGGAGGCGCTTTACTGCTCAAGTTATTCCTTCTATGACTGAATCAGAAATGGTCATGACTTTCATAGATATACAAGAAGCTCCTTTCTATGAGAGAGTTTTAGCTGGCATTGGTAAACCATTTTCTGAAATGATTAAACATGGTGAGATGGCTGAGATGGGGTTGAAGTCAGGAAAGATTCAAGACCTAGCCGCTCTTAAAGCAGTTGCTGAACACATCCAGTCCGAAACTTATGGAAACAACCCCCGAAGGGTTTATAAAAAGAAAGAGGAGGATGTTTCCTTGATACTATAAGGTCAAAAGGGCAATCAGAATATGCTTATCCAGAGGAGAAATTACACTCCCTTTCAAGCATCGCCTTCAAACCCTCCATTGCCTAAGGGTGGAGAAGTTAAACGCCCTCGAGTGTTTACACCCCTGAGGGATTTGCTTGAGAATATTCTTACTCTTCTGACGACTCAGAAGAAAATCACACATCTTCTTCCACCAGCCAACCCTAATGGGAGGGGTTTCAATGCTACTCAAAAATGTGCTTATCATGCCGGGGCACCTAGACATGATACTCAAGATTGTTGGGCCTTGAAACACAAGATCCAAGATTTAATAGACAACGGTGAGATCGTGGTCACCAAACCAGATCAGCCCCATGTGCAAGACAACCCTTTTCCTCAACACAAAGAGGAAGAGGTCAATATGATTAATTGGAGCAGTGGGCATAGTTCTAATTCTAATGGTGAATCATCCCAGACCATCAAAGACGGTGTTGACAAATGAGATTATGCAAAGTTCCTTTTTGTGATGGAACGAAAGATGAAAGCTCTGTGTAAGCAGATCGAGCAATTGGCAGAACTGGTGACATATCAGCATCAAGTCACACGCCAATTGCTCAACCAGGAGCATGCTAGTCTCATCCCTTTTGTTATGAATACTCCATCATCGCCTTCCAAAAATGAAACACTGGAGGACAAAGTTTTGAAGAGAGCAAATGCCAAGACCCGTCGAGATTTTGCCAATAGAAGGGAATTTATATACCTGGGCCAACTTATGAAGGAGATACTTCAAATGCTGATCAATGAAGGAAGGATTACGTCCCTTCTACCTCCAATCAATCCCTGTTCAGGACGGTTCAATTCTATTGGAGTATGTCAGTATCACTCCCATTCTCGTGGTCATAGCATAGAAGAATGCTGGGTACTCCGTCACCTTATTTAGAATCTAATTGATAGCGGTGTCTTGCAACTAGCAGACAACGATACTGTGCTATTTGAGAGTGAAAATACTTGTCCTACTAAATGGAAAGGAATGGTAGCAATTATATCCGCTGAGGCTGGAGGGACTGTCAAACCATTCCCAATTCAAGCAATTCAACTCAAAGGAGTTGACAAGTCTTTAAAAGTGACTGCTCTAGAGCCAATCAGCTTACCATTTAAGTCACAATATCCTGTTATCAGCTTACAGAAAGTCCCATGGAATTATAGAGAAGCTGAAGGATCCACCTCGCATACAACTGCTACAGTGTTGAAGAAAAATCCACTGTATCTTCCCCAACGGGTGATAAAGCCTACCATAAAATCAAAGGGAAAAATTTCTATGGAGAAAATTGAAAAATTCCTCTGTACTATGGGTCATAATGAATCCAAGGTGGTTTTAAGCTTAAGAGAAGCTCCACATCAAATTTCAATACTAGACTTGGTTTTCTCTTCCGAGGATCACAGGAAGATCTTATTGAAGGTTTTGGAAGAAGCCTATTTGCCGAAATCAGTGGTTGTGGAAAAATTTTAACATTTGGTTTATCACATTTTTAACAACAATGTGATATCTTTCATTGATGATGACATACCGCCCGAAGGGACCGGTCATTGCAAGCTGTTACATATTACGATTTTTTCCTCCGGATACATGCTAGCTGGAGTCTTAATAGATGGAGGTTCATCTCTAAATATCTGTCCTTACGCTACGTTGGTGAAGATGAACGTTAATATCAAACGGATCCGAAGCAGCCATACGATTATCAAAGCTTTTGATGGATCCCGCCAAAATTCAGTCGGAGAGATTGAACTGCCAATTGAGATTGGCCCCCATACATTCTGCGTATCTTTTCATGCGCTCAAGATAGATTCAAGATATAACCTGCTATTGGGAAGACCGTGGATTCATATGGTTGGGGCCGTCCCCTCCACTCTTCATCAGTAACTGAAATACATTATTAATGATAATCTAGTCACGGTTAACGCTGAACTGGAATGTCCTTAACATGGAGACATACCACTCATCAGCTTCAATTCAGAAGTTGAGCCAGTCAGTTTTCATTCCTTGGAAGTGAGCAACAATTAATACCATTCCATTGGGATGACATTTCCCATACCCAAGATGTCTACCGAAGTAATGACAGCTACTCAAGAAATGATGTCATTGGGTTATCAGCCGGGACAAGGGCTGGGTAAAAATCATCAGGGCATTAAGTGTCCGATTCAAGTGTCCAGTCAAACTGGGACAGCCAGACTAGGCTATTCTGCCAGTTCTAGTCACAGGAATCCGCATAAGCATAAGCAGATTCCTCTAGCTTCAGCCATACGATAATTATCTCCACATGTAAATCCTGAGACCGCACAATCTCCGGTATAGGTGCCTACCCATGTGATGGCCATGTTATTTCCCAAACTGATACTGGTAAAGGAGAAGGAAGTCTTTGTTCCTGGTCCTAAAGTGGAAGAAGAGGAATGAAGAATTAAACAAGACATCGTCAGGATGATGTCAGGCATACGCATCATTGTCCATGGTAAACATACAAATAGATACACCCCAGATGATGATTGCCCAGACATAATGGTCATCATTCGGGAAAAAGAGGACGATGCCAACCCCTCCATCATTGCAGTCCACTTGAACTTCACCCTTGCCAATTGGAGCAGCACTCCTTGCATTGGTCGATAAGGGTAAAACGGGTAGAAACTCCTTCTGCCCTGTAGATAATCATAACTGTTTACTTTTCTGTACAGTATTAGCAGTTGTTTTGTCAGTACATGATAACACTTTGTATGATTAAATAGTTTCATATATATTAAGTGAAAGCATATTTTGTTTCAGGACTCTGAATTTAGATGTGCTTGTAATTGCTGATAAGATGCCTCTTCTCCATAAGGATTGTAGCTTTGATGAAAAGCTGGACTCAGACTTGATAGAAATACAAGATGACACTGAGGTGCCTCCGGAGATCAAAGAATGGGTCGAAGATAAACCTAAACCCAATCTTGATCAAACCACCTCCTTCAATCTTGGAACTTTAGAAAGCCCTAAGTTAATCCAGATTGGTTCAGACCTCATTCCAAATCAGAAGAATGACATGGTTACACTACTAACCCAATTCTAGGATGTGTTTACATGGTCTCATGAAGACATGGTGGTTTGTCCACTGACATTGTCCTTCATCACCTCCCCATTAAAGAGGGATTCAATCCAGTCAAGCAGAAGCTCAGGCGATTAAAACCTGAGTGGAGTTTAAAGGTGAAAGAAGAAATTGTGAAACAATTTCAAGCTGGTATTTTCATGGTGTCCACATATCCTGAATGGATATCCAATATCATTCCCGTGCCTAAACCAGGAGGAAAGGTGCGAGTTTGCATGGATTATCGGGATCTGAATAAAGCTTTCCTTAAAGATAGTTTTCCCGTGCCCTTTATCCATATTCTCATTGACGATATTGCTCAATACAACATGTACTCCTTTGTTGATTGCTTTGTGGGGTACCATCAGATCATGGTTACTGAGGAAGATCGTGAGAAAACTGCTTTCATCACGCCTTGGGAAACTTTTTGCTATAGACGATTGTCTTTCGGCCTTATCAATGCCGGAGCTACCTATCAGCGAGCTATGATGGCTCTTTTCCATGACTTAATGCACAAAGAGATAGAGATCTATGTGGATGACATGCTTGTCAAATCCCGAAGGGAGGAAGACCACCTAGACCATCTCAGAAAGCTCTTCAATAGGTTGCGTAAGTACAACTTAAAGTTGAATCTAGCCAAGTGTGTCTTTAGCATCAAATCAGGTAAGTCACTAGGATTCCTAGTCAGCCACAAGGGAATTGAGCCAGATCCCACTAAAATCTAGGCCATCACGGAAATGCCCGTTCCTCAGACATAGAAGGAAATACGGAGATTTTTGGGAAGAATCAACTTCATTAGCAGGTTCATTTCTCAACTCACAGCAACCTGTGAGCCCAACTTCAAGCTGTTAAGGAAGAACTCCTCCATGAAATGGAATGATGAGTGCCAGAAGGCCTTCCTTACAATCAAAGAGCAACTAGTCAAAGCTCTTGTCTTGGTACCACCCAGGGTTGATGTTCCCCTGTTCATGTACCTGTCCATAAGTGACAATGCTATGGGCTGCATGCTGGGACAGAAAGACGGTAGAGGCTGATAACGAACTATCTACTACCTTAGCAAAAGATTGAGCAGCAGTGAACACGAGTACACTATGATCGAGAAGACTTGTTGTGCTTTAGCATGGGCTTCCATGAGGTTACAACATTACCTCCATGGTCACACAACCCATCTCATATACCGCGTGGATCCTCTCAAGTACATGTTCAGTAAACCCATGCTGAACTGCCAACTGTCCAAATGGCAGTTGATCCTACAATAATTTAACATCGTTTACGTGACGCAAAAGTTCATTAAAGGTCAAGGAATTGCGGATCAACTGGCCACAACACCTTCAGGGGATTTTAAGTCCTTGGAAACATACTTCCCTGATGAAGGGGTAATGGCAATTCAGCAACACCGACAGTAAGGGGTAATGCCATACATAGAACATGTATTTCGATGGAGCTGTTAATATGGAAGGTTCTGGAGTTGGAGCAGTTCTAGTATCCGGTATGGGGGAGCAGTATCCTATCGCCGTCAAATTATAGTTTGTCAACACCAACAGCACAACTAAGTATGAAGGCTGTATCATGGGGCTAAAACTAACCCATTCAATGGGCATCAGGTGGTTAACTATCTTTGGGGATTCGAAGTTGGTAGTCAAACAATCCACGAGAATCTATCAAACCAAAGAGTTACATTTGCTACCTTACCATAGGCAAGTTTTACAGATGGCTTCGATGTTCGAAGAGATCTCCTTTCTACACATTCCTCGTAATAGGAATGACTTCGCAGATGCGCTAGCAACCTTGGCTTCCTTGATTCACATACCTGACAAGGAAGACATGCAAACCCTTACATTTGCTCTACAAAAAGCACCAACCTATGGAAATTATGTTGGAAAAGTATCGGATAAGCTACCTCCCATCCAACATCCTTGGTATCAACATATCAAGGAGTACTTACAAGATGGATCTACACCCACTGAGGCGAGCCCGACTGAAAGAGGGCAGATCCATCGACTGGCTATGAAATTCTACTTAAGCGGAGATGCACTCTACAAAAGAGATACATGATTATGTCTCCTTAAATGTCTGGACCAGGACCAAGCTCAGAGGCTCATGAATGAGGTCCATGGTGGAGTATGCAGCCCGCTACTTGTTAATAAGATCCTTAGAATAGGACATTGCTGGCTTACTCTCAAGGCTGACTGTGATGATCACATCAGGAGATGTTATCAATGCCATATTCATGAGAATGCTATCCACGCCCCTCCGAAGGAGCTCCACAATATGAGTTCGCCTTAGCCCTTCTCAATATGGGTAATGGACGTGATCGGGCCCATCGAGCCCAAAGCGAGTAATGGGCATCGGTTTATCTTCACCATGATCGACTACTTCACCAAGTGGGTAGAAGCAGCCTCCTTCCCCAGGGTTACCAAAGAAGTCATCATTGCTTTCATCAGAAACAATGTCATCTATTGATATGGACAACCAGAGATAATTGTATCAGATAATGCTAAGAACCTTAACAACAAAATGATGGAGGAGTTATGCAGTAAATTTCACATCAAACAACTTAACTCCGTCATCTACCATCCAAAGATAAATGGTGCTATTGAAGCGGCTAACAAAAACATCAAGAAGATCATACAAAAGATGTCCGCCAACCACAAAGGATGGCTTGACCTATTGCTTCTTACTCTGTTAGCCTATATAACGTCAATGCGCACTTCCACTAGGGCAATCCCCTACTCATTAACCTATGGGATGGAAGCAGTGCTCCCCATAGAAGTGGAAATGGAATCCTTTAGAGTGTTAATAGACGCTCAGCTGGATGAAGACCAATGGGTACAAGATAGGTATCACCAATTGTATCTAATACACGAAAGGCGAACCACGACTATCTTCCATGGTCAATTATATCAACAAAGGATCGCCAGATTGTACAACAGAAAAGTCCGGCTACGACAGTTTAAACAATACGACTTGGTTTTGAAGAAGATCATTGACAATCAAGATCAGTCCAAGAGAAAATTCACTCCTAACTGGGAAGGCCCGTTTATTGTCAAGGAGGTATTGACAGGAGGCGCTCTCAGATTACAGGAAATGGACATCGATGAATTTCTATAGGTTATCAACTCGGACATCGTGAAATGGTACTATGTCTGAGGATACCATCAAACAAATATCCTGGTGTTGGATCATCAGATCACCAGTCATTCCGGTTCTTTAACCCTTCACTACACACAACTCTTTTTCCATACTTTGCCCTTCAGGGAAACATACTCTTCAAGCCAGCAGCCTGGCTTCCTCCATCCATACAACTTCGGTTATCCCACTAGGGAATGAACCTTTCACACTTGCGGTTTGTCCCTAAACATGGGATCAAACTTTTTTGCACTTGTAGTTTATCCTGAACTTAGGATTAAACTTTTTTCCCCCCGCAGTTTGTCCTCCACATAGGATCAAACTTTTCGTCAGCTACAAATTGTCTTGAGGGGCAAACTACGTCGACCTGATCTCCCTAATATACGGGAGTACGTAGGCAACCATATTTTATATGGCCCGGTGGCCCGGTCGCAATAAAACAAAAAACCAAAAACACTTCTACACCATTCTCATTACAAAAATAAAAACAATAAAAACATTCCTACACCCTTTTCTGCCACATACAGTGTTGAACCTCTTACACACGGTTTGAACTACGCAGACTTGATCTCCTCTTCAATAGAAGTACGTAGGAAGCCATTTATGGTTCAGTCTAATCCCCTACCTAAACACAAACACTTGTCAACGGTACTAGGATCATCCTTCAATCCACTACATTTCATTGGCTTCAGACCAAAGGGATGGAACTACCCGACCTCCTCCTAAATAGGAGATTCGGCGACCATCTAAGCTGCGGTTGTACCTTGAAGAGCAATACCAATCCATAAGAGATGGAATTAACTAGGCTTCTCTTAAATAGGAGTACTGGCAACCATCTGTGGTGCGGTCAATCTCAGAGAGGAAAGCCACATTCCTCTCCACATTTCTATACAAAAACCAGTCCCAAGACACCAAAAATGGTAGGGATATACACAGATCAACGATCCCTTTTAAACTATCTAGAGACAACTCAATCTCCATCCATCAATGAAGAATTCAGAATACATCAAGGTCACAAGCCCTGGAGAAGTAGGAAAAATATCAAGAAAGCAATAAAGCAAATCTGAAAGGGAAGTGATCAAAAATATATTTCCCTATTCTATATAATGCTGTTTGATATACACAATGTAAACTGCACATGACAAAATGGCTAAGCTAGTCTGTGCAGGTAAATACAAACTCATCTACAAATCAGTGTATATGCGAGCTATCAAGCCCAACATGGCATCTTTCTCAGAAGAAGGAGGTACCGCTGTGGTCTCCTGGACAAGGGTATCCACACGAGCTAATTGATCTACAACCATCTGCATGGTGACACTGTGCTCATCAATGTACGTGCTTATCTCTATAAACATGCTAGTGGTAAGGGACCTCATTGTGGTACTATCTGTGATGGCTACATCTCGGATAGATATGGCGAAATCCCTCTCAACTATCACTACATCTCTGGCTGATCTAGCTTCGTCCCGTTCAATAACTGCGGTATCTCTATGTGCTAATGCCTCATCTCTCTCTAATAAAGCTGCGTCTCTCCCATCAAGGGCTGTCAACATCAAGGATCTAGCCTGATCTCTCTCGAAGGTCATCAGATGAAGACTATGCTCGAAGTACTGTGTCGAATGTTGGATCACAACAGTACTAGTACTGGGAGAATCTAAAAGAGCTACTGGAAACCCAGTAAATGGCTCATCCTCGATGTGGGAATCAATGTCCTCCATGGGCTCTCCACCATTTGAATCAATACCCGACACTATGGACACTGCCGCAGCCGATCAAGTCTTTATTTCCATCCACGCAGTATACTCTGGTGAATAGCCCGGATGGCTAGTAGAAAAAATAGCTATCTCACGCTGATTCCAACAAGCATACACCCGAGATCGGTCCTCTACTGATAGATGGCGAGAAGCTAAACGCTGACCCAGCACCCCATCAAAATGATGAAAGTCCTAGGACTGGTCAAACTGA
Organism: Panax notoginseng; assembly: GCA_016801055.1. Classification (NCBI taxonomy): domain Eukaryota; kingdom Viridiplantae; phylum Streptophyta; class Magnoliopsida; order Apiales; family Araliaceae; genus Panax; species Panax notoginseng. The sequence goes on from CM029014.1 coordinate 192,251,348, forward strand.
TACATCACGGCCAGTGGGTGGTAGATAGTCATGCCTGTTGGGGTTTCGATACAGAAACGCACAGCGAAAATTAAAATTTAAAGCAATTTCGAAACCCTAAAACAGGATCCATGCAAAAAACAATTAATTCAGTGGTAAGAAATTATACCGATTGTAAAAGCTAGAATCGATGCGGTCGAATCTCCAACGCAATTCAAACGGACTGCGCCTCTACGGTATCCACACAAACGCTCCACACAAATCGTCCTACGATCTGCAGAAGAAGGAAACGCGGTACTAGCCACCAAGGATGAGGATTTTAAACTGTTTTTCTCTAGTCTCTCTCTAAGAGCGGCTAGGTTTTTTTTTATTTTGACGTAATACCTAAAGTCTGATATACATCATATATATAGCAGTTAGGAGGAATTAATCAAAACCTAATGTTATTAAAATCCGAATTTATATATATCTTAATTAAGTCTTACTTAATTAATATACCTATATATAAATTATCCTATTAATTTAAATTCGTAATTTAAAATTATATCAATCATATTGACATATTTAAATCTTTACAATTTAAATTAATTTCCTTTAAATTACGTTCTTTGTGTGTGACCCTATAGGTTATTATTACGTTGGCAATAACCTTAAAATCATATTATAAAGTTATAAACGGTGAGCGGCATCTAGTAATGCATCACTGCTACCAAAGTAATAATAAGATCGATGATTCGATGCAACCTTTTCGTGACCAATGTTTCAATGTAATTTAATCCTTTTAACCATAATATCCAAGATTAAACTCGAGTCATGGAATGTGTCATACTCTTCATAATTTAATCTGAGTTTTTCTTGATCAATGAGTGGACTATATGAAACAAATCATTATTTGAGCATGGCCATGTATTTCATAGTCCTACTCAATCAAGAGGCCTATGGATATCACCCCTAATATATAGGATGGTTAAATTCCATCTAGATCACTCATATTTCTCACACGATTCATGATGTACCCAATAATCACCTTTATAGTCCACCCTATTAAAGGTGACATTTGATGATATCAAAGTACTTAAATTCTCGTGTAGTAATATAGTGATTTCAGGTCGGAGGACCATTACATCATTGTCACTATGAGAATTACTAATGACACTTTGCATAATGCTCCATATAGAATTCTCATGGTGGGTTTGTCCAGTACATTGTTCTCTAACATGTACCTATGCATTGACTTAATATCTCATATATTTATGACCAATGAGATTTGGTCATCAGTCAATCCACATACTAGTCTCAATGCATCATTGTTGTCCCATCAACAATGATACTCGACTAGGGACATTTAAGAACAATGATACTAATTGTAATTATATAATCTCATGTTCAAGTCACATAATTGAAACTATATAATTTGTATCACTATTCTAAGGAATTTTATTATGTTAACAATTATATTACGCAGTAAATAAAACCATAATAAAATTATTTATTTATTCAATCAACAATAATATCAAATGTTAAGCAATTATATCAAATAATTGGCCTTTAGGTCATAAACTCTAACAGTCTCCCACTTGCACTAGAGCCAATCACTCATGTATCTAATACCCATGGAACTAATGTGACCGTCGTGCTTCTGCTGCGACAAAGCCTTGGTCAGTGGATCTGTAACATTATCATCTGTTGGCACTCTTCCTATATGTACATCTCCTCTGTCAATGATTTCACAGATGAGATGGTACCGCCTAAGTATATGCTTGGATCGTTGGTGAGATCTGGGTTCCTTAGCCTGTGCAATGGCTCCATTATTATCACAGTATATAGCAACTGGATCAACAATGGTTGGAACAACACCAAGTTCAGTGATGAACTTTTTAATCCATACAGCCTCCTTGGCTGCACTAGAAGCAGCAATATACTCAGCCTCTGTTGTAGAATCAGCTACTGTCTCTTGCTTCGAACTTTTCCAGCTAACAGCACCACCATTAAGGCAAAACACAAAACCTGACTGAGACTTATAGTCATCATTGTCAGTTTGGAAACTAGCATCTGTGTAACCCTTTACTGCCAGTTCGTCTTCACATCCATATACCAAGAATGAATCCTTAGTCCTTTTCAAGTACTTGAGGATATTCTTGACTGCTGTCCAGTGACCTTCACCTGGATTCGACTGGTATCTGCTCATCATGCTCAAAGCATACGAGACATCCGGACGAGTATATATCATTACATACATGATAGATCCAATTGCCGAAGCATAAGGGATCTTTCTCATACGCTCCTCATCATCTTGTGATTTAGGACATTGGGCCTTAGAGATCTTTATACCATGAGTCACGGGTAAATTTCCTCTTTTCGCCTCTTGCATGCTGAACCGTTTCAACACTTTATCAATATATGTACTTTGACTTAGGCCGAGCATTTTTCTCGATCTATCTCTATAGATCTTGATACCTAAAATATAGGCAGCATCGCCCAAATCTTTCGTGGAGAAACATTTTCCTAACCATGTTTTTACAGCCTGTAAGGAAGGAATGTCATTCCCAATAATTAATATGTCATCAACATATAATACTAGGAATACAATGTGACTCCCACTAACCTTCTTATATACACAAGGTTCATCTTCATTTTTAATAAAGCCAAATTCTTTGACTGCTTCATTAAATCGAAGATTCCAACTCCGAGAGGCTTGCTTCAATCCATAAATGGATCGCTGCAGCTTACATACCTTTCCAGCATCCTTTGGAGTGACAAAACCCTCAGGTTGTGTCATATACACATCCTCAAGTAGATTTCCGTTAAGGAAAGCAGTTTTGACATCCATCTGCCAGATTTCGTAATCATAAAAAGCTGCAATAGCAAGTAAGATCCTGATGGATTTAACCATTGCCACTGGAGAAAATGTTTCATCATAGTCAACACCTTGAATTTGTTTGAAACCTTTTGCTACCAGTCGGCCTTTATAGGTTTGTACATTACCATCCATGTCGGTTTTCTTCTTAAAAACCCACTTGCACCCGATTGGTTTTACCCCTTCGGGTGGATCAACCAAAGTTCATACTTGGTTAGTATACATGGAATCCATTTCAGATCTCATGGCTTCAAGCCATCTCTCAGAATCTGGCCTATTCATAGCTTCTTGGTAGGAAGTAGGCTCATCCTGATCTATGAGCATCACATCACCGTTTTGAGTCACAAGATATCCATAATATCTCTCGGGCTCTCGGCGTGTCCTACCAGATCTACGAATTCCTTGTGTAATTTGAGCAGGTTCACTTTCCACAATTTCTTGTGGTTCCTGCTCACGTTCCAACTCAGGTTCAATGATATTTTGAGGTTCTCGAATTTCTTCGAGTTCTATATTCCTCCCACTGTTTCCTTTAGAGACAAATTCTCTTTCTAGAAAAATACCAGTTCGAGGAACAAACACTTTATTCTCAGAAGGTTTGTAGAAATAATACCCTTTTATTTCTTTTAAGTATCCCACAAAATTACATTTGTCAGATTTGGGTCCGAGCTTATCAGAATCCAGACGTTTTACAAACGCCTCTCATCCCCAAATCTTCATGAATGACATACTAGGACGTTTCCCAGTCCACATCTCATATGGTGTCTTCTAAACCGTCTTTGTAGGAACACGGTTAAGTGTGAATGCAGCTGTCTCTAGGGCATGACCCCAGAAGCTTATTGGAAGATCTGCATGACTCATCATTGATCGTACCATGTCTAACAAGGTTCGATTCCTCCTCTCAGACACACCATTCCATTGTGGTGTTCTAGGTGGAGTGAGCTGTGATATAATACCACACTCCTTTAGAAGGTCATCAAAGTCTTGGCTTAAGTATTCACCTCCTCGATCGGATCGAAGGGCTTTTATGCTTTTGCCAAATTAGTTTTGAACTTCATTCTTGAATTCCTTAAACTTTTCAAAGGATTTGGATTTGTGTTTCATTAGATACACATATCCATATTTATTGAAGTCGTCAGTAAATGTAATGAAGTAATAAAGCCTACCTCTTGCTAACGAACTCATGGGTCCACATACATCACTATGTATAAGTCCCAATATATCGCTAGCCCGTTCACTGTGTCCAGTGAAAGGGGCTTTAGTCATCTTGTCTAATAAACAAGATTCGTATTTTTCATATGATTCAAAATCAAATGAATCCAAAAATCCATCTTTATGGAGTTTTGATATGCGTTTCTCATTTATATGGCCCAAACGACAGTGCCAGAGATATGTCAGATTTGAATCATTTGATTTAAATCGTTTTGTGTTTATGTTATAGATAGGCATTTCTAAATCAAGAATATAAAGACCGTTAAACAATTGTGCAACACCATAGCAAATATCATTTAAGTAAAACGAACAACCATTGTTCTTAATTATAAATGAAAAACCTTTCTTGTCCAAACAAGAAACAGAAATAATGTTTTTGTTTATAGCAGGCACAAAATAACAATCTTCTAATTCTAAAACTAGCCCAGTGGGCAAAGATAAATGATAAGTTCCTACGGCCAGTGCAGCAAGTTTTGCTCCATTCCCAACTCGTGGGTCAACCTCTCCTTTCGCCAAAGTCCTACTCCTTCGGAGTCCCTGTACATTAACACAAATGTGAGAACCACATCCAGTATCCAATACCCATGATGTAGAAGTAGACAAATTGACTTCTATAACATATATACCTGAATCAGAAGTCGTACTTCCTTTCCTTTTCTTCACTTCTTCCAAATAAGCATGACAGTTCCTTTTCCAGTGTCCAGGTTTTCCACAGAAGTGACATTCACCTTCTTTAGCCACCCCAACTTTAGGTTTTAAAGCCTGTTTGGTTTTGGAATTGGGTTTGGCAACAGACTTAGATCCTATCTTCTTTTTGCCTTTCCAATTTCCCTTTGCATTCCCCTTTTGCACCATCATTATGGGAGCGGGTCCTGCCTTTTTCATGTTGTTCTCGGCAGTTCTTAACATGCTCAACAACTCAGTAAGGGGTTTCTCAATTTCATTCATAAGATAGTTCATAACAAATTGAGAGTAGCTGCTGTTCAAAGATTATAAAACAAGATAAGTTTGGGCTTCCAGAGTGATTGGAAAACCCAACCTATCAAGGTACTCAATATACCCAATCATTTTCAGCACATGTGGACCAACTGGATCATGTTCACCCATCTTGCAGTGATACAACGCTTTGCTTGTATCATACCTCTCCTGTCGAGCATGCCCTTCGAACAATTTCTTGAGATGCTCGATCATCTCATAAGCATCCATTAACTCATGTTTCTTCTGAAGCTCTGCGTTCATGGTTGCTAGCATGAGACAACTCACGTCCAGAGCATCATCTTGATGCTTCTTGTAAGCATTATGCTCCGCACGTGGTGCAGTGACAGCCGGTGCTGCAGGAATGGGCCCATCAAGGACATATAGCTTACGCTCTTGTTTGAGGACAATCCTCAAGTTCCTGTGCCAGTCAAGGAAATTAATCCCACTCAGCTTGTCCTTCTCAAGGACTGATCGTAGTGAAAGACTACTTGTGTTGTTGTTGTTTGCCATTGATATCTACAATTTATAAGTGTCAAAATAATAAGTCAAATTGCAGAGTTGATATTATGTAATTGATAATAGTACATTCAAAATATACCTCTCACTATTTTATTCAAATTAATAGCCCTCACCATTAATTCGGAAAGCATTTTCTATTAAATCTTTCTAGTGAGCCAAGATCCATATTTCATTATGACTTAAGTTAGCTTTGGCTAATCTCTTAAAACATAATTATTTAGGTAGATAACCCTTTGTCAATTATATCATATATAACTCCAGGATAATTTGGTAAACAACAATTGTTTTTAGTCCATCTAATGGTACTTACCAAACTCTATGCCTCTAAGTCCACAATCTTATTGAGATAACTTAGTTAAGTCGGGCCCAATGATTTTAACAGTTTGGATATCACAATTATCCTATCGCATCTTACCTAGATATATAGGGTACTTTGCTTTGGCAAACCTACATCTATTGATCAAGGTCTTGATGAGTGTTATTCATTGGAAGGCATCTGATTTAGACTTAATAATTTAATGAGGGATTTTATTAATTAATTTAGATCTCACCAATTTTAATCTTATTAAGCATGCACATTATTTATCATATCATATCGCATACAAGCATAAATAAAGTGCAAAATTAAATGTGTCACAGTTATGGCCCAATCCACTGTCAATCTTTTCAAGCTAATGAAAGATTAAAGGTCAATCTAAGGTGGTAAAAGATCTTAAAATAAATAGCTTCCTTGGATCTTCCTCAAGCATGTGCCTCCTCTCCATCATCATCTTTCATCGTGTTCTCCATCTTGACATCTTCATTGATTACAGATTATTACATGACATAAAGAAACCTTGAGTTACATTCGAAGGGATTTAGATGAGAAGAGAATATTACATTAGAATTTATAGAAAGGCACGACATGCAAGTCGTATTTCAAAACCAAAACCACTAACCTATGGGTCAAAAGGCCATAACTGTGCACCATGCATATCACAATAAACATATAAGAATTTATATAAAATTAAAGAAAAATATATAACAAATTGGGGTCACGACCATCGTGCGCAACGACGGGGGGGGGGGGGGTCCAAGGGGGGGGGGTCTCCCCCCTGGCGGTGGTCTCGAACTATAAGCTGTATTGCAGAATTTTTCCATACGAATCTCTGAAACAGTTTCAGAATCATACATTTTAATCCACCAAAACACCCATAATAACAAATCATATATGTCCAGTTTCGATTTAATCATATTAAAACGAATAACAGTACACCCAGAATTTATCATATATATCCAGTTTCGATTAATCATATTAAAACGATTCTTCACGCTTCTAATCCTATTAGAACAGTTATATTGTTATTCCACCGATTAAAGATACGATTAACGGTATCATCATATATATTACCAGAATACATATACAACGGAATATTATATATTCAATTTCATATCGGTAAACATGCATCATCATATATCATATATATCGAATACAATTAAAACACGTAATCTGAATTAATCTTTTCGCAAGTAGCTCTGATACCACTGTTGGGGTTTCGATACAGAAACGCACAGCGAAAATTAAAATTTAAAGCAATTTCGAAACCCTAAAACAGGATCCATGCGAAAAATAATTAATTCAGTGGTAAGAAATTATACCGATTGTAAAAGCTAGAATCGATGCGGTCGAATCTCCAACGCAATTCAAACGGACTGCGTCTCTACGGTATCCACATGAACGCTCCACACAAATCGTCCTACGATCTGCAGAAGAAGGAAACGCGGTACTAGCCACCAAGGATGAGGATTTTAAACTGTTTTCTCTAGTCCCTCTCTAAGAGCGGCTAGGGTTTTTTATTTTGACGTAAAACCTAAAGTCTGATATACATCATATATATAGCAGTTAGGAGGAATTAATCAAAACCTAATGTTATTAAAATCCGAATTTATATATATCTTAATTAAGTCTTACTTAATTAATATACCTATATATAAATTATCCTATTAATTTAAATTCGTAATTTAAAATTATATCAATCATATTGACATATTTAAATCTTTACAATTTAAATTAATTTCCTTTAAATTACGTTCTTTGTGTGTGACCCTATAGGTTATTATTACGTTGGCAATAACCTTAAAATCATATTATAAAGTTATAAACGGTGAGCGGCATCTAGTAATGCATCACTGCTACCCAAGTAATAATAAGATCGATGATTCGATGCAACCTTTTCGTGATCAATGTTTTAATGTAATTTAATCCTTCTAACCTTAATATCCTAGATTAAACTCGAGTCATGGAATGTGTCATACTCTTCATAATTTAATCTGAGTTTTCTTGATCAATGAGTAGACTATATGAAACAAATCACTATTTGAGCATGGCCATGCATTTCATAGTCCTACTCAATCAAGAGGCCTATGGATATGACCTATAAAATATAGGATGGTTAAATTCCATCTAGATCACTCATATTACTCACACGATTCATAATGAACCCAATAATCACCTTTATAGTCCACCCTATTAAAGGTGACATTTGATGATATCAAAGTACATAAATTCTCGTGTAGTAATATAGCGGTTTCAGGTCGGAGGACCATTACATCATTGTCACTATGAGAATTGCTAATGACACTTTGCATAATGCTTCATATAGAATTCTCATGGTGGGTCTGTCCAGTACATTGTTCTCTAACATGTACCTATGCATTGACTTAATATCTCATATATTTATGACCAATGAGATTTGGTCATCAGTCAATCCACATACTAGTCTCAATGCATCATTGTTGTCCCATCAACAATGATACTCGACTAGGGACATTTAAGAACAATGATACTAATTATAATTATATAATCTCATGTTCAAGTCACATACTTGAAACTATATAATTTGTATCACTATTCTAAGGAATTTTATTATGTTAACAATTATATTACGCAGTAAATAAAATAATAATAAAATCATTTATTTATTCAATCAACAATAATATCAAATGTTAAGCAATTATATCAAATAATTGGCCTCTAGGGCATAAACTCTAACAATGCCCCTCAAACCAACCAGAGGAAGATAATCCATGCCTGGAACATGAGTAATGAAGCTATAGGGTGAACTGAGCCCTGTACACGACAAGATAGCAAACGGATCTCTGATCCCAGCTAGGAAAACGGACCAAGATGCAGGATCTTTACACTCAGCAGGCTGGAAGGAATAAGACATAGCTATCTCATGGGTAAAGCAGTACCCGTGTCGGTGGAAAGTGCCAATCGGTCTTAAGTGTGACATAAACCACACGTATAACATGACCGAATTACTTGTAAAGACCCCTGCGGGGCAGGTGCTGTAAAACGTGGCCGACCGGAACGCCTCTGCCAAGATCATCGGAATAATGGTATGACCCTCCCTAAGAGCTCTCACTGCCATGATGACACTTATGTCCAGCTCATCCATATATCGTGATATGTATACATACACCACTATACACATCATAAATATGTCTACTCTGGTCAAATGCCACTAATCCTCTGGTATGGTGAAATCCCCAGAATACCGCTTATTACTGTCCGATGAGCTAAACCTATATATCAGGAAATGCTGAGATAATACATTTACTGGATGTAATCTCATCCTCTACTACTCTACGTCGTAACCCAGTGAGGGTCATGAACTGCCGGCGTATATCTTCGACAGCCATATGAGTGCAAGGTCTGTCAAAGGGTCAACCGCTCATACTCCTCCAAGGTAGGAGTCAACTCCTGGGTACTAAATCGGAAAGCTTGTCTCTCCGGTATCCAATGCTCTAGCATACCCTCTATAAAGCTTACGGGAACCTGAAACAACAGGAAGTTCATAGAATGCTGTAATAACTGATCTACGGTCAACCTATCCGGGGGTGACATTCTATCATACCAGGATCTCAGACGGGATACCACCAATACTGGTGGGGTGTGATCTATGCAGCTGACTGTCAAAGAAGACATCTGTTTGGACCATATCATAAGACTATCCAGGGGTTAATGCTGAATATCTTTGGACATACATATGCATAAAATGATAAATGCATAACAGATAATAGATGGCAATATGATGTAGGGAATAGAAGAAAGTAGATACATTCCTAAGTACATCATCATCTACATACATCATCTCTGTACACCTAAAAATACAGGGAAATGGGGCACAGACACCCTACTACTAACAGAGGCCTATCAAAAGATATAGTGAGAATGGGGCACAACCACCCAATATCTAACAGAGGCCGATCAAAAGAGATAACGAGAATACACATCAGAAGGAGACAATGGTGTCAATATCTACATCATCAATCCTGTTCACTTGATGTAAATCCTCCTGAGTCACTGGATCTCTATCAACAGGGATATCATGCCTATATAAAGGAGGATCTGCACCGGCAAAGCCAAATGGGTCATCTGAGGGGCCAGCTCCTGCGCTGGAAGGATCAAATGAATCTGCCTCTGCCGGATCTCTCCCCAAATTCCAGATAAAGAAATGTGCCCGGTCCAGTCGCTGGGTCAAACTGTCAATCTGTGTCACACGAGTTGGATCTCGGATACAGGCTAGCCAATTCGTCATCATCACGGATCCTGGAACCATATCCCCCATGAACTGGGTGGCGCGGGTCTGGGCTCCAATGGTACGAGGGGACCACCAATGCTGGAATATCTCCTGAGTGCAGGGACCCTATAATAGTGCAAAACCGTCAACACCCAACAATGGGATATCAATGATGGGTGACTGCGACACATGCCAATAACGCCTGGCAGGAGGCAAGATCGGTATACGAATCTCTCATGTGGTGCTCCTAATAGCACGTTCTCTTAAATAGAGCTCCCATCCTCCATCTGTGAAGAGAGGAATCCTATGGGTGGAAATCATGTACTCGACACCAGTCGGGTACCCATCCTCAAATTCAATGGCCAAGTGCTCCCCATAATAAGGAATCCATGTAATGACATCAGCTGTCAATAACTCCAGCTGTAGGCGACAATGTGTAAAACCCTCAGCTACAGGGACCTCCACCAGTATGGAATGATGCCATCGCCGCCCTCGTGGATAAGTATCTAATCCTAACACACTCACATGACGCAAACATGGGAGCCTCTCATAGGCCCAGAACTATCAATACAAAGGCAAACATCTATTGTTAGTGAACACTCTTAACCTATACATGGGAAATTATAAGAGAAATACTCATCAGCAGAAATGGGTAGAATCCTAGACAAGCCTAGGTCAAGCCCTGCGAACGCATACGCATGCCCTTGAGGAAATAGGCATAGGTGTAGGAACCCTAATCATAATCTTCGATACGGTCCACCTCCCGAGTGGCGCTGATCAAAACGAACAACACCGTAGAAGAGTTATCTGCTATAAAGCAGCCCCTAATGATCATCAGGAACAATCGCCGAAGAATACAATCCCTGACTTAGACATTAGCTGGTATGGGCTCACTCAATAATCCACTCATAACATCCCCGCTCAAAGGACCCGTACAGGTAGTCCTACCCTTGAGTGCCTCCGCCGGTAGTCCTAGCAAGGATCTGATGGTAGTCGGGGTAATATCCGCCGTACAAGGCACTGGTGCCCCTCTAAACTCCATACCTGTGATAAATTGCCAATCCATCGGCGTCATCATCACCTCACAGTCCATTAAATGGAGAGACTGAGTCTGGTGAAATCAACGCTCAGATAATGCCATGAGGTAACCCCAGGGACAACAGCAGGGAAGAATGGAAAAGAACGCCCCAAATTGCCAATCATGCACAATCGCTTTATAGTCGGGATGTAGAGCCTGGTACATGGAGTGAATGCTAAACCAGTTCCCTCTGGGCTGTGTAAAGTAAGGAACCTATATCACAAAGTAGATCAACATCAGAATCCTTTAATCTTAGTCAATAGTAAAGAAGGAAAATCAGAGTCCAGCTTTGTACCTCATTTGCGTGCAAGTACATCAAAGGGTGTCAACTCAAATCACCAGAAGCTCTGGGTTTTCCACCTTAATACTTGGGAGATCCCTACGGGGAACATGCACAGCAGGAGCGGTGTTTGCAATCGATACATCCTCGTCGTCCTCGACATTTGACACATCAACCCGGACATGGCGTATCACCGCCTCCGCCAGACGACGAGGCTGTCTAACAGAACGGGGTCGAGGCACTTCAGAAGCCCTCCTCCGTATACCTGGAGTGGTCCTACAGGAACTACTCAGCTGATTCAGATCCATAATATCTGGACAAAAGTCTCCAAATCACTTCAGAAAGTGTGTGATATTTTCTAACCTGGAGCTTTTTAAAATGCATTTAATGAATACATGCATGCATTATTTTAACATACATCTACAGTAGAGTTAAAAATGCATGACTACCCAAGGCCTACATTTTGGAAAATTTTGCCATAGTCCCCCCTATAAATAGGACTGTCCACATGCACATAGGCATGACTAGGTGGCCATTCAGTAGCACACCTGCCCACAGTCATATACATACTATTTGCATTAAAAAGTTAAAGTCATCAATCCATAAGGGTAGGCTAATTACCAGGATTACTTTGTATTTTTCTCATTTATCCTCAAATAGGATAAGAAATAGTAGAAAAAGGTGACAATTTGACTGTCTCAAAAGTTAATTTTTTTCACATCATTATGTTCAGCATGGTTTAAAACTAATATTTACTGTGTTGAATATTTTTTATCAAGTCATACTAGCATGCATATTCACTACTATGTGTTTAGATGCATTTCATGTGATAAGTTATTTTCTAACGGATAAAAACTGAAAAAGAAGGCATGCATACGTTACCAAGATAGTGTAGAACACTTGTACGGTGACATAATTTGCAGAACGACGACCGAACTCAACAGATTTAAAGAAGAGTTCTCGGATTTCCTTCGCGGCGCAACTTGAAAATGACTTATGAGAACAACCTGCAGGCATTTAATAGCCACGGCTGGCCATAAGTCCACCTACAGCTACATCAGGTGTACCTGCAGCACCCCTATGTGGGGCCCACCCCTTCAGCTCGGTCCAGTTTGAGTTGCAAAGAAGTTCTCACAAGCTGAAAAGGTCACATCAGGAATAAAAATGCTACGCGATTGAGCATAATGGCTTGGAATCCTGGTTTTCTCAGACCGAACCGTGGGTCTACACGTCACTCATTGGTATTCGCCCGAACACAGGGTACACTATTCCGATGATCTTAATTGTTACAAGTCATCTTTGGCAATACCTTATGCTGGTCAAATACCTCCAAGTAAGGGTCGTTACCCTAATCCTCTCAGATACCTCGGCGAGGGCATCACACATCTTCATCTGTCCAAATACAGATACCCCAACAGGGGCATCATGCATCTTCATATGTCCAAATATAGATATCCTGGCGGGGGTATCACACGTCTTTATCTATCTAAATATAGATTCCCCGGTGGGGGTATCACGCATTGTCATCCGTTGATGCATGTGTCAACGAAGGTCAAGCAACCTTGACATCACTTTAGCCGTTGGCAAATAAATCCAACAAAGAGTTAAAAGTTACTCGATGATTTTAGCCGTTGACACACACGTCAGCGAAGATCAAGCAGTTTCCCCGGCTAGGGCAGCACGCATTCTCAAGTAGTTTCCCCGGCGGGGGCGTCACACGTTTTCATGTGTCGAAGTACATATCCCCGGCGGGGGTATCACATATTTTCTATTGATACACAAATCAACGAAGGTTAAGCAACCTTAACAGTTTACCCGACAGGGATATTATCAAGTGATGTAAATGTCAGTGAAGGTCAGGCAACCCTGATAGCACAAACTGTTGGCAGTAACTCCGACAGAACATTGATATGTCCTGGCGATACAAACCAGGAAGGATCATCCTCATCGGGGAGGACCGATGATGGAATATGTTATACACATCCTCAAATAAATAAGGATACATCCCCACAGAATTTCTGATACATGAAGGATACATCTTCAGTATAATGTCTGTGTCAAGGATTCAAGACTTTGGTGATAACCCCAATGTAAACAATCTTAGAAATTCTTGGTAGTTGTGGATTGCACATCCATGACAGTTCATCATGTTTCTTATCTATTGCCATCCCCGATAGAAGCAACAGGAAGCCGGCAATCTTCCCATCTTATTGGATAACAATCCAACAAAACATATGCATCATGTTGCTATACATTGCATCATGTTTATCTTGTTGCATTTCAAGTGTCTAGTATTCTTTATCCTATCCATGCCATTGCATTGCATGAATATGATAAAGAGGGGCATCTGTAAACACTCGAAATTTTCTGTATACCTATTACTAACATTGCAGGAGGGAAGAATCATCTTTTAGAGATAAACCTGGAAGACAGCTCAGCTCAATCCTAGAGATAACCCTGGGATACTCAGTATCGCCATCTCGGAGATAACCTCGAGACATCCAGCTCAGGCCTGGATACCACCGAAAGTTTCAATTTCAACCCCGATGACAACATCGGGAGTTTCAGTTTTAACCTCGGGAATAACCCCGAGGAGTGCAGTGCTAATACCAGAAAACATACCGGAGAAGATAGTGTCATCTCAAAGATAATCCCGAGATACTCAGTCTCAGCCTCGGACTACATCGGGAAAGATAATATCCACCTCGGAGATAACCCCGAGAAATACAATTGCAGTTCCAGAGATAACCCAAAGCCATGTAAACAGAACGGTTGGTAAAAGCCCCGAGGCACTCATGCCACAAGCCCGGAGATAACCCCGGGAAGTCAGGCACAACCCTGAGGACGGTCGACACCTGCAGCAGTCCAATCTTATTAATAACCCCGAGCAACGACCGCTAACACGGCTCAAATCGAAGATAACCCCGGTGAAGGGAAGGACCATTATTTTGCCATCCCAATGCCACATCGCACCATCTCAACATTTCATACATATATTTCTATACATCAATGTCCCACAAGAACCAAGGAAGTCCAATCCTGAGTGACTATTGCGCAGGGCAACAGATAGAATTTGAAGCTTGTAGACCGGAGGGCATGGTCCCATCTTCCTGACTTTGTACAACCTCTAATCCCATGTCATTACATAACTCTCAACAACGGCGGTCCGAAATAGGTCTCGTACACCTCAATCGGATGCTCGAATTGCAGTTCTGAAAGTTCAAGCGGACATCACGTTGCACGCGTGCATGTACTTTGAGACGGCAGGACACGCGGAGCCTGGGGCACCCCGGGCAGCTGCAGGTTCATCTGTGGCTGTTGCAGGTACACCTGCAGCTCCCCCTTCTATAAATAGAGGGCACCCCGAGTGCTTTCTCATTTTAAACACTTGTAAGCTCATATATAGCTACTTTTTATCGGCGGGAGCCGAGTGTTCATCCCTTTCAAGTTATTGAAGTCTTCTTTGGTAGCACATTGTAAGCCTTCTTACACACTTTAAAGTCTTTCTCTTCATCTTTGCACACACCGTTCTTCACGTTAAGAGTCGTGTTGCGTGTGTTTGCCCGGACTTCGGTCCGTGGTTTTATTTATGTTGTATATATATATATATATATATATATATATATATATTTATATATATATATATATTTATATATGGACTAATAGTATCGAGTTATGCCTCGATTGAGCCTAGACTTATGTCTGGAGCGTTTAATTGCTTTCATATATATATATATATATATATATATATATATATATATATATATATATATATATATATATACGTTTCGTCCCGCCTAGAGTTTACTTCGTGGCGGTTGACCATTTTTACTGCTTTCTTTATGTTTTGTCCCGCTTGGAGTTTACTCCGTCGCGGTTGATCGCTTTTATAGCTTTCTTTACATTTCTGATCCCCCATGGAGGTGCTTCGTGGTGGTTGATCATGTCTGTGCATATATATATTTATAGCTTTTATATATATAACTAGTTACAGTTTTCATTCAAACTGCGTTATCATGTGAGCCTAAGAATCATGTGATCACAAATTCAGTCTACTGAATCTAGATTAGGATCCTGTGATGGATATTTTTAGCTGTAAGCAGCTTGTAAATTATTTACGGTGTTTGGATTTCCTCAGATGGTTTTCATGCCCATGAGGAATTCGGCACTGCTTTGTACATTATTTTCTCGTAGATGCTTCGTATCTCAAAAATAAAATCAATCAAGTCGAACACCTAATAATAAAATAGAAGTGTCAAAGGTCTCAATTTCTATTGAGCATCAGGGTTTAAAAAACATCTTCTACAAAATGTCACTGTTATATCTTGTTTAAAACTGAATTTTTACATAAATTTAAACCTTGTGTATATAGGTGCGAACGAGGCCTTGCATTACTTCCAAATAACTGCACATTGACCCACACACACATACATTCATATAACAATTTCTTGAAAAGTGGCGGTTATCATGGCAACACAGATGTCGGGGGGGTGCCTAACACCTTTCCTCCGCATAAGCAAGTCCCTGGACCCTAATGAATCTCGATTTCATAGACCCGTTTAGCAGTGTCACGTCATTGAGTCAATGTGCAAATCTTTTCTCGGTTGTGTTGGTACAACCAGTTAAAAAACCAACTGGAAACTCTTATAGTCCAATCGTCGACATATAAATGTCAGACCTTTTCATAACTTATTTTTTTAAACAAATCTCACCTAACATGAGAACACAAAAGAACAAGAACAGAAAAGGGACAAATAAAAATCCCGACGTTGACACTACTGTCAATACCTCCTTGACAATAAACGGGCCTTCCAGCTCGGGGCGAATTTTCCCTTAGATTGATCTTGGTTGTCAATGATCTTCTTCAAAACCAAGTCGTGTTGTTTAAACTGCAGAAGCCAGACTTTTCTGTTGTAGGACCTGGCAATCCTTTGTTGATATAACTGACCGTGGAAGATAGCAGCGGCTTGCCTTTCGTCTATTAGAGACAATTGGTGATACCTATCTTGTACCCATTGATCTTCATCCAGCTGAGCGTCTATTTACACTCTAAGGGATTCCATTTCCACTTCTATGGGGAGCACTGCTTCTATCCCATAGGTTAATGCATAGGGGGTTGCCCCATTGGAAGTGCGCATTAATGTTCTGTAGGCTAACAGAGTCAAAGGTAATAGGTCAGGCCATCCTTTGTGGTTGACGGACATCTTTTGCATGATATTTTTGATGTTTTTGTTAGCCGCTTCAACATCACCATTCATCTTTGGACGATAGATGATAGAGTTAAGATGTTTGATGTGGAATTTACTGCATAACTCCTCCATCATTCTGTTGTTAAGGTTCTTAGCATTGTCTGATATAATTACCTCTGGTTGTCCATATCGACAAATGACATTGTTCCTGATGAATGCAGTGATGACTTCTTTGGTAACCCTGGGGAAGGAGGTTGGTTCTACCCACTTGGTGAAGTAATCGATTATGGTGAAGATAAACTGATGCCCATTACTGACTTTAGGCTTGATGGGCCCGATCATGTCCATTCCCCACATTGAGAAGGGCCAAGGCAAACTCATATTGTGGAGCTCCCTCGAAGGGGAGTGAATAACATTCCCATGAATCTGGCACTGATAACATCTCCTGACGCGATCTTCACAGTCAGCCTTGAGAGAGAGCCGGTAATGCCCTGTTCTTAGGAGTTTCTTAACAAGTAGAGGGCCGCTCATGTGTGGGCCACATACTCCACCATGGATTTCATCCATGAGCCTATGAGCATGGTCCTTGTCCAGACATTTGAGGAGACCTAATCCTGAATTTCTTTTATAGAGTGCATCTACGCTTAGGTAGAATTTCATAGCCAGTCGATGGATCCGCCTTCTTTCAGTCAGGCTCGCCTTAGCGGGTGTAGATCCATCTTGCAAGTACTCCTTGATATGCTGATACCAAGGGTGTTGGATGGGAGGTAGCTCATTCGATACTTCTCCAATGTAATTCTAATAGACTGGTGCCTTTTGTTGGGCAACTGTGAGGGTTGGCATGTTCTCCTTGTCCAATATGTTTATCAAGGAGGCCACGGTTGCTAGCGCATCCGTAAAATCATTCATAATCTGAGGAATGTGGAGGAAGGATATTTCTTCAAACTCCGAAGCCATCTGTAGAACCTGCCGATGGTAAGGCAGCAAGCGTAGACCTTTGGTGTGATAAATTCCTGTGGTTTGTCTGATTACCAACTTAGAATCTCCAATGACAGTTAAGCTTTTGATGCCCATTGATTGGGCAAGTTTTAGCCCCATGATACAACCTTCATACTCAGCTGTGTTTTTGGTGTTGGAAAACTGCAATTTGACGGCGATGGGATGCTGCTCCCCCGTAACGGATACTAGAACTGCTACAACCCCAGAACCTTCCATATTCATAGCTCCATCAAAATACATCGTCCATGTTTGGTGTGCATCGTACTGATGGTGTTGCTGAATTGCCATTACCC
This sequence comes from Panax notoginseng, assembly GCA_016801055.1. NCBI lineage: Eukaryota > Viridiplantae > Streptophyta > Magnoliopsida > Apiales > Araliaceae > Panax > Panax notoginseng. The sequence continues at coordinate 192,269,294 of CM029014.1, forward strand.
CTTCATCGGGGAAGTATGTTTCCAAAGGTTTAAAATCCCCTGAAGGTGCGGCGGCCAGTTGATCCGTAATTTATTGACCTTTAATGGACTTCTACGTCACGTAGACGATTTTAAATTGTTGTAGGATCAACTGCCATCTAGACAGCCTACAATTCAACATGGGTTTACTGAACACGTACTTGAGAGGATCAACGAGGGATATGAGATGGGTTGTGTGACCATGGAGGTAATGTTGTAACCTCATGGAAGCCCATGGTAAAGCAGAACAAGTCTTCTCAATCAGAGTGTACTTGTGTTCACTGCTGCTGAATCTTTTACTGAGGTAGTAGATAGCTCGCTCTTGGCCTCTATCGTCTTTCTATCCCAGCATGCAGCCCATGACATTGTCACTTATGGACGTGTACATAAATAGGGAAACATCATCCTTGGGAGGTACCAAAATAGAAGTTTTGACTAGTTGCTCTTTGATTGTAAGGAAGGCCTTCTGGCACTCATCATTCCATTTTATGGAGGAGTTCTTCCTTAACAACTTGAAAATAAGCTCATAGGTTGCTGTGAGTTAAGAAATGAATCTGCTAAAGAACTTGATTCTTCCTAAAAATCACCGTATCTCCTTCTCTGTATGAGGAATGGGCATTTTCGTGATGGCCTGGATTTTTGTGGGATCCAGCTCAATCCCCTTGTGGCTGACTAAGACTTCTAGCAACTTGCCTAATTTAACGCCAAAGAATCACTTAGCTGGATTCAACTTTAAGTTGTATTTACGCAACCTGTTGAAGAGCTTTCTGAGATAATCTAAGTGGTCTTCCTTCTTTCAGGACTTGATAATGATGTCATCCACATAGATCTTTATCTCCTTATGCATTAGATCTTGGAAAAGAGCCATCATGGCTCGCTGGTAGGTAGCTCCGGCATTGATGAGGCCGAATGACAACCGTCTATAGCAAAAGGTTCCCCAAGGAGTGATGAATGCAGTTTTCTCACGATCCTCTTTAGCAACCATAATTTGATGGTACCCTACGAAACAATCAGCAAAGGACTACATGTCATATTGAGCAGTATTATCAATGAGAATGTGGATAAATGGCACGGGAAAGCTATCTTTAAGGCAAGCTTTATTTAAATCCTGGCAATCCACGCAAACTCGCACCTTTCCTACTGGTTTAGGCACGGGGACTATGTTAGATAGCCATTCAGTGGACAAACCCACCATGTCCTCATGAGACCATACAAACACATCCTGAAATTGGGTTAATAGTGTAACCATGTGATTCCTTTGGTTTAGAGTGAGGTCTGTACCAATCTGGATTAGTTTAGGGCTTTCTAAGGTTCCGAGAAGGACGTGGTTTGATCAAGGTTGGGTTTAGATTTGTCTTTGACCCATTCTTTGATCTCCTGAGGTATCTCAATGTCCTCTTGTATTTCCATCAAGTCTGAGTCTAACTTTTCATCAAAGTTATAATCCTTGTGGAGAAAAGGTACCTTATCAGCAAGTATAGGCACATCTAAATTCAGAGTCCTGAAACAAAATATACTTTCACTTAATATATAAAAGTATTTAATCATACAAAGTGTTAGCATGTACTGACAAAACAACTGCTAATACTGTACAGAAAAGTAAGCAATTATTATTATCTATAGGGCAGAAGGAGTTTCTTCCCGTTTTACCCTTGTCGACCAATGAAAGGAGTGCTGCTCTAATTGTCAAGGGTGAAGTCCTGATAGACTACAATGATGGAGGGGCTATCATTATCCTCCTTCTCTCGGATGATGACCATTATGTCTGCGCAATCATCGTCTGGAGTGTATCTATTTGTATGTTCATCATGGACAACGATGCGTATGTTTGACATCATTCGGGCGATGTCATGTTTATGTCTCCGTTCCTCTTCTTCCACTTTTAGATCTGGAACTAGGACTTATTTTCTCTTTACCAGTATTGGCTTGGGAAATAATAAGGCAATTACATGGGAAGACATGTTTATCGGAGACCATACAGGCTCAAGAATTATAGGTGGAGATAATCACCGTGTGACTAAAACTGAAGGAATCTGTTTGTGCTTATGTGGATTCCTGCAACTGGAACTAGAAGTATAGCCTAGTCCGTCTGTCCCTGTTTGACTGGGAACTTGTACGGGGCACTTGATGCCCTGATGATCTTTGCCCAACCCATGTCCAAGTTGATAACCCAATGACATCATTTCTTGGCTTGCCGACATTACTTCGGTAGAAATCTGGGGTATGAGAGGTGGTGCCCCAATAGGATGGTAGTGAGTGTTGCTCACCTCCATGGCATGAAAACTGACCGGCTCAACTTCTGAATTGAAGCTGATGAGTGGTATGTCACCTTGTTCAGGACATTCCGGCTCAGCGTCGACGGTGACTAGGCTATTGTTGATAATGTATTTAAGTTGTTGGTGAAGAGTGGAGGGGACGACCCCGACCATATGAATCCACGGTCTTCCCAAAAGTAGGTTGTATCCTGTATCTATTTTGAGAACGTGAAAAGACACGCAGAATGTATGTGGACCGATCTCCACTGGCAGTTTAATCTCTCCGACAGAGTTTTGTCAGGATCCATCAAAAGCTTTGATAACAGTATGGCTGCTTCGGATCTGATTGAGATTGATGTTCATCTTCACCAAAGTGGCATAAGGATAGATATTCAAAGATGACCCTCCGTCTATCAAAACTCCTCCCACCATGTATCCGGAAGATAAAATCGCTATGTGCAACGGCTTGCAATGACCAGTCCCTTCTGGAGGTATTTCATCGTCAGTGAAAGATATCACATTGTTGTTAAAAATGTGATCCACCAGGTGCTGAAATTTCTCAACATCTATTAACTTAGGTAGTTGGGCTTCTTCCAAAACCCTGAGCAATACCTTTCTGTGATCTTCAGAAGAGAAAACAAAGTCCAGTATGGAAATTTGCTGTGGAGCTTCTCTTAAGCTTAAAATCACCTTGGCTTCATTATTACGCATAGTACGGAGAAATTCTTCCACTTTTTCCATGGGAATCTTTCCCTTTGACTTGATGGTAGGCTTCATCACCCGTTGGGGAAGATACAGTGGATTATCCTTCGTCACTACAGCAGTTATGTGAGATGTGGATCCTTTAACCCCTCTATAATTCCATGGAACTTTCTGTAGGCTGACAACAGGATATTGTGGTCTGAATGGAAAGATAATTAGCTCTGGCACAACCACTTTTAAAGGATTGTCAACTCCTTTGAGTTGAATTGGTTGGATTGTATGTGAGGGAATAGCTACATTTATCTTAGAAGATATGACTGCTACAAATTCCTTCCACTTTGTAGGAAATGCGTCCTCACTTTCTAGTATCACAACATCATCGTCTATCATCTGTAGGACACCGCTGTCAATTAAATTCTGAATAAGGTGGCGGAGTGCCCAACATTTTTCTGTGCTGTGATCGCGAGATTGGGAGTGATATTGGCACACTCCATTAAAATCAAACCGTCTTGAACGCGGGCTGATTGGAGGTAGCAGATTTTTGATTCTTCCTTCATTTATCAGCATCTGCAGTATTTCTTTTATCGGTTGGCCTAGGTATGTAAATTCCCTTTTGTTGGCAAAATCCTGACGGGCTTTGGCATTTACTCTTTTTGCAATTTTATCCTCTAGTGTTTTATTTTCTAGAGCGTGCGGTGGAGTGTTTGTAAAAAGTGGGAGGAGACTGGCATGCTCCTGACTAAATAATTGGCGGGTGGCTTGATGCTGATGGACCACCAGTTCTGCCAATTGGTTAAGTTGCTTATGTAGAGCATTCATTTTTCGTTCCATCGTATACTGGAACTTTGGAAAATCCCATTTGTCAGAACCATCCTTGCTAGTCTGGGAAGATCCGCCATTAAAGTTGAAACTCAATCCACTACTCCAATTAATTATATTGACCTCTTCTTCTTTGTGCTGAGGAAGAGGGTTGTCTTGCACAAGGAGTTGATCGGGCTTGGTGACCACAATCTCACTGCTATAGATAAAATTCTGGATCTTGTGTTTCAAGGCCCATCAATCTTGAGTATCATGTCCCGGTGCCCCAGCATGATAAACACACTTTCGACTAGCATTGAAACCCCTCCCATTCGGGTTGACTGGTGGAAGAAGATGTGTAATTTTCTTCTAAGTGGTCAGAAGATTGAGAATATTCTCGAGTGAGTCTCCTAGGGGTGTGAACACTCGAGTGCGTCTGATTTCTCCACCTTTAAGCAATGAAGGGTTTAAAGACTGTGCTTGAAAGGGAGTGTAATTTCTCCTTTGGATAGGCATATCCTGGCCGCCTTTTTGACCTTATAGTATCAATGAAACATCCTCCTTTTTCTTTTTATGGACCCTCCAGGGGTTGTTTCCATAATTCTTGGACTGGATGTGCTCAGCAACAGCTTTAAGGGCAGCTAGGTCTTGAATCTTTCCTGACTTCAATCCCATCTCAGCGATCTCCCCATGTTTAATTATTTCAGAGAATGGTTTACCAATACCAGCTAAAACCCTCTCATAGAAAGGAGCTTCTTGTATGTCTATGAAGGTCATAACCATTTTGATTCATTCATTGAGGGAACTACTTAAGCAGCAAGGCGCCTCCACCTTTGAGCATACTCTCTGAAAGATTCATTGGTTTGTTTCCTGACTTTAGTAATTTGGTACTGGTCAGGGGCAATCTGAGACTGGAAGTTGTATTGACTAATGAAGGCATGAGCTAGCTCCTCCCAACTATGGATCTTAGAGTTGTCTAATCTAGTATACCACAAATGAGCTTCTTCAGTTAGACTCTTCTGGAATAGCTGCCTCCTGAGCTTCTCATCCTCGGCATAAGATCCTAGTTCTCCAATGAATATATTCAAATATGTATAAGGAACTCCTAACCCGTCATACTTTTTAAAGTCAGGAGTCTTGAACTTCTCTGGATAATGCACACCATGGAATATACAAAGGTCTGCATATGAAACACTCCAATGTGCTCCAATCCCTTTGATAGAACGGATGGTCTCTTCCATTTGAAGGACTTTCTTTCTGATATCATCGTTGACTAGATCTTCTTTGAGATGGGTGATATCATGAATTTTGTTAGTTGTATCCAACTGAGCATCAGGTATGGGAGCTTCTTTGTCTGCACCTTGTGTTCCTTCATGTGCAGAGAATTCAGTATGTATGGGTATCCTTGTACCCTGAGTAGATTGGTGTAGTTCTTTAAGCCGAACAACCAAATCTGTGATTTGTTTACTTAATCCTTCAAATTCTTCGCGGGAGACAGGATTAAGATTAGTCTGGTCAGATGAAGACATAATTGGCTGTAGGCTCGTGTCCTTTTTGGACTTTAAACGGGTAATAGGTCCGATTGTTTCCCTACGTAAAACTGACGTAGTTTAGTTTTAGGGAATGTATAAATGTTTACATGCTATATGATGTATCTATTTTAGGAGTATTATCCTGTAAAATGGATGTTAGCTGTTTGCAATATATGATAACATGTTAATATTTTGTAAATATGTGTGTACACATATTTCTTCATATTTCACATTATATGGAGATTAATATGGAATGAAATTACAAGTAATTTACTTTACGAGTAATTTTGAATTGAAAAAGCATGAAAAGACTTTTCTCTGCGTTTGGTTTATCAGAGGCTGACCTATCTTAGGCTACTCTCGCGGCTTTATGGCATGAAGGTTCCCAAATCATCGTAATTTACTTGATGGGAAGTTAATCCGGTCTTTCAACTGGAATGAATTTGGGTGGTGCCTTTCCTGAGCCTTGTTGGAATTAGTCTTCCTACGAGTCCAGTAATCAAACACCTACAGGATAGCCTCCTGACGGAGGAACCACACAACATATATTCACATACAACGTGTCTCATCGTTTTATGAAAATGATGACATGTGCGAAGCACTAATATCACAAGTAGATATAGTGTAAAACATTAAGTAAAGTAAGTAAATGCATTCGTACACATCCATAAAATGTAAATGCAACATCCACACACAAGCATATAACAGTTTTGAAAAGCTTGTAATAGCGACTTAAGTTCTCCTACTGGATGTCCCCAGCAGAGTTACCACCTGTCGACGTCGGGATTTTATTTGTCCCGTTTCTGTTCTTGTCTTTTGGTGTTCTCATGTTAGGTGAGATTTATTTGAAAAAACAAGTTGTGAAAAGGTCCGACATTTATATATCGACGATTGGACTATAAGAGTCGCCAGTTGGTTTTTTAAATGGTTGTACCAACACAACCGAGAAAAGGTTTGTACATTGACCCAGTGATGTGACACTGCTTAATGAGTCTGTGAAACCGAGATTCATTAGGGTACGGGGACTTGGTTATGCAGAGGGAAGGTGTTAGGCACCCCCCGACATCCGTGTTCCCATGGTGACTGGCACTATTCAATTAAACTGTTATATAAATGTGTGTGTATGTGGGTCAATGTGCATTTATTTGGAAGTAGTGCTATGCCTCGTTCGCACCTATATACACAGGGTTTGAATTTTTGTATAAAATTCAATTTTAACAAGATATAGCAGTGATGTTTTGTAAAAAGAGGTTTTTCAAACCCTGTGCTTTATAGTAATTAAGGCCTTTGATACTTTTGTTTTTAATAAATGTTCGGCTTGATTGCTTTTATTTTCGGGATGCGAAGCATCTTTGAGAAAATAATATACATAGCAATGCCGCACTCCTTGTGGGCATGAAAACCATCAAAGAAAATTCGAACACCGTGAATAATTTATAAGCCATATACAGCTGAAAATGTCCATCACGGGAACCGAATCTAGATTTTGGAGATTGAATCTGTGATTACATGATTCCTAGGCTCACATGATGTAGCAATTTATATGAAAGCTATAAGTAATTATATATGTAGACACTCAAAATTTTCTGCACACATGTTACTGATATTGCAGGAGGGCAGATTCATCTTTCAGAGATAACCCTGGAAGACAACTCATATCCAGTCCGGATACTACCAAAAGTTCAGTCTCAACCCCGGAACACACACCGGGAGTATCAGTTCCAACCTCGGAGATAACCCCAAGGTATGTAGTTCCAATACCAGAAATTCCACCGAAGAAGGCCGAATCATCTCGGAGATAACCCCGAGATATTCAGTCTCAGTCCCGACACCGAGAATAGCAGCGCTAACCTTGGAGATAACCCCAAGGAATGCAATTGTAGTTCCGGAGATAACCCGAGAAATGCTTATTTCAAATGCATGCAAACAACTTTAGAACACTCGGCACTCACACCGAGGCACTAAGTACAAGACCTGGAGATAACACCGGGAAGACAGGCACACCTCAGAGATGACACTGAGGACCTTCAACATTTGCAGCAATTCAATCTCAGAGATAACCCTGAGCAATGTCTGCTTTATCAGCCCAAACTAGAGATAACCTCAGTGAGGGGCAAAGTCATCATCTTGCCACCTTGACGCCACGTTGCACCGTCTTAACATTTTAGACATACATTTTTACATAACAATGTCCCACAAGAACCAAGGAAGTCTAATCCCGGGTGACTATTACGCAGGGTAAAAGATAGAATTTGAAGCTTGAAGACCGAAGGGCATGGTCCCATCTTCCTAACTTCGTACAACTTTTAATCCCATGTCATTGCGTAACTCTCGACAACGGCGGTCAAAAATAGGTCTTAAACACCTCAGTCGGATGCCCGGATTGAAGTTCTAAAAGTTCGAGCGGATATGACGTTGCATATACGTACTTTGAGACGACAGGACCCGCGAAGCTCGGGGAACCCCGGGCAACCGCAGGTACATCTGCGGTGAGCCGCAGGTACCTGCGACTCCCCCCCCTCTATAAATAGAGGGCTTGGGGTGGCCATTTTGTAAGAGAAAAAGGCGAGAAAGCCCTATCTAATTTGCTCTGTACACACCCTAAATTGAGTACTTTCTCATTTTAAACACTTGTAAGCTCATATATAGCTACTTTTTACTGGCAGGAGCTGAGTGTTCATCCATTTCAAGTTATTAAAGTATTCTTTGGCAGCCCACTTTAAGCCTTCTCACACATTTTAAAGCTTTTCTCTTCATCTTTGCACACACTATTTTTTACGTTAAGAGTCGTGTTGCATGTGTATGCCCGGACTTCGGTCCGTGGTTTCATTTCAGTTTGTATATATATATATATATATATATATATATATATATATATATATATATATATATATATATATATATACATATTATTATATATGAACTGTGTGTCGAACTCTGTTCGATGAGCCTGAATTTTATATATTTTACATATAAACTATTGTCGGACTTTATTCGATGAGCCTGGATTTTATATCCGGTGCGTTTACCATATATATATATATATATATATATATATATATATATATATATTTACATTTCGTCCCACCTAGAGTTTACTTCGTGGCGGTTGACTGTCTTTACTGCTTTCTTTACATTTCGTCCCGCTTGGAGTTTTCTTCATGGCGATTGACCGTTTTACTGCTTTCTTTACGATTAGTCCTGCCTGAAGTTTACTACGTGGCGGTTGATCGCTTTTATAGCTTTATTTATATTTTTGATCTCCCATGGAGGTGCTTCGTGGTGGTTGATCATGTCAATATATATATATATATATATATATATATATATATATATATATATATATATACCGCTTTTATATATTTACATTTTTGATCCCCCATGGAGGTGCTTTGTGGTGGTTGATCATGTCTGTATATATATATATATATATATATATATATATATATATATATACAGCTTATATATGTATAACTGCTTACTGCTTTCATACAAATAGCGACATCATATGAGAGGGGATGCTGGAGCACTGGGTACCGGATAGGCAGGTGTTACGGTTTGAGACCCAGGAGTTGACTCCTACCTTAAAGGTGTACGAGCGACTGACGTATTTGCCATTGGACAGGCCTTGCGCTTGGATGGCTGTAGGAGATATGAGCCGACAGTTTATGACCCTCACTGGCTTGAGGCGCAGAGTTGCCCATGATGAGATCTCCTTAGGGCATGTAGTGTCCATGTATTTTTTGATTGACAGATTTGGCTCTTTGAACAGTTATGTGAATCACTATGGGGATTTCACCACGTCGGAGGATGAGTGGCGTGTTGCCAGAGTAGATGTATTCTTGATATGCCTGGTGGCATATCTGTATATGCCATTGTACATGGACCATTTAGACAATGATGTGATTATGGCAGTGCGGGCTCTCCGGGAGGGACATACTATTTTGCCGATGATTGTGGTAGAGACCTTGAGGTCGGGCACGTATTGTCACACCCATCCTGTAGGGGTATTTACAGACAGCTCGGTCTTGCTATATGTGTGGTTCATGTCACACTTGAGATAGATTGACACATTCTGATGCCATGGGTATTGTTTTTCCCATAAGATTGCCATGTCTTACTCCTTTCAGCTGGCGGAGTGTATATACGCTACTTCTTGGTTGGTTTTCTTGGTAGGGATCTAGGATCCATTTGATATTCTTCAGTGTTCAGGGCTTAGTTCTCCCTACAACTTCATCACTCATGCACCTGGTATAGATTATCTTCCTCTAGCTGGTTTGAGGGGCATGGTCACGTATCACCCATTGGCTGTGATGACACAGTTTGACCAGTTTTTGGATGTTCATCCCTTTCAGGGGGCATTGGGTCAGCATTTATCTTCTCAATTTTTATCAGTAGAGGATTTGTCCAGGGTTTATACCTGTTGGGCCTAGCATGAGAGGGCTAATTTTACTACTAGCCATCCAGGTTGTTCTGTAGAGTATTCCGCATGGCTGGAGGTAAAGATTACATCGGCTAAGGTTGTATCCATATAGCCGGAAATTGATTCTGACAGTGGGGAGCCTATGGAGGACCCTGATTCTCCCACTGAGGATGAGTTATTTGCTGGGTTGTCAGTAGCTCTTGTTGATTCTCCAAGTATTTCTATTACTGTGACTCCACATTCGGCAGAGTATTTAGAGTAGAGTCTGCATCTGATGACATTTGAGAGGGGTCAGGCTAGGGCCTTGATGTTGACAGCTCTTTCTGGCAGAGATGCCTCTCTAGTTGAGAGAGATGATGCCTAGCTCATAGAGACACTGCTATTACTGAGCGGGATGAGGCAAGATCATCTAGTGATTCAATTGTTATTAAGCGGGATGGCGCTATATGTGACACCCCCAAATCCGGGTACTTGAAACCCGAACTCGGTGCTTCACGATACCATTTCTATGAGCGGAATTCTACGAATAATAATAACAATAATATGAATAACAACTTAATTTACATAATTATCAGAGTTTATCTCCCCAGGTACGAGACCTTAAAGTACATTCCATACAATACATGATATTATATATATATATATATATATATATATATATATATATATATATATATATATATATATCATTGTCTTAATAATACAAACTATTACAGCAACTACCACAAATCTTATTCAGTTAGCTTTCCTTTTCCTTTGTTTTTGCACGAGCTTTCTGGTTCTTCAAACTTAACTGAAAACATTCAAATTAAGCAAGAATGAGCATTTGAGTGCCCAACAAGTAATAACAATAATATATATTAGCTGAAAGAATTAAATATTTTCTTTGAAAGACACTTCTACAACGAATCAACAGTTCTAAAGTAAGCTGTACCAAAAATAATAATAACATAACAACTCTCTTTCACATTTTTGAAACTACGTATTGACGATAAGTAGGGTTAAGTGACATATCATGAACATTATTTTCTTTTTCGAAAAGGTTAAACAGAAATTCATCTGTAAACCGGCATAACTTACGGACACGGGGGTGATCAGCCCGTTGTGCCCTGCATTGATCAATACTACATTTTAAGAACTCTCTCTGCCTTGGGCGCATAAAAGTTTTCCCTATGTAAGGGATGTTCATACTTGTCTGGGTTCTAAAGCAAAGGTTTTATCTTGTTCAACAATAATCTATAATTCAACTTATATATATAAGGGTAATTGACAAAGGTATATCAACATGTGATTAAATACAATGATTATCCAAGTGGGGACACTTATATAACCATTTTATAGAAATTGACGAACATAATATATATCTGAATTACCATATACTAACATGTTGATAAACAATGAGCGGATATAGAATATGTCGCAGTAGAGTTGATAATATAGCATAATAATAATTTAATTCCGAAACTTCTTACTCATGTCCATTGCATAAAGGAAATGCAAAGGTAGGATACTTGCCTGAGCTGCTGCTTATAATAACGCAACTTAGATTAATTTTTTATACATCGACCTATCAGTAATAAGATCATTCGTTCGATTAGAATAATATACTATAACACATAGTACTGCATTTCGCAGTCAGCACATAACCTAATCACATTATCACACATATCCAACAGTCATTGAATCATAATTAATCATTAATACAGTCAAAATATCTAAGTCTAGATAAATTTTTGAAACATGTCGGTGTACCGACAGCTTTATTGGATAATTATTGAGTCTAAGACTCTATTCTGTATCTCAATATTCATAAGTATCAGTCATATTATTTTTAAATGACTTAATATAATTTTAAAACATTTATTATAATTTATCATGAATTTTCAAACATCGGAATCATATTTAAATGATTTAAACATCAAATAATTCTATTATCATTAACATTTAATCAATATTAAATTATTAATGAAACTGTTGCCAAAATATTAAAGTTATGTATAATAACTCAAAATGCTTTTAAAACATTTATATTACTCTTAAATGATTTTTTAAAATATTTAAAATTATTTTTAAATAATTACCATTAATATTAAAATATTAATGCACTATTTATCCAAATATTAAAAGTCATTTATTATAACTTAAAATATTTTTAATTCATTTATATCCTTTTTAAATAATTTTTAAATAAATAAAACCATTTTTAAACTGTTTATTTAATATAATTATTAAATAAACTAAATATCATCAATATTAGATTAATATCATTAATATTAAATGAATAATATTTTTCATGACAAAATATTCAAAGTCATATTTTATAACTTAAAATATTTTTATGATACTATAAATGATTTTTAAAATCATTAATTCTATTTTCCATAATTAGTTCATACATTTATTAAATAACTTAAACATCATTAATATTAATTAATTAATGAAATTTCATCACAAAATATTAAAATTCATTAAAAAAAACTTAAATTATTTTCTAACACAATAATATAATTTTTCATGATTTTTCATGAATTAAAATAATTTATTTAATATTATAATTAAATAAATAAATACCTTTTTATATTCTAAAAATACTCAATAATTTTGAAATATACTCAAAATAGTTAAAAACTATTTTTCAGACTTTAAAATAATTTTTTAGAATTTATTAAGTATTTTTAATAATTAAAATCTAATTTTTCTAATTTTTAAATCATTTTCGGAATTTTCAGAAATTAAAAATTTTAAAATAAATCAAAACCGTCGCTAAAGGCTTTAGCGACGCTTATCTGTTGCCTTAGGTGTTCTTGAGCCTCAAGAACACTGACAAGGCAGTTATAAAGGTGCCTAGTTTGACCGATTATAATTCTCAATTCATTACGTTTCTAGGCAATCTAACACTTGGATCTTGTAGTGCTCATGTAATACTACAATTGCCAACAAACAGCATGACTAAAAACCATCAGATCTAAGAGTTATTAGCCATCAAAAAGTCTGACAAGGCTGTTCTTTGACTGAAGAACAGTCGAGGTGCCTACTTTGGATCCTTATAACTTTCAAGCTGTGTATTGTTTGTGTGATCTATCAATTGGAGTGTGTAGACAACATGTAGGACTACAACTACAAAGCATCATAACACATTAACTTGATAACATGAGCAAGATCTAGCTGGTCAAACTTCAACACGGAATCTGCTCAAAAAAATTATGGGTTTGTGTTCTTCAGCGTTTTCGGTCAACGGGTTTTCACCATGAATAACTCCCGATCTACAAAAGCTATGAACTTGATTCTTTTTGAATATTAAAGACCACATATCCGACTACACAAAACAACTTTTAAACAACAAAAATCATGATCGAGCAAAGATTTATAAGCTCTGACATTTGCCAAAAAAATATTTTCTGGACACTTAGAATATTTTCTGGGTTTGATGAACAACCGGTCAATGTCGGTCAACCCACTTTAACCTTAAATAACTTTTGATCCAAAATAGATATGGACCTGATTTGTTTTGGAGATTAAAGACCACATAACAAGCTACACATATCAACTTTTAGAACACAAAACACATTAAAGATCACAGAGATATAAGGCTTGACATTTGCCAAAAAATCACAGAAAATGAAATTTCTAGATTTTGGAAATCTTCAAATCTGAGCTTCTAAATGTTATGGATCCAACATCTAGCAATCCAGATCATCCTTAGACACTATAATCAACATGTTCTAACATTTAAACATAACATCTAACACCAAAAATTAAAAAAAAATCAAGCTAGAGTTTATACCTTTTTTAAGTTTTGATTCTTGATTTTTGGCTTATGATTGGTAGTAGGCCTTTGTTTTGGGACTGAAATACTACAATAATTCGTAGGTTTTAGAGAGAGAAGCTCAGGGATGAGAGTTGGGCAATTTTTAGTGTACAAAATGCCTTAATTCTCTCTCCAATCTATATATAAACCAAATTAGATGCATTGAATGCTCAAAATGGTTGATTGAATCTGAATATAATTGAGTCTTGGATGCTAAATTGGTAGGGTAGGATGTTTGTCATGCTTTGATAGCAATAATGCACAATATTCACTAATAATACACTAAAGAGACAAAAAGGGCATTTTGGTAATTTTCCATATAATTTCAAGGGCATTCTTGTACAAGGTGATTAAATCTAGGGTTTATTCACTAGATTGAAAATCTTACAATTTCCCAAATAATTTATAGGGTTTGGACAATTTAAAATTTAAAGTGTAATACAATTTTAATTTAAAACATACTAATTAAATTAGGGTTTTTAATAGAAATTAGGATTTTTAAATTAGGGTTCCTAAATATTATTAGGGTTCCCAAATTAATTAGGGTTTCCTAATTATCTTTATAATTCACAAAATAATAATTAGGGTTTCTAAAATTTGCAATTAGGGTTTTCAAATAAATAATTAGGGTTTTTCCTAATTATCAGCAGAAAACGATAATTAGGGTTTCTTCTTATTACAGAAATTCTAATACGCAGAAGAATTCATATAACACAATTACTACTCAGTCTTAACTCATAATGGAGTTTAACAATTAGGGTTTCACAACACAATATTAGGTTATAACCCAATTTACCACAATTGACCAACATTAACAGTCTACAGAATACGGTATATATTTAAGCACTGAAAATTAAAATATAATTAATATTACATTATTATTCTCATTCCTGGATAAAAATCCAAGTTTATGGTTTGGATTCCATTTCTGACTTATCCTTCGTACACAACATCAATAATCAAGTTAAAATAATTAACTTAAATATTCTGAACAAATTCATATAATAACATATTTATTATTATAATTCTAATTGTCACTTCATATATTATTTAAATAATATATAAATTATATTTTCATGGAAAATAAATAAGAAAAATATTTCTGCTTTCAGAAATTAATTACCATAAGAATATAATTTGTAGTAATTAATAATTCTAAAATTATTTCTAATTTTTCAAGTAATAAATATATTCGCATTTAACATCACAATACTTGACACTTATTCTCATTGTAAAAAAAAAAATATTATATGCAAAATTTGTTATCTATTTATATAAAAAATATCGAATTATTACATTCACCCTCCCTTATAAGGATTCCGTCCCCGGAATCACCGTTTTAAAACTCATATATACAAGGGTACATAGCATATATAATCATTGCAAGTAGACCTCGATCATAATTGATCGAACTGATCTTTTACTATTCAGCATAACGCTTGTCTACCTGGTTAAACAGAAATTTGATTTCTAAACAGACTCAAATTCTTCATTCAAAATTTCTTTATAAATTAATTTACTATATATATAAGAAAATCATATAAGATATATAAGTTATTCGAATAACACCTGGAGTTCTATTTCCAGCTGCCACAGTATCCTGGACCGTCATGTTGAAGACCCTCGGAGTTGCTTTTGTTGGGTTATTGGTTGAGGTTTGTCCTGTGATTGCTAAAGTCCCACTGCCTTTCCCCGTGGTTACATTTCCTGCCTCCATTCTCCTCTTTGGACAATCCTTCACCTTATGTTCAGTCGATCCACATATAAAACACCCACTGTTCATCCTTGGGTTGGGGTAGTTGGGAGAGATATGACCCTCATGCCCGCACTTGTAACATACAAACTTACCCTTCAGGCACTCACCAGAGTGATTCTTCCCGCAATTCTTACACTGCACTACCTGCTTCTTCACACCTTCCTGTTTCACCTGAACATTCCCATAAAAATTCCCCTTTCTTTTCTCACCCCTATTTCCACTATTTCCTTCCACCTTCAAAGATCCTTCTGCCTTGCTTCTGTTCTTCTTCTCCTTGTTGTAGAGGCTCATGGCCTCACTCCCCTCCTCAGCTATGATAGCCTTCTCCATGAGTGCTGCAAAAGATTGATTTGCAATACTGCCACCTTATTGTAGAGCCAGGGTTTTAAGCCTAGCTCAAACCTCCTTGCCTTTCTAGCCTCCGTATCAACTTGATGTGGAGCAAACCTAGCCAACTCATTAAACTTTGCGACATACTCCGCAACAGTCATGTTCTCCTGCTTTAACTCCAGAAATTTCACCTCCATCCTAGCTCGAATACTAGCTGAGAGATAGTTTTCGAAAAATAAAGTCTTAAACCTATCCCAAGTAACTACTCCTTCTCATGCCCAAGTTTTATTTGCCTTCCACCAAAAGTTGGCTTCCCCTTTCATCATATAAGTGGCAAAAGAAGTCTTTTGCCCCTCATCTACCCTAGCAATTACGAACGCCTTTTCTATTTCATTAACCCATGTCTGGGCTTCTATAGGGTTAGCTGATCCTCTGAATTCTGGTGGTCCTACTGCTTTGAAGTCTTTAAATTTTGCCAAGCGATTATCTGGCTGGTTTCCTGCGGCTGGTATTCCCTGCTGCGTAGCCTGAGCTACCATGTTTGCAAAGTTTTGTATCAAGTCTTGTTGTTGTTCCTCCGTGTTATTGAGAGATTCTTCTACCCTTTGGTTTCGAGTTTGACGTCTTGGCGGCATTATCTGGTTAAGTAAAACCATAAATTATACTTTATTAACTTACATTCTAAACCTTATTGCATAAGATTAATATATTAAACTTGTTTCATTTCTCAAACTTAGATTCATATTCATTCATCGAATATTTTACATAGCATAACACATACTACTTTACACACCAGCTATCCCTTTGTGACTACAAAAGTCGGGATTTACAACATTGACCAACACAAAAGTTAAAAATATTTTATTACACAAACATACTTCTCACACATATTACCTTAAACATACCTACACAACAGAACATATACTACCTATTTACTAAGCCTCTCTCTCGGACAATCTTTTGATTGATGACCTTCCATCCCACAAACAAAACGTACGCCTAGATTAAAGTCGGGACAATGATGAGAGGTATGTCCCTCATGTCTGCAATTGTAACATATCTTTTTCCCTTTCTTCTTATCAGGTTTTCCTAAATCATGGTCTTTTATCTTTCTTTTTCCCTTATCTCTCGGAGCTGCACACGATGTGTTGCTTGAGGCTCCTATCTGATCAATTTGGATTTTAAGCTTATCCTGCTCTTCCATTATTTCTATTAACGCCTGACGCAGTTGAATATTTAACAGCTTTTCTATTTCCCACAGTTTTTTTAAAGAAGAAACCTTGTTCCTCAAATCCTGCACCTCTGTTGATGCTTGATCAGCTTCAACTTTAGTGTCCGAATCACTATCTGTCAGTTCCACCATTTCCGGATCTGGTACTATATTTTCCACAATAACTACCTCGTCCGAGTTGGTTTCATTGTGGGCCTTTATTTCAGCTATTGGCTTCGATATTAGCTCGGGTGTATGGATCTGATTCTTCTTCAAGTTATAAGCCCATAACAATCCTTTTCCACCATACATCTACACACATAAATTATCCTGATTAGCATATAGAATATACACACAGCAAACAATAGTTTTATAAGAGTTATCTTTTATTTTGTTCAACGATGAATTTATTCAATTCATCTCCTTTTAAAACTCTATATGAGTTATTTGTATTTTCAATGTTTTCCCCTGTCCTAAGGTTATAGCCTAAGGTCGATCCCACCTAAGGTTTCTAACCCTAAAGCTCTGATACCAACCTGTGACGCCCCCAAATTCGGGTACTTGAAACCCGAACTCGGTGCTTCACGATACCATATCTATGAGCGGAATTCTACGAATAATAATAACAATAATATGAATAACAACTTAATTTACATAATTATCAGAGTTTATCTCCCCAGGTACGAGACCTTAAAGTACATTCCATACAGTACATGATATTATTTATATATATATATATATATATATATATATATATATATATATATATATATATATCATTGTCTTAATAATATAAACTATTATAGCAACTACCACAAATCTTATTCAGTTAACTTTCTTTTTCCTTTGTTTCTGCACGAGCTTTCTGGTTCTTCAAACTTAACTGAAAACATTTAAATTAAGCAAGAATGAGCATTTGAGTGCCCAGCAAGTAATAACAATAATATATATTAGCTGAAAGAATTAAATGTTTTCTTTGAAAGACACTTTTACAACGAATCAATAGTTCTGAAGTAAGCTGTACCAAGAATAATAATAATATAACAACTCTCTTTCACATTTTTGAAACTACGTATTGACGATAAGTAGGGTTAAGTGGCATATCATGAACATTATTTTCTTTTTCAAAAAGGTTAAACAGAAATTCATCTACAAACCGTCATAACTTACGGACACGGGGGTGATCAGCCCGTTGTGCCCTGCATTGATCAATACTACATTTCAAGAACTCTCTCTGCCTTGGGCGCATAAAAGTTTTCCCTATGTAAGGGATGTTCATACTTGTCTGGGTTCCAAAGCAAAGGTTTTATCTTATTCAACAATAATCTATAATTCAACTTATATATATAAGGGTAATTGACAAAGGTATATCAACATGTGGTTAAATACAATGATTATCCAAGTGGGGACACTTATATAACCATTTTATAGAAATTGACGAACATAATATATATCTGAATTACCATATACTAACATGTTGATAAACAATGAGCGGATATAGAATATGTCGCAGTAGAGTTGATAATATAGCATAATAATAATTTAATTCTGAAACTTCTTACTCATGTCCATTGCATAAAGGAAATGCAAAGGTAGGATACTTGCCTGAGCTGCTGCTTACAATAACGTAACTTAGATTAATCTTTTATACAGCGACCTATCAGTAATAAGATCATTCGTTCGATTAGAATAATATACTATAACACATAGTACTGCATTTCGCAGTCAGCACATAACCTAATCACATTATCACACATATCCAGCAGTCACTGAATCATAATTAATCATTAATACAGTTAAAATATCTAAGTCTAGATGAATTTCTGAAACATGTCGGTGTACCGACAGCTTTATTGGATAATTATTGAGTCTAAGACTCTATTCTGTATCTCAATATTCATAAGTATCAGTCATTTTATTTTTAAATGACTTAATATAATTTTAAAACATTTATTATAATTTATCATAAATTTTTAAACATCGGAATCATATTTAAATGATTTAAACATCAAATAATTATATTATCATTAACATTTAATCAATATTAAATTATTAATGAAACTGTTGTCAAAATATTAAAGTTATGTATAATAACTCAAAAAGTGACGCCCCCAAAATAGGTATACAACACCCATTCTGAGTCGCCAAATACATGGTACAGAAAGCAAACTACAACTTTAATAATACAATTGTCGTGCAAAATACGACAACACATACTGTGAGTTTAAATACAAATATTGTCTTCTGGACAATATCCACACTCAAATAAATCCTCATTACAATTATTCAAACACTATTTTACAGAAATAGTGAGGACTGCTAAAACATCTTTCTAGAACCATCACTCCATACCCCGACTAGATCCTGCTATGTTCTCACCTCCTGAGAAGAAAAATGGAACAAAAAGGAAAAGGGTGAGCTCAACTAGCCCAGTAAAGAATATTATGACTAAGATAATATACAACAAATTATCGTTAGTCTTCAACAGGGAAAAATCTGATAGAATATAATCGACAACAAGTTTTAGATCAACAACTGCAGCAGAAACAACAAACCATTAAAAGAGTCAAGTAGAGAAAGAATTCTACTATCTTCTAAGATTTAAAAGTCCATCATCAATATTTTATCCCTGTAACATCAATTAATAATCATCTTTATCCAAATATTCATCTTTGCACTACAGGCCAAAGATATTCATTTGTATCACCTGTCAGTCATGTTCATCTCAACACATGTTCATCTTTGCACTACAGGCCAAAGATATTCATCAAGTAATCATACATCTTTGAACTACAGGCCAAAGATATTCAGTAATATCATCATTTAGGACTGAGGATGATGAAAAATATCTTAAAGAGAACGAATCCAGTGAGACAGAAGGACAAATAGTAGGGATTCGTATAACAGTTTATCCAAGATCAATAATACTTCATAATAATCAATTGTGAAGCAGAATTCAAAAATAAAGATCAAAACATGGATACAATCAAAGATAGTAACCATAATAGACATCTTGGACAAAAAGGAAAAATTTTATTTTTCGGTGAATAGTGCCGTATTCGTGAATAGTGTCGTATACGTGAATAGTGCCGTATACGTGAATAGTAACCCCGACACAAAAAGTTCCAAATTTGATAAAAACTCATATCAATATTTCAGCATAATGATATTGAAGAAAATAATATCATTAAGAAGAAAATAATATCCCTTACCTCAAGATATCAGTACTTTTGGTCGAAATACCGGTATAAGGCTGAAAGAAACTTGCTCTGATGAATAGAAACTCTCAAAGTATCTAAACACTCACAAAATACACTCAATAATCTAGAGAAAGAAAGAGAAAACTTGTTTCTGGTGTGATTTTCAATTCTAACTTAGCCCTCTATTTATAGGAAAATTTTAGTAGGTTTGACCTGCAACCTGATGGCTTTACCTGCTACTATTCCCACCCACCACATAATTCAGTACATTTCTTCACCAACCACAAGTGGGGCCCACCAATTCTAGAATTTTTCATCAAAATGATAAACTCCGAAAATTCAACAATTTCTGAACCAGTCATCTCGTAAAATTCATAATAAATCATACGTTGATTTTTAACAGTTCAAAATTTGTGGACATATACTCAACTTATATATGTATAACATATCCAAAAATTACCACGATCCAACGGTCAGATTAAAAATTATAACACCCGCAATATTTCTCAAAAATCCTGATTTGATTTTTAATACCTCCATTCCGATAAAAATACTGATAAAACACCTCAACATTAACTCCTTCATTTTTAACCACAATAAATATATCCAACATTTATATCTACATAAAATAAATATTTCCTTAGCATATGAATCAATAATTAATTATTCACAAATAATATTACAGAATCACATTTATGACAACCAGGCCGTTCCCAGGAAAGAGGGGGCTTTCCAATAAGGATTTCTCCTTACTGGCGCGCAATTAGATGACCAAACCTCTCCTTATACAGAACTTTCTAGACATTGCAAATAATGTTATCTAATAATATTATTCAAATAATATGAATTATTGATCTGATAAAGGAAAATACTGTGCAGCAACAATTATTGAAATAACAATAATATAAAATATCAACGCAACAATTATTGAATCAATAAAATAAAATATTGAACAATAACTACTGTAACAATTATTGAGTAGTGCCTTCTTATGTAAGAATCAATAATTTGTGCAATATCGTGTGCTACTGTATTTTAACCACCGGGTATTCCAACAGTTTTAACGGTAACAACTACGCCGTTATTTATAAACAACTTATACTTGTCGTTTTCTTCATCCAATCGCTTTCCGTTATGGGGCCCACACAAGGCTGCGCCGTCTTACGAATATTCCCCGACATCAAGAATATTCCACGACCAAACGAATATTCTCCGATAAAATGAATATTTTATAACCACTTGCTTATTTTACAAAATTTGCACATTTCACCCATAACCAAAGTATTATATCAAATTAACCCCTTATTATTCACAATAATATTTAGAGAAAATTTGATTTTATTCATTAATAAATTGGGGTCTTACAACCTCCCCTCCTTATAAAATTTCGTCCTCGAAATTGACGTACGTATCTGATGTTTCAAAAAGGTGAGGATACCTCGCTTTCATTTCTGATTCCAACTCCCAGGCCATTTCTTCAATAGCATGGTTTCTCCACAAAACCTTAACTTGTGGTATAACCTTCGTGCGTAGGACATGCTCTTTCATATCCAAGATCTTAACAGGTACCTCCTCGTACTTTAAATCTTCAGCTATCTCATCTTGTTCTAACTCAATAATGTGGTTCGGGTCTTTAACATATTTACGAAGCATAGATATGTGAAAAACATTATGAACATGAGACATGCTTGGAGATAATGCGAGTCTATATGCCACATTTCCTATTCGCTCAAGAATCTCAAATGGACCAACAAATCTTGGATTGAGCTTTTCTCTCTTCCCAAATCTTGTAACTCCCTTCCATGGTGCAACACGTAACAATACGTGATCCCCAATATTAAATTTCACGTCCTTCCGATGAAGATCCGCATAACTCTTTTGTCGATCCTGTGCCGTTTGTATACGTTGTCGAATCGTTTGGATCTTCTTTGTAGTAATGCGTACCAACTCTGGTCCCAACAATGTTGCTTCACCCACCTCGTCCCAGCATACTGGAGAACGACATTTTCTTCCATACAATGCCTCGAATGGAGCCATACCTATGCTCGCCTGATAACTGTTGTTGTAGGAGAATTCCACCAATGGTAGGTACTTATCCCAACTCCCTTTGAGATCTAGGACACAAAGTCTTAATAGATCTTCAAGAGTTTGAATAGTCCTCTCTGATTGTCCGCCCGTTTGAGGATGGTATGCCGAACTGAATCGTAAATCCGTGCCCATAGCTTTCTGCAAGCTAATCCGAAATCGAGAAGTGAATCTTGGGTCACGATCCGAAACTATGGATACTGGAATGCCATGCAATCTCACAATCTCGTTCACGTACATACTAGCAAGACGTTCAAGGGAATAAGTCTCACGTATCGGCAAGAAATGAGCGGACTTGGTTAATCTATCAACAATAACCCAAATCGCATCTATGCCTTGAGAAACCTTGGGAAGACCCGTAACAAAATCCATAGTAATGTGTTTCCACTTCCATTTTGGAATCTCAAGTGGTTGCAATGGACCCTTTGGTACTTGATGCTCCGCTTTTACACGTTGACAAGTTAAACATCTTGAGATAAACTCCGCGATCTCTCTTTTCATATTGCTCCACCAAAATATATGTCGAAGATCGTGACACATTTTGGTACTCCCAGGATGGATTGCAAACGGTGTGTTGTGTGCCTCCATCATTATTCTATGCTTCAAGTCAAAATCGTTAGGAACACAAAGTCTGGAGTTGACTCGAAGTATTCCTTCTTCATCGATTCTTGCTTCTGGAATAGCACCTTCTTGCACTTTCTTCTTCATACGCATCAGCTCCGGGTCTGTGGTTTGAGCAACTTTAACTTTATCAATTAAAGTTGGTTCTATGCATATGCTTGACATCATCGCACTCGTTCCTGCATATGATCTTCTACTCAACGCGTCAGCTACCACGTTTGCTTTTCCAGGATGGTATTGGATGGTATGATCGTAATCTTTCAACAGCTCGAGCCAACGTCGCTGCCGCATGTTGAGTTCTTTTTGGGTGAAGAAATATTTGAGGCTTTTATGATCTGTATAAATCTCCACTTTCTCCCCATACAGGTAGTGTCTCCAAATCTTCAACGTGAAAATGACTACTGCCAACTCCAAATCATGAGTAGGATAATTCCTCTCATATTCTTTGAGTTGTCGCGAGGAATAGGCTATGACTTTCCCATGTTGCATGAGAACACATCCTAACCCTTTGCCTGAAGCGTCGCTGTAGATAACAAATCCATCCGAACCAGATGGTATTGTCAGAACAGGTGCCGAAATGAGTCTTCTTTTGAGCTCTTGGAAACTCTTCTCGCATTCCTCGCTCCAACCGAATTTTGTATCCTTCGAGTCAGCTGAGTTAACGGAGTAGCGATTCGAGAAAATCCTTCCACGAATCTCCGATAGTAACCAGTTAAGCCTAGAAAGCTACGTATTTCGATTACTGACTTAGGTTGCTCTCAACTGTGACTCATATCCCAATCTTGGATAGCACGTCACAATGACACCTATCAGTTTACTACCACACGAATATGGTATCCCCTACGGAGAGTCTGGCTTTAGTGCATTCCACAAAGGAAGTCACCAGATAGAGGCTCGGTTATCAACTTCTATAGTTGGGTTTTTAACTCCTAAAGTTCAATAGGAGCCATTCGATATGAGATTTTAGAAGTGAGTTTTGTACCAGATTCAAAGATGATACAAAATTCAATATCACGCGTAGGCCAAGAAATTCTTCAGGAAATACGTCAGAAATTTTACTAACAACAGAAATATCATTCAAATCTGACGTATTTTTGTTCAAGTCCATGACATAGCTAAGAAAGCTTGACATCCGTTTTTCAATAAACGAATGGCTTTATGACTTGATATGAAAGTGTTTGACTTCAATGGTTTGGTTGCTTGAATTTGAATAACAGGTTGCTTAGGAATATGAAAACTAACAACCTTACGAAAGTAATCAATTTTGGCATGATGAGTAGTTAACCAATCAATTCCTAAAATCACATCAAAAGCAAGTATCTTTAAAGAGATAAGATCAACAGGTAATGTGATGGTGCCAACTTGGATCAAACAAGATTTATAAACAGTGGATGTAACGAAAGTTTCTCCTAACGGAGTTTCAACAGATAAGTCAAAGTCTAATTTTCTCCGGAGTCAATTTTAAACGTTGAGTATAAGTAGGAGAGATAAATGAATGGGTAGAACCGGTATCTAATAAGGTATAGACTTCGCAAAAATTTATAATTAACTAACCCGTGCTAACTTCGTTCGGGTTCCTCGCATTTTGACCAGTCACGAAAAACGCTCTTCTAGGAACCGTTGACTTTGACTTTTCTGGGACAGCTTTTTGAGTCATCATCCCCCCTGAACTTGGTTTTTCTACAGAACACTCTCGAGCTATATGACCCTCCTTTCCACAGTTATAACATACCTTAGATTGTTGTGGGCAGTTTGGGCTGATATGTCCCTCTTTCCCACATTTGTAACATACGACCGGTGGTCGTTCTCCTCCCCTAGAAACAGTTGATGTTTGTGCTGACGTCTTCACGTTATAATTGTTGTACCTTCCCTTCTTGAAATCTCCTCCCGACTCGCTCCTTCTGTTATCACGACCACGATTACCACCAGAGCGGTTACCGCTTTTGTCCGAATGTTTTCCTCCCTGCTAGTTTTCATTGCTTCGATGACTGCCGCCACCGGTATGACCCTGGTTGTGGTCCCTCAGTTGCACATACTCATTATCTCGCTCTAATAATTGAGCCCTGTTTACAACATCTGAATATAAAAAAAATTTATGAGAGATAAGATATTGCCGAATCTCGGATTTTAGACCTCTCAGAAACATCCTTGTCATTCGTTCCTTATTTTCGACCAATTGAGGTGCAAACCTAGATAACTCGATAAACTTCACCTCGTACTGGGACACCGTCACGTTGTTTTGTTCCAGTCTAATAAACTCTACCTCCTTTATATGACGAATACTTTCAGGAAAGTACTTGTCATTAAACAGTTTTTGAAACGTTTCCCAGGACATGTTGAGTGCGTCAGGCTGGGTACGCTTCACAAACTCCCACCAGTAGTCTGCCTCGCCACGGAACATAAAGGTGGCGAATGGAACCTTCTGTTCCTCCGTGCATCCCAAGACATCGAATATATTGGTAATTTGCTTGACCCACGTTTTCGCCATGATCGGATCTGGCTTTCCCTTAAATTCTGGTGGTCCCAATTCTTTGAACTGCTTGGCTGTGACAAACCGAGCGTTGTTATCATTTCCACCTGTATTCTGCACACGAGTCTCCCTCGTCTGATTTTGCATGAACTGCAAAAAGCTCCTAAACATTCCATCATTCATCGTTTGCTCTGTAACGTTGTTTACAGGAGGAATATTGCCTTCCTATTGCACGTTCCCCTGGGTGGTGACTAAAGGTGTCTCCACAGTCTGATTTACTCCATTATTAACGTTTTCAGCTGCCATTCTTAAATACTGCCATAAAACAAGGGTTAATAATCATGTCATATATTATCCCTATAGTCTGACCGACCAAATAAACACCAAATAAACTTAGTCAGGTCATACTAGCGAAGGAATTCCCTGTCTCTCCCCTCCTAGTTCTTGTCTCACATCTCAGCCAGGGATCATATCCCTAAGCTCTGATACCAACTGTGACGCCCCCAAAATAGGTATACAACACCCATTCTGAGTCGCCAAATACATGGTACCGAAAGCAAATTACAACTTCAATAATACAATTGTCGTGCAAAATACGACAACACATACTGTGAGTTTAAATATAAATATTGTCTTCTGGACAATATCCACACTCAAATAAATCCTCAATACAATTATTAAAACACTATTTTACAGAAATAGTGAGGACTGCTAAAATATCTTTCTAGAACCATCACTCCATACCCCAACTAGATCCTGCTATGTTCTCACCTCCTGAGAAGAAAAATGGAACAAAAAGGAAAAGGGTGAGCTCAACTAGCCCAGTAAAGAATATTATGACAAAGATAATATACAACAAATTATCGTTAGTCTTCAATAGGGAAAAATCTGATAGAATATAATTGACAACAAGTTTTAGATCAACAACTACAGCAGAAACAACAAACCATTAGAAGAGCCAAGTAGAGAAAGAATTCTACTATCTTCTAAGATTTAAAAGTCCATCATCAATATTTTATCCCTGTAACATCAATTAATAATCATCTTTATCCAAATATTCATCTTTGCACTACAGGCCAAAGATATTCATTTGTATCACCTGTCAGTCATGTTCATCTCAACACCTGTTCATCTTTGCACTACAGGCCAAAGATATTCATCAAGTAATCATACATCTTTGCACTACAGGCCAAAGATATTCAGTAATATCATCATTTAGGACTGAGGATGATGAAAAATATCTTAAAGAGAACGAATCCAGTGAGACAGAAAGACAAATAGTAGGGATTCGTATAACAGTTTATCCAAGATCAATAATACTTCATAATAATCAATTGTGAAGCAGAATTCTAAAATAAAGATCAAAACATGGATACAATCAAAGATAGTAACCATAATAGACATCTTGGACAAAAAGGAAAAATTTTATTTTTCGGTGAATAGTGCCGTATTCGTGAATAGTGTCGTATACGTGAATAGTGTCGTATACGTGAATAGTAACCCCGACACAAAAAGTTCCAAATTTGATAAAAACTCATATCAATATTTCAGCATAATGATATTGAAGAAAATAATATCATTAAGAAGAAAATAATATCCCTTACCTCAAGATATCAGTACTTCTGGTCGGAATACCGGTATAAGGCTTAAAGAAACTTGCTCTGATGAATAGAAACTCTCAAAGTATCTAAACACTCACAAAATACACTCAATAATCTAGAGAAAGAAAGAGAGAAAACTTGTTTTTGGTGTGATTTTCAATTCTAACTTAGCCCTCTATTTATAGGAAAATTTTAGTAGGTTTGACCTGCAACCTGATGGCTTTACCTGCTACTATTCTCACCCACCACATTTGAAATATAATTCAGCACATTTCTTCACCAACCACAAGTGGGGTCCACCAATTCTAGAATTTTCCATCAAAATGATAAACTCCGAAAATTCAACAATTTCTGAACCAGTCATCTCATCTCGTAAAATTCATAATAAATCATACGTTCATTTTTAACCGTTCAAAATTTGTGGACATATACTCAACTTATATATGTATAACATATCCAAAAATTACCACGATCTAACGGTCGGATTAAAAATTATAACACCCGTAATATTTCTCAAAAACCCTGATTTGATTTTTAATACCTCCATTCCGATAAAAATACTGATAAAACACCTCAACATTAAATCCTTCATTTTTAACCACAATAAATATATCAAACATTTATGTCCACATAAAATAAATATTTCTTTATCATATGAATCAATAATTAATTATTCACAAATAATATTACAGAATCACATTTATGACAACCAGGCCGTTCCCAGGAAAGAACGGGCTTTCCAATAAGGATTTCTCCTTACTGGCGCACAATTAGATAACCAAACCTCTCCTTAGACAGAACTTTCTAGACATTGCCAATAATGTTATCTAATAATATTATTCAAATAATATGAATTACTGATCTGATAAAGGAAAATACTGTGCAGCAACAATTATTGAAACAACAATAATATAAAATATCAACGCAACAATTATTGAATCAATAAAATAAAATATTGAACAATAACTACTGTAACAATTATTGAGTAGTGCCTTCTTATGTAAGAATCAATAATTTGTACAATACCATATGCTACTGTATTTTAACCACCGGGTATTCCAACAGTTTTAACGGTAACAACTACGCCGTTATTTATAAACAACTTATACTTGTCGTTTTCTTCATCCAATCACTTTCCGTTATGGGGCCCACACAAGGCTGCGCCGTCGTACGAATATTCCCCGACAGCAAGAATATTCCACGACCAAACGAATATTCCCCGACAAAATTTTACAAAATTTACAAAATTTACACATTTCACCCATAACCAAAGTATTATATCAAATTAACCCCTTATTATTCACAATAATATTTAGAGAAAATTTGATTTTATTCATTAATAAGTTGGGGTCTTACACAAAATGCTTTTAAAATATTTATATTACTCTTAAATGATTTTTAAAACATTTAAAATCATTTTTAAATAATTACCATTAATATTAAAATATTAATGCACTATTTATCCAAATATTAAAAGTCATTTATTATAACTTAAAATATTTTTAATTCATTTATATCTTTTTTAAATGATTTTTAAATAAATAAAACCATTTTTAAACTATTTATTTAATATAATTATTAAATAAACTAAATATCATCAATATTAGATTAATATCATTAATATTAAATGAATAATATTTTTCATAACAAAATATCCAAAGTCATATTTTATAACTCAAAATATTTTTATGATACTATAAATGATTTTTAAAATCATTAATTCTATTTTCCATAATTATTTCATACATCTATTAAATAACTTAAACATCATTAATATTAATTAATTAATGAAATTTCATCACAAAATATTAAAATTCATCAAAAATTACTTAAAATATTTTCTAACACAATAATATAATTTTTCATGTTTTTTCATGAATTAAAATAATTTATTTAATATTAAAATTAAATAAATAAATACCTTTTTATATTCCAAAAATACTAAATAATTTTGAAATATACTCAAAATAGTTAAAAACTATTTTTCAGACTTTAAAATAATTTTTCAGAATTTATTAAGTATTTTTAATAATTAAAATCTAATTTTTCTAATTTTTAAATCACTTTCAGAATTTTCAGAAATTGAAAATTTTAAAATAAATCAAAACCGTTGCTAAAGGCTTTAGCGATGCTTATCTGTTGCCTTAGGTGTTCTTGAGCCTCAAGAACACTGACAAGGCAGTTATCAAGGTGCCTAGTTTGACCGATTATAATTCTCAATCCATTACGTTTATGGGCAATCTAACACTTGGATCTTGTAGTGCTCATGTAATACTACAATTACCAACAAACATCATGACTAAAAACCTTCAGACCTAAGAGTTATTAGCAATCAAAAAGTATGACAAGGCTGTCATTCGACTGAAGAACAGTCGAGGTGCCTACTTTGGATCCTTATAACTTTCAAGCTGTGTATTATTTGTGTGATCTATCAATTGGAGTGTGTAGACAACATGTAGGACTACAACTACAAAGCATCATAACACATTAACATGATAACATGAGCAAGATCTAGCTGGTCAAACTTCAACACGGAATCTGCTCAAAAAAATTATGGGTTTGTGTTCTTCAGCGTTTTCGGTCAACGGGTTTTGACCATGAATAACTCCCGATCTACAAAAGCTATGAACTTGATTCTTTTTGAATATTAAAGACCACATATCCGACTACACAAAACAAATTTTAAACAACAAAAATCATGATCGAGCAAAGATTTATAAGCTCTGACATTTGCTAAAAAAATATTTTCTGGACACTTAGAATATTTTCTGGGTTTGAAGAACAGCCGGTCAATGTCGGTCAACCCACTTTAACCTTAAATAACTTTTGATCCAAAATAGATATGGACCTGATTCATTTTGGAGATTAAAGAACACATAACAAGCTACACATATCAACTTTTAGAACACAAAAGACATTAAAGATCACAGAGATATAAGGCTTGACATTTACCAAAAAATCACAGAAAATGAAATTTCTAGATTTTGGAAATCTTCAAATCTGAGCTTCTAAATGTTATGGATCCAACATCTAGCAACTCATATCATCCTTAGACACTATAATCAACATGTTCTAACATTTAAACATAACATCTAACACCAAAAATTTTAAAAAAATCAAGCTAGAGTTTATACCTTTTCTAAGCTTTGATTCTTGATTTTTGGCTTATGATTGGTAGTAGGGCTTTGTTTTAGGACTGAAATACTACAATAATTCGTAGGTTTAAGAGAGAGAAGCTCAAGGATGAGAGTTGGGCAATTTTTAGTGTACAAAATGCCTTAATTCTATCTCCAATCTATATATAAACCAAATTAGATGCATTGAATGCTCAAAATGGTTGATTGAATCTGAATATAATTGAGTCTTGGATGCTAAATTGGTAGGGTAGGATGTTTGTCATGCTTTGATAGCAATAATGCACAATATTCACTAATAATACACTAAAGAGACAAAAAGGGCATTTTGGTAATTTTCCATATAATTTCAAGGGCATTCTTGTACAAGGTGATTAAATCTAGGGTTTATTCACTAGATTGAAAATCTTATAATTTCCCAAATAATTTATAGGGTTTGGACAATTTAAAATTTAAAGTGTAATACAATTTTAATTTAAAACATACTAATTAAATTAGGGGTTTTAATAGAAATTAGGGTTTTTAAATTAGGGTTCCTAAATATTATTAGGGTTCCCAAATTAATTAGGGTTTCCTAATTATCTTTATAATTCACAAAATAATAATTAGGGTTTCTAAAATTTGCAATTAGGGTTTTCAAATAAATAATTAGGGTTTTTCCTAATTATCAGCAGAAAACGATAATTAGGGTTTCTTCTTATTACAGAAATTCTAATACGCAGAAGAATTCATATAACACAATTACTACTCAGTCTTAACTCATAATGGAGTTTAATAATTAGGGTTTCACAACACAATATTAGGTTATAACCCAATTTACCACAATTGATCAACATTAACAGTCTACAGAATACGGTATATATTTAAGCACTGAAAATTAAAATATAATTAATATTACATTATTATTCTCATTCCTGGATTAAAATCTAAGTTTAGGGTTTGGATTCCATATCTGACTTATCCTTCGTACACAACATCAATAATCAAGTTAAAATAATTAACTTAAATATTCTGAACAAATTCATATAATAACATATTTATTATTATAATTCTAATTGTCACTTCATATATTATTTAAATAATATATAAATTATATTTTCATGGAAAATAAATAATAATAACATTTCTGCTTACAGAAATTAATTACCATAAGAATATAATTTGTAGTAATTAATAATTCTAAAATTATTTCTAATTTTTCAAGTAATAAATATATTCGCATTTTACATCACAATACCTGACACTTATTCTCATTGTAAAAAAAAATTATATGCAAAATTTGTTATCTATTTATATAAAAAATATCGGATTATTACACTATATCTGCCTGAGATGCAGCTATTAAAGATAAAACTGTATTGAGGTCCCATACTGCTGATATCATTGCAGAGATGAGTACGTTCATTGATGAGCATAGTATCACCATGCAGATGGCTGTGGATCTCTTGGCTCGCGTTGATACCCTTGGACAGGAGCTCACAGAGTTACCCCTTCTTCTGAGAGGGTTGCCATGTTGGATTTGATAGCGCGTATATCCACTGATTTGTTGATTGCCTTGAATTTTCCTGCACAGACTAGCTTAGCCATTTTTGTCATGTACATGACACATTATATATATTAAATAGTATTATATGGAAATGAAATATATTTTGATTCACTTCGCTTTTAGTTATGCCTTGTTACTTGCTTGATATTTGCATGTTCTCCAGGGCTTGTGATCTTGATGTATTCTGAACTTTCCCTTGATGGATGGACATTGAGAGGTCTCAGGATCCTTCAGAATGGATCGTTGATCTTTGTATTCCCTACCCTTTGGTGTCTTGGGACTGGTTTTTGTATGTGGTTATAGAGACGATTGTAGCTTTCCTCTTTGAGGTTGACCGTAACTTAGATGGTCGCCGGTTCTCCCATTGGTGTGGGGAGACCAGGTTGTTCCATTCCCTTGGTCTAAGCTGATGATGTGTGGTTTGAAGGTTTGAAGGATGATCCATTACCATTGACAAGTTTTTGTGTTTCAGTAGGAGTGAGACTGAACCATGAATGGCTGCCTACGTACTCCCATTGATGAGGGGAGATCAGGTCTGCGTAGTTCAAACCTAGTGTGAAAAGGTTCAAAGTTTATAAGTGGTGAAAAAGGAGTAAAGATGTTTTTGTTTTTTTTTGTAGTTAGACCGGACCATAAAAATGGCTGCCTACGTACTCCCGTGTATTGGGGAGATCAGGTCTGCGTAGTTCAACCCTGGTGGGACAGACTGCAGATGTGAAAAGTTTTATCCCTAGTGGGACAAACTGAAGATGTGAAATGTTTGATCCCTGGTGGGACAAACTGAAAGTGTGAAAGATTTTATCCCTGGTGGGATGAACTGAAGTGGTGAAAGGTGTATGTTTTCCTTACCTAGCGTGAAAAGGTTGAGAGATGTATGTGGTGAGAAAGGTTTTGAAAACCTGAATTGACTGGGGATCTGGTGATCCAGAACCAGGATTCTGGTTTACTGATAACTTCAGACATAGTACCATTTCACGGTGTCCGAGTTAATGAGTTGTGGAAATTCATCGCCATCCATTTCTTGTAATATGATGGCTCCTCCTGTTAATACCTCCTTGATAACAAACAGGCCTTCCCAGTTTGGGGAAAATTTTCCTTTGAATTGATCTTGGTTGTCAAGAACCTTCTTTAAGACCAAGTCATGTTGCTTGAAATACCATAGCCGAACTTTTCTGTTGTAGGATCTAGCGATTCTCTATCGGTATAACTGACCATGGAAGATGGTTGCGGCCCGCCTTTCATCTATTAGAGACAATTGGTGGTACCGATCTAGTAACCATTAGTCTTCATCCAACTGAGCATCTATCAACACTCTGAGGGATTCCAACCCATAGGTTAATGAGTAGGGGGTTGCCCAAGTGGAAGTGCGCATTGACGTTCTATAGGCTAATAGAGTCAGAGGCAACAAGTCAGGCCATCCTTTGTGATTGGTGGACATCTTTTGCATGATCTTTTTGATATTCTTATTAGCCGCTTCAACATCATCATTCATCTTTAGACGATAGATGACGGAGTTGAGATGTTTGATGTGAAATTTACTGCATAACTCCTCCATCATTTAGTTGTTCAGGTTTTTGGCATTGTCTGATACAATCATCTCTGGTTGTCCATATCGACAAATGACATTGTTTCTGATGAAACCAATGATAACTTGTGAGAACCCAGAATTTCACATAATTCAAAATTTTTGAATAATTTTTTTTTCTTCTTAAAAGAGAAAGTACTTGAATCATATAAGTGTATATGATAATTAAGCTAGATAGTTAATTTATTAACTAAGAAGTATACTTAATCATTTTCAATGAAGAGTAATGAAAGTTATGTAAGAAATTAACATAGCTTGAATGTTAGCCTTGATTACTAAATTAAAAGGATTTACAATCCTTAAGTAATTGATTATTGATATGAGTATGCATATCTTTATAACTTATTAAGTCAATTTGTGATAATAAGTTAATAAACTAGGAGAAATATGTTAGTACATATGTGAATTAAGTACGTGATTGCGTAAAGATGTATTTTATAATGTGTGTACATTTATTTTGTAAAGAGATGAAGAATAAGGTTATGTAACCTAATACATATGTTAGGTATGATAATTAAATAACCTAATGGGTTAAGATTTAAGAGAATGATAGTATATAAAAGCATATACTAATACTTAGAGATTTATTTTATACGTCTCTATTAATTAATTTTATAACCTAAGGATAGCAAGTCTAATTGGGTTATGAAATTAAAGGTATATGAGTAAGAAATTAACTTACTAATGTGTATAAGGGAACCCTAATTAAATAATGGAGAATGGATAAAAAATTAATAAGTATGAACTATGTTGAATTGCAAGCTCAAAGAATTAAAATTTCTAGTCTTAGTAATTAATTGATTGGCCCAACATTTAGCCCAATTGGGAGGGGACCTTTTGGACCATTAAGTAAGCTAGATGGAGCTTAAAAGATAATAAAAAGGGGCCCAAGAAGGCCATCATGGCTGAAATTTACATAGAGGGGAGAAAGGGGGGAGGCATGTAATCATTACACCACTTTAGTAGGTGACTAACTTGCTAGGTGTCAAGCTTTGGTCTCATTCTTATCTTTTTCATCCAACCCACAAGTTAAACCAAGAGTGCAAGCAAGCTTATAATGATAAGGAGAGAGAGGAAGAGTGAGACATTGGATGATGATTATAGATATACATAATATATCTATACTTAATTTACTAACAAAAATCTATTTTGTTCTTTCTTTCATTTTATTTCCTAAGTTAGCTATCAAAACAAAGTAAGAGAGAGAGAGAGAGCAAAGAGAGACTTCGGTCAAGAGAGAAGAAGAGAGAGAGGGAGAGTTTTGTAAGTTTCTAAGTTCCATAATCTAAGTATTAGAAAGAAGAAGAAGAGGAATCAAGAGAAGGTATAAGAAATCCCTACTTTTATAGTTTAATTTCTCTTTGTGATGATTTGAGTTTTGATTTTTGTAAAACTATGATCTTGAGGGTTAAAACCTTAGATCTTGGTGTTTAAAAGTGTTTTATGTTTAGATCCAACTCTTTTGTAGATCAAAAGTGGAAGCTAAACTAAGAAATATGAGTTAGGTTTTTCAAAAGATAGAAAATCAAATTTTTCTTAGCTTTTGTTGTGTTTGATCTTATGATTGTTGATTATTTGGTGAATTAAACCATGGATCATGTTATATCCATGAGTATATGAGTTATTTTAAGTATTATGTTGAACTATGTTGATTTTATGTGAAAATATAGAAGTTTTCTTAAAAGTCACCAAATGTTGAAAAACAAATTTTTGAGAAAACAAAGTATGATATGGAAATGACCATATCTATCATTCTACTTTGAATTTTTGAGTTTGGTCAAGTCCTAGAGTTAGATATATGAGTCTTCTAATATATCCAAGTGGAATCACTGAAAAAGGGTTTGTAGATTTTCGTGTGAAATGATTTTAGTAAAGGATGAAAAATCTAGAAATGCTTAAAAAGCTGCTGCCCAAAATATTGAAAAGGGCTGTTTTGGCCACTTATTTAATGAGATAAAATCCGGAATTTTGGGGGATAAAACTATATGGGATAAAGTAGGTTGTGTCAAAAAATGAGCTCATTCTGACTTAAAATGAGCAAGTTATGACTATTTTAATTTTTGCATTTTCCCGACGATAATCGCTATAACCGGAGTTGTATAACTCCGATGGCCTTGAAATTTAAACTGTAAGCTCACGTTAACATGTGTAAGATCCCACCAAGAGTTGAGAATTTTTGGAGTTAAGTACGAGGTAGCTAATTTCTTAAGGAATTAACTAGAAATTGATTTTTTAAAAATACTTGAGGGAGTTGAAAAATTCCAGAAAAATACTTTTTGTGTATGGAATATATATATATATATGATTGGCCAAAAGATTAGAAAAAAATAAGCTGATTTCATATTTTCGTGAATAGTGTATTTCAGCTTCCTGAAATGAACATTTCAGGTTGCTGAAAAGGGAAACTGAAATGTCAGGAAGTGAAGTCAGTTTTGTTTTAGCTTGCTGAAATAGAAACTGAAATGATATATTAAGCCTACTGAGTTCATAAATAGTTTGTCAAGTTATATTACGAACTTATAAATGAATGAGTAAGTGTTAAGTCTAAGATATTATAGTGTACTCGCTAATGATAGGTTATGTGATTTCATGTTAAATTGCTATGAGTAAGATATGTGATGCTAATTAAGAGATCGATTTTATCAATGATAGGTCTTACAAAAGAAGTTAACTTAAATTGCGTAGCAGTAGTCAACGAATCAGGCAAGTTCCTAACTCAACTTGAGTTACTATTTTTCAAGCATGGTAGTGAATAATTATTGATAGTTATTCACATCTGTAATGATTGTTATAATTAGCACGTAGTGCAATTGATTCTTGTTCTATTATTTGAACTATTTATAAATCATGTCTCAAATAATTGTTTTGGCGAGACTAATATTTGTTAAAGCATGAAATGTTCTATTTATTATGAACTGAATTGTTATTGGAAGATCTATGCTATTGGTTTCGGCTAGATTAGTATTGTTATTAATTATTGAAATCATAGTGTTTCTTTGAAAGTAATCCAAACCATATTGTTGTGGTACGGACTCGTGATGTAAAACTGAGATGAACAAAATTTTAATGTCGTAAATCGACCTATGCGCTATTATTGAGTATTATGCATAATATATGGTACAAAGGAGTTGGCCATTCCAGGTACTTGCAGAAGAGTATAGTTTAGTTTTTATAACTAATTTATATTCTTGTGGAATAATTTAGTTTTAATAACTAAATGATTCCTCTAGTAGTTCATGATCCTTTTGTGATCACTCAGCATGAAATCTGGGTATATCCCACTTTATTGAATATTGTTGCAGTATTGTTAATTCTTCTTATTCAATTGAATATTATTGAATTTTTGAAAGAATTTTACTCTTTCATCTCTGATATGTTATTCAGTAGGTAATGGGAGAAAGTTTTATTATTGAGATTGAATTATTATTCAGCTACTTCGAATTGTTGAAGTTCCAGAGAAGCGAGACTCTTCTATTCATGATATATATCATTTATTGTATATTTTAACTTGCTGGGCAAACTTTTTGCTCACCCTTACTTAAATAAAATATTTTAGCTAATGTCGATGTAGCAGAAGGTTCTAACTGGGACAAAGGCAAAGGTGTGACGCCCCCAAAATAGGTATACAATACCCATTCTGAGTCGCCAAATACATGGTACAGAAAGCAAACTACAACTTCAATAATACAATTGTCGTGCAAAATACGACAACACATACTGTGAGTTTAAATACAAAAATTGTCTTCTAGATAATATCCACACTCAAATAAGTCATCATTACAATTATTCAAACACTATTTTATAGAAATAGTGAGGACTGCTAAAACATCTTTCTAGAACCATCACTCCATACCCCGACTAGATCCTGCTATGTTCTCACCTCCTAAGAAGAAAAATGGAACAAAAAGGAAAAGGGTGAGCTCAACTAGCCCAGTAAAGAATATTATGACTAAGATAATATACAACAAATTATCATTAGTATTCAACAGGGAAAAATATGATAGAATATAATCGACAACACGTTTTAGATCAACAACTGCAGCGGAAACAACAAACCATTAGAAGAGTCAAGTAGAGAAAGAATTCTGCTATCTTCTAAGATTTAAAAGTCCATCATCAATATTTTATCCATGTAACATCAATTAATAATCATCTTTATCCAAATATTCATCTTTACACTACATGCCAAAGATATTCATTTGTATCACCTGTCAGTCGTGTTCATCTCAACACCTGTTCATCTTTGCACTACAGGCCAAAGATATTCATCAAGTAATCATACATCTTTGCACTACAGGCCAAAGATATTCAGTAATATCATCATTTAGGACTGAGGATGATGAAAAATATCTTAAAGAGAACGAATCCCGTGAGACAGAAGGACAAATATTAGAGATTCATATAATAGTTTATCCAAGATCAATAATACTTCATAATAATCAATTGTGAAGCAGGATTCAAAAATAAAGATCAAAACATGGATACAATCAAAGATAGTAACCATAATAGACATCTTGGACAAAAAGAGAAAATTTTATTTTTCGGTGAATAGTGCCGTATTCGTGAATAGTACCGTATACGTGAATAGTACCGTATACGTGAATAGTAATCCCGACACAAAAAGTTCCAAATTTGATAAAAACTCATATAAATATTTCAGCATAATTATATTGAAGAAAATAATATCATTTAAGAAGAAAATAATATCCCTTACCTCAAGATATCAGTACTTCTGGTCGGAATACCGGTATAAGGCTGAAAGAAACTTGCTCTGATGAATAGAAACTCTCAAAGTATCTAAATACTCACAAAATACACTCAATAATCTAGAGAGAGAAAGAGAGAAAACTTGTTTCTGGTGTGATTTTCAATTCTAACTTAGCCCTCTATTTATAGGAAAATTTTGGTAGGTTTGACCTGCAACCTGATGGCTTTACCTGCTACTATTCCCACCCACCACATTTGAAATATAATTCAGCACATTTCTTCACAAACCACAAGTGGGGCCCACCAATTCTAGAATTTTTCATCAAAATGATAAACTTTGAAAATTCAACAATTTCTGAACCAGTCATCTCGTAAAATTCATAATAAATCATACGTTCATTTTTAACGGTTCAAAATTTGTGGACATATACTCAACTTATATATGTATAACATATCTAAAAATTATCACGATCCAACGGTCGGATTAAAAATTATAACACCCGCAATATTTCTCAAAAATCTGGTTTAATTTTTAATACCTCCATTCCGATAAAAATACTGATAAAACACCTCAACATTAACTCCTTCATTTTTAACCACAATAAATATATCCAAAATTTATATCCACATAAAATAAATATTTCCTTATCATATGAATCAATAATTAATTAATCACAAATAATATTACAGAATCACATTTATGACAACCAGGCCGTTCCCAAGAAAGAGGGGGCTTTCCAATAAGGATTTCTCCTTACTGGCGTGCAATTAGATGACCAAACCTCTCCTTAGACAGAACTTTCTAGACATTGCCAATAATGTTATCTAATGATATTATTCAAATAATATGAATTATTGATCTGATAATGGAAAATACTGTGCAGCAACAATTATTGAAACAATAATAATATAGAATATCAACGCAACAATTATTGAATCAATAAAATAAAATATTAAACAATAACTACTGCAACAATTATTGAGTAGTGCCTTCTTACGTAAGAATCAATAATTGGTGCAATATCGTGTGCTACTGTATTTTAACCACCGAGTATTCAAACAGTATTAACGGTAACAACTACGCTGTTATTTATAAACAACTTATACTTGTCGTTTTCTTCATCCAATCGCTTTCCGTTATGGGGCCCACATAAGGCTGCGCCGTCGTACGAATATTCCCCCACAACAAGAATATTCCACGACCAAACGAATATTCCCCGACAAAATGAATATTTTATAACCACTTGCTTATTTTGCAAAATTTGCACATTTCACCCATAACCAAAGTATTATATCAAATTAACCCCTTATTATTCACAATAATATTTAGAGAAAATTTGATTTTATTCATTAATAAGTTGGAGTCTTACAACCTCCCCTCCTTATGAAATTTCGTCCTCGAAATTGACGTACGTACCTGATATTTCGAAAAGGTGAGGATACCTCGCTTTCATTTCTGATTCTAACTCCCAGGTCATTTCTTCAATAGCATGGTTTCTCCACAAAACCTTAACTTGTGGTATAACCTTCGTGCGTAGGACATGCTCTTTCCTATCCAAGATCTTAACAGGTACCTCCTCGTACGTTAAATCTTCAGCTATCTCGTCTGGTTCTAACTCAATAATGTGGTTCGGGTCTTTAACATATTTACGAAGCATAGATATGTGAAAAATATTATGAACACGAGACATGCTTGGAGGTAATGCGAGTCTATATGCCACATTTCCTATTCGCTCAAGAATCTCAAATGGACCAACAAATCTTGGATTGAGCTTTCCTCTCTTCCCAAATCTTGTAACTCCCTTCCATGGTGCAACACGTAACAATACATGATCCCCAATATTAAATTCCACGTCCTTCCGATGAAGATCCGCATAACTCTTTTGTCGATCCTGTGCCGTTTGTATACGTTGTCGAATCGTTTGGATCTTCTCTATAGTAATGCATACCAACTCTGGTCCCAACAATGTTGCTTCACCCACCTCGTCCCAGCATACTGGAGAACGACATTTTCTTCCATACAATGCCTCGAATGGAGCCACACCTATGCTCGCCTGATAACTATTGTTGTAGGAGAATTCCACCAATGGTAGGTACTTATCCCAACTCCCTTTGAGATCTAGGACACAAAGTCTTAATAGATCTTCAAGAGTTTGAATAGTCCTCTCTGATTGTCCGCCCGTTTGAGGATGGTATGCCGAACTGAATCGTAAATCCGTGCCCATAGCTTTCTGCAAGCTAATCCGAAATCGAGAAGTGAATCTTGGGTCACGATCCGAAACTATGGATACTGGAATGCCATGCAATCTCACAATCTCGTTCACGTACATACTAGCAAG
The DNA here is from genome assembly GCA_016801055.1 of Panax notoginseng. Lineage (NCBI taxonomy): Eukaryota > Viridiplantae > Streptophyta > Magnoliopsida > Apiales > Araliaceae > Panax > Panax notoginseng. The sequence goes on from CM029014.1 coordinate 192,309,414, forward strand.
ACGTTCAAGGGAATAAGTCTCACGTATCGGCAAGAAATGAGCGGACTTGGTTAATCTATCAACAATAACCCAAATCGCATCTATACCTTGAGAAACCTTGGGAAGACCCGTAACAAAATCTATAGTAATGTGTTCCTACTTCCATTTTGGAATCTCAAGTGGTTGTAATGGACCCTTTGGTACTTGATGCTCCGCTTTTACACGTTGACAAGTTAAACATCTCGAGATAAACTCCGCGATCTCTCTTTTCATATTGCTCCACCAAAATGTATGTCGAAGATCGTGATACATTTTGGTACTCCCAGGATGGATTGCAAACAGTGTGTTTTGTGCCTCCATCATTATTCTATGCTTCAAGTCAAAATCGTTAGGAACACAAAGTCTGGAGTTGACTCGAAGTATTCCTTCTTCATCGATTCTTGCTTCTTGAATGGCACCTTCTTGCACTTTCTTCTTCATACGCATCAGCTCCATGTCCGTAGCTTGAGCAGCTTTAACTTTATCGATTAAAGTCGGTTCTACTCGTATATTTGATATCATCTTGTGGGTACTTGGAGCCTTCATCTCTATCTCCATCATTTGCAAGTCATACAAAATGGGCCTTTGTATTAATAACATTGCACTCGTACCCGCATATGATCTTCTACTCAATGTGTCAGCTACTACGTTTGCTTTTCCAGGATGATATTGGATGGTATGATCGTAATCTTTCAACAGCTCGAGCCAACGTCGCTGCCGCATGTTGAGTTCTTTTTGGGTGAAGAAATATTTGAGGCTTTTATGATCTGTATAAATCTCCACTTTCTCCCCATACAGGTAGTGTCTCCAAATCTTCAACGCGAAAATGACTACTGCCAACTCCAAATCATGAGTAGGATAATTCCTCTCATATTCTTTGAGTTATCGCGAGGCATAGGCTATGACTTTCCCATGTTGCATGAGAACACATCCTAACCCTTTGCCTGAAGCATCGCTGTAGATAACAAATCCATCCGAACCAGATGGTATTGTCAGTACAGGTGCCGAAATGAGTCTCCTCTTGAGTTCTTGGAAACTCTTCTCGCATTCCTCACTCCATACGAATTTTGTATCTTTCCGAGTCAGCTGAGTTAACGGAGTAGTGATTCGAGAAAATCATTCCACAAATCTCCGATAATAACCAGCTAATCCCAGAAAGCTACGCACTTTGGTCACCGACTTCGGTTGCTCTCAATTGTGACTCATATCCCAATCTTGGATAGCACGTCACAATGACAACTATCAGTTTACTACCGCACGAATATGGCGTCCCCTACGGAGAGTCTACCTTTGGTGCATTCCACAAAGGAAGTCACCATATAGAGGCTCGGGTACCAACTTCTATAGTTGGGTTTTTAACTCCTGAAGTTCAATAGGAGCCATTCGATATGAGATTTTAGAAGTGAGTTTTTTACCAGATTCAAAGATGATACAAAATTCAATATCACGCGTAGGCCAAGAAATTCTTCAGGAAATACGTCAGAAATTTTACTAACAACAGAAATATCATTCAAATCTGACGTATTTTTGTTCAAGTCCATGACATGGCTAAGAAAGCTTAACATCCGTTTTTCAATAAACGAATGGCTTTATGACTTGATATGAAAGAGTTTGACTTCAATGGTTTGGTTGCTTGAATTTGAATAACATGTTGCTTAGGAATATGAAAACTAACAACCTTACGAAAGCAATCAATTTTGGCATGATGAGTAGTTAACCAATCAATTCCTAAAATCACATCAAAAGCAAGTATCTTTAAAGAGATAAGATCAACAGGTAATGTGATGGTGCCAACTTGGATCAAACAAGATTTATAAATAGTGGATGTAACGAAAGTTTCTCCTAACGGAGTTTCAACAGATAAGTCAAAGTCTAATTTTCTCCGGAGTCATTTTTAAACGTTGAGTATAAGTAGGAGAGATAAATGAATGGGTAGAACCGGTATCTAATAAGGTATAGACTTCGTAAAAATTTATAATTAACTAACCCGTGCTAACTTCGTTCGGGTTCCTCGTATTCTGACCGGTCACGAAAAACGCTCTTCCAGGAACCGTTGACTTTGACTTTTCTGGGACAGGTTTTTGAGTCATCATCCCCGCTGAACTTGGTTTTTCTACAGAACACTCTCGAGCTATATGACCCTCCTTTCCACAGTTATAACATACCTTAGATTGTTGTGGGCAGTTTGGGCTGATATGTCCCTCTTTCCCACATTTGTAACATACGACCGGTGGTCGTTCTCCTCCCCTAGAAACAGTTGATGTTTGTGCTGACGTCTTCACGTTATCATTGTTGTACCTTCTCTTCTTGAAATCTCCTCCCGACTCGCTCTTTCTATTATCACGACCACGATTACCACCAGAGTGGTTGCCGCTTTTGTCCGAATGTTTTCCTCCCTGCTGGTTTTCATTGGTTCGATGACTGCCGCCACCGGTATGACCCTGGTTGTGGTCCCTCGGTTGCACATACTCATTATCTCGCTCTAATAATTGAGCCCTGTTTACAACATCTGAATATAAAGAAAATTTATGAGAGATAAGATATTGCCGAATCTCGGGTTTTAGACCTCTCAGAAACATCCTTGTCATTCGTTCCTCATTTTCGACCAAATGAGGTGCAAACCTGGATAACTCTGCAAACTTCACCTCGTACTGGGACACCGTCATGTTATTTTGTTCCAGTCTGATAAACTCCACCTCCTTCATATGACGAATACTTTCAGGAAAGTACTTGTCATTGAACAGTTTTTGAAATGTTTCCCAGGGCATGTTGAGTGCGTCAGGCTGGGTACGCTTCACAGACTCCTACCAGTAGTCTGCCTCACCGCGGAACATAAAGGTGGCGAATGGAACCTTCTGTTCCTCCGTGCATCCCAAGACATCGAATATCTTGGTAATTTGCTTGACCCACGTTTTCGCCATGATCGGATCCGGCTTTCCCTTAAATTCTGGTGGTCCCAATTCTTTGAACTGTTTAGCTGTGACAAACCGCGCGTTGTTATCATTTCCACCCGTATTCTACACATGAGTCTCCCTCGTCTTATTTTGCATGAACTGCAAAAACCTCCTAAACATTCCATCATTCATCGTTTGCTCGGTAACGTTGTTTACAGGAGGAATATTGCCTTCCTGTTACACGTTCCCCTGGGTGGTGATCAAAGGTGTCTCCACGGTCTGATTTACTCCATTATTAACGTTCTCAGCTGCCATTCTTAAATACAGCCATAAAACAAGGATTAATAGTCATGTCATATATTATCCCTATACTCTGACCGACCAAATAAATACCAAATAAACTTAGTCAGGTCATACTAGCGAAGGAATTCCCCATCTCTCCCCTCCTAGTTCTTGTCTCACATCTCAGCCAGGGATCATATCCCTAAGCTCTGATACCAACTGTGACGCCCCCAAAATAGGTATACAACACCCATTCTGAGTCGCCAAATATATGGTACAGAAAGCAAACTACAACTTCAATAATACAATTGTCGTGCAAAATACGACAATACATAATGTGAGTTTAAATACAAATATTGTCTTCTAGACAATATCCACACTCAAATAAGTCCTCATTACAATTATTCAAACACTATTTTACAGAAATAGTGAGGACTGCTAAAATATCTTTCTAGAACCATCACTCATACCCCGACTAGATCCCACTATGTTCTCACCTCCTAAGGAGAAAAATGGAACAAAAAGGAAAAGGGTGAGCTCAACTAGCCCAGTAAAGAATATTATGACTAAGATAATATACAACAAATTATCATTAGTATTCAACAGGGAAAAATATGATAGAATATAATCGACAACACGTTTTAGATCAACAACTGCAGCGAAAACAACAAACCATTAGAAGAGTCAAGTAGAGAAAGAATTCTACTATCTTCTAAGATTTAAAAGTCCATCATCAATATTTTATCCCTGTAACATCAATTAATAATCATCTTTATCCAAATATTCATCTTTGCACTACAGGCCAAAGATATTCATTTGTATCACCTGTCAGTCATGTTCATCTCAACACCTGTTCATCTTTGCACTACAGGCCAAAGATATTCATCAAGTAATCATACATCTTTGCACTACAGGCCAAAGATATTCAGTAATATCATCATTTAGGACTGAGGATGATGAAAAATATCTTAAAGAGAACGAATCCCGTGAGACAGAAGGACAAATATTAGGGATTCGTATAACAGTTTATCCAAGATCAATAATACTTCATAATAATCAATTGGGAAGCAGGATTCAAAAATAAAGATCAAAACATGGATACAATCAAAGATAGTAACCATAATAGACATCTTGGACAAAGAGAGAAAATTTTATTTTTCGGTGAATAGTGCCGTATTCGTGAATAGTACCGTATACATGAATAGTGCCGCATACGTGAATAGTAACCCCGACACAAAAAGTTCTAAATTTGATAAAAACTCATATCAATATTTCAGCATAATGATATTAAAGAAAATAATATCATTTAAGAAGAAAATAATATCCCTTACCTCAAGATATCAGTACTTCTGGTCGGAATACCGGTATAAGGCTGAAAGAAACTTGCTCTGATGAATAGAAACTCTCAAAGTATCTAAATACTCACAAAATACACTCAATAATCTAGAGAGAGAAAGAGAGAAAACTTGTTTCTGGTGTGATTTTCAATTCTAACTTAGCCCTCTATTTATAGAAAAATTTTAGTAGGTTTGACCTGCAACCTGATGGCTTTACCTGCTACTATTCCCACCCACCACATTTGAAATATAATTCAGCACATTTCTTCACCAACCACAAGTGGGGCCCACCAATTCTAGAATTTTTCATCAAAATGATAAACTTTGAAAATTCAACAATTTTTGAACCAGTCATCTCGTAAAATTCATAATAAATCATACGTTCATTTTTAACGGTTCAAAATTTGTGGACATATACTCAACTTATATATGTATAACATATCCAAAAATTACCACGATCCAACGGTCGGATTAAAAATTATAACACCCGCAATATTTCTCAAAAACCCTTATTTGATTTTTAATACATTCATTCCGATAAAAATACTGATATAACACCTCAACATTAACTCCTTCATTTTTAACCACAATAAATATATCCAACATTTATATCCACATAAAATAAATATTTCCTTATCATATGAATCAATAATTAATTATTCACAAATAATATTACAGAATCACATTTATGACAACCAGGCCGTTTCCAGGAAAGAGGGGGCTTTCCAATAAGGATTTCTCCTTACTGGCGCGCAATTAGATGACCAAACCTCTCCTTAGACAGAACTTTCTAGATATTGCCAATAATGTTATTTAATAATATTATTCAAATAATATGAATTGTTGATCTGATAATGGAAAATATTGTGCATCAACAATTATTGAAACAACAATAATATAAAATATCAACGCAACAATTATTGAATCAATAAAATAAAATATTGAACAATAATTACTGTAACAATTATTGAGTAGTGCCTTCTTACGTAAGAATCAATAATTGGTGCAATATCGTGTGCTACTGTATTTTAACCACCGGGTATTCGAACAGTATTAACGGTAACAACTACGCTGTTATTTATAAACAACTTATACTTGTCGTTTTCTTCATCCAATCGCTTTCCGTTATGGGGCCCACACAAGGCTGCGCCGTCGTACGAATATTCTCCGACAGCAAGAATATTCCACGACCAAACGAATATTCCCTGACAAAATGAATATTTTATAACCACTTGCTTATTTTGCAAAATTTGCACATTTCACCCATAACCAAAGTATTATATCAAATTAACCCCTTATTATTCACAATAATATTTAGAGAAAATTTGATTTTATTCATTAATAAGTTGGGGTCTTACAAAATGCAAGGTTCAGGAGTAGTTAGTGTCAACTTTTAATGGTTATGTTGTATTATGTAATTATTTATGTAAACCTTTTTGTTATATAAGGGTATGTAAGTTATGTCAAGGTTAGTTAACCTGGGATATTGTTATAAGTTGTATTAAGAAATATTATGAATGATATTTTTCATTAATGAATGGGTAGTTAGATGTGATATATATGATGGATCATGAGCACCAAACCCGATGTTAGGAAACCCAGATTTGGGGGCGTCACATAACTTTCTTAGTAACCCTGGGGGAAGAGGTTGCCTCTACCCAGTTGGTGAAGTAGTTGATCATGGTGAAGACGAATCGATGACCATTACTAGCTTTGGGCTCGATGGGTCTGATCACATCTATTCCCCACATTGAGAAGGGCTAGGGCGAACTCATATTATGGAGCTCCCTTGGAGGGGTGTGGATAGCATTCCCATGAATTTGGCATTGGTAACATCTCTTGACGTGATCATCACAGTCAGCCTTGATAGAGAGCCAATAATGCCCTGTTCTTAGGATTTTCTTGATAAGTAGAGGGCCGCTCATGTGTGGGCCGCATACTCCACCATGGATTTCATCCATGAGCCTCTGAGCTTAGTCTTTGTCTAGACATATGAGAAGACCTAATCCTGCATCTCTTTTGTAGAGTGCATCTCCCTTAGGTAGAATTTCATAGCCATTCTATGGATCCACTTTCTTTTATCCTGACTCACCTCAACGGGTGTAGATCCATCTCGTAAATACTCCTTGATATCCTAATACCAAGGGTGTTGGATGGGAGGCAGCTCATCCGATACTTCTCCAATGTAGTTCCCATAGGCTGGAGCCTTTTACAGGGTAAATGTGATATTTGGCATGTCTTCCTTATCAAGTATGTTGATTAAGGAGACCAAAGTTGGTAGTGCATCCGCAAAGTCATTCTTATTTCGAGGAATGTGGAGGAAGGATATTTTTTTAAACTCTGAAGCCATCTGTATAACCTGTCGATGGTAAGGGAGTAAATGTAGCTCTTTGGTGTGATAGATTCCCGTAGTTTATCTGATTACCAATTCAGAATCTCCAAAGAAAGTTAACCGTCTGACGCCCATGTATTGGGCTAGTTTTAACCCGATGATACAGCCTTCATACTCAGCTGTGTTGTTGGTGCTGACAAACTGTAATTTGACGACAACGGGATACTGCTCCCCCGAAATGGATACTAGAACTGCTCTAGCTCTACAGCCTTCCATGTTTATAGCTCCATCAAAATACATCTTCCATAGTTGGTGTGTATCGTCCTGATGATGTTGTTGAACTGCCATTACCCCTTCATCGGGGAAGTATGTTTCCAAAGGTTTGAAATCTCCTGAAGGTGCAAAGGCCAGCTGATCCGCAATTCCTTGACCTTTGATAGACTTTTGAGTCACGTACGTAGATGATGTCAAATTACTGTAGGATCAACTGCCATTTGGACAGTCGATAATTCAACATGGGTTTGCTGAACACGTACTTGAGAGGATCTACGTGGGATATGAAATGGGTTGTGTGACCATGTAGATAATGCTGTAATCTCATGGAACCCCAAGCTTAAGCACAACAAGTTTTCTCAATCAGAGTGTACTTGTGTTCACTGATGCTGAATCTTTTGCTGAGGTAATAGATAGCTCTTTTTTAACCTCTATCATCTTTTTGTCCCAGCATGCAGCTCATAGCATTATCATTGATTGATATGTATATGAATAGGGGAACACCATCCCTGGGAGGTACCAAAACAGGAGCCTTGATTAGCTACTCTTTGATGGAAAGGAAAGATTTTTGACACTCTTTGTTCCATTTCTTGGAGGAGTTCTTCCTTAATAACTTGAAGATGGGTTCACAGGTTGCTGTGAGTTAGGAGATGAATCGGCTGATGAAGTTGATTTTTCCCAAAAATCCTCGTATTTCCCTCTCTGTGTTGGGTATGGGCATTTTCGTGATGACCTGGATTTTTGTAGGATCTAGCTCAATCCCTTTGTGGCTAACTAGGAATCCTAACAACTTGCCTGATTTGATGCCAAAGGTGTACTTGGATGGGTTCAGCTTCAAGTTGTACTTACACAACTGGCTTAAAAGCTTTTTGAGATGATCTAGGTGATCTTTCTCCCTTCGGGACTTGACAATGATGTCATCCATATAGATTTCTATCTCTTTGTGCATTTGATCATGAAAAAGAGCCATCATGGCTCGCTGATAGGTAGCTACGGAATTGATGAGGTCAAATGACAACCGTCTATAGCAAAAGGTTTCCCAAGGAGAGATCAATGCAGTTTTCTCACGATCCTCTTCAGCAACCATAATTTGATGGTACCCCATAAAATAATCAGTAAAGGAGTACATGTCATATTGAGTTGTATTGTCAATGAGTATGTGGATGAATGGCATGTGAAAGCTATCTTTGAGACAAGCTTTGTTTAGATCCCTGTAATTCATACAAACTTGCACCTTCCCTTCGGGTTTAGGCATGGGGACTATGTTGGATAGCCAATCAGGGTATGTTGACACCATGATGATGCCAGCTTGAAATTGTTTCATAATTTCTTTTTTGACTTTTAAACTCCACTCAGGTTTTAATCGCCTGAGTTTTTGTCTGACTGGCTTGAATCCCTCTTTGATGGGAAGACGATGAATGATGATGTCAGTGGATAAATCGACAATGTCTTCATGAGACCATACAAACACATCCTGGAATTGGGTCAATGGAGTAACCATGTCTTTCCTTTGGTTTGGAGTAAGGTCCGTACTAATTGGATTTGTTTGGGGTTTTCTGAGGTTCCAAGGTTAAAAGAGGTGGTTTGATCAAGATTTGGCTTGGGTTTGTCTTCGACCCATTCTTTGATCTCCTGAGGTATCTCATAATCCTCTTGTTCAATCTCCATTAAGTCTGAGTCTAACTTTACATTAAAGTTACAGTCCTTGTAAAGAATAGGCACCTCATCAGTAAATTTAGGCACATCTATCTTTAGAGTCCTAAAATAAAATATTTTCACTTAATATATGAAACTGTTTAATCATACAAAGTGTTAGCATGAAATGACAAAAATAACTGCTAATACTGTGCAATAAAAGCAAGCAGTTATTGCTATCTACAGGGCAGAGGGAGTTTTTGCCCTTTTTACCCTTGTCGAAAAATGAACGAAGTGCTGCTCCAATTGCCAAGGGTCATGTCCTGATGACCAGTTGTGAGGAATGGGCTGTTATTTTCCTCCTTCTCTTGAATGATGACCATGACATCCGAATAATCATCATATGGGATGTCTCTATTCATACCCTCCATATAGATTAGGACGCACATGTTAGAAAAATGTCTCTCCTATCACTTGTTTGTGCCTTTGATTCCTTTCTTCCACCTCTTGGTTTGGAATTAGAACTTCTTTTCCTTTTACTGGTATCGGTTTAGGAAACAACATGGCTACCACAGGGGTAGGAACTTTTAATAAAGGCCGTACATGATTATCATCTGTAGGTTTAGGCAAACACCTTATAGATGAAGGAACCTGTTTATGCTTGTGTGGGTTCCTGTGACTGGACCCAAAGAAGTATCCTAGTTCGGCTGTTCCTGTCTGGCTGGGAACTTGAATTGGGCACTTGACGCCCTAATGATCCTTTCCTAACCTTTGTGCAGGTTGAACACCCAAGGATATCATCTCTTGACTTGCTGATATTACCTTGATAGAAAGTCTGGGTTTCAGAGGTGGAACCCCAATGGGATGATAATGAGTGTTGCTCACCTCAAGGGCTTAGAAGCGGACATGCTCAACTTCTGTATTGAAACTAATGAGAGGTATATCACTTTGAACAAGACATTCTAGTTTGGCATTGACAGTGACCATGTTACTGTTGATGATATACTTACGCTACTAATGAAGAGTGGATGGGACAGCTCCCGCCATATGAATCGAAGGTCTTCCTAAATGTAAATTATATCCTGTAGTGATCTTGAGCACTTGGAAGGATACGTAGAATGTATGTGGACCGATTTCCATGGGCAACTCAATCTCTCCGACAACATTTAGCCAAATCCATCAAAGGCTTTGATGATTGTATGGCTACTTCAAATCCTATTGCGATTGATGTTCATTTTCTCTAATGTGGCATAGGGGCAGATTTTTAGGGATGATCCTCCATCTACTAGCACTCCTCTAACCACATATCCAGAAGACATAACTACTATGTGCAACGGTTTGTAATGACCCATCCCTTCGGGAGGTATGTCATCATCGGTGAAGGATATCACATTGCTATTGAAGATGTGATCAACCAGATGATGGAATTTTTCAACATCCACTGTCTTTAGAAAGTGGGCTTCTTCTAATACTTTTAGTAAGACCTTTCGGTGATCTTCTGCAGAGAAAACCAAGTCCAGAATAGAGATCAATTGTGAAGCTTCTTTTAATCTTTGAACCACCTTGGCTTCATTGTGTCCCATCTTGCGGAGGAGTTTTTCAATCTTCTCCCTGGGCACTTTCCCCTTACATATGATGATAGGCTTTATCGCACGTTGAGGGAGATATAGTAGATTTTCTTTAGACACTATAGCAGTTATGTGGGATATGGATCCTTCAGCCTCTCCATAGTTCCATGACACTTTCTTAAAGCTGATAACAGGATACTGTGGCCTAAACGGCAATATGATTGGCTTTGGTGCAACCACTTTCAAAGGATTGTCAACTCCTTTGAGCTGAATTGGTTGAATTGTAAGTGGTGTGATAGCCAAATCTCCCTCAGAGGATATAACTGCTACTACTTCCTTCCATCCCGGAGGAAACATGTTCCCACTCTCAGATGATACAGCGTCATTATCTGCCATTTATAGGTAACCGGTGTCAATCATGTTTTGAATAAGATGGCGGAGTGCCCAACATTCCTCAGTGCTGTGACTGTGAGAGTGGGAGTGGTATTGACACACTACATTAGCATCAAATCATTTTGAGTGTGGGTTGATTGGAGGTAGCAGTGCTGTGATTTTCCCTCATTAATCAGCATCTGTAATATCTCTTCCATCGGTTGGCCTAAATAGGTGAATTCCCTTTTGTTGGTGAAATCCCGACGGGGTTTTTCTTTTGCTTTTCTAGCAAGCTTTTCCTCCAATGTTTCATTTTCTGGAGTTAGTGGCGGAGTAATGGTGATGAGAGAAAGGAGGCTAGCATGCTCCTGACTGAACAACTAACGTGTGACTTGGTGTTGATGAATCACCAGCTCTGCTAATTGATTGACCTGTTCGCCAAGAGCCTTTAACTCCTGTTCCATCATGAACTGGAACTTTGAATAATCCCATTTATCGGCATTATCCTTACTAATTTAGGATAAGCCAACCACAAATTTAGGTACTTGGAGTTCTCTCCACTGCCCCTGTTAGTCATGTTAACCTCCTCTTCCTTATGTTGAGGGAGAGGGTTGTTTTGAACATGTGGTTGGTCGGGCTTGGTTACCACGATCTCACCATTTTCAATTAAATCTTGGAACTTATGCTTAAGGGCCCAACAATCCTAAGTGTCATGGCCTAGAGCTCCAACATGGTAAGCACACTTTTTGCTTGCATTGAAACCTTTTCCACTCGGGTTGGCTAGTGGAAGGAGATGAGTGATTTTCTTTTGATCTGTCAAAAGTTTAAGAATGTTTTCCAGTGAGTCCCCTAAGGGTGTGAACACTCTTGTACGTCTAATTTCTCCCCTCTTTTGTAATGGAAGGGTTTGAAGACTGTGCTTGATAAGGGGAATAGTTTCTCCTTTGAATAGGAAAATTTTGATTCCCTTTTGTCCTTGCAGTATCAAGGAAACATCCTCTTCTTTCTTCTTATAGACCCTCCGGGGGTTGTTCCCAGAACTTCCATATTGGATATTCTCAGCTACGGCTTTTAATGCAGAAAGGTCTTGAATCTTCCCTGATTTTAATCCCATTTCAACCATTTCTCCGTGCTTAATCATTTTCTGAGAATGGCTTTCCTATTCCATCTAGGACCCTCTCATAAAATGGAGCTTCCTGAATATCAATGAAGGTCATCACCATTTCAGACTCGGTCATAAACGGAATAACTTGAGCAGCCAGACGCCTCCATCTTTAAGCATACTCCCTGAATGACTCATTGACTTGTTTCTTGACCTTGGTAATTTGATATCGGTCTGCAGTCATCTGAGTTTGAAAGCTGTATTGACTGAGGAAAGCATGGGCTAACTCCTCCCAGCTGTGAATTTTTGAGTTATCCAATTTGGTGTACCATGCTCTGGCTTCTCCAGTCAGACTTTTTTGAAATAGCTGCATTCTGAGCTTTTCATTCTCGGCATAAGATCTAAGCTCTCCAATGAACACGTTCAAATGGGTATAAGTATCTCCCAATCCATAATATTTCTCAAAATCGGGGGTCTTGAATTTTTTTGGATAATGTACCCTGGGGAAGATAAAAAGGTCTGAATATGAAACACTCCCGTGTGTTCCAATCCCTTTGATGGACCGAATGGTCTCTTCTATTTGTAGAACCTTTTTCTGAATACCACCGGTGTCTTGATCTTCTTTAAGATGGGTGATTTTAGGGGTTTTGTTGGTCTTATCAGACTGAGACTTAGGTGCTGGAACTTTTTTGTCCGGTCCCTGGGTTCCTCCATGTCCAGAGGATTCTGTGTGGATGGATATTTATAGACCCTGAGTTGACTTGTGTAATTCTTTGAGCAGATTAGCCAACTATGTGATTTGATTTCTTAATCCTTCGAACTCCTTGCGAGAGACATGAGTTGGATTAGGCTGGCCAGATGTTGCCATGTTTGGCTATAGGCTTAATGCCTTTTTATACTTTGAACGGGTAACGAGATCAATCATTTCCCTACAAAAAAGACTTATGTAGTTTAGTTTTAGGGAAATGTGAATATGTTACATGTTATGTAATGTGTCCGTTTATTAGGAGTATTATCCTGCAAAATGGATGTCAGTTGTTTTAATGAAAGGATAGCATGATAGGTTTTGATATGAGAAGGGAATACATGTTTCCGATAGGCATTGTTGACGTCGGGATTTTTATTTATCCCTTTCTGTTCTTATCTTTTGGTGTTCTCATGTTAGGTGAGATTTGTTTGAAAAAACAAGTTTAAAAAGGTCCGACATGTATATGTCAACGATTTGACTGTAAGAGTCGCCAGTTGGTATTTTTAAATGGTTGCACCAACTCAACCGAGAAAAGATTTGCACACAGACCTAGTGATGTGACACTGTTTAACTGGTCTACAAAACTGAAATTCATTAGGGTCCGTGGGCTTGATTAAGCGGAGGGAAGGTGTTAGGCACCCCCCGACTTCCGTGATAACACGGTTACCACCACTTTTCAATTTAAACTTTTATTTGAATGTGTGTGTGGGTATATGTGCAGTTGTTTGAAAGTAGTGTTATGCCTCGTTTGCACCGATATACAAAGGGTTTGACTTCTGTATAAAAGTTCAATTTTAACGAGATATGGCAGTGATGTTTTGTAAAATAGGTTTTTCAAACCCTTGTGCTCAATAGTAATTAAGGCCTTTGATACTTCCATTTTATTATGTGTTCTGCTTGATTGCTTTTATTTTCGAGATGCGAGACATTTTCGAGAAAATAAGATACATAGCAGTGCCGAACTCCTTGTCGGCATGAGAGCCATCTAAGGAAATTCATACACCATGAATAATTTATAAGCTGGCTGCAGCTGAAACTGTCCATCACGGGAATCGAAGCTAGATTTAGAAATTGAATATGTGATCACATGATTTCTAGGCTCACATGATGAAGCAATATGTACAAAAGCTAAAACAAGAACTAGACTTGAATAAATCTAAATTATTTCAGCTTCATCGCTTCCAGTTTAGTCACCATGAACCGGCTAAAGTGAGAAATAGCTAGATTGAGACAAATCTAGCCCGCAGACTAATAAACAATTATATATATATAAAAGCTGTATATATATATACTATTATCGAACTCTGTTCGACTGAGTCTGGGTGTGATATCTGGTGCGTTTACGGCTTTTATATATATATATATATATATATATATATATATATATATATATATATATATATATATATCTTTCCATCAAACTCTGTTTGATTGAGCCTGGATATACATCCGGAGCCTTTACTGCTTTTGTATATATAAATACTTATATATACTTTTTGTTATCAAACTCTATTTGATTGAGCCTGGAAATACATCCGGTGATTTATATAAGTATATATATATATATATATATATATATATATATATATATGTGTGTGTGTGTGTGTGTGTGTGTGTGTGTATATATATATATAAGCAATAAAAAGCCACGGATCGACGATACGGGTATACCCACACAACGCGACTCTTAACGTGAGTAGATATGTATGTATAGAAGTGAGAAAAAACTTAAAAATCTGAAATATCTTATAGTAGGCTGCCAAGAAGACTTCAGATAGCTTTTGACGCCTGAAAACGTGGTTTCCACCGGTTAAATTTTAGTATGTTGTAAAACACGAGCTCACAAGTGTTTAGAAAAAAGAAGCACTCAATTTGAAGAACTATAGAAGTGTGTGTACAGAGTGAAATGTGCCGGGTATCCTTGCTATTTCTCTTCTTAAAATGGCCACCCTAAGGCCACTATTTATAGACCAACTGGCCGCGGGTCTACTTGCGGCTACCCAGGTTTCCTCGGGCCATGTGGGTCCCGCCGTCTCGAAGAACGTGCAGTCGTGCAACGTGCTGTCCGCTTGAACCTTCATAACTTTCAATCTGGGCATCCGATTGAGGCGTGCTATACCTTTTCGGAATGCTATTGTCGAGAGGTACACAATGACATGGGATAAGAGGTTGTACGAAGCTGGAAAGATGGGTCCATGACCAGATCTTCAAGTCTTCAAATTCTATCCGGTGTGCTGTCTTGTGTAGTAGTCACTCGAGATTTTGAGATATGGTTCTTGTGGGAGCCTTCTGTATTAAATGTGGATTGAAATGATGTTGAGACGGTGTGAATACAGTATCAAGGTGACAAAATGACAATTTTACCCCTCACCGGGGTTATTTCCGGCTTTAGGCTGATATAGCAGTCGTTGCTCAGGGTTATATCTGAGATTGGGCTGCTATGAGTGCTGAACGTCCTCAGAGTTATCTCTAAGGTGCGTTTGACCTCCTGGGGTTATCTCCAGGGTTGGAACTGAGTGTCCCGGTGTTGTCTCCGGGGTTAAAACTTACTATTTTGGGGTTATCTCCGGAACTGGAACTGCTTCTCTCGGGGTTATCTCTAAGATTTGGAATTGAGTATCATGGGGTTGTCTCCAGGATTAAAACTGAATATCTCGGGGTTGTCTCTGAGGTTGAAAACTAAGTATCTCGGGGTCGTCTCTGGGATTGAGCTGATTTAACTTCCAGGGTTATCTCTGGAAGACGATTTTTGTGACGCCCCCAAAATAGGTATACAACACCCATTCTGAGTCGCCAAAATACATGGTACAGAAACAACTACATCTTTATTATTACAACACAAGAACTGTGAGTTTAAATACAAATATTGTCATTTAGACAATATCCACACTCAAATAAGCCCTCATTACAATTATTGATACATTATTTCACAAAAATAGTGAGGACTACTAAAGTAACTTCTAGAACCATCATTCCATACCCCGACTAGTACTCGCTACATTCTCGCCTCCTGAGAAAAATGGAACAAAAAGGAAAAGGGTGAGCTCAACTAGCCCAGTAAAGAACATTATGACTAAGATAATACAGAACAAATTATCGTTAGTCTTCAACAGGGAAAAATCTAATAGAATACAATAGACAACAAGTTTTAAATCAATAACTGCAGCGGAAACAGCAAACCATTAGAAGAGTCAAGTAGAGAATGAGTTCTACTATCTTCTAAGATTTAAAAGTCCATCATCAATATTTTATCCCTGTAACAACAATCAATAACCATCTTTAATCAAATATTCATCTTTGCACTACAGGCCAAAGATATTCATTTGTATCACCAGTCGGTCATGTTCATCTCAACACCTGTTCATCTTTGCACTACGGGCCAAAGATATTCATCAGTGAATCATTCATCTTTGCACTACGGCCAAAGATATTCAGTAATATCATCATTTAGGACTGAGGATGATGAAAAATATCTTAAAGAAAACGAATCCAGTGAAACAAAATAACAATATTAAGGATTCGTATTTCGATTTATTCATGTCCAAAAATACCTTATAATTATTCATAGTGAAGTAGAATTCAAGAATGATCAAAACATGGATACAATCAAAGCTAGTACCCAGAATAGATATTTTGGGCGAAAAGAAGAAATTTTATTTTTCGGTGAATAGTAACTCGTGAATAGTAACTCGTGAATAGTAACTCATGAATAGTAATCCCGACGTGAAAAGTTCCAAATTTGATAAAAATTTCCAACCAATATTTCGGCATAATGATATTGAAGAAATAATATCATTTTTGAATAAAATAACATCCCTTACCTCGTACAGACAGTACTTCTGGTCGGAATACCGGTATAAGGCTGAAAGACACTTGCTCTGATGAATAGAAACTCTCAAAGTATCTAAATACTCACAAAATACACTCAATAATCTAGAGAGAGAAAGAGAGAAAACTTGTTTCTGGTGTGATTTTCAATTCTAACTTAGCCCTCTATTTATAGGAAAATGTTAGCACGCCGAAGCAGACTTAACCTGCAACCTGATGGCTTTACCTGCTACTATTCCCACCCACCACATTTGAATAAAAATCTCAGCACATTTCTTCACCAACCAAGAGTGGGGCCCACCAATTCTAGAATTTTTTACCAAAATGATTAACTCCGAAAATTCAACAATTTCTGAACCAGTCATCTCGTAAAATTCATAATAAATCATACGTTCATTTTTAACGGTTCAAAATTTGTGGACATATACTCAACTTATATATGTATAACATATCCAAAAATTACCACGATCCAACGGTCGGATTAAAAATTATAACTCCCGTAAAATATCTCAAAAACCCTGATTTTTAATACCTCCATTCCGACAAAAATACTGATAAAAACCTCAACATTAACTCCTTCATTTTTAACCACAAAAATATATCCCTCATTTATATCCACAAAAATAAATATTTCCTTATCATATGAATCAATAATTAATTATTCACAAATAATATTACAGAATCACATTTATGACAACCAGGCCGTTCCCAGGAAAGAGGGGGCTTTCCAATAAGGATTTCTCCTTACTGGCGCGCAATTAGATGACCAAACCTCTCCTTAGACAGAACTTTCTAGACATTGCCAATAATGTTATCTAATAATATTATTCAAATAATATGAATTATTGATCTGATAAATGAAAATACTGTGCAGCAAC
The DNA here is from genome assembly GCA_016801055.1 of Panax notoginseng. Classification (NCBI taxonomy): domain Eukaryota; kingdom Viridiplantae; phylum Streptophyta; class Magnoliopsida; order Apiales; family Araliaceae; genus Panax; species Panax notoginseng. Next base: position 192,326,681 of record CM029014.1, read on the forward strand.
AATTATTGAAACAACAATAATATAAAATATCAACGCAGCAATTATTGAATCAATAAAATAAAATATTGAATAATAACTACTGTAACAATTATTGAGTAGTGCCTTCTTACGTAAGAATCAATAATTGGTGCAATACCGTGTGCTAGTGTATTTTAACCACCGGGTATTCCAACAGTATTAACGGTAACAACTACGCCGTTATTTATAAACAACTTATACTTGTCGTTTTCTTCATCCAATCGCTTTCCGTTATGGGGCCCACACAAGGCTGTGTCGTCGTACGAATATTCCCCGACAGCAAGAATATTCCACGACCAACCGAATATTTACCGACCAAAAATAAATATTTTATAACCACTTGCTTATTTTGCAAAATTTGCACATTTCACCCATAACCAAAGTATTATATCAAATTAACCCCTTATTATTCACAATAATATTTAGAGAAAATTTGATTTTATTCATTAATAAGTTGGGGTCTTACAACCTCCCCTCCTTATGAAATTTCGTCCTCGAAATTGACGTACGTACCTGATGTTTCAAAAAGGTGAGGATACCTCGCTTTCATTTCTGATTCCAACTCCCAGGTCATTTCTTCAATAGCATGGTTTCTCCACAAAACCTTAACTTGTGGTATAACCTTCGTGCGTAGGACATGCTCTTTCCTATCCAAGATCTTAACAGGTACCTCCTCGTACGTTAAATCTTCAGCTATCTCGTCTGGTTCTAACTCAATAATGTGGTTCGGGTCTTTAACATATTTACGAAGCATAGATATGTGAAAAACATTATGAACACGAGACATGCTTGGAGGTAATGCGAGTCTATATGCCACATTTCCTATTCGCTCAAGAATCTCAAATGGACCAACAAATCTTGGATTGAGCTTTCCTCTCTTCCCAAATCTTGTAACTCCCTTCCATGGTGCAACACGTAACAATACATGATCCCCAATATTAAATTCCACGTCCTTCCGATGAAGATCCGCATAACTCTTTTGTCGATCCTGTGCCGTTTGTATACGTTGTCGAATCGTTTGGATCTTCTCTGTAGTAATGCGTACCAATTCTGGTCCCAACAATGTTGCTTCACCCACCTCGTCCCAGCATACTGGAGAACGACATTTTCTTCCATACAAAGCCTCAAATGGAGCCATACCTATGCTCGCCTGATAACTGTTGTTGTAGGAGAATTCCACCAATGGTAGGTACTTATCCCAACTCCCTTTGAGATCTAAGACACAAAGTCTTAATAGATCTTCAAGAGTTTGAATAGTCCTCTCTGATTGTCCGTCCGTTTGAGGATGGTATGCCGAACTAAATCGTAAATCTGTGCCCATAGCTTTTTGCAAGCTAACCCAAAATCTTGAAGTGAATCTTGGGTCACGATCCGAAACTATGGATACTGGCATGCCATGCAGTCTCACAATCTCATCTACGTATATACGAGCAAGACGTTCAAGGGAATAAGTCTCCCGTATCGGCAAGAAATGAGCAGACTTGGTTAATCTATCAACAATAACCCAAATAGCATTTATGCCTTGAGAAACCGTGGGAAGACCCGTAACGAAATCCATGGTAATGTGTTCCCACTTCCATTTCGGAATCTCAAGTGGTTGCAATGGACCCTTTGGTACTTGATGTTCCGCCTTTACACGTTGACAAGTTAAACACCTCGAGATAAACTTTGCAATCTCTCTCTTCATATTATTCCACCAAAATGTATGTCGTAGATCACGATACATTTTGGTACTTCCAGGATGGATTGCAAATGGTGTATTGTGTGCTTCCATCATGATCTTGTACTTCAAATCAGAATTGTTAGGAACACAGAGTCTAGAGTGAACTCGAAGTATTCCTTCTTCATCGATTCTTGCTTCTGGAATAGAACCTTCTTGCACTTTCTTCTTCATACGCATCAGCTCTATGTCCGTAGCTTGAGCAGCTTTAACTTTATCGATTAAAGTCGGTTCTACTCGTATATTTGATATCATCATGTGGGTACTTGGAGCCTTCATCTCTATCTCCATCCTTTGCAAGTCATACAAAATGGGCCTTTGTGTTAACAACATTGCACTCGTACCCGCATATGATTTTCTACTCAATGCGTCAGCTACTACGTTTGCTTTTCCAGGATGATATTGGATGGTATGATCGTAATCTTTCAACAGCTCGAGCCAACGTCGCTGCCGCATGTTGAGTTCCTTTTGGGTGAAGAAATATTTAAGGCTTTTATGATCTGTATAGATCTCCACTTTCTCCCCATACAGGTAGTGTCTCCAGATCTTCAACGCGAAAACTACTGCTGCCAACTCCAAATCATGAGTAGGATAATTCCTCTCATATTCTTTGAGTTGTCGCGAGGCATAGGCTATGACTTTCCCATGTTGCATGAGAACACATCCTAACCCTTTGCCTGAAGCATCACTGTAGATAACAAATCCATCCGAACCAGATGGTATTGTCAGAACAGGTGCCGAAATGAGTCTCCTCTTAAGCTCTTGAAAACTCTTCTCGCATTCCTTGCTCCATACGAATTTGATATCTTTCCGAGTCAGCTGAGTTAACGGGGTAGCGATTCGAGAAAACCCTTCCACGAATCTTCGATAATAACCAGCTAAGCCTAGAAAGCTACGTACTTCGGTCACCGTCTTTGGTTGCTCCCAACTTTGTATTGCTTCAATCTTCGCCGGGTCAACAGATACTCCATGTTTTGACACCACGTGCCCTAGGAAAGCTACTTCCTCAAGCCAGAACTCGCATTTCTTCAACTTGGCATATAACTTGTTTTCACGAAGCCTTTGCAGTACCAGCTTCAAATGGCGCTCATGATCTTCACGGCTTTTGGAATAGATGAGGATGTCATCAATAAAGACAACAACGAACTGATCCAAATATTCTTTGAATACACGGTTCATCATATCCATGAAGGCAGCAGGAGCATTAGTCAATCCAAAAGACATTACTAAGAATTCATAATGCCCGTACCGAGTTCTGAAGGCAGTCTTTGGAATATCCTCAGTTTTAATCTTCAGCTGATGATATCCAGAACGAAGATCGATCTTTGAAAAGAATTGTGCTCCTTGCAACTGGTCAAACAGGTCATCAATGCGAGGTAGCGGATACCTATTCTTGATGGTGATATGGTTCAATTCTCGATAGTCAATACAAAGTCGCATACTCCCGTCTTTCTTCTTTACGAATAAAACAGGAGCACCCCAAGGAGACGTACTAGGACGAATAAAACCGATGTCCAACAACTCCTGTAGTTGGACTTTTAACTCCTGAAGTTCAATAGGAGCCATTCGATATGGGGTTTTAGAAATGGGCTTTGTACCAGGTTCAAGATCAATAAAGAATTCAATTTCTCGTTCCGGGGGTAGACCGGGAAGTTCTTCAGGAAATACGTCAGGAAAGTCAATAACAACAGGAATATTATTCAAATTTGACGTGTCTTTATTCAAATCCATAACATGGGCTAAGAAAGCTTGACATCCGTTTTTTAATAAACGAATGGCTTTATGGCTTGATATAACAGTGATTGATTTTAATGGCTTAGTTGTTTGAATTCGTACAACAGGTTGGTTAGGAATATGAAAACTAACAACCTTACGAAAACAATCAATTTTGGCATGATGAGTAGTTAGCCAATCAATCCCTAAAATCACATCAAAAGCAAGTATCTTTAAAGAGATAAGGTCAACAGGTAAGGTGATGGTACCAACTTAGATCACACAAGATTTATAAACAGTGGATGTGATGAAAGTTTCTCCTAACGGAGTCTCCACAGATAAACCAAAGTCTAACTTCTCCGGAGTCAAGTTTAAACGTTGAGTACAAGCAGGAGAGATAAAAGAATGGGTAGAACCGGTATCTAATAAGGTATAAACTTCGCATGAATTTATGATTAGCTTACCCGTGATCACCTCGTTTGGGTTCCTCGCATGTTGACCAGTCACGACAAACGCTCTTCCAGGAACCGTTGACTTTATCTTTTCTGGGACAGCTTTTTGAGTCACCATCCCCGCTGGACTTGGTTTTGCTACAGTGCAATCTCGAGCGATATGTCCTTCCTTTCCACAATTATAACATACCTTAAACTGTTGTGGGCAGTTTGGGCTGATATGTCCTTCTTTTCCGCACTTATAGCATATAACCGGTGGTCGTTCTCCTCCCTTGGAACCAATTGCTGTTGGTGCTGACGTCTTCGTATTGTCATTGTTGAATCTCCTCTTTTTAAAATCTCCTCCCGACTCGCTTCTTCTATTTTTATAGCCACGATTACCACCAGAGTGGTTGCCGTTCTTGTCTGTATTTTTCTTTCTCCGCTGGTTATCATTGTTCTGATGACTGCTGTCACCGATATAATCCTGGTTGTGATCCCTCAGTTGACCGTACTCGTTATCTCGCTCTAATAATTGAGCCCTGTTGACAACATCTGAATAGAGAGAAAATTTATGAGAAATGAGATATTGACGTATGCCGGGTTTCAAACCTCTCAGAAACATCCTCGTCATACGTTCCTCATTCTCCACCAAATGAGGTGCAAACCTGGACAACTCTGCAAACTTTGCCTCGTACTGAGATACCGTCATATTATTCTGCTCTAGTCTAATAAACTCTACCTCCTTCATATGACGAATACTTTCAGGAAAGTACTTGTCATTGAACAGTTTTTGAAATGTCTCCCAAGACATGCTGAGTGCGGTTGGATGGGTACGCTTCACAGACTCCCACCAGTAATCTGCCTCGCCACGGAACATAAAGGTGGCGAATGGAACCTTCTGTTCCTCCGTGCATCCCAAGACATCGAATATCTTGGTAATTTGTTTGACCCACGTTTCCGCCATGATCGGATCCGGCTTTCCCTTAAATTATGGTGGTCCCAATTCTTTGAACTGTTTGGCTGTGACAAACCGTGAATTGCTATCATTTCCTCCTGTATTTTGAACACGAGTCTCCCTTGTCTGGTTTTGCATGAATTGCAAAAAACTTCTAAACATTCCATCGTTCATCATCTGCTCATTGGTGTTGTTCACAGGAGGAACATTGCCAGCCTGTTGCACGTTCTCCTCGTTGGTAAGCACCGGTGTCTCCACGGTCTCATTTACTCCACTATTAACATTCTCAGTCGACATTCTCAAATACTGCCATAAAACAAGGGTTAATTAAATAAATTAACAAATCACATAATACCCCTATATTATGACTGACCAATAAATAAGCTTAGGTAGGACACACTAGCGAAGGATTCGTCTCTCCCCTCCTAGTTCTATTCCCCGATCTCCGCCAGAGATCATATCCCTAAGCTCTGATACCAACTGTGACGCCCCCAAAATAGGTATACAACACCCATTCTGAGTCACCAAAATACATGGTACAGAAACAACTACATCTTTATTATTACAACACAAGAACTGTGAGTTTAAATACAAATATTGTCATTTAGACAATATCCACACTCAAATAAGCTCTCATTACAATTATTGATACATTATTTCACAAAAATAGTGAGGACTACTAAAGTAACTTCTAGAACCATCATTCCATACCCCGACTAGTACTCGCTACATTCTCGCCTCCTGAGAAAAATGGAACAAAAAGGAAAAGGGTGAGCTCAACTAGCCCAGTAAAGAACATTATGACTAAGATAATACAGAACAAATTATCGTTAGTCTTCAACAGGGAAAAATCTAATAGAATACAATAGACAACAAGTTTTAAATCAATAACTGCAGCGGAAACAGCAAACCATTAGAAGAGTCAAGTAGAGAATGAGTTCTACTATCTTCTAAGATTTAAAAGTCCATCATCAATATTTTATCCCTGTAACAACAATCAATAACCATCTTTAATCAAATATTCATCTTTGCACTACAGGCCAAAGATATTCATTTGTATCACCAGTCGGTCATGTTCATCTCAACACCTGTTCATCTTTGCACTACGGGCCAAAGATATTCATCAGTGAATCATTCATCTTTGCACTACGGCCAAAGATATTCAGTAATATCATCATTTAGGACTGAGGATGATGAAAAATATCTTAAAGAAAACGAATCCAGTGAAACAAAATAACAATATTAAGGATTCGTATTTCGATTTATTCATGTCCAAAAATACCTTATAATTATTCATAGTGAAGTAGAATTCAAGAATGATCAAAACATGGATACAATCAAAGCTAGTACCCAGAATAGATATTTTGGGCGAAAAGAAGAAATTTTATTTTTCGGTAAATAGTAACTCGTGAATAGTAACTCGTGAATAGTAACTCATGAATAGTAACCCCGACGTGAAAAGTTCCAAATTTGATAAAAATTTCCAACCAATATTTCGGCATAATGATATTGAAGAAATAATATCATTTTTGAATAAAATAACATCCCTTACCTCGTACAGACAGTACTTCTGGTCGGAATACCGGTATAAGGCTGAAAGACACTTGCTCTGATGAATAGAAACTCTCAAAGTATCTAAATACTCACAAAATACACTCAATAATCTAGAGAGAGAAAGAGAGAAAACTTGTTTCTGGTGTGATTTTCAATTCTAACTTAGCCCTCTATTTATAGGAAAATGTTAGCACGCCGAAGCAGACTTAACCTGCAACCTGATGGCTTTACCTGCTACTATTCCCACCCACCACATTTGAATAAAAATCTCAGCACATTTCTTCACCAACCAAGAGTGGGGCCCACCAATTCTAGAATTTTCTACCAAAATGATTAACTCTGAAAATTCAACAATTTCTGAACCAGTCATCTCGTAAAATTCATAATAAATCATACGTTCATTTTTAACGGTTCAAAATTTGTGGACATATACTCAACTTATATATGTATAACATATCCAAAAATTACCACGATCCAACGGTCGGATTAAAAATTATAACTCCCGCAAAATATCTCAAAAACCCTGATTTTTAATACCTCCATTCCGACAAAAATACTGATAAAAACCTCAACATTAACTCCTTCATTTTTAACCACAAAAATATATCCCTCATTTATATCCACAAAAATAAATATTTCCTTATCATATGAATCAATAATTAATTATTCACAAATAATATTACAGAATCACATTTATGACAACCAGGCCGTTCCCAGGAAAGATGGGGCTTTCCAATAAGGATTTCTCCTTACTGGCGCGCAATTAGATGACCAAACCTCTCCTTAGACAGAACTTTCTAGACATTGCCAATAATGTTATCTAATAATATTATTCAAATAATATGAATTATTGATCTGATAAATGAAAATACTGTGCAGCAACAATTATTGAAACAACAATAATATAAAATATCAACGCAGCAATTATTGAATCAATAAAATAAAATATTGAATAATAACTACTGTAACAATTATTGAGTAGTGCCTTCTTACGTAAGAATCAATAATTGGTGCAATACCGTGTGCTACTGTATTTTAACCACCGGGTATTCCAACAGTATTAACGGTAACAACTACGCCGTTATTTATAAACAACTTATACTTGTCGTTTTCTTCATCCAATCGCTTTCCGTTATGGGGCCCACACAAGGCTGCGTCGTCGTACGAATATTCCCCGACAGCAAGAATATTCCACGACCAACCGAATATTTACCGACCAAAAATAAATATTTTATAACCACTTGCTTATTTTGCAAAATTTGCACATTTCACCCATAACCAAAGTATTATATCAAATTAACCCCTTATTATTCACAATAATATTTAGAGAAAATTTGATTTTATTCATTAATAAGTTGGGGTCTTACAATTTTGCCCTCATGCAAGGTTAGTAACAAGAATGTAAAATTTCGAGTGTCTACTTGCATTATCATTAATTTTCTACAAAATCTAGCAAGGACCAATCTTCCGATCCTTAAGCTTGTTATATGCACCAACAGGAAACCCGTCACGAGTCAACACTGCCCAAACACCACCAATACTGACTCATGATGTGACGCCCCTAAAATAGGTCCACACAATCCATCTTGAGTCACAAAAATACATACCACAAAATCTAAATACAAACTTTCTTATTTACAACTATTAAACTGTCGTGCAAAATACGACCACACATACTGTGAGTTTTAATACAAATATTGCACCGTACATAATACGATAATATCCAAACTCAAATTAAGTCCTCATTACAGTTATTATCACACTATTTCACAACATAATGAATATTTCTATAGAACTATCTCGGACCATTACTCCACTCCCAGACTAGTTCCAACTACACTTTCATTTTCTAAGAAGAACAATGGAACAAAAAAAAGGGTGAACTCAAATAGCCTAGTAAGGAATATTATAACTAAGATAATGAAGAATAAATTATCTTTAGTCTTCAACAATGATAAATCAGATAAAATATAATGGACAACCAGTTTTAGATCCACAACTGTAACGGAACAAACAATCTATTGGAACAGTCAAGTAGAGAATGATATTTACTATCTTCTATAATTTAAGGGTCCATCATCGATATTTTATCCCTGTAACACCAATCAATAATTGTGCAAAGAAACATTTTATCTATGCACTACGGGCCAAAGATATTCATTTGTATCCTTAGTGGTCATGATCATGCCAAATAACATTCCATCTTTTCACTACAGGCCAAAGAGAACTTTCACCACAAGCTTTTGCCTGTAACATTAAAGGTCATGATTGTTAGGTTTGTTTTATTCATGAACGCAATCAAATTGCAAAAATAAGCGGAAGCATGGAAAAAGAGAGTTTTAAAGTTTTACAAACCATATACCCGGTTCATCCTTTATGCACAATTATTAATTAAACGAAAAGATAAAGAGCAAGAATCATACCCTTGAAGATTCGAGCTTCCTCAGGTACAAGTTTACCTCCAAATTCTTTTCGCGTTCAACTTGAATCTACCGGGTTTGGTTCCTTCCTTTGATCAACGTTAGCCACCCAAGTGTTTGGTCTCTAGAGGTGATCCATCAAGGAAGAAGAAAGATTCAAGAAGATGAGTATTTGGTTATGGGTGAGGGTGTACTCTTCCAACTATTGAAATTACGTATTCACATATTTTATGAAAGTGTTAACCACCCTTACCCATAATAAGACTCCTCTTATTTATAGACGTGGCCAACCATCCTTAACAATTAAGGAATTGAGTTTTATTTTAATTAATTAAAATATACCTTTTAATTAATTAGGCTCCTAAGCTTATTAGGATTAATTAATTAAACTCTTTTAATTAATTAGCCTCCTATTCTTATTAGGATATATAAGAGTACTTTTATTAATTAATTCCCAAACTCCTTTAGGAATTAAATAATAATAATAGTAATAATAATAATAAGACTCCTATTATTATTTTATATTCAATATTTCTAAAATATTAAGTTATTTAATTTATTCTATCACCATAGATTAAATTAAATATACGTAACTTATTATTATGATTATGACATTAACTTCTTAAATAATTATTCTTTCTTTTATGGTGTGACCTTTTAGGTTCTCCATATTAAATCGGTTGTGAATAAATCAATTAGAGCAATTCTAATCTTATTTAAATAAATAATATTTATTCTATAATAGGGATAAGCCTCCCTAGCGATTAACGACTTTTTAGATAATATAGATTTCAACATTAATCATAAAAGAATCTTTGAGTAAATAGTTACCGTACAATTCAATCCTTCTACCATACAATGTCCCAATTAAATATAACATATGGAATTACTGTCAAGTCTTATTTTATTTAATTATATGTATTTCGACTCTTAAATGTACAACTCCAAATAATGCAAATTAAAAACTCCTTTCTAATTTTATTCTACCTTGGCCAAGGACTAATGGGTTGTCATTTTTCGAATCACATAGGACATTTCTCTTCTTTTACTAGAAGCGGTAGATTCTTTATTGATCATACATTACCTCCATGTATAACTTATTATACCCAAGCATACCCTTTGATATACGCTAAGGGTCTTAAGGAATAAGTCAAAGTATAACTCATCATACACAAGATATTATGATGATCTCAAGTCCAAGGATCACTTGTACTACTATCACTACAGGAATTCCTATTGACATGCAAGTAACATTAGGTATTCCTTAGCGAGCCACGTTCAGTGTATTTATTCTCCAATAATCACCTACACACTTGTTTTAGTGTCTCCACACAAATGATCATGAGATCAATCATCCTCATATATCCAATGAGCAAGCAATGTATGTACCAAGATATCCGGATTCACTAATCTCCAATTTAGTAATCCAACGATTGGAAACTATTTTAGTTTTAAGCTTTCTAAAAATTTAGATCTCATTAGAATGATCATCATCATTATTCTAAAAGTATTGCTTAAAACTATGGGTTTATCACATATTACAAAGTAACATCTGTAGATAATTAAAAGTCTTTAATAAATGAATAAGATTGTTACAAAGTATATGCTTTATCATCAAACATGATTGACTTGTGTGCATACTACTTTCAATCTCTCACTTGCACTAAAGTCAATCGTTATGGTATATCATACACTTCTTCTCTAAGTAACGATTATCCTGCTGTTGGATAAACTTTAGTTAATGGATATTGAGAGTCCACTATCTCTATAGTGATTTCCCATCTTTCAATGATTCCTATAATCAAATGAAAGTGTCACAACACATGTTTAGTTCCAATATGAGACATAGGAACTATTCCTAGTTCTGTAATGAACTTTACATCCAAACAATCAACTTGTAGCTTCATTTACAACTATATAGTTTGTCTTTATCACTAAACCAGTAACTCTTTGCCGTTTGAAACCTTTCCAATTCATTGCACCACCGTTCATGGTAACGCTTTACCTTAAAGTAGATTTTCTATCGTCTTGATCTGTCTGGAAAACTTGAGTTTGTTAAGCCTCTAGTTTTAATTTAGACCCACCATAAATTTTAATCATATCATTAGTGCCGGTTTAAGTACTTTAAGATGTTTTCACTGACTCACAGTGAACTTTTCCAAAATATAACTAATCAATATCAGGTCTCATACATTTTATTACATACATGATAGTTACTCATGCGATCTCTCTTTTATGAGTCTATGGGGACTATTAAGAGAGATACACTCCAGGGCTCATGAACATGAGACATCCCATGGAGTTTGCCATGCTAATCAGCTTTAGCATCAAATGAATATATGTTTCTTGGGTTAAGCCGATCATCCTTTTAAATATATCTATATAGATTTGTATCCCCAATTAAGATGCTCTTCCCAAATCATTCATGGAGGAATGTTTAGACAACTTTATCTTTTCTGATTGTAGCATTTATATGTCATTCCTTATCTGTAGTATATCAACATATAATACTAGGAATGTCACGACGCTCTCACTGACCCTTTTGTACACACTAGGTTCATTCTAGTTTTTGATAAAATCAAACTCTTTTGATTGTCTCATCAAAACTACTGTTCCATATTTGAGAAGCTTGCTTCAATCCATTTCTCTAGGTGTCTACAACTCTTACCTCATCGTATGTAACTTAATCATCATCTTCTATGATATGTACCGCATCATCATCATTTATGATGAATTCATACCTCCTAGGTATCTTCGGTACTATTCCAGATTTACGATTCGATTGTGGTACAATAGGTCTATCTACAGGTTCCTCTTATTTGACTTATAGTGTTTTGTGGTTCTTGAACTCTTCAAGATCTATTATCCTCCCACTAGCCCCTTCAATGATAAACACCTTTATCTTAGAAGGTAGCGTATTTCGTAACAAACACCTTTTGCTAAGTAGGATTATAGAACATATACCCTAAACTTACTTTAGGATGTTCCACAAATCTGTACTTGTCAAATCTTGTCCCAAGCTTATCCTGTGAAACCTTTTTCACATAAGTTGGACAACCCCTTATCTTAACATACTTAAGATTAGGAATCCTCCCAGTCCATAACTCTTATAGAGTCTTGGAGCCGAATTTTGAGGTTACCTTTTCGTAGATTTGTAGCCATTTCTAGGGCATGACCCCAGAAGGATACTAGAATGTCGGTAAAATTATTATGGACTGTACCATGTCTAACAAGGTACGATTTTTTTTTCCAGATACATCAATTAATTATTGCGTATCAAGAGGCGTCCATTATGAGAAAACCATTTGAGATGATCTAGAAACTTATTACACAAGTATTTATTCCTTGATCTAATTAAAGAATCTTAATACTTTGCTAATTTGTTTCACTTCTGAATTCTTTGAACCTTTCAAATAATTCACACTTGTATTTCAGCAAATACACACATTCAACTCTTTGAATGATTATCTCCTTTTCTTATATTAGTTTGTTCACTTTGCAAAATTATTTTTAACGTAAGTCAAGTATACAAAATCCATTAAATAATATTCCAGTTATATACAAAACATTATTATTATAAATAGAACAACAATTGTTCTTAAATATAATACCAAAGATTTTATTGTTCAACAACAAAATTGAAATAATATTTCTAACAAGAACTGGAATACAATAACAACTTATTAACTTAATAGATTTGCCCGTAGGCAATGATAAACTATAAGTTTCTATGGCTAATACAGCAACTTTTCCTTCATTTCCCACACATAGGATTACTTATCTTTGTTTAGCTTTCTACTTCTGCTTGGTTCCTTCATAAATCTATATTTATGATAACCGAAGTCGGTATCCAATACCCAAGTAGAACCTTGACTTAAGAAAAAAATTATTTTAAATCATGAACAAAATTGTATTTGTAACCGAAACTTCACTAAGCTTTTTCTGGTTATCCTCTGCAAGATGCTTGTTGCAGTTTCTTTCTAGTGTCCAGGCTTATTGCAGTGAAAACAAACTCCTTTACTATTCGTATCAGTTTTGTTCTTATTATCCTTTGCTTTTGCCTTTCTATCTACCTTCTTTGAATCATTCTTCTTTTCAAAAGATCATTTGGCCCCTACCAGTAAGACATGATCTTTCTTGGTTGGAAAGTGACTCTCAACATTTTTCAACATGTTAAGCAAATCAGCGAGGCTGATATCTAGCTTGTTCATATGAAAAATTCACAACAATTGTAAAAGGAGTCCAGGAGTGAGTGCAAGATCAAATCTTGGCTCAACTCTCCATCCATGACAAAACTTGTTGTCCTAATTGATCAATCAAATTGATAATGTTAAGGACTTTTATCTGTACTGAAGTGTCATCAGTCATTCTAGATCAGAAGAGCTCCTTAGATATCTGATATCTATCAGTCCTACTTTTCTCACCATCAACTACATGATGTGCATGAATATAGTAGGAGCATATATCTATAGTTTCATGCTAACGCTGAAGCACGTTACTCATGGATGCGAGAATGATGCATTGAGCAAACTGTGCATCATCATGTCACTTTCTAAAAGTAGCAATATCTTCCTCAAAGGCATTGTCCGCAACCATTGCAGGGATATGCGTATTAAGGACATAAGATAGCTTTTCAGCCATGAGAACTAATCTCAAATTTCTTAACCAATTCATTTAATTCGGTCCGATTAAATAACATATAATATGCTTCACAGTGATAGTAATTTAGACATTGTAAAATTCTGTAAATGAATTTGTAATTAACAATATTTAGCATACATTCTTTTATTAATTACCAAAATAAATTAGGTCTTGTTTTAAATTGGTATCTCCCACTATTTTCATCAAACTATATTACCCTCACTTTTATAATTCGGGAAAATTTAATTAAAGATTTGCTAGTGAGAATAAGGATCCCATTTCAAATGTATATAGACTTGTGGTGACAAAACAAACTATATATAAATAAATAGGTAGACAACTCTTGTCAATGAAATCAACTATGCAACTCCTTGTATTTTGCCTCTTAGATTATTTTGATCAAATAGTGGCACATCCGAATTAAAATTATCCAAGTTAAGTCCAACCTAGCACTCCATATATTCAAAAAAGAAAAATATTATTCTTGTGGTGACACAACAAAACAATATTGTTCAATTTTATTTATAAGCATCAAATGTGATAAAATTAACATCACAAAAAATTAAGATAAGCCTTGTGGTGACACAACAAACTTATAATAATTAATTGATATTCTATTATTTTTATTATGCTAGAAGGCGACGTTCAATATTCCAAATATCTTTGAACGCTTAGAACTTAATATTAAAATTTGAGGGGTTTGTTATTAATTTGTCTCGTCTTGTTTAGCGCGCATGCGCGCGCGCACACACACACACACACACACACACACACACACACACACACACACACACACACACACACACATATATATATATATATATATATATATATATATAAAATATGCGTCATATTAATTGTGACGAATGATTTGTTTGAGTTATGATTCTGGGGACAGAATCCTTGTAAGGAGGAAAGGATGTAACAATCTAGAATTTTAAATTGTAATTTTTAAATATTTATTGAATTATATAAATATTTAATGGATATGTTTATTGTTGAATAAATATTTATTTAATTTGATTTGATTTGGTTAATTATTTGTTTAATAAATAATTAATGAGTTAAGGAAATTAATTATTATGAAATAATATTATAATTTAATTTAATAATTAAATTAGAGAGTTGATATGGATTAAATATATTATTATAATATTTTTAATTTAATTTGGTAATAAAAGTGTGACAAATAACTATGCTATAAATGTAAGACCCCAACTTTTATAAATAAAGACGAATTTTCTATAAATATCATTTTTGAATATTATGGAGTTAATTTGATATAATGTTATAGTTGTGGGTAATATTTATAAATTTTGTAAAGTACACAAGTTGTTATATAATATTCGATTGGTCGGGGAATATTCGTTTTAACAGGGAATATTCGTACAACGGCACAATCATTGGTGGACCCCACAACGGAATTATTATCGAAATGAGAAAACGACAAAAATATTTTATTAAAAATAACAGCGGAAGTTTTACCATTGATACTGTTGAACTACTCGGTAGTAAAAGTACAGTAATATACGTGGTTGCATAGTAGCACACGGTATTGATTATTAATGCTTATATGAGAAGTCACTCAGTTTGATTCAATTATTGTCAGTTAATAATATGAATTATTTAGCGATAATGACGTTTTGTTTTATTCGTATCATTAACGTAATAAAACAGAAACATCTTTTTATATAAAACAGAATACTTTATTAAAGTTATTCTATAAATAGAATATATTATATTTTATTTAAAAGATTTTTCTTTAAATATGGACCGTCAGATTAAAGTAATCAATCTGGACCGTTCATGGATTAGTTACTATGCATTCTATTTTTCTATAAATAGCAGCTCATTCCTTCATTATTTCTTACGAATTCACTGAACTCTAGAGAGAGAAACTATAGAGAGAAACTATAGAGAGAGAGAGAAAAAAAAAGTATTCTACTACTTAACTACCTTATTTCAGCTCTTCTTTAAAACGGTAAGGGGTGTTATTCTTTCTTATTCATGAAGAGAAATGTTGTTATTCCATTTATTATTATTCTGTTGGAATAACTTGTATATGCGGTCTACCCTATACTTGGTGACATTCTTCTATTATTCTGTTGGAACATCCTGTCTGTGTGTTTTACACCGGACCTGGTTCCGTTTTTATTATTATTCTGTTGGAACATCCTGTCTGTGTGTTTTACACCGGACCTGGTTCCGTTTTTATTATTATTCTGTTGGAACATCTTGTCTGTGTGTTTTACACCGGACCTGGTTCTATTATTTATTATTCTGTAGGAATATCCTGTCTGTGCGTTTACGCCGGACCTGGTTCCATTATTTTTTATTCTGTTGAAATATCCTGTCCATGCGTTTATGCCGGACCTGGTTCCATTATTTATTATTCTGTTGGAATAACCTGTCTGTGCGGTCTATTGCATGTCGGGTGATTTCTGTTGTTATTCCATTCTTTATTATACTCAGTTGGTTAAGTTTTGACTTCTATACTCCATGAAATTAGTGGAATATCATTGATAATTGCGGTTCATCCAGTATCTTTTCATGAAAATATTTTTCTAAGCATTCTTGAATTTTGCTCCACAAAGCAGTATCATGTTGACAATTTGGACGTTGTTAATTCTTGGATAAATTAATTCTTGAACTTGTTTTCTTGAATTCTTATATCATTGTCATCATCCTCATGTTTATAAAATGTTAAAAGTCATCTATGGCCTGTAGTGCATAGATGGACTTGGTATGATTATGACCAGGAATTATTCGGTATAATCATGACCGTAATGTTACAAATGATGTGGTAAAAGTCGTCATTGGCCCGTAGTGCATTGATGGACAGTTGTTGGCATGATCATGACCATTAATGAATACACGAATATCCTTGGCCGTAGTGCAAGGGTGATTCGATGATGTGGATTATTTTATTAAGCTGAGTCCCAGCGATCACAATGTTGAAAAACCTTTTAAATCATAAAAGATAGTAGAGTTTATTTTCTACTTGACTCTTTTAATGGATTGCTTGTTCCGCTGCAGTTAAACTTGATGTCTATTATATTTTATCAGTTTAATATTGTTGAAGGCTAATGATAATTAATTCTGCATTATCTTAGTCATAATATTTCTTACTGGGCTAGTTGAGCTCACCCTTTCTTTCACTGTTCTCTTCAGGAAATGAGAACGTAGCTGGGGCAAGTCGGGGAATAGAGTGATGGTCCGAATGATAGTATTAGTTAGTAGTCCTCACTATTCTATGTAATAGTGTGTTAATAAATATAATGAGGACTCCTTTTGAGTATGAATACTCTCTAGAAGATAATATTTGTATTCAAACTCACAATTTATGTTTTGTCGTATTGTACACGACAGTTGTATTGGTAAGTTGTATTTGTATTCTATACTATGTATCTGACGACCCAAGATGGGTGATGTATACCTAATTTTGGGGGCGTCACAATAAATAGGTTATTAAAATAAATTAAAGGAGTTTAATTTAATTTTTATCAAACAAGGCTTAAAGATATTAAGTCTTTAATTTTAAAGAGTTTTGCCAAACAGAGCCCTATGGCTTTTGGATTTTTAAATTTTGAATTATAATTAAAATAAATAAAATAAATAATATATATTAAATTATGATAACCGATAATTTAATAGGGACAATTAGTAAGATGTTTGAGAGGGTGTGCGTTAAGTTGGGTTTAATTTTATGTAAAAAGTATTTGGTCTAAACCTAAGCCTAAGAAGAAAGTTACAGAGAAAAGAAAAGAAGGCTGTCACAGAGAATTTGAGAGAGACTGAGAGAAAGTTCTGAGTTTTCAAGCGATTCTCAGTGGTTAGCAAGAATTTTCAAAGAAACAAAAGGTATTTTTCCAATAACTTTAATATTATATATATATATATATATATATATATATATATATATATATATATATATATATATATGTTTTATGGCATAGTTCTTTGTGTTCTTGATTGTGGTATAAAAGTTCCTTACAAATTTTGTGTAATCCAAATGTTTATAATTGGTGCTGAAATTGTGTGCATATGTAATTGTAATGTTATAACAATCATATATATATATATATATATATATATATATATATATATATATATATGTGTGTGTGTGTGTGTGTGTGTGTGTGTGTGTGTGTGTGTGTGTGTGTGTGTGTGTGTGATTGTATGCTAAATTACGTCTGAAAGAAAGGAAGTGATTTTACAGTGAATATATGTATGAACATGGCTTATAGGAGTACCAAAATTAGTATTTGTTTGTGAACTAATAGATAAATTGAACCTTGGATATGTTAATTTGGTAAGAAATAAAGAGAACGTGGTTCAAATGAATCAATTTGGTGTATAATAGGGATTACAGTGTTAATTTTGTCAGATAATGTCAAACATGGAGTTTTGGTTTTAAAATATGGCATTCAAGAATTTAATTTTCTAAGATTGTGGTTTAGTTATTTTGAAATCAGTATATATATGATGGGTAATGTTTATGTGTAATTTATGTATGTTATACATGATAAATTGGTGTTAGAATTAAGATACAGTCAACAAAATTAGCTTTGTTTTGTTCTTTGTGCTCGGTTCTGAAACTCGGAGCCTCAGCTCCAAAATCAGCACCCTAGCTCTAAACTTTGCACATCAGTGCCAAAGTCAGAGCCACATCCCCAGCCTACACGCCGCAGCGCCGACCCATGGCCTGTGATTCGTGCCGCAGCGCCGACCACAATACAAACTGTGGCGCCGCAGTGCCGGTTAGCAGTATGGCCAGGAATGAGTTTTCTTTTATACAGAGTCTGTAATTGTTTATGTAATGCAATACTATGACTGTTAAAAATATAATTTTTGCTATTGTGGCATCATAGTGCTAAGAATGAGCATATTATTAATACTTAACGAGTTTTATTATTATCTTATTGATGTAACTTGATTATGTGATTAAAAATCAAGTCGTATATGAAATAGATACTTATTTATATGTAGAGTATTTGTAATGACTAATTATGTCATGATGATATGTGTATAGGATATTGTGAATCAAATTATTACAGTTTAGCCTACACGCAAGGCAAGTTTTCTAGGCCTTATCTTTTGATATTAAGCAAGTTTCCTGTGACACCCCCAAATTCGGTACTTAGATTTTCACATGATTTGGTGTTCACTATTCAAAAATCATATATCTATTTACCCATAATAAATGAAAACATTAATAGATAGAAATCAATCCTCTCCTTAAGGAGTTACATAATCAGAAATAAATACAACAATCCCAGGTCATACTAACCTTAAATCTTAACTGCGGAAACATAAACAATTTATAGTCTTACACAACATCAACATAAGTCTTAACACATAAGTTCAACATCACATAAAACAACAAGTCTTCATCACTTGTTAATCTTTCCCTTGCCCTTGCTAGTAGAAGGCTCGTCGGATCTTTCGTTCTTAACTGCAATGTTATTATTATGCAAGAGTGAGCACGATTGCCCACAAGTATAACAACGAAATAACAATATAATAACATGCGAGTGAATCAAAGACTTCTGAAATAAAACTCAACTTTTGAATCAAGAATGAATAACAAGAATCAAAAGAATTCTGAGGGTCATAAAACCTTGAACTATGTCCTAGGTATCAAGGGTTATACTTAAAACTTATAACAGTTATAAGACTATGGACTCTTCTTCTCGTACTTAGGGGGATCAGCCCTTAGTACCATACTGTGCACAATATCTTAACGCTAACGCATACATAATCCCTATACAGGGTTGTTCATCTCAGTTTGACATTAGAGTCCGCACCAAAGAAAGTTTGGTTTGGATAAATCAATAAGGGTTCTGAAATTTAGAACGTTCATCGACTATGGACTAGTTAAATCAATAAGGATTCGCTAGTCTAACAAAGTTCAACAATAAATGATATGTAAATTGAATAACAATCTTAAGAGGTATACAATAGAACAATTATTGTATAACAGAATCATACTTTGAAAAGATAAATAATCTTTAATATAACAAATTAAACTTGATTAATAATAATGAGAATTTACTCGACGAAATTTATAAACTTGAATAATGATAACATGTAAAGTTAGGAAACTTGTCTCGTGTGTAGATTACACGTTAATTATACACGTTCCTTGAATTAATCATACATATCATTTTCATTCACAATACCAGTTAATTATAACGTAACTAGTCATCACAAGTTCATTCTTTTATCTAAACTTTGGTTACGACTATACTAGTCAATTTACCACACTTATTCTCACATAATATACACTTAGCGGACAATAAGTTAACTATGCATTTAATAATTCAATGCATACTTGAATGCGTTATTGACATGTTAAGATTATATTTTAACATCTCATTATATGTCTAACATATTTTTATGTACCCTAGATTAGGTTACTATCACATTCTTAGACTTGAACAATATGGAAAAATTTCATTTCTGGACATTCTGCAAAGTGGCACTGCGGCACCACAGATGGGCTTGTCCTCGGCGCTGCGGCGCTGTGGCGCTATGGCTCGACTCTTGGCGCTGCGGCGTGGGTCTTAAGACGTGGAACTGGCGGCACGGCGCGGCGAACAAGTAATAGTTCTGCAATTCGCGAAAAATTGCAGAACAGGGCCAACACCTCCAATTAATTTATTCTTACATGAAATTAGACTTACCCAAACACTGTAATACACATATAATCATTAATTAACCCTTCTTGCATGATTTTAACAAGTTAAAACATATAATTTCCAGAATCAACACATGTAATTTACTGTTCTTGGTGTTTTTGAAAGTTTTGAATACAAAACATGAAAATCAAAACTACGGGTTCGTTATAACACCGAATCCTTTCATTTAAAGTTTGATCTCTTCGTTTTAATATACATAATCCTTTACAAGCATACATTTTTGATATAACCTATGATAGACATATCAAATTTGGTACGTAAGGCCATATGGCCATATTTTATACTCTGTAATTTTGTAGCAACAATATACGACGTATTTTCATGAAACTGATGATATGGTTTATACAATATATATAATAAAACACGATATGATGACATCTTAACACATACATAAACACATAATCCCTACCCTTTTTAATTACAGAAGTTTTAACAAAACTTTAAGCCATTTTCATGAAAAAAACTTAAACAACGTAAATAAAAATTGGGTTGGAGAAATTACCCAAAGCGTACAGTGTAGATTAGAAGGCTTAGATGCTTCTTCAATCACTCACTCTCAATCTCCTTCACAATTCTCAAATTCTCTCTGACAATTTCTCAATTTTCTCTGACTGTTTTTCCAAACTTGGCAAACAATGAAATTAAGGCGTCGTATTAATATAAAATAATGAGCGCAGAGTGGTGGTCAGTTACCCAGTAATGGTTAACTGCTCCCAACCTCCACTAAGGCCTTGTTTGGTCATTCTTAAAACTCAAACCCATTTATTTTGATAAACTTCTTATATTATAGTTTAATAATGTCACGCCCCTTTATAAAATAAATCGATTATATCATTTAATTATAATATGATAATGTTTCATTAATTCACATAGTCACATAATTAGTTTTCTCATTAATTATCAATTTAAATAAAATAATATTAGGCTTATTAAATATTTCTTTTAATTCAATAAGCTCACATAATTACATACTTTGAATAATAAAATTCTCCACATTAATTTAATAAATATAACACATATAATTAAATTAATCTATCAAAATTGCATCAATTAATTAATTAATCTAATAATTAAATCATCGAAAATATTTATTTAATTCAATAAATATTAAAATTAAATTACAAAATCTCGTTTGTCACATCTTTCTCCCCTTAAAAGGATTTTGTCCCCAGAATCACGACTCAATAAATTCGACCCGTTACAGTCTCCCCCCTTACAAAGATTCTGTCCCCAGAATCGCTTACACATAATTTAAGTAAATAAATGAGGGTAATTCTTCATCACATTTTCTTCGAGTTCTCACGTAGCTTTTTCAGCGTTGTGGTTCCTCCAAATTACCTTAACAGAAGGTATTACTTTATTTTTGAGAACTTGTTCTTTTCTGTCGACAATTTGAACAGAAATTTCTTCGTAAGATAAGTCTTTTTCAAAATGTATGGGTTCGTATTCAATTACATGCTTGTAATCGGGCTTGTAGGGTTGTAATACAGAAACATGGAAGACGTTGTGGACATTCTCGAGTGCTGGAGGTAAGGCTACCACATACGCAACTTCTCTGATTCTTCGCAGTACTTCAAATGGTCCAATGAATCTTGGGCTTAATTTTCCTTTCTTTCCGAACCTGATCTTTCCCTTCCAGGGCGAGACCTTCAAGAATACATAACTACCCGATTCAAACTCAACATTTTTACGATGTGGATCAGCGTATTTCTTCTGCCTATCTTAAGCTGCTACCAGTCTTGTTCGGATCACTTTGACTATTTCTGTTGTCTGCTGTACTAATTCTGGGCCTAGTAATTGTCTTTCACCAACTTCATCCCAATAAAGCGGAGTTTTGCACTTTCTGCCGTATAACGCTTCATAAGGTGCCATGCCAATACTAGCGTGGTAACTGTTGTTGTAGCCGAACTCTACAAGCGGTAGGTGATCGTCCCTATTTCCTTTAAAGTCCATCACATTGACTCTTAGCATATCTTCTAATGTCTGAATTGTTCTCTCGCTCTGTCTATTTGTCTGAGGGTGGTATCCTATACTCATTCGCAATTGCGTACCCATGCATTTCTGTAGACGTTTCCAGAAGTTCGATGTAAAGCGCGGATCCCTGTCGAAAACAATTGACACCGAAACTCCGTGTCGTGAAACAATCTCTTTCACATATAACCTCGCTAACTGATGTAAGTTGAATTTAATTTTGATCGGAAGGAAGTGTGCAGATTTCGTCAGTCGGTCAACGATAACCCATACTGCGTCATAGCCTTTCTGAGTCATCGGAAGGCCAACAACGAAGTCCATTGTAATATATTTCTATTTCCATTCTGGGATCTCCAGTGGTTGTAGCAACCCACTCGGTCTCCGATGTTCTGCTTTCACTTTCTGACAGGTTAGACATTTGGCAACACACTATGCAACATCTCGTTTCAGATTAGGCCATCAGAAATGTTGTCGAAGATCTTGGTACATCTTGGTACTACCAGGGTTAATCAAATATCGTGAGCTATGAGCCTCGCTAAAAATGTCTTCCTTAATCTCTGGTACTGGCGGTACCCAAATTTTACTCTCAAATCTCAGTATTCCTTCCTTGTCCATCTTAAATCTCGGTTCGATTCCTTCAAATATCTTCCTTATCACCTTTTTGCATTCATCGTCCTGAAGTTGAGCCTCCTTAACTTTATCCAGTAGGGTTGTACCAGATTGCATCTAAAACAGTTTCTCATCTATTTCCATAGGATAATTAAATTCTAACTCCAACTTCTCCATTGCTGAAATCAATTCCTTCTAAGTGGTCAACATCATTAATTTCTCCCGACCCTTTCTACTTTAGGCGTCGGCAACCACATTTACCTTACCCGGATGGAATAAAATCTCACAGTCATAGTGCTTAATAAGTTCCAACCACCTTCTCTGGCGCATATTCAAGTCCTTCTGTGTAAAAATATATTTCAGACTCTTATGGTCTGTATATATTTCACACTTCTCCCCATAGAGATAGTGCTTCCAGATTTTCAAAGTAAAAACCACTGTAGCTAACTCCAAGTCGTGGGTCGGATACCCCTTCTCATAATCCTTCAACTGTCATGATGCATACGGAATGACTCTGTCGTTTTGCATAAGCACACAACCAAGTCCTTTATGCAACGCATCACTATAAACAACAAAATTTCCTGTAACATTCGGAAGAGATAACACAGGTGTTGTACTCAACCTCTTCTTTAGTTCCTGAAAGCTTTCCTCACACTTCTCCGTCCAAACAAATTTCACAGCTTTTCGAGTCAAATTTGTTAACGGAGTTGCGATCTTGGAAAAGTCTTGAATGAATCTTCTATAATACCCTGCCAATCCAAGAAAACTTCGTACTTCCGACGGTGTTCTCGACTGATCCCAGTTTATCACGGCTTCAACTTTGGATGGATCCACCAAAATTCCGTCTTTATCGATCACAAATTTGACCTCTCTATCTGGCAGAAGTCCTGAAAAATCGTCCGGGAATACGTCTGCGAAGTCCCTCACTACTGGTATCTCCTCTACTTTCGGGTTCTCTTTACGACTGTGGACTATGTAAGCTAGATATCCTACACAGCCTTATCTTAACAACTTCCTGGCCTGCATCATCGTCAGACAACTCGCTTGTCTAGGCGACTTGTTACCATAAAACACAACTTTTGACGGAGTCATAAGGTTAATACGCTTCTTCTCACAATCAATTACAGCCCCGTAATTGAATAACCAGTCCATACCCAAAATAACGTCAAATTCCCCAAGTCGAATAGGGATAATATCTACGTTCATGATATTTCCCTTATTGTCCACTCTATAGTTCTTATGCACGTACTTAACAGAGATTATTTCTCTATTCGCGATTTCTATGTTCATAGGGTGTTTCAACTCATCCTTAGGCAATTCTAAATTCTTAGCAAAGTCATCGGATATAAATGAACAAATAGCACCCGAATCAAATAATACATAAACATTAGCTCTATTGATCGGAATGATACCTGACACCACATCACGCGACTGCACTGCATCCTGTACCGTCATATTGAAAGTCCTAGTGGTCGATCGGTTTATTGCGGTTGGTGCTGTGATGGTCAAAGCGCTTCCACCGCTATTTCCCAGGTTTCCTCCTGATCCTGCCCCTCCAGATCCCTTCTTAGGATAGTCCCTTGCAAGATGATCCTTTGAGCCACAAGTGAAGCAGGCACCCTTTTTTGGGTTCGGACAGTTAGGTGCTATGTGGCCTTCCAGACCACAATTGTAGCACACTCGTTTACCTTTCATACAAACTCCCAAATGAGCTTTCCCGTAGGTCGGGCATGCTTCGAATCTTTTCTTCTGACCTCCTTGTTGATTTCCAGATGATGAGTTATCAAACCACCTTCTCTTCTGATTATTACTACCTCTTGTGTTGCTTCCGGTAGCTTTGTTAATTCCTTCGCTTTCACTCTTTTTCTTCTTCTTCTGATCTTGATTATATTTGGTTACCGCATCGTTTCCACCTTTAGCGAGTATGGCTTTCTCCAGTACCCCAGCGAACGTTTTCAATTGAAACATCGACACCTTACTATACAACCACGGCTTCAGTCCTTGTTCAAACCTTCTTCCTTTCCTCTCATCCGTGTGCACTTGATATATGGCAAACCTCGCCAACTCATTGAATCTAGCCATATAATCAGGTACGGACATATTCCCATGCTTCAACTCCAGAAACTGAACCTCCAATTAGTTCTGCGAGCTGGTCGGGAAATACATCTCGAAAAACATCTCCTTGAACCTTTCCCACGTAATCACACATTCACCTCCACGGACCTTATTTGCTTGCCACTAATAACTGGCTACGAATTTCAGCATGAATGTTGTAAAAGTGGTCTTCTTGTCCTCTCTGACTCTAGCGACATCGAAAACCTTCTCCATCTCCATAACCCAAGTCTGAACTTCTATCGGGTTCATGGAACCTTTAAATTCTAGTTGTCCTACCGCCTTGAAATCCTTAAACGTCGTATTTGGTGGAGCTTGAGGTTGATTATTCATCGCTCCAGCTAGTAAGTTCACCAATTGCTGAACGGGGTTAGCATTGGCGTTGTTATTGTTATTCGTTGATTCTTCCTGAGCCGGTTGACGGTTTTGTCTTCTTCTCGGCGGCATATTTCTATTAAAATATACGCTTATTAGATCTTTATTAAATTCTCTTAATAGTTAAGGCTTACTCAATAATTTAACATAATCACTTAACACATTATCTCAAACAACTTGATATATTTATTCAAATCAAAAGTTTTAACATCAAACGATAGCATCACTGCTGTTTACATCAACTATCCCGAGATAAAGAATCTACATGATTTAAAACATTAAAATATTCCTTTGTTTATAAACACATCGGAATTTACATCTAAATACCAGATAAGTTTTCACATAATTAAACAAATCCTATCATTGCCTGTTAAGGCGCCGAATAGCCTTGATACGTTCCTCTTCCATAATACGAGACATCGTCCTGTGATCTAGCATGTACGATGGTAATCCTTCAAACTGAATTGGGTATCTCATAACTTGATCTTGAGCCTCATCCATTGCGTTTTGTAATGTAGAGTACGTCTCCCCAAGCTTAGCCTTCTTCGCATGACAATCATCTTCTGCAAGATCAGAACGACGTGATTCTTTACCCAGCCCTCCTCTGCTATGATCAGCCTTTCTGAGCTTTCCTTTAGTTCCTTCTTCAACTTCTCTATCTCTTCAGACTTTTCCTTGGTTTGACCCTTCCCATGGACCAAATCCCATTCTACATTTCCTAGTCTTGTGTGGAGAGTCACAACCTCCCTATCCTTCTGCTCGATGGTAATCTGTTGAATAATCGTCCACTCAGTCAAATCCTGGACAGTGTCACGTAACTCTACGTTACGGTCATATAGTTCATCGTACATCTCAGCATCGATGGAGTTCGGTGGGAACTCCTCTTCTTCTTCTTCCTCTTCCTCCCCAGGATCCTCCTCTGGATCAGTCTCAGGCTCATGCTCCTGACCAACATTAGTGATCAACGGAGATGGCTGCCTTTGTACTAATTGCTCTCTGACAACATGAATATCTCGGGGCTCCTCTTCATTAGGTACTCGGGGTTCCTCCTCCCCAGCTCGACTAGCTCCTCCAACATCCGACATCCTGACAACACATTTTCTAGTTTTAGTTACTAAGTCGTACTAGTGAGAACATAATTTAACACATAAACACATACAATCTTTTATTATCTTCAATGAATTAAGAAATTCATCTCCTAGATCACTATGTTCTTCCTATAAGGCTACTACTTAAAGTTGTTCCCCCACCTAAGGTTCATAACCTACAGCTTTGATACCAACCTGTGACACCCCCAAATCCGGTACTTAAATTTTCACATGATCTAGTGTTCACTATTCAAAAATCATATATCTATCTACCCATAATAATTGAAATTATTAATTGATAGAAATCAATCCTCTCCTTAAGGAGTTACATCATCATAAATAAATACATCAATCCCAGGTCATACTAACCTTAAATCTTAACTGCGAAAACATAAACAATTTATAGTCTTACACAACATCAACATAAGTCTTAACACATAAGTTCAACATCACATAAAACAACAAGTCTTCATCACTTGTTAATCTTTCCCTTGCCCTTGCTAGTAGAAGGCTAGTCGGATCTTTCGTTCTTAACTGCAATGTTATTATTACGCAAGAGTGAGTACGATTGCCCACAAGTATAACAATGAAATAACAATATAATAATATGCGAGTGAATCAAAGACTTCTAAAATAAACTCAACTTTTGAATCAAGAATGAATAACAAGAATCAAAAGAATTCTGAGGGTCATAAGACCTTGAACTATGTCCTAGGTATCAAGGGTTATACTTAAAACCTTTAACAGTCATAAGACTATGGACTCTTTTTCTCGTACTTAGGGGGATCGGCCCTTAGTACCATACTGTGCACAATATCTTAACGCTAACGCATACGTAATCCGTATACAGGGTTGTTCATCTCAGTTTGACATTAGAGTCCACACTAAAAGAAGTTTGTTTTGGATAAATCAATAAGGGTTCTGAAATTTAGAACGTTCATCAACTATGGACTAGTTAAATCAATAAGGATTCGCTAGTCTAACAAGGTTCAACAATAAATGATATTTAAATTGAATAACAATCTCAAGAGGTATACAATAGAACAATTATTGTATGACAAAATCATACATTGAAAAGATAAATAATCTTTAATATAACAAATTGAACTTGGTTAATAATAATGAGAATTTACTAGACGAAATTTATAAACTTGAATAATAATAACATGTAAGGTTAGGAAACTTGTCTCGTGCGTAGATTACACGTTAATTATACACGTTCCTTGAATTAATCCTGCATATCATTTTCATTCACAATACCAGTCAATTATAATATAACTAGTCATCACAAGTTCAATCTTTTATCTAAACTTTGGTTATGACTATACTAGTCAATTTACCACACTTATTGTCACATAATATACACTTCGCGAATAATAAGTTAACTATGCATTTAATAATTCAGTCCATACTTGAATGCGTTATTGACATGTTAAGATTATATTTTAATATCTCATTAAACGTCTAACATATTTTATGTACCTTAGATTAGGTTACTATCACATTCCTAGACTTGAACAATATGGAAAAATTTTATTTCTGGACATTCTGCAAAGTGGCGCTATGGCGCCACAGATAGGCTTGTCCTTGACGCGGTGGCGCTGCGGCTCGACTCTTGGCGCTGCGGCGCGGGTCTTAAGACGTGGAACTGGCGGCGCGGCGCGGCGAACCAGTAACCGTTCTGCAATTCGCGAAAAATTACAGAACATGGCCAACACCTCCAATTAATTTATTCTTACATGAAATTAGATATACTCAAACAGTGTAATACACATATAATCATTAATTAACCCTTCTAGCATGATTTTAACAAGTTAAAACATATAATTTGCAGAATTAACACATGTAATTTACTGTTCTTGGTGTTTTTGAAAGTTTTGAATATAAAACATGAAAATCAACACTACGGGTTCGTTATAACACCGAATCCTTTCATTTAAAGTTTGATCTCTTCATTTTAATATACATAATCCTTTACAAACATAAATTTATGATATAACCTATGATAGACGTATCAAATTTGGTACGTAAGGTCATATGGCCATATTTTATACTCTGTAATTTTGTAGCAACAATATACGACGTATTTTCATGAAACTGATGATATGGTTTATACAATATATATAATAAAACACGATATGATGACATCTTAACACATACATAAAAACATAATCCCTACCCTTTTCAATTAAAGAAGTTTTAACAAAACTTTAAGCCATTTTCATGAAAAAAAACTTAAACAACGTAAATAAAAATTGGGTTGGAGAAATTACCCAAAGCATACAGTGTAGATTAGAAGGCTCAGATGCTTCTTCAATCACTCACTCTCAATCTCCTTCACAATTCTCAAATTCTCTCTGACAATTTCTCAATTTTCTCTGACTGTTTTTCCAGACTTGGCAAACAATGAAATTAAGGAGTCGTATTAATATAAAATAACTAAGCGCAGAGTGGTGGTCAGTTACCCAGTAATGGTTAACTGCTTCCAACCTCCACTAAGGCCTTGTTTGGTCATTCTTAAAACTCAAACCCATTTATTTTGATAAACTGCTTATATTATAGTTTAATAATATCACGCCCCTTTATAAAATAAATTAATTATCTCATTTAATTATAATATGATAATTTCTCATTAATTCACATAGTCACATAATTAATTTTCTCATTAATTATCAATTTAAATAAAATAATATTAGGCTTATTAAATATATTTTTTAATTCAATAAGCTCACATAATTACATATTTTGGATAATAAAATTTTCCACATTAATTTAATAAATATAACATATATAATTAAATTAATCTATCACAATTTTATCAATTAATTATTTAATCTAATAATTAAATCATCAAAAATATTTATTTAATTCAATAAATATTAAAATTAAATTACAAAACCTCGTTTGTCACATTTCCTTACCCTATCTCGATTACAATTACGCAAGTTTTCTAATTCTACACTTTCATTGAGCAAGTTCTTTAACTCTATTGTTACAATTGTACAAGTTTCTTAACTCTAATTATATTATGCATGCTCTTAAACCTTATCTCTTGATAATGAGCAAGTTTCTCTAATCTTTAACTTGTTATTTAGCATGCAAGTTTTTACATTCTGATATACTAATGTTGAACAAGTTTTATCGTTCAATTTACTATTTGTTATGCATGCTTAATACTCAATTCTAAATAACCTTAGCTTAGTATTGTTCAAGCAAGGTATGTTATGTAATTCAGTGATTATGCTCTTAGATTATTCCTAAAGCATGACTTTAGTATACAATGTTGATTCACTTATGATTTATCCCATAACATAAAGTGATTACCTTTTTATTCAACTAATCCTCTGTTGATGTTCGTTAAACATAAATTACCTTGAAACTTATCCAAACCAAACTTACTTTGGTGCGGACTCGTATTCTAAATGCTGAGATGAAAAAACCTATTACCGGGGATAAATTAAGCATATCGTTGAAATGTTTGTGCACAATACATTGTACGAAGGGCTGATCCCCCTCAGTACGAGGAGTCCCTATAGTCTTATGACTGTTAAAGTTTAAGTTGAAAGATTACTTATAACTATAGACATAGTTTGTGGTCTTATGACCCTCAGAGAAATATTTTAGATTTTGATTATCATTGATAGAGCATATTTGTGACGCCCCCAAATTCGGACCTCCACTTGGTCACTCAAATTCGATTCATCATGTGCTCAAAGTATTACCATAATAACTAAAATCATACATTCACAACGAAAAATCTAAATTAGAATAATATACAATGATTTATTATAATTATTCCCCCAAGTCTCGTAACCTACAGTACTTAATAGATTACATAATAGTATCGAATAAAGACCTATTACATAATCCTACTTAAGTTTAAACATAGTCTTAATACAACATAATAATCTTAAACATAAAAGGGACAAGCTAGTTGGTAGCCTTGCCCTTGCCCTTGTCTGTTCCAGAGACACCTCCCTGTTTTGCCTTAACTGAAAGGTTTTAAATAAGTAAGAATGAGCACAAATTGCCCAGCAAGTAATATACAACAAGGGTAAAGAGTTTTATATCATGAGGTAGAAATATCGAAGTACCATCTCTAAGATAGTTCAGAGTTTCAGAATAATATCATGAATAATGACTATCAACAATTCTTGGAATAAGAACAATAATTCAATAAAGATCAACAGATATATATGAATTCAAAGACTATCAAGGTATCCGACTGGATAACAATTTATACTGAGTAGTCACTAAGGACTATTGAACATCTACTAGAATTACCAATATTAAACTGATAACCCAAAACAAATCAAGTACTGTAGAGGATCAGTCTACAATACTCCAAGTTATGTATAACACCGTAGTAATAATATACTCATGTGTTGGGTTTTCAAACAACATACAATCCCCTTACCATAAGGGTTATTCAACTCAGTTTTCAAGATTTTCGCACCAATCAATTGGTTTGGACAGTTTTTTTATAAACATGCATATAGTCTAGCCGAATCAAATGGCATATACACTTTCACAATATTTAAGAACAATACCAAGTTCACATGAATAATTGTTTTCACAATAGTTTTAGTCATACTAGCTCAATTGAACGAATAAGTAGGATAATAAACTTACGATATTTGTTGAATAAAGTAACACAAGATTTAGAATGCTTGCACAGTGTAAAGTAGGGTTCGGATACTTGCTCAATATAGATTTAAGTAAGCTTAGAGAACTTGCTCAACAATAATTTGAGTAAGTTTAGGGAACTTGCACAATATAAAGGTAATTCAGATACTTGTCTTAAGCGTAGTTTATCCCCGTTAAGAAATCAACACTGTTGAATCCTATTTATAGTGTATTATATGTTCAAGATGTTCATTAGCTAACATAGTCTTTAATCAAGCTTGACATGATACAAGTAAGCACATATGGTACAAAATCAGTTTATATCATCACGATTACAGCGACGCCTTTATCAAAAACATTCTTTAACATTCAAAAATTATGATCAACTTTTGTCTCTATCACGTAGCATGCTTCTTAACACATTACCTAGCATATTGGTCATGTATTACAAGTGAAAGACATCACATAGGCATGCTTCAAACATCAGACCAAAAACAGAACTCAATCATGACTTCTGCACGGCGCAGCTGCGCCATTGCTAAGCCTAGGACCGGCGCAGCTGTGCAGTCCTCTGGCCATGCCAAGACTCAGCTGCTGCCTTGTGGTTTCTGTTTGGCTTGACCAAAACTCTCACACATGTTATGTATGTTATGTTAAAGGTCTTTTTCATGCTCCTCAAGGCAATCTAGGTTCCTCCTTTCATAATAAAATCCTAACTTGATTATTTCAACAATTTAAAGCCATTCAAGGTCATGAAATCACAAAGTCTATCATGCTTGCTCTCTAAATATATAAGATAGTTACAAAGCTCATATTAGGCATGCTTGTGAGTATTCATAACATATATGTGAAACTACCACCGCTTTAGTTGAAAATATGCTTCGTTCATGCTTTTCTTAAAATGTGATACACAAGCATGGTATATATACGTTTATACAACATGAGTAGGTCTAAGAGTAACATCACACGCGATCACAATTATCAGATTTCAACCCTCAAGGTATTATGTTAATAGTCATGTTTAAAGCTTACTAGTAGGTTTAATATGCTCATGCTTTCTTGTTAGTCACATACACACAAGTTAAAGGTTTATTCATGCATTTCTAAGTCATACTAACATGCTTGTAAAATCAGTACACCTACATGGCCGACATACCCAATAAGTTCGTTCCTAAGTCCTTAAATTCATTTTAAGCTATATACTTTCTTTAATCATGCTAAGCTAGTCTAACATGCTCACATTAGGTCCATATAGCTATATATACCCCTAAAACATGCTTGCATGCTAGTACATGGCATAATACTGTAACAATTTGCAAAATAGAAGCTCAAACTAATTTCAGAGGCCGACGCTGCACCTCAGTGTAAATCCGGCACAGCTACGCCGTGTCTGGTTCAGACCAGGAACAGTAAACCTCGGTAACTGTTTCGCCCAAACACATAAATTACTCACGAAATCATTCCTAAACATTAATATATCAGTTTAAACATGCTTGTAAGGTCATATAACAACCATATGAACATTACTCAACCATACTAACATCCATTTCCATGAATTCAAGAAATTGAAATTTCAATACTTATGAACTCGGTTAACAGAAACTGAAAACAAGGAATGAAATTATACCTCTTTGAAGCTTAGTCTACTTAATTACTCCGTTCTGAGATTGCTAAGCTCCTCTTTGAACCATAACTCACTTACTCTCAAATTATCAGTGTTTTAGTAGCCAAGAACAACAACGTAAACTTGAAATTTGGACTGCTATTTATAATGAAAACTTGGACTGGACAATGACTTAGCACTGAGGTTGAATTCATGGAGCAATGCCATGAAACAAAGGTTCAAGAAGGGTGGCTCAACCACTCCATACCAACCACCTAGCTAGCCATGATCATCTAGGATTTAGCAGTTAGAAAGTTTATGTAATATAGCTACTGTGCATTGTACTTGGTGACACTTATTATGGGACAAGAGAAAAAAAATCCCAGCATTCTTGATATCTAGGCTTGGTTTGGTCAACTTAATTTCCTACAATGAAATCTTAATGTACAATTGTTACCATATTAGAAATTTTAGGGATAAATTATACACTCACATCATATAGTTCATGTACATTAAATATACGCAATAAAATAATGCAGTCAGATATTATTGTCCGGGTAGTTCCATAATTATCTCTACTACACAATTACTCATATTATAACCTTATGTCACAATATGACTAAACATTTCAAGTTAGTAGGTGCTATGTAATATACATGTAATCCATGTACATTCTATTTTAAGGTCTAGTTACATATTTCATGATATATTTATACTATATAGTTTCAATATGCATAATCACATTGCTTCATTCATAAAACTTAATATATAGTCACGTAATGTCACACTACACTATATAGTATAGTTGAATTATTGCTCACATGCACATAACTATCAGTATAATATTAGTATATTAATAATTTACTTATTTATGTTAAATAAATAACCATGCACTTCCTTAATTAATTAACACCAATATTAATTAATCCAACCATTGATTAATGTAATTATTGATTTTCATAATATATTGCAAATAATAATAATCACATATTATTAGTTAATTACTAAGAATTCAATATTCTACCACAACCATTAACATTTAATTAATATAATAATTAACAATAATATTACTTAATTGCGCACTTTATTTCACGGTTTATTAATGTCACACACACCACATAATTGTTCATTTAATTTTCCAAGATAGAAGAATTAATTTTTCTCCAACTGACCACTGGCGCAGCTGCGCCAGTTTGTACTGCTGGGACGGCGCAGTTGTGCCATGCCCTAACCGTGCCAAGACTAGTTTAGCTTCAGCCCGTGTCAACTTTCATTGCTAAATCTATTATATACGACATGCATTGATGTCCACAAAAGTGTTACTACAAGTCTACGAGCGTATTTGATTACTTATATGATATCACACGTTCAACACGATTATACTTCCTAATTCCCATTTTAACTCGCTTAATGGATTTACTCGTTTCACAATATGACACACAAGGCATTTCACAATCCTCATTGCTAAACCACACCTCTTAATACGCATTGATCTAATACGAATCAATTGTATTAACCAACTCATAAAACAATAACACTTATATTCACATAAATAGTATTTCCATTAATATATTCATTTTATAATATGTGAAAATTCTCGGGTATTACAATATTATTCAGTTCTATTGAGCCTATTATTTGGCAGTTGTTGTAAAGTGTTATTCATTGTCATTTCAAGTGAGCCTTGTTTGCTCACTCTTTCTTATATAAATATTATAGCTAAAGTTGAGAAGGTCGAGGTACCTAGCACCAGTAAAGGGAAGGGAAATATGAACAAGTATTGAAGACTTGTAAACATGTTGACAGTTTGTTGTCAAGCTTTATTTTAATTATTATAATAAAGTTATTTAATTTTTCTGCATATGATGTTTGTATTTAAAGGTTAGATAACCTGGTAGACTTTTATTAATGTAATCCTTTAATGGGAAGGTTTATTGTTAAATTTTTTATTATATTGGGTAGTTAGAAATGAATGTTTTTATCATGTGAACACCAAATCTTATGGGAATGAAGTACCCAGATTTGGGGGTGTCACAAGTTGGTATCAAAGCCTTAGGTTATGAACCTTAGGTGGGGAAAAGCCTTAGGAAGTAAACTTTGAAAGATAGTGGTGATAAAATCTTATCGAGTTTTAAGAAAAAAAAAGTAATAAAACACTTATGTGCTTATGTGATTACAACTTATGTGCTCGTGAGTGTCGAGTAGTAATGATTAGTAATTAAAACTTAAAAATTTTGTTGTCAGGATGGCTAATGTAGGAGAATCCTGTCAGGTTAGGGAGGAAGGACCCCAGATGCCTAGAGAGGAGAAGCCTCGAGATATTCAGGTGATTTGGGAACAACTACTTCCACGGGAGTCATCTCCGTTGGTCACAGTGGTTGAGCAGGAGGGTATACCTAAAGAGGATGATGATGTAGAAATGGATGAGGAGGATCTCGTTGAGCTGCCACAGTCGAATGAGGATGATGAGGATGTGGAGGAAGAGATTCCACTAAACTCGATCGCTACTCGTATGTACGATGAAGTATACGACCGTAATGTGAAACTTCAAGATACCGTCGAGGAGTTGGAAGAAATAGTAACTGAACAACAGATCTTGATGGCACAGAAGGATGATGAGATCCTAGATCAAGATGAATGTCTGAATAATGTCGAAGAGAAGCTGATTTACACTGAAGGAGAGAATGAACAAATGACAGAGGAGATTGTAGAGCTGAAGAACAAGCTGAAAGAAGAATCTACTAAGAGGACAAGAGCCGAAGACGCATACGAGAAAGCTTATCAACGAACCGGGATAGCAAAGAGAGATGCATAAGCAAAGAGGATGAAGATGGAAGAGATGAATAACGTATTCAACACCGTAATCAATCGAGCTCAAGATCGGGTCATGGGTTATCCGATTCAGTTCGAGATGCTACCATCGTATATATTGGATCACCGAACAATGTTTTGGATTATGGAGGAAGAGCGTCATAAGGCTACGCAGTATCTTAGTAGGACATCGTAGAGAATGTGCCTGATATGCGATTATTAATATGATAAATAATATATAAATACCTGGTGATATGTAATCAATGGGATATGATGTTGATGTTATCCTGAAACTTTAGTAGTTCAGGAAAGTAATGTAAATAGCAATGATGCTATTGTTCTTATGTTTCCAAAAAGATTATGAATGAATAAAAGTTATTATTTTATTGTATTCCAAGTGTTATGTGTTATGTGATGATTTCTTTTATGGGGTGCAAGTTAAGTAGAAAATACTTAAAGGAGTAGGGTAATAATGTAATGAGTATATTTTAACAGAAAATGCCTCCAAGACGTCAACCACGACAGAGGACCCCTGAGGTATCTACCACTAAAGACAATGCTGAGGCTAACCCAGTTCAACAACTACTGGCGTTACTGACGGGTACACTGCAAAATCAACCACAGACTCAAGCTGTGACATTTAAGGACTTCAAGGCGGTTGGACCACCAGAATTCTGTGGGTCCATGAATCTAGTTGAGGCACAGACCTGGATCATGGAGATAGAGAAAGTGTTCGAGGTAGCTAGGGTTGGTGAGAATCAGAAGACTACTTTTTCAACATTTATGTTGAAAGCAGAGGCTAGTTATTCGTGGCAGGCCAATAAACCTCGAGGAGGACAAGGGGTTATGACTTGAGATAGGTTTAAGGAGATATTCTTCGAGACTTATTTCCTAGAGAGTTCGAAGAATCAGGTGGAGGTGTAGTTTTTAGAACTAAAGCAAGGATCAATGACGGTGTCGGAGTATGCCGCAAAATTTAACGACTTGGTGAGGTTTGCGCCATATCAAGTCAACACGGATGAGCGCAAGGCTAGGAGGTTTGAACAGGGACTG
Organism: Panax notoginseng; assembly: GCA_016801055.1. Taxonomy (NCBI): domain Eukaryota; kingdom Viridiplantae; phylum Streptophyta; class Magnoliopsida; order Apiales; family Araliaceae; genus Panax; species Panax notoginseng. Next base: position 192,363,085 of record CM029014.1, read on the forward strand.
AAACCCTGGTTGTATAGTAGAGTCTCCCTGTTCCAGTTGAAGACATTTGCAGCAGTAATGGAGAAGGCAATTCTCGCTGAATGTGGAGGCAAGGCTGTAACGAAGTTTAATCAAGAACAAAGAAAGAAGAAGAATGAAGGCGAGGTTAAGAATGGTGGTGGTTGTAATGGAAATGGTAACAATAACCTGAAGAGAAAATGGAATGGAAATGTGGGTGCTGGAAACCAGCAGAGTAACCAGCAGAATAGGAAGTTCGAAGCATGTGCTATATGCTGGAAGTTTCACAAGGGTATATGCTTAAGTAGGAAACGTGTATGCTTTAACTGTGGCCAGAAAGGTCACATCACCCCAAATTACAATCAACCCAAAAAGAATGTTTGCTTCACGTACGGGTCAAAGGATTATTTTGCTCGTGAGTGCCCTAAGAAGAAAGATGGAGAGACAACAGGAAATAAGGGTGGTAGCAGTGGAGGTACCTGAACCATTGCTGGACCAACGACATCAAAAAAACCCACAGCCAGAACCCTCAACATGACTGTACAAGATGTTGTGCAATCAAAAGATGTTGTGTCAGGTATTATCCCAATCAATGATATAGATGCTTATGTATTATTTGATTCATGTGCTACTTGCTCGTTTATATCTGATGAATTTGCTAAGAGGTTAGGATTGCCTAGTGAAGAATTGAATTTCCCTTTAAACATAGAAATTGCGAATAAGGAAGTAATTCCTGTTAGGTTCGTATACAAGAATTATAGGGTGAATATTAAGGGAAATATCATGATGGTAGATTTAATTCCGATAAAACTTGGAGAGTTTGATGTTATTTTGGGAATGGATTGGTTGTTCAATTATGGAGAGATAATTGATTGCCAAAGAAAATGTGTAAACCTTATGACTCTGTCAAATGTAGTTTTCTATAGTAGCAAATCGCCTAGACATGTGAGATGTCTGACGATTATGTAGGCCAAAAAGTTGTTGAGTCAAGGCTTTGTGGGTTATTTAGCTTACATAGTCGATACTCAGAGGAAGGGGTGAAACTGGAAGAGATACCAGTGGTTAGGGAATTTATAGACGTGTTTCCGGAGGATTTACCAGGACTTCTGCCTAACCGAGAGATTGAGTTCGTGATTGACTTAGCGCCAGGAATCACTCCGATATCGAAGGCCCCATACAAGATGGCTCCAATAGAAATGAAGGAATTGATGGTACAACTGTAGGAGTTATTGGAAAAGAAGTACATTCAGCCGAGTGTGTCACCGTGGGGAGCATCAGTGTTGTTCGTGAAGAAGAAGGATGGGTCATTGTGTCTTTACATTGATTATAGGGAATTAAACAAAGTCACTATCAAGAATAAATATCTGTTGCCAAGAATAGATGACTTGTTTGATCAATTGAAGGGTGCTAGATACTTCTCAAAAATAGATTTGGGAAGTGGGTATCACCAATTGAAAGTAAGGAAGGAGGATGTACCAAAGACGGCATTCAGAACTCGGTATGGACTTTACGAGTTTCTGGTGATGTCTTTTGGTTTGACTAATGCCCTTGCTGCATTCATAAATTTGATGAACAAGATGTTCAAACCATTTTTAGACAAGTTTGTGGTGGTATTTATCGAAGATATTCTGGTGTACTCCAAATCTCAAGAAGAACACGTGGAACATTTACGTTTGACGTTGGAGACACCAAGAAAAGAAAAGTTGTACGCGAAATTCTTTAAGTATGAATTTTGGCTAGATCGTGTACAATTTTTGGGACATGTGATTGACAAATATGCGATTTCAGTGGATCCATCAAAAGTTGAAGTCATAATCAATTAGGAACAACCAAGGACACCATCGGAGGTGAGGAGTTTCTTGGGACTGGCAGGTTATTATAGACGATTTATTCAAGATTTTTCCAAGATAGCCACTCCGTTAACAAATTTGATAAGGAAAGCTGTAAAATTTATTTGGACGGAGAAGTGTAAAGAAAGTTTTCAAGACTTGAAGAAGAAGCTAAGTGTGACACCTTGTTGATTGATTTCACAATCAAAGCAAACGTGCAAGTATACACAGTCAACAAGTAATAAAGTGATAAAATAGAGTGTCGATCCCACAGAGAATTCTAATTAACAAATTCCAACTACTAGTACTATATCAACCCAATTTTATTTAAACAATGACAAATTATGATTTTCTGCAATTTTGAAACTAAATCAAACAATTAAAGATATTACTCTAAAATAAGCAAATAAATAAACTAAGATTTAAATGAATGATTTCTGATAAATAAAGATTAAGACTTCAATATCCCCAAGTATGAACTATAACTCAATTATCCAATTATCCCAATTATTGTGTCTACTGAATTGTTAACAGGAATTCTCAATTGTCAAAAGTCCTTTTCCAAGTAATCATTTGACTTCTATTTAATCCAGATTAATCTTGCTATATTCCTATGCAAAACAAGTGAATTAAATTCTTTCAATCCTAATTCCTTATGTGTTACATGCGGTGAACAGATATTTCTATTCAATTCACAAACCTAATTATTCACCATGCAAATAATTAAGTCACATGTTATCATGCCCAGTTCTAACCCTAGAATTCCTCTTCCAATTCCTTCTAGAGTAACAAGGTAATTACTGATCAAATAATTAAACAATAAGCACAAGACAAGATAAACAATTCACTTTGACATAAATAATTGGAATAAATCAAATAACTAATTTATAGACATAAAAGGTTCAATTAAAATCTTAATAAAAGAGTTAGTTCATAATTAATGGATTAAAATCAAGAATCCACAACTGAATAGACATTAAAAGATAAAAGTATGATAAGAAAAGAGGATAGAATCTGTTGTCAGCAAACCTGATGCTCCCCTCTTGCTTCTGCTCTTGATCTTCAATGATCTCCAAGTTGCTTCAATCTCCAAAACTAATAAGAACTAGGGTTAATGTCTAATCTAATGGAGTGTATCTCTAATCTAATCTATATAATCTCCCCTTATTTTATGCCTTACATCATGTATTTAGAAGTTACAAGTCCAATTTTTAGCTTAGGAACAAACTCAATCTAATTTGGAGTCTAAAAAGTGTCAAAATTCGCCCTAAAACGCGACCAAGCTTGACCAACCCCTTCCCCAGCGCCCCGGCGCTGGGCACAGCGCTGGGATTCTGCCCCCTAGCGCCCCGGCGCTGCTAATAGGCATGAAATGGGCGCCTCAGCGCTGGCCTCATTCTGGGAAATTTTCTACTCCAACGTCCTTTGGGAAAATGGCCATAACTTCTTCGTCCGAACTTCGATTATGATTATTCAAGATGTTCCAGAAAGAGGAGACGTAGAGCTACAACTTTCATTCTTTAAGTTTTTCGAAATAAGGTCAAGAACATTACTCAAATTGGCTCTGAAGTGACTGCTGTGTAAATGGCAAGCCGAAAATGCGAATCTAGCCACCCCAAACGTCGATCCAAGTAACTTTTATCCCAATTCCTACAAAACAACGTAAAACATTTATGAATAGACACAAACACTTAAAAACATCCAAAATATTAAGCTCAAACGCACTCAATTCTGAGTATAAAACTCACTCATCACACATGTGTTGTCATTACCAGATAATATAAGAAATTTTGTGGTGTATAGTGATGCATCACATAAAAGATTAGGATATATCCTTATGCAGAACGACAAAGTTATTGCATATGCATCAAGGCAACTGAAGGATTATGAGAAAGTGTATCCGACTTATGATTTAGAGTTGGCTGCAGTAGTATTTGCTCTGAAGATATGGAGACACTATCTCTATGGAGAGAAATATGAGATATATACAGATCACAAGAGTCTGAAGTATATTTTCACTCATAAGGACCTGAACATGCATCAAAGAAGATGGATGGAATTGATAAAAGATTATGATTATGAGATCTTTTATCATCCAGGTAAAGCAAATATGGTTGCAGATGCTTTAAGCAGGAAAGGCCGAGAAAAGTTAATGCTGATAACCACTCAGGAGGAGCTTATTTTAGCAATGACAAAGCTAGAGTTGGAAATAAAATTTCCAAAAGAATCCGATGAACGACTATTCCAAATAGAAGCTAGTCCAACTTTGGTGGACGAAGTTAAGAATGCCCAACTACAAGATGAAGAGTGTGGGAAAATCAAAGAGAAAATGGTTGAGGGTAGTGACGTGAAATACAAGATCAATATCGACGGACTACTAAGGTTCAAGGGAAGAATTTGGGTTCCAACAGTACCAGAGATTAAAGACGAAATTTTGACCGAAGCTCATAACTCAAGATACTCAATTCATCCAGGAAGTACGAAGATGTATCAAGATTTATGACGTCATTTTTGATAGCCAAACATGAAAAGAGATGTTGCAAAATGTGTCGTGAAATGCTTGACATGTCAGAGAGTTAAGGCCGAGCATTAAAGACCAAACAGATTACTTCAACCGTTGGAAATACCGGAATGGAAGGGGAACACATCATAATGGATTTTGTGGTGGGTCTTGCAACTACTCAGAGAGGATGCGATGCGATTTGGGTGATAGTGGGCAGACTGACAAAATCAACACACTTTTTGCCAATAAAGATTAGATTCAATCTCGATCAGTTGGCAAAGTTGTACGTTAAAGAAATCGTTTCGAGACATGGAGTTCCAGTGTTAATTGTATCAGATAGAGATCCGCAATTCATGTCAAACTTCTGGAAAAGACTACAAGAATGCATGGGAACATAGTTGAGAATGAGTACAACATATCATCCGCAACCAGATGGCCAAAGCGAACGAACAATCTAAACGTTGGAACATATGCTTAGAGCATGCATCATGGATTTCAAAGGGAGCTGGGATGAACATTTACCATTTGTGGATTTTTCCTATAACAACAGTTACCACGCAAGCATCGACATGCTGCCTTACAAAGCATTATACGGTATGAAGTGCAGAACTCCACTGTGCTGGGATGAAGTCGGTGAACGCCAACTGTTAGGACCGAAACTAGTACAACTAACTGCTGAGGTTGTCAAACTTATCAGGACAAGATTGGTAACAGCTCAAGACAGACAGAAGAAGTATGATGACCAACACAGACAAGATTATGAGTTCGACGTAGGAAATTAAGTGTTCTTAAAAGTTTCTCCTTGAAAGGGGAAAATTCGTTTTGGTAAAAAGGGAAAGCTAAGCTCGAGGTTTATTGGACCCTTCGAAGTTCTGCGAAGAGTTGGAGAAGTGGCTTACGAGGTAGCTCTACCTCCAGAGTTGGAAAACGTTCACAATGTTTTTCATGTTTCGGTGTTACGACCGTATAAACCCGATTATAAACACGTGATCGAGTACAAACGGTTGCAATTTGATAAAGACTTGTCTTATGAAGAGGTTCCTATCCAAATAGTTGACAGAAAAGAACAAGTGCTCAGGAATAAAGTTATACCTTCTATGAAAGTGATATGGAGGAACCACAATGCTGAAGAGGCTACATGGGAACTCGAAGATAGAATGATGAAAGATTATCCTGAGTTATTTGTTTAATCTGTGTCTTCGATTCTGGGGACAGAATCTTTATAAGTAGGGAAGAATGTGACGAATAATTTGTTTGAGTTATGATTCTGGGGACAGAATCCTTATAAGGAGGGAAGGATATAACAATCCAGAATTCTAAATTGTAATTTTTAAATATTTATTGAATTATATAAATATTTAATGTATATGTTTATTGTTGAATAAATATTTGTTTAATTTGATTTGATTTGATTTAGTTAATTATTTGTTTAATAAATAATTAATGAGTTAAGGAAATTAATTATTATGAGATAATATTCTAATTTAATTTAATAATTAAATTAGAGAATTGATAGGGATTAAATAGATTATTATAATATTTTTAATTTAATTTGGCAATAAAAATGTGACAAATAACTATGCTATAAATGGGTTATTAAAATAAATTAAAAGAGTTTAATTTAATTTTTATCAAATAAGGCTTAAAGATATTAAGTCTTTAATTTTAAAGAGTTTTGCCAAACAGAGCCATATGGCTTTTGGATTTTTGAATTTTGAATTATAATTAAAATAAATAAAACAAACAAAATATAAATAATATATATTAAATTATGATAACCGATAATTTAATAAGGACAATTAGTAAGACGTCGATTTTAGATGTTTGAGAAGGTGTGCGTTAAGTTGGGTTTAATTTTATGTAAAAAGTACTTGGTCTAAACCTAAGTCTAAGAAGAAAGTTACAGAGAAAAGAAAAGAAGGTTGTCAAAGAGAATTTGAGAGAGATTGAGAGAAAGTTCTGAGTTTTCAAGCGATTATCAGTGGTTAGCAAGGATTTTCAAAGCAACAAAAGGTATTTTTCCCATAACTTTGATATATATATATATATATATATATATATATATAGTTTTACGAAATAGTTCTCTGTGTTCTTGACTATGGTATAAAAGTTCCTTACAAATTTTTTGTAATCCAAATGTTTATAATTGGTGATGAAATTGTGTGCATATGTAATTGTAATGTTATAACTATCATATATATATATATATATATATATATAGGTGATTGTATGTTGAGCATATATATATATATATATGTGTGTGTGTGTGTGTGTGTGTGTGTGTATGTGTGATTGTATGCTAAATTACGTCTGAAAGAAAGGAAGTGGTTTTACAGTGAATATATGTATGAACATGGCCTGTAGGAGTACCAAAATTAGTATTTGTTTGTGAACTAATAGATAAATTGAACCTTAGATATGTTAATTTGGTAAGAAATAAAGAGAACGTGGTTCAAATGAATCAATTTGGTGTATAATAGGAATTACGGTGTTAATTTTGTTAGATAATGTCAAACATGGAGTTTTGGTTTTAAAATATGGCATTCAAGGATTTAATTTTCTAAGATTGTAGTTTAGTTGTTTTGAAATCAATATATATATATATATATATATATATATATATATGTGTGTGTGTGTGATGGGTAACGTTTATGTGTACTTTAAATATGTTATACATGATAAATTGGTGTTAGAATTAAGATACAGTCAACAAAATTAGCTTTGTTCTGTTCTTCGTGCTCGGTTTTGAAACTCGGAGCCTCAGCGCCAAAATCAGCGCCCCAGCTCTAAACTTCGCCCATCAGCGCCAAAGTCAAAGTCGCAGCCCTAGCCTTCGCGCCGCAGCGCCGATCCATGGCCTGTGATTCATGCCACAACGTCAACACCGTGCCGTAGCGCCAACCACAGTACAAACTGTGGCGTCGCAGCGCCGGTTAGCAGTATGGCCAGGAATGAGTTTTCTTTTACACAGAGTCTGTAATTGTTGATGTAATGCAATACTATGACTGTTAAAAATATAATTTTTGTTATTGTGGTATCATAGTGCTAAGAATGAACATATTATTAATACTTAACGAGTTTTATTATTATCTTATAGATGTAACTTAATTCTGTGATTAAAAATCAAGTCATACATGAAATAGATACTTATTTATATATAGAGTATTTGTAATGACTAATTATGTCATGATGATTTGTGTATAGGATATTGTGAATCAAATTATTACGGTTTAGCCTACACGCAAGGCAAGTTTTCTAAACCTTATCTTTTGATATTAAGCAAGTTTCCTTACCCTATCTCGATTACAGTTACGCAAGTTTTCTAATTCTACACTTTCGTTGAGTAAGTTCTTTTACTCTATTGTTATAATTGTACAAGTTTCTTAACTCTAATTATATTGTGCAAGCTCTTAAACCTTATCTCTTGATAATGAACAAGTTTCTCTAATCTTTAACTTGTTATTTTAGCATGCAAGTTTCTACATTCTGATATACTAATGTTGAACAAGTTTTATCATTTAATTTACTATTTGTTATGCATGCTCAGTACTCAATTCTAAATAACCTTAGCTTAGTATTGTTCAAGCAAGGTATGCTATTTTATTCAGTGATTATGCTCTTAGATTATTCCTAAAGCATGACCTTAGTATACAATGTTGATTCACTTATGATTTATTCCATAGCATAATGTGATTACCTTTTTATTCAACTAATCCTTAGTTGATGTTCGTTAAACCTAAATTACCTTGAAACTTATCCAAACCAAACTTACTTTGGTGCATACTCATATTCTAAATGCTAAGATGAACAACCCTATTACAGGGGATAAATTATGCATAACATTGAAATATTTGTGCACAATACATTGTACGGAGGGCTGATCCCCCTAAGTACGATGAGTCCCTATAATCTTATGACTATTAAAGTTTAAGTTGAATGATTACTTATAACTATGAACGTAGTTCGTGATCTTATGACCCTCAGAGAGATATTTCAAATTTTGATTATCATTGATAGAGCATATTGTTCAGTTCTATTGAGCCTATTATTTGGCAGTTGTTGTAAAGTGTTATTCATTGTCATTTCAAGTGAGCCTTGTTTGCTCACTCTTGCTTATATAAATATTACAGCTAAAGTTGAGAAGGTCGAGGTACGTAGCACCAGTAAAGGAAAGAAAAAGATGAACAAGTATTGAAGACTTGTAAACATGTTGACATTTTGTTGTCAGACTTTATTTTAATTATTGTAATGAAGTTATTTAATTTTTCTGCATATGATGTTTGTATTTAGAGGTTAGATAACCTGGGAGATTTTTATTAATGAAATCCTTTAATGGGAAGGTTTAATGTTAATTTTTTTATTATATTGGGTAGTTAGAAATGAATGTTTTTATCAAGTGAACAACAAATCTTATGGGAATGAAGTACTCGGATTTGGGGGTGTCACATTAATTAACATGCGAAGCATGTTTGCATAATATATATATATATATATATATATATATATATATATATATATATATATATATATATATATATATATATATATATATATAGTATAAGCATGCACATATAGAATACTATATTCTACCCGGATTGATTATGGAATTTTATTCTAGTTTGGTTCACTAGAGCCACCAAGTGAACCGAAAGGACAAACCCATGGGGTGAAAGAATTAATATTTAAATATAACTATTACATTTAAATCCGGGCTCCATTATAAACGGGTCTTCAAGCGCTCCTTGATCTCTAATTCTTCAAAATTAATTCTAACTATTCCTATTATAAAACTATTTAAAATAAATAGAAACCTTGATCAGCAGTCAAGGAGAAGTACATAGGAGGAAGTTAGAATTTACATTAAGGAAAAATTAGATAAGACGAGGTACGCATACCCCATTTAATAAAATTTATATATTCATGCATCCAACTAAAATAAAATTCAATCACATTGGTCAATAGTCCATAATCAATCCCATATATTATCATACACATCTACATATGCATCAATAAAAAATATTCATCTCATGAATAATAAACATTCAATATATATATATATATATATATATATATATATATATATATATATATATATATATATATATTGATATGATTTAATGGGCAAAATTAGTTGGCATAAAACTTAATTTTGAATCAAAATAAACTCTTTTATTTTAATTCAAATTTAAATCAAAATAAACCTCTTTTATTTTAATTTATCCTATTTTGAATAAAATAAACTATTTTATTTTAATCAAAATCTTTAATCAAAATAAACTCATTTATTTTAATTAATTATGGAATTCAATTCCAAGTTAAAAAAAAATTCATTTATTAAAGGAAACACAGATTCTCTTTTCTATTTACAAATAAACTCTTTATTTTGAATAATATAAAATCTTATTCCATATCTAAATAAACTCCTTTATTTAATAAAATACGGATTCTCTTTCCTATTCACAAATAAACTCTTTTATTTTGAATAATATGAAATCTTATTTCATATCTAAATAAATTCCTTTATTTAAGGAAACATGGATTCCAATTTCAACTTCAATTAGTTATCATGGAATCCAATTCTAACTATAACTAGTTAGCATGAAATCTAATTTTAAAATTAAAATAAATTATTTATTTTAAGATTAAAATAATTAAGAATATTATATATATATATATATATATATATATATATATACACACACACACACACACACACACACACACACACACATATATATATATATATATATATATATATATATATATATATATATATATATATATATATATATATATTATCGAAATCAATACACCCACGTGAATCATGTTCCTGTAAGTAATTCTACCGGAAGTAATGATATATGTTTACTATATCATATTATAAAATTTATATTACGCAACAAAGTAATCATGTAATTCATATTACCGAAGAAACTGATTCGGCCGGGTTTTCGCGATTTTTGTTTTGTTTTGTTTTAATAAATTTTATACAACAAATTATGCCAAATTAAATTTGTTCTAAACACATATCAATATACATATCAAATTAAAACAATTAATAATTCGCATAAAGGTTTGGTTCAGATGCCACTGTTAGGTTTGTAATATTCATGAACGCAATCAAATTGCAAAAATAAACGGAAGCATGAAAAACAGAGTTTTAAAATTTTACAAACCATATACCTGGATCATCCTTTATGCACAATTATTATTTAAACGAAAAGATAAAGAACAAGAATCATACCCTTGAAGATTCGAGCTTCCTCAGGTACAAGTTCACCTCCAAATCCTTTTCGCGTTCAACTTGAATCAATCGGGTTTGGTTCCTTCATTTAATCAACGTTAGCCACCCAAGTGTTTGTTCTCTAGAGGTGATCCATTAAAGAAGAAGAAAAATTCAAGAAGATGAGTATTCGGTTATTGGTAAGGGTGTACTCTCCCAACTATTAGAATTACGTATTCACGTATTTTGTGAAAAGTGTCAACCACCCTCACCCATAATAAGACTCATCTTATTTATAGATGTAGTCAACCCTCCTTAACAATTAAGGAATTGAGTTTTATTTTAATTAATTAAAACGTATCCTTTAATTAATTAGGCTCCTAATCTTATTTGGATATATGAGAGTACTTTAATTAATTAATTCCCAAACTCCTTTAGGAATTAAATAATAATAATAGTAATAATAATAATAAGACTCCTCTTATTAATTTATATTTAATATTTCCAAAATATTAAATAATAAATATTAAGTTATTTAATTTATTCTATCACCATAGATTAAATTAAATATACTTAACTTATTATTATGATTATGCCATTAACTTCTTAAATAATTATTCTTTCTTTTATGGTGTGACCATTTAGGTTCTCCATATTAAACCGGTTATGAATAAATCAATTAGAACAATTCTAATCTTATTTAAATAAATAAATTAAACTATTAATTTATTTAAATAAGTAATATTTATTCTACAATAAAGATAAGCCTCTCTAGCGATTAACGACTTTTCAGATAATATAAATTTCAACATTAATCATAAAAGAACATTTGAGTAAATAGTTACCGTACAATTCAATCCTTCCACCATACAATGTCCCAATTAAATATAACGCATGGAATTACTGTCAAGTCTTGTTTTATTTAATTATATGTATTTCGACTCTTAAATGTACAACTCCAAATAATACAAATTAGAAACTCCTTTCTAATTTCATTCTGTCTTGGCCAAGGACTACTGGGTTGTCATTTATCGAATCACATAGGACATTTCTCTTCTTTTACTAGAAGCGATAGATTCTTTATTGATCATACATTACCTCCATGTATAACTTATTATACCCAAGCATTCCCTTTGATATACCTTAAGGATCTTAAGGAATAAGTCAAAGTATAACTCATCATACACAAGATACTATGATGATCTCAAGTCCAATGATCACTTATACTACTATCACTACAGGAATTCCTATTGACATGCAAGTAAAACTCCATTAGGTATTCCTTAGCGAGCCACGTTCAGTGTACTTATTCTCCAATAAGAACCTGCATACTTACTTTAGTGTCTCCACACAAATGTTCACGAGATTAATCATCCTCATATATGCAATGAGCAAGCAACGTATATACCAATCTATCTAGATTCACTAATCCCCAATTTAGTAATCCAACGATTGAGAACTATTTTAGTTTTAAGCTTTTTAAGAATTTAGATCTCATTAGAATGATCATCATCATTATTCTAAAAGCATTGCTTAAAACTATAAGTTTATCACATATTATAAAGCAGCATCATGTAGATAATTAAAAGCCTTTAATAAATTAATATATTTTTATTAATAAATGAATAAGATAGTTACAAAGTATATGCTTTATCATCAAATATTATTGGTTTGTGTGCATACTACTTTCAATGATTATACCAATATACAATTTCTAGTCACAATCATACCAATCAATAGTTCAGCTTTGCACTACAGGCCAAAGATAACTTTCCACCACAATTTAAACATAAGGATGATGACAATGATATGAATACAAGTGAGATCAAGGATAAATATTAGAAATTTGTAATTTAATTTATTTAGAGTTCAAGAATGCCCAAAATGTCAACATGGTATGGATTCGAAGTCAAGAATGATTTTTAGGATTCATATTTCGAAGAAAATTTCCATCGTGAATAGTACTCTGACGTGAATAATACCCCGAATGAATAGTATCCCGGATGAATAGTACCCCAACATGAAAAGATTTAAATTTAATAACAATTTCGGACCAATATTCCAGTGGAATGATATTAGATGAAGCACAAAACTCAAGAAATTTCTAATCATTTCAGGAATTATAGAAACAATACTTATCATAGTGAGTGTAGATTTAGGAATATGAAACGAAATAATATCACTTACATACTATGGAGTATGGAAGAAAATAATATTTCATACGAATATTAAAATAAAATAATATCATTTACCTTAGTAGAAGACTAAATTTGACTAGTATAACGGAGATTATTATTGGGTAAAATCTAATTACGCACAACACGCAAGTATACGTGGTCAACAAGTAATAAAGTGAAAGTAGAGTATCGTTTTCACGAGGAATTGTTTAATAAAAATCACCAAGTACTAACCCGTAACCAACTCAACCTTATTTAAACGAATGAATTTCAATTTATAAGTAATCTAATTCTAATTACCATTAGTTAAATTAAGATTATGGAGATTTAAGATCCCAACTTCACTTATTGCTTCATTTAAGTTAACAAACTTCTCATCAATTATTCTCTATCATGAATTGTTAATCAAGAACACTAAAGCAGATAAAACCACCTCTCGATGCATAGTACCCATACTCACTTAAATCTACAGATGATAGAATTAAGCAAGACACCCTAATTAACTAATCCACTATATCTCTATGTGAATTACAATTAAAAAAGATTTAAAGCACAAGTTCTCTATAAGATTACATATGGCGTAAAGGCATATCTATCCTAAATACGAATTATGAATTCCATCCATGCAAAAATCACAAACACATACAATCATAATCAGATCTAAATCTAAACTTCATCTCTCGAGTTCATATAGATTATCACGGTAATTGATGACCAATCAATTAAAAAATTAAGTCCAAATCATAATAGACAATCCTCACGATAGAACATAATAATTGATAGCGAAGCATATCAAAATAAATTACACAATAAGATCCATTGTAATCTTAAACAAAGAATTAGTTCATTGAATTAAAACTAATAATCCACTCTTGAATACGCATTAAAAGACAAAAATAAGAGTAGAGTAAAGAATAAATCTATTGTTAGCAAATCTTCATCTTCCTCAAGCTCCTGCTCTTGATCTTCAATAATCTCCAAGTTGCTTTAATCTCCAACTCTAATAAGAACTAGGGTTTTGCTCCTAATATGCTCTAATCTAATCTCATGGAATGCTCCAAAACTAGCCTCTCAATCCAAGTTAAACTCAAGTATTTATAGTTCTAATGGACACCCTAGCAAGTTAGGCAACTAAGAATCCTATTCTAGCTCAAATTGGACATCAAATCACCTAATTTAACTCTCTCCCCGCTGATCGGCGCACCCCATGTCTTTCCTAGGCCATTTTGGGCGCTCCTCGTGCTACTGTAGCAGAGATTCTGGTGGCCCGGCACGCCCCGTGCTGTTCCTAGTGCGGCCCGCGCTACTCTATTTTTTGCTGCGACGTCCTTTGGTAAAATAGGCATAACGTTTGATCTGCCAGGAGTTACGGGGTCTGCCACGTATCAAATCGAAGATATCGATGAGATCTACAACTTTCATTCTTTGATAATTGACAGATTCTAGATGAATCAAGATCAAAATCGGGCTTGAAGTAGATGCTATGTAAATTGCAAGCAGGATAACTTTGAGCTTTGATCATTGTTGATAAAAAGGCCATAACTCTCGCATCCAAGCTCCGATTGGGATGATTCAAGATGTTCCGGAAAGCTGAGAAGTAGAAATACAATAAAATATAAGTTCCAAGCCAAGAACATGCATCCAACTGGGTGTTAAAAGTCTTTCAATCTTCCCTTCTTGCACTTGCTTGCATATTTTAGTCCAAAAGATGTTTGAATTGTTTTTCCTTGCTTCCTCATGTCAATATTGTGTCATAGCCTATAAACTAACATAACATGTATGAAATGAACACACAATGCATGCAAAGTAACTACGAAATATAGGTTTAAACAACTAATTCAAGTAATAGGTACCGGATAAGTAGGTATAAAACCTACTTATCAAATACCCCAAACTTAAAAAATTGCTTGTCCTCGAGAAAAAAACACAAAACAACAATGCTATACAATGCAACTAATCTACATGCCTACGAATCCAGCAGTAATGACAGCAATAAGTCTATTCAACCGGCCTTAGAGAAATCAAGTAAACACGATAATACATCATATCAAAACAAATCATTAACTTCCCAATCAATCATCAAATCTTAGACTGTTATCACTAATATAGTGCGTGTGTGCTCCACAACAATGTTAACTGATATAAAATCAAATTTAACACATAATAAGTCTCTTTGAAGGCATCATATAGTGTAAACTTAAGAAATCCAAAAATAAGCTAGATCCAACTAAAATTAAACAATTACCAATATCGAGGGTTAACATGGGATACTTATGCTTCATTTTTTATCTACGGGCGCTTTTTGCTCTTATTTCCCATTTTATTCATTTTTTTTCTTTTAGTTTATATACACATAGCTATGCAATGTCTTATTCCCTTAGGCTTTTCAATGCTACCTTAACGAGCTTTCGACCAACGACTCCCAGACCATTAAGACCTTAGGGCTCTAGGTGTAAAGATAATCCCATCGGGCTTACTTACTCAAGTAACAAAGGCCACGAAACTAGACAAGCACGCCATGGTGTTTATTCATATATTTTTTTTCTTTTTTTATTTTATTTTTATAGCTTATATACCCCAAATATTCCCCCAAACTTAGGTTCTTGTCTAACTTTAGTCATCACTACTTATTCTTGTCATTCTTTCATTTAAACTAGCATTATCCTTTAGAGTCCCATTATGTATCAATTTAAACTCAATCAATCAACAAGTTGCTTTTACTGTGTTATCCTTATTATACCAGTTTCAAACAGAAAAAGACTCAATTCATAACAAGAAATCACATCAAAGCTCTAATAGTCAGTACTATACTTGTCTACCCAATTCCAATCTCATCATTAGCCAAAACAAACTGTAAATATCAAACAGCTGGACTCATGCAAGATGTACTAAATGCTATATAAACATAGTAAATTAACTACTAATTTTTCAATTTTTTAATTTTTTTTTCAAGAAACTGAATGCAAAAACTAAATGTAACTATATGAACTACAATATAAATAACTAACTATATGTAATACGACACTAAAATGCCCCCCCCCCCAAACTTAAACTAGACATTGTCCTCAAAGGCTGAAATAGAAAAAAGTAAAACAGAGGACTTCCCTGAAAATATAGCAATCCTCCTCCTTGTCCGCTAAATTTGGAGAATAGGTGAGGCACATGGAATAAATTGGGCACCACACTTGAATTTGACTTGTATAACCTTTCCATAATCTTTTGCCTGTCCATTAAACCTCCAATACTTGCAATGAAGAGAGACAACATGGATTAGAATAACACTTTGGATTAGAAAGAGAACTTAATAAGTAAATTAATTCCTATCTACTAAATAAACAAATAAAGCATACACATATAAAATTCCTGGGTTGCCTCCCAGTTAGCGCTTGAATTACAGTCTTTCAGCTTGACTTTGTCTGGTCAACGCTATCCAATTCCTCTTTGATAATTGAGGAACCCTCCATCCATCGAAAATAATGTAGCTTTTGGTAGGTTCCCATTTGTGATAGCCATTACATTAAAGTCACCTAGTATGCTTTGTTTAGATAAGTTCACATTCAAGAATATCCAACATCTAGGTGTTTTTCCATTGTGTCTGCGAATAGATTCTAGCATTGAAGCTTGTCAGACACAACAATCTCTTCATCTATCTTTTCCAGCTCATCGCACCATGGATTCGAAGTTGTACTCGCTTTTACGTCACAAGGAGTATTGTCGGCGACATGACTACCTAGCGGACAAGGTTTTGCAAATCTAACCAGATCCTTGAACTTTGGTGGAGAAGGCACTTGAGGCATTAATAACATCGGCTCATCCTTGTTAGTACTAATAGTTAGTTCTTCACTGACCTTATTTTCATTATCCCCACTTGTCTCCTCTTTTTCAACATCTCGTGTCTCATTCAGTTGTATATTTGGCTCGGGCACTTCATCAATCTTGGAATCATCTTCATAATACCAATTGTTTTGAGGACAGTTTTTTAAGGCTTTGAGCAATTGATCCATCTGGTTCTGAAGATTTTGAATTGATATCTCTTGATTCTGAATTGACCGCTCTTGATTAATCTTCCTCTCCTCATTTGATGCTACGAACTTGGACAATAATTACTCCAACCTTGAATTTTCTGTTTCAGTCTCGGAAGGCATGTATTGAGGACCATTGGTTGAGGTAGTGACGAGTTGTTCCATCTGATTATTAAAATTTTGGGTTGACAACTCTTGGTTAATCCTCATCTCCTCTAGGTTTGCTATGCCCTTCAATATTACATCCCTCGGATTTGACTTTTCTTCTTGTGACAATGGAGGTGGACATGAAAATTCCGGTGTATATGTTGGATTTGGAGCGTAGTATTAGTCTTGATAATTGTAGCTCCGTGAAAAATCTGGGTGATACCCCCAATCTTGGTGATACTTAGGATATGTATAATCATCGGGGTATTCACCACCGTGTTGTCCCGACCCAAAACTAACGGTGCATTGATGACTCGGATGATTACCAGCACAATAATTGCATTTAACTGCTATCCTTCGATTACGTTGGGCTGCCACAACGTCCAACCTCCTCGAAAGTGTCTCGAGCTGCGCTGATAATGCAGAAAATGCATTAAGACCATCAATCCCCGATCCCCTTGGCTGAGTCATTCTCATATACGGCAATTGATAATTAAATTCCGCCATGGTACCTGAAAAGAAAGAAAAATAAGAAGAGAATTAAATAAAAAGGAAAAGAAGAAAAAATATATTTAAATTAAGACTAATTTGATTAAAGCTAATATTGGCAAAAATATATTAACTAATTCCCCGGCAACGACGCCAAAAATTTGTTGGGTAAAATCTAATTACGCACAACACGCAAGTATACATGGTCAACAAATAATAAAGTGAAAGTAGAGTATCGTTCCCACAAGGAATTGTTTAATAAAAATCACCAACTACTAACTCGTAACCAACTCAATCTTATTTAAACGAATGAATTTTAATTTATAAGTAAACTAATTCTAATTACCACTAGTTAAATTAAGATTACGGAGATTTAAGATCACAACTTCACTTATTGCTTCATTTAAGTTAACACACTTTTCATCAATTATTCTCTATCATGAATTGTTAATCAAGAACACTAAAGCAGATAAAACCACCTCTCGATGCATAGTATCCATACTCACTTAAATCCACATATGATAGAATTAAGCAAGACACCCTAATTAACTAATCCACTATATCTCTATGTGAATTACAATTAAAAAGGATTTAAAGCACAAGTTCTCTATAAGATTACATATGGCGTAAAGGCATATCTCTATCCTAAACACGAATCATGAATTCCATCTATGCAGAAATCACAAACACACGCAATCACAATCAGATCTAAATCTAAACTTCATCTCTCGAGTTCATAGAGATAATAACGGTAATTGATGGCCAATTAATTAAATAATTAAGTCCAAATCATAATAGACAATCCTCACGATAGAGCATAATAATTGATAGCGAAGCATATCAAAATAAATTACACAATAAGATCCATTGTAATCTTAAACAAAGAATTAGTTCATTAAATTAAAACTAAGAATCCACACTTGAATACACATTAAAATACAAAAATAAGTGTAGAGTAAAGAATAAATCTGTTGTCAGCAAATCTCCATCTTCCTCAAGCTCCTGCTCTTTTTCTTCAATGGTCTCTAAGTTGCTTCAATCTCCAACTCTAATTAGAACTAGGGTTTTGCTCCTAATCTACTCTAATCTAATCTCATAGAATCCTCCAAAACTAGCCTCCCAATCCAAGTTAAACTCAAGTATTTATAGTTCTAATGGACACCCTAGCAAGTTAGGCAACTAAGAATCCTATTCTAGCTCAAATTGGACATCAAATCACCTAATTTAACTCTCTCCCCGCCGATCGGCGTGCCCCACGCCATTCCTAGCCCATTTTGGGCTTGCCCGGCGCTACTGTAGCAGAGATTCTGATGGCCCGGTGCGCCCCACGCTATTCCTAGCGTGACCCGCGCTACTCTATTTTCTGCTGCTACGTCCTATGGTAAAATAGGCATAACTTTTGATCCGTTTAGAGTTACAGGACCTGCCACCTATCAAATCGAAGATATCAACGAGATCTACAACTTTCATTCTTTGATAATTGATAGATTCTGGCTAGATCAAGATCGAAATCGGGCTTGAAGTAGATGCTATATAAATTGCAAGCAGGACAACTTTGAGCTTTGATCTTTGTTGCTAAAAAGGTCATAAATCTCGCATCCAAGCTCCGATTGGGATGATTCAAGATGTTACGAAAAGCTAAGAAGTAGATCTATAATAAAATCTATGTTCCAAGCTAAGAACATGCATCCAACTTGCTTGCATATTTTAGTCCAAAAGATGTTTGAATTGCTTTTCCTTGCTTCCTCATGTCAATATTGTGTCATAGCCTACAAAATTACATAACATGTATGAAATGCACACACAATGCATGTAAAGTAACTACGAAATATAGGTTTAAATAACTAATTCAAGTAATAGGTACCGAATAAGTAGGTATAAAACCTACTTATCAATTATCTTAAGGAAATCTTGCACTATTCGCTATACTCAAAGTATTTTTATACTCAAAAGAAATACTCACAATATTATAGAAGAAAAATTCTATGATTCTAGTGTGATTTTTATTTCTTAACTAAGCAACCTATTTATATGAGAATGGCAGGGTACTATTTAAAAGAAAATCATGGACGAACAGTCGAGGATTCACGGATGTACAACTGATCTTTACTATGCAACACTATGCAATAAAATATTCTAATAAAACAAAAACTTTATATATAATATAATATATTCTATTTATATTCTAATAAAACAAATAATTTTATATATATTATAAAAAGTTTTATGTTTTATATAAATAGTTTTCTGTTTGATTACTATTATAATAATAATAAAATAAAACAGAGATAAACTTCTATTGACGATTTGACAAATTGGCACCTAGGGTCCATCGAATAATAAGCCCAACTTACAACAAACGCCTCATGACAAACCCCTCTACTTATATTAAAAATTGAATAAATATCTACCACAAATCACTTATCTTCAATCAACACATTTTTAATCTTTCAATAATTATTCACCATTAATATTATAGATTCACAATACTAACAACTATATCACTCCCAGGAAAGAGGGGGACTTTCCGATAATGATTTCTCCTTATTGGCTCGCAATTAGATAACCTAACCTCTTTCATCGACATTACTGATAATGCTACTCAATAATATTATTTTAATAATATGAGTTACTTGGTTGTGACAATTATTGATTTAATATAAAATATTGTGCAAATGTTACTATAATAATTATTGAATCAATAATATGAGATACTATGCTATTTCTTCTATAGCGATTATCGAATGAAATACTGAGTGACTTCTTATGTAAGAATCAATAATTAGAGATACTGTGTAATACCTTGTGTTATTGTGCAATATCGTGTACTACTATGGAACAACGCATATTACTGTACTTTTATCACCGAGTATTTCAATAGTTAATGGTAAAAGTCTTACTATCATTTTAAAAAAAAGGTATTTCTGTTTCTTTCTATATCTGGCAGTTATTCCATTGTGGGGCCCCCCAATGATTGGTTATTTCAGCGTCATCATACTTTACCGAATATAATATTCCCAACAGAAATAATATTCCCCGACAAAACGAATATTTTTCGACAACTGTTTACTTTTTATAATTTGCACATATCACCCAAAACTATAACATTTATTAAATCAATACCTTACTACTTAGAATAATATATAAAGAAAATTAAAACTTATGTGACGCCCCCAAAATAGGTATACATCACCCATCTTGGGTCGGCAGAAAATACACTACTGACAACTCCATTTATACAACTGTCGTGTAAAATACGATGACACATATACGGTGAGTTTCAATACAAATATTGCAACATATATTATACGACAATATTCATACTCAAATTATTATAATGCCATCTAAAGTACAGCAGCAAAAATTTCAAGACCCCAAAGGAACACGAGAAGATTTATGTCCTCCTCATTCTAATGGAGTGCATTTTTGACGCTTCCAAATTTGAGTTCACCTCACCCTATTATTGTTCACCAAAATTAAATATTAAATGATGTATAAAATATGTCAGACATATTTTAAGTTCTCAGTACAATTATTATGCCACACCGTTTCATAATTTGATTATGCTTGTGACTAATTCGTATCACCACTTTATACCCACGTTCTCTCTGCTAGTACCAGCTACAATTTTATTACCTGAAAGGGGTGGTGAAGTAAAAGGGTGAGCACAAATAGCCCAGTAAAGAATATCATGACTTAAGATAATTAAATTATCAAAATAATTCAGATATTTAGAACATATGGTAGAAGATAAAAGTTTTCAACCATAATAGCAGCGGAATCAACAATCCATTAGAAGAGTCAAGTAGAACATAATGTCTACTATCTCCTCTAGATTAAAAGGCCATCGTTAATATTTAATTCCTGTAATACTCATCAACTGTTCTTTGTTATACCCAAGACAAAGAGAACTCTCATCACTTGTCGTTACCTGAACCACCACAGATTATAATTAAATTTACAATTTATATTTATAATCAGGTAAAACAACAGTCCATCTTTGCAATACAAGCCTAAGACATACAACTGTAAAATCAATAACGCTGAGACTCAGCTCAATAGTATCACGACCACGAATTATCCATGCACTACGGGCCAAGGATATTCGTGTTTTCACCAATGATCATGATTATACCGAATAATCCCTTGTCATAATCATGCCCATCAACTGTCCATCTTTCTACGTAAGCCAAAGAGAATTTTTACCACATCATTTGTAACATTACGGTCATGATTATACCGAATAATCCCTGGTCATAATCATACCAAGTCCATCTATGCACTACGGGCCAAAGATGACTTTTACCACATCATTTGTAATATTACGGTTATGATTATACCGAATAATCTCTAGCTATAATCATACCACGTGTGATGCCCCCAAAATAAGTATACAACACCCATTTTGAGTCGCCAAATACATGGTACAGAAAGAAAACTAATTCTTCAATAATACAATTGTCGTGCAAAATACGATAACACATACTGTGAGTTTAAATACAATTATTGTCTTCTAGACAATATCCACACTCAAATAAGTCCTCATTACAATTATTCAAACACTATTTTAAAGAAATAGTGAGGACTGCTAAAACATCTTTCTAGAACCATCACTCCACACCCCGACTAGTTCCCGCTATATTCTCGCCTCTTGAGAAAAATGGAACAAAAAGGAAAAGGGTGAGCTCAACTAGCCCAGTAAAGAATATTATGACTAAGATAATATACAACAAATTATCATTAGTCTTCAACAGGGAAAAATCTGATAAAATATAATAGACAATAAATTTTAGATCAACAACTGCAGCGGAAACAGCAAACCATTAAAAGAGTCAAGTAGAGAATGAGTTCTACTATCTTCTAAGATTTAAAAGTCCATCATCAATATTTTATCCCTGTAACAACAATCAATAGCCATCTTTAATCAAATATTCATCTTTGCACTACAGGCCAATGATATTCATTTGTATCACCAGCCGGTCATATTCATCTCAACACATGTTCATCTTTGCACTACGGGCCAAAGATATTCATCAATTAATCATTCATCTTTGCACTACAGGCCAAAGATATTCAGTAATATCATCATTTAGGACTGAGGATGATGAAAAATATCTTAAAAAAAATGAATCCAGTGAGACAAAAGGACAAATATTAAGGATTCGTATAACAGTTTATCCAAGATCAATAATACTCCATACTAACTAATTTTGAAGCAGAATTCAAAAATAAAGACCAAAATATGGATACAATCAAAGATAGTAACCATAATAGACATCTTGGACAAAAAGAAGAAAATTTTATTTTTCGGTGAATAGTGCCGTATTCGTGAATAGTGTCATATACGTGAATAGTGTCGTATACGTGAATAGTAACCCCGACACAAAAAGTTCCAAATTTGATAAAAAATACTCATATCAATATTTCAGCATAATGATATTGAAGAAAATAATATCATTTAAGAAGAAAATAATATCCCTTACCTCAAAATAACAGCACTTCTGACTGAATTTCGGATATAGTACTAACAGAAACTTGCACCATATAGCAACACTCAAAGTTTACTCACAAGAATACGCTTGATAATATAGAGAGAAAAAGAGAGAAAACTTGTTTCTGGTGTGATTTTCAATTCTAACTTAGCATTCTATTTATAGAAAAATGTTAGAACGCCATAGGAGATTGAATAATAAAATAATATTATTATTAATCAAAATTTCCTATGCATGCTATATAGACCATGACCAGCCACCACCTTAGAAAAATTTCCAGCAGCCCATGTGTTTGAAAAACCAAAAGTGGGTCCCCCATAAATTTAATAAAAATCATTTTATTTTTTAAAACTTCAACAATTCATAGAAAATAGCCCGGTTATCAGAAAAATACGAATTTTATGTCCATTCTTCCTGAAATCGAATTCTCTACAACTTTGTAGCTTTGAGTTTTTTCAAATTCTAAACATAAAATATCCGAAATCCATAAACGGATGATTTTTAATACCTCTGCACCGACAAAATACTGATAAAATACCTCAGCATTAATTCTTTCATTTTTATCCACATAAAAATAAATATATCCATCATTTATATCCACATAAAATAAATATTTCCTTATCATATAAATCAATAATTAATTATTCACAAATAATATTACAGAATCATAGTTATGACAACCAGGCCGTTCCCAGGAAAGAGGGGGCTTTCCAATAAAGATTTCTCCTTACTGGCGCGCAATTAGGTGACCAAACCTCTCCTCAGACAGAACTTTCTAGACATTGCCAATAATGCTATCTAATAATATTATTCAAATAATATGAATTATTGATCTGATAATGAGAAATACTGTGCAGTGATAATTATTGAAACAACAATAATATAAAATATCAACGCAGCAATTATTGAAGCAATAAAATAAAATATTGAACAGTAATTACTGTAACAATTATTGAGTAGTGTCTTCTTACGTACGAATCAATAATTCAACTATACTGTGTAATACTGTGTGCTACTGTGTAACTACGCGTATTACTGTATTTTAACCACCGGGTATTCTAACAGTGTTAACGGTAACAACTACGCCGTTATTTGTAAAAACTCAAATTTGTTATTTTCTTCATCCGACCGTTATCCGTTATGGGACCCATAAATTGCTGCGCCGTCGTACGAATATTCCCCGACAGAAAGAATATTCCACGACCAAACGAATATTCCCCGACAAAATGAATATTTTATAACCACTTGCTTATTTTGCACA
Source organism: Panax notoginseng (assembly GCA_016801055.1). Taxonomy (NCBI): domain Eukaryota; kingdom Viridiplantae; phylum Streptophyta; class Magnoliopsida; order Apiales; family Araliaceae; genus Panax; species Panax notoginseng. The sequence goes on from CM029014.1 coordinate 192,387,225, forward strand.
TTTCACCCATAACCAGATAATTATATCAAATTAATACCTTATTATTTTAGAATAATGAATAGAGAAAAATTCACTTTTATTTATAATAAGTTGGGGTCTTACAACCTTCCATCCTTATGAAATTTCGTCCTCGAAATTGACGTACGTACCTGGTGTTTCGAACAGGTGAGGGTACATTACTTTCATTTCTGATTCCAACTCCCAGGTCATTTCTTCAATAGCATGGTTTCTCCACAAAACCTTAACTTGTTGTATAACCTTGGTGCGTAGGACATGCTCTTTCTTATCCAAGATCTTAACAGGTACCTCTTCGTACGTTAAATCTTTGGCTATCTCGTCTGGTTCTAACGTAATAATATGGTTCGGGTCTTTCACATATTTACGAAACATGGATATGTGAAAAACATTATGAACACGAGACATACTTGGAGGTAATGCGAGTCTATAGGCCACATTTCCTATTCGGTCAAGAATCTCAAATGGACCAACAAATCTTGGATTGAGTTTTCTTCTCTTTCCAAATCTTGTAACTCCCTTTCATGGTGCAACATGTAACAGTACATGATCTCCAATATTAAACTCCACGTCCTTTCTATGAAGATCAGCATAACTCTTTTGTCGATCTTGTGAGGTTTAAATACGTTGTCGAATCATTTGGATCTTTTCTGTAGTCATGCGAACTAATTCTGGTCCCAACAACGTTGCTTCTCCCACCTCGTCCCAACATACTGGAGAGCGACATTTTCCTCCATACAACGCCTCGAATGGAGCCATGCCTATACTTGCTTAATAACTATTGTTGTAGGAGAATTCTACCAATGGTAGGTACTTATCCCAACTCCCTTTGAAATCTAGGACACATAGTCTTAATAGATCTTCAAGAGTTTGAATAGTCCTCTCTGATTGTCCGTCCGTTTGAGGATGGTGTGCCGAACTGAATCGTAAATCCGTGCCCATAGCTTTCTGCAAGCTAACCCAAAATCGTGAAGTGAATCTTGGGTCACGATCCGAAACTATGGATACTGGCATGCCATGCAATCTCACAATCTCATTCACGTACATACGAGAAAGATGTTCAAGGGAATAAGTCTCACGTATCGGCAAGAAATGGACAGACTTGGTTAATCTATCAACAATAACCCAAATCGCATCTATGCCTTGAGAAACTTTGGGAAGACCCGTAACGAAATCCATAGTAATGTGTTCCCACTTCTATTTCAGAATCTTAAGTGATTGCAATGGATCCTTCGGCACTTGATGTTTCGCCTTTACTCGTTGACAAGTTAAACACCTCGAGATAAACTCCGCGATCTCTCTCTTCATATTATTCCACCAAAATGTATGTCAAATATCATGATACACTTTGGTACTCCCAAGATGGATTACAAACGGTGTGTCGTGTGCCTCCATCATGATTCTATGCTTCAAGTCAGAATCGTTAGGAACACAAAGTCTGGAGTTAAATCTAAGTATTCCTTCTTCATCGATTTTCGCTTCTTGAATAGCTCCTTCTTGCACTTTCTTCTTCATACGTATTAGCTCCAAGTCCGTAGCTTGAGCAGCTTTAACTTTATCGATTAAAGTCGGTTCTACTCGTATATTCGCCATCATCATGTGGGTCCCTGGAGTCTTTAATTCTACCTCCATCCTTTGCAAGTCATACAGAATGGGCCTTTGCATTAACAATATCACACTCGTACTCGCATATGATCTTCTACTCAATGCGTCAGCTACTACATTCGCTTTTCCTGGATGATATTGAATAGTGTGATCGTAATCTTTCAATAGTTCAAGCCAACGTCATTGCCGCATGTTGAGTTCTTTTGGGTGAAGAAATATTTGAGGCTTTTATGGTCCGTATAAATCTCCACTTTCTCCCCATACAAGTAGTGTCTCCAAATTTTTAACGCGAATACGACTGCTGCCAACTCCAGATCATGAGTAGGATAATTCCTCTCATATTCTTTGAGTTGTCGTGAGGCATAGGCTATGACTTTCCCATGTTGCATGAGAACACATCCTAACCCTTTGCCTGAAGCATCGCTGTAGATAACAAATCCATCCGTACCAGATGGTATTGCCAGAACAGGTGCCAAAATGAGTCTCCTTTTGAGCTCTTGGAAACTCTTCCCGCATTCCTTGCTCCATACGAATTTTGTATCTTTTCGAATCAGCTGAGTTAACGGAGTAGAGATTCGAGAAAATCCTTCCACGAATCTCCGATAATAACAAGCTAAGCCCAGAAAGCTGCGTACTTCGGTCATCGACTTCGGTTGCTCCCAACTTTGTATTGCTTCAATCTTCGCCGGGTCAACAGATACTCCAGGTTTTGACACCACGTGCCCCCTACTTCCTCAAGCCAGAACTCGCATTTCTTCAGCTTAGCATAAAGCTTATTTTTACGAAGCCTTTCAAGTATCAGCTTCAAATGGTGCTCATGATCTTCACGACTTTTGAAATAGATGAGGATGTCATCAATAAAGACAACAACGAATTGATCCAAATATTCCTTGAATACACGGTTCATCATATCCATGAAAGCAGCTGGAGCGTTAGTCAATCTAAAAGACATGACTAAGAATTCATAATGCCCGTACCGAGTTTTGAAGGCAGTCTTTGGAATATCCTCAGTTTTAATCTTCAGCTGATGATATCCAGAACGAAGGTCGTCTTTGAAAAGAATTATGCTCCTTGCAACTGGTCGAACATGTCATCAATGCGAGGTAACGGATACCTATTCTTAATGGTGACATGGTTCAATTTTCGGTAGTCAATACAAAGTCGCATACTGCTGTCTTTCTTCTTTACGAATAAAACAGGAGCACCCCAAGGAGATGTACTAGGACGAATGAAATCGATGTCTAATAACTCCTGTAGTTGGAATTTTAACTCCTGAAGTTCAATAGGAGCCATTCGATATGGGGTTTTAGAAATGGGTTTTGTACTCGGTTCAAGGTCAATAAAGAATTCAACATCACGTTCTGGGGGTAGACCAGGAAGTTCTTCAGGAAATACATAGGGAAATTCCCTAACAATAGAAATATTATTCAAATCTGACTTGTCTTTGTTCAAATCCATAACATGGGATAAGAAAGCTTGACATCCGTTTTTTAATAAACGAATAGCTTTGTGGCTTGATATGACAGTGACTGATTTTAGTGGTTTAGTAGTTTGAATTCGTATGACAGGTTGGTTAGGAATATGAAAACTAACAACCTTACGAAAACAATCAATTTTAGCATGATGAGTGGTTAACCAATCAATTCCTAAAATCTCATCAAAAGAAAGTATCTTTAAAGAGATAAGATCAACAGGTAATGTGATAGTACCAACTTGGATCATGCAAGATTTATTAACTATAGATGTAACAAAGGTTTCACCCAACGGAGTTTCAACAGATAAGTCAAAGTCCAATTTCTTCGGAGTCAAGTTTAAACGTTGAGCACAAGGAGGAGATATAAAAGAATGGGTAGAACCGGTATCTAGTAAGGTATAAACTTCCCAAGAGTTCAAGATTAGCTTACCCATGATCACCTCGTTCGGGTTCCTCACGTTTTGGCCAGTCACGACAAACGCTCTTCCGGGAACCACTGATTTCGACTTATCCAGGATAGCCCTTGGAGTCACCATCCCCGTTGAACTTGGTTTTGCTACAGAACAATCCCGAGCTATGTGGCCTTCCTTTCCACAGTTGTAACATACCTTGGATTGTTGTGGACAGTTTGAGCTGATATGTCCCTCTTTCCCGCATTTGTAACATCTAACTGGCGGTCGTTCTCTTCCCCTAGAATTTGTTGTTGGTGCTGGTGCTGCTGCTGATGTCTTTCCGTCATTATTGAATCTCCTCTTTCTGAAATTTGCACTTGACTCGCCTCTCCTATTATCATGGCCACGATGACCACCCGAGTGATTACCGCCTTTGTTCGTATTTTTCCCTCCTCGTTGGTTATCATCGCTCTGATGACTGCTGTCACCAGTATGACCCTGGTTGTGGTCCTTTGGTTGAACATACTCACTATCTCGCTCTAATAATTGAGTCATGTTGACAACATCTGAATACAAAAAAAATTTATGAGAGATAAGGTATTGATGAATCTCGGGTTTTATACCTCTCAGAAACATCCTTGTCATTCGTTCCTCATTCTCTACCAAATGAGGTGCAAACCTGGATAACTCAGCGAACTTCGCCTCGTACTGGGATACTGTCATGTTGTTTTATTCCAGTCTGATAAACTCCACCTCCTTCATATAACGAATACTTTCAGGAAAGTACTTGTCATTAAACAGTTTCTGAAACGTTTCCCAAGACATGTTGAGTGCGTCAGGACTGGTATGCTTCACAGACTTCCACCAGTAGTCTGCCTCATCGCGGAACATAAAGGTGGCGAATGGAACCTTCTGTTCTTCCGTGCATCCCAAGACATCGAATATCTTGGTAATTTGCTTGACCCACGTTTTCGCCATGATCGGATCCGGCTTTCCCTTAAATTCTGGTGGTCCCAACTCTTTGAACTGCTTGGCTGTGACAGACCGCGCGTTGCTATCACTTCCACCCGTATTTTGTACATGAGTCTCCCTTGTCTGATTTTGCATGAACTGTTAAAAGCTCCTAAACATTCCATCATTCATCGTTTGTTCGGTAGTGTTGTTTACAGGAGGAATATTGCCTTCCCATTGCACGTTCTCCTGGTTTGTAACTAAAGGTTGTTCCACAGTCTCATACACTCCATTATTAATGTTCTCAGCAGCCATTCTTAAATGCTGCCATAAAACAAAGGTTAATTAAACAAATTAACATATCACATAATATCTCTATATTATGACTGACCAACAAATAAGCTTAGGTAGGACACACTAGCGAAGGATTTACTCATCTCTCCCCTCCTAGTTCTATTCCCTGATCTCCGCCAGGGACCATATCCCTAAGCTTTGATACCAATTGTGACGCCCCCAAAATAGGTATACAACACCCATTTTGAGTCGTCAAATACATGGTACAGAAAGCAAACTACAACTTCAATAATACAATTGTCGTGCAAAATACGACAACATATAGTGTGAGTTTAAATACAATTATTATCTTCTAGACAATATCCACACTCAAATAAGTCCTCATTACAATTATTCAAACAGTATTTTACAGAAATAGTGAGGACTGCTAAAACATCTTTCTAGAACTATCACTCCACACCCCGACTAGTTCCCGCTATATTCTCGCCTCCTGAGAAAAATGAAACAAAAAGAAAAAGGGTGAGCTCAACTAGCCCAGTAAAGAATATTATGACTAAGATAATTTACAACAAATTATCATTAGTCTTCAATAGGGAAAAATCTGATAAAATATAATAGACAACAAATTTTAGATCAACAACTGCAGCGGAAATAGCGAACCATTAGAAGAGTCAAGTAGAGAATGAGTTCTACTATCTTCTAAGATTTAAAAGTCCATCATCAATATTTTATCCCTGTAACAACAATCAATAGCCATCTTTAATCAAATATTCATCTTTGCACTACAGGCTAAAGATGTTCATTTGTATCACCAGTCGGTCATGTTCATCTCAACACCTGTTCATCTTTGCACTACGGGCCAAAGATATTCATCAGTTAATCATTCATCTTTGTACTACAGGCCAAAGATATTCAGTAATATCATCATTTAGGACTGAGGATGATGAAAAATATCTTAAAAAAACGAATCCAATGAGACAGAAGAACAAATTATAAGGATTCGTATAACAGTTTATCCAAGATCATTAATACTCCATACTAACTAATTTTGAAGCAGAATTCAAAAATAAAGACCAAAACATGGATACAATCAAAGATAGTAACCATAATAGACATCTTGGACAAAAAGAAGAAAATTTTATTTTTCGGTGAATAGTGTCGTATTCGCGAATAGTTCCGTATACGTGAATAGTAACCCCGACACAAAAAGTTTCAAATTTGATAAAAAAACTCATATCAATATTTCAGCGTAATGATATTGAAGAAAATAATATCATTTAAGAAGAAAATAATATCTCTTACCTCAAAATAACAGTACTTCTGATTGAATTTCGGATATAGTTCTGACAGAAACTTGCACCGTATAGCAACACTCAAAGTATACTCACAAGAATACGCTCGATAATATAGAGAGAAAAAGAGAGAAAACTTATTTCTGGTGTGATTTTCAATTCTATCTTAGCCCTCTATTTATAGGAAAATGCTAGAACGCCATAGGAGACTAAATAATAAAATAATATTATTATTAATCAAAATTTCCTACGTATGCTATATAGACCATGACCAGCCACCACCTTGGAAAAATTTCCAGCAGCCCATGTGTTTGAAAAACCAAAAGTGGGTCCCCCCCATAAATTTAATAAAAATTATTTTATATTCTGAAACTTCAACAATTCATAGAAAATAGCCCGGTTATCAGAAAAATACGAATTTTATGTCCATTCTTCCTGAAATCGAATTTTCTACAACTTTGTAGCTTTAAGTTTTTTCAAATTCTAAACATAAAATATCCGAAATCCACAAACGGATGATTTTTAATACCTCTGCACGACAAAATACTGATAAAACACCTCAGCATTAATTCTTTCATTTTTATCCACATAAAAATAAATATATCCATCATTTATATCCACATAAAATAAATATTTCCTTATCATATAAATCAATAATTAATTATTCACAAATAATATTACAGAATCACAATTATGACAACCAGGCCGTTCCCAGGAAAGAGGGGGCTTTTCAATAAGGATTTTTCCTTACTAGCGCGCAAATAGGTAACCAAACCTCTCCTTAGACAGAACTTTCTAGACATTGCCAATAATGTTATCAAATAATATTATTCAAATAATATGAATTATTGATCTGATAATGGGAAATATTGTGCAGCGATATTTATTGAAACAACAATAATACAAAATATCAACGCAGTAATTATTGAAGCAATAAAATAAAATATTAAACAGTAATTACTGTAACAATTATTTAGTAGTGCCTTCTTATGTACGAATCAATAATTCAACTATACTGTGTAATACCGTGTGCTACTATGCAACTACGCGTATCACTATATTTTAACCACTGAGTATTCCAAGAGTGTTAACGGTAACAACTAAGCCGTTATTTGTAAAAACTTAAATTTGTCATTTTCTTCATCCGACCGTTATCCGTTATGGGGCCTACAAATTGTTGCGCTGTCGTACGAATATTCCCCAACAGAAAGAATATTCTTCGACCAAACGAATATTCCCCGACAAAATAAATATTTTATAACCACTTGCTTATTTTGCACATTTCACCCATAACCAGATAATTATATCAAATTAATACCTTATTATTTTAGAATAATGAATAGAGGAAAATTCACTTTTATTTATAATAAGTTTGGGTCTTACACCAAGTCCATTTTTGCACTACGGGCCAAAGAAAACTTTCAACACAATATAAGCATGACAATGATGATAATGATATATATAATGAATAAACATAAATAATCAGAATAATAAGATAACATAGATCTTAGTGATTTTTAACTTAATTATGCAGAGTCCAAATTGCTAACATAATATTGGATGAAGCACAAACTATTAAGGATATTCTAATCCTTTCAGGACTTTTCCCATTTAATGATAAACTGAATAAACGAATAATAGTATCTTACCATAATATGAAGTATTAAAGAAAATAATATTTCTTTTACCATAAAAATGATACCCTCTTACCACAATAATGATGTCCCTTATCTCAACATGTGACTTGATTCTGCTTTCTATGAAATTGATCAACTTAAACAATGCTTGCATTCCTTATCTACACTTGGAGTAACATTACACTCAATAGAAATACTCAAAATATTATACTCACAATATTGAAGTAAAAGAATTTTATATTTTTAGTGTAGTGATGATGTATGTTTAGTTGCTCAACCGGACAACCTATTTATACTGAAATTTAGTAAATAACTAGCACACATGCTTTGACAAAATAACCAAATGAGGTATATAATAATGGTTGTGGAATTTATGGTCCCACCGAGAAAAATTAAAACAACTTGTACACGTTTTAACAAAATTTGATCAATAATAGAGTTGTGGTCCATTCTGCTTTAGAAAAAGTAGAGTGTCGGCAAGTTCTCCCAAATTTACTTTTGTAAAAAGAAAATAATTGAACAAACATCTGCATATCATACTTATCTTTAATCAACACCATTTTATTCATCAATTATTTACATATTTTTAATCTTTCAACAATTGTTAACAAAGACTCACAATACTACCAATTGGTTTAATCATATCAAATAATATGAGTCACTGTACAATAACTACTGTGGCAATTATTGAATAGAAGATTGAGTGACTTCTTACGTAATTAAGAATCAATAATGTGAATCACTGTGCAATAATTACTGCGACAATTATTGAATGAAATACATGGTGACTTCTTACGTAAGAATGAAATCAATATCTTACTATAAATAATTCATTATTCATTCAAGTTATCTTTATTTATCGCATAAAATCATTATTCGTACTCCAAAACTTTAGAAGTGAATAATAAAACTTGAGAAATCTAAAACCTCATATATGACAACCCACTATTATGGTATTATCACCATTTTTACTTTAACAAAAATATTATTTTTGTTTTTTATATCATAACTCAGTCGTTATTTGTGCGTTTACATCCCGACACCTCATCAGCTTACTAATACTTCTGAACTTTTCAAACAATTTTCACATTTTTTGAATTATCCAACAATTTTCTATAATTATTTCTATTTATAAAAACTATCATTTAATAGATTCAAAATAAAAATAATAACTCCACATATTTTTATATCTTTAAAACATCATCAATATTAATCTTATATTATTATAATATTTTTCAGTAGAATTCATAATTTTCCACCATTTATAGAATTTCCTATGAATTTCCTCTATTTTAAACTAACTATAAATAGCTTAAAAATAAAAATAAATAATTATGTTATTCAATAATTTATCAGAACTTTCCAAAAATTATAAAATAACATTATAAGATTTTTCACTATGTTTCATAATTTTTCATCATTCATAGAATATTCTATTAATTTCTTCTATTTTCAAACTAACTATAAATTGTTTAAAAATACAATAATTACTTCTGTTTTTCAATAATTCATAAAAAATTTACAAAATTCTAAGATGATATTATAAGCATTCTGTAAAAATATTTCATCCTAAATAATTTTTTTGATCAATTAATTATAAATTCCAATATACAGAAATTTAAATAATTCATAATAATTAGCACTTTTATCAGAAAAATACAGATTTTATGTTCTTTACATGTAAAATTTAATTATTTATAATTTTGTAGAAGAAAGTTTTTCCCAATTCTAACTCTAACATAGAGAAAAAGGCTTACCGAAAATTCTGTTATAAAAATTTCAGGATCAGTCTCCTCCTTAAATTCATAACAAATCATACGTTAATCTTTAATGGTTAAAAATTTGTGGACATATACTCAACTTATATATGCTTAACATATCCAAAAATTACAACGATCCAACGGTTGGATTAAAAATTATAACTTACGCAATAGAGTTTAATAAAACTGATTTTTCGGACTATAAGTCCTTCGTACCAGTTTCACTCAAACTGTCACCACGAAAAATTCACAAAGAATTTTTGGGTGATACCAATTTCTGCGTTTAACTTACTTCTAGGGTTTTCTTTTGATTTATACCTCATCTCCTAACTCATTATACAGAAAGATTTATGGATTTTACAAAATCAAGTAGTAAACTAATTTTTTTAAAAAATTTCCAGATTTCGTTTTTCATTTGATTTCTTGATTTTTCTCACTTGATTCATGTTTTTGTAAGTTTAAAACATCTAATACATACATAAGAATGTAATATTTACATAAAATCCATAAAAAAAATTAAATCTAAAAATAAATCAAAGATTTTTAAACATACCTTTTTAATTTTCTCAAGCTTTTCCATTACACCCACTTGATTCTCTCAAGCTTCTTGAATGTTTTAATGGATGAAGATGAATATGTCGATCATGGAATGATTAAGGATGAAGAAGATATGAAATTATAGATTTAACTCTTCTTCCTTATTAGGCTAATAAGTTAGCCAACATCTTTGCCCCACACTTGCCTAACATTGAAATATTCCACCAATTATGAAAGACTTTGGTGAATGAATTATGAAAATTTTGGAGCATATAGAAAATTAATATCAGCATTTCTCCCACCATTCTCTCAATCACAGCCGCCCATATGGGCAACTCCTCTAAAAAATTATTTTCTCTCCTCTTTATTTGCTCATTTATCCGATTAATTGTTCATTTGGCCATTTAACAATTTAACATTTTTAAATTTTAAAAATAATAATCATAAGTTAAATTAGACTTTTATTTTACAAAAGTCAGGGTTTTACAATCACCCCACCTTATGAAATTTCGCCCTCAAAATTTATGTACTTGGTTGTTTGAAGAGATGAGAATTTCAAATTCTAGCTCACAAGCTACTTCCTCTGTCTCATGGTTTATCAATTGCTCAATTCCTGTATTTCAGTAATTATTCTAGAATACAGTTTCAAAACAAGGGTTAATTGACATGTCACATATTATCCCTATACTCTGACCGACCAATTAAATAATAAATAAACTTAGGTAGGTCATACTAGCAAAGGATTTACCTGTCTCACCCCTCATAGTTCTAGCCTCACATCTCAGCCAGGGATCATATCCCTAAGCTTTGATACCAAATGTGATGCCCACATCACCCATCTTGGGTCGCCAAAAAATACACTACTAACAACTCCATTTATACAACCGTCATGTAAAATACGATGACACATATACTGTGAGTTTCAATACAAATATTTCAACGTATATAATACGACAATATTCATACTCAAATTATTACAATGCCATCTAAAGTACAGCAGCAAATATTTCAAGTCCCCAAAGGAACACGAGAAGATTTATGTCCTCCTCATTCTAATAGAGTGCATTTTTGACGCTTCCAAATTTGAATTCGCCTCACCCTATTATTGTTCACCAAAATTAAATATTAAGTGATGTATAAAATATGTCACACATATTTTAAGTTCCCAGTACAATTATTATGCCACACCGTTTCATAATTTGATTAGGCTTGTGACTAATTCGTATCACCACTTTATACCCACGTTCTCTCAGCTAGTACCAGCTACACTTTTATTACTTGAAAGGGGTGGTGAAGTAAAAGGGTGAGCACAAATAGCCCAGTAAAGAATATCATGACTTAAGATAATTAAATTATCAAAATAATTCAGATATTTAGAACATATGGTAGAAGATAAAAGTTTTCAACCATAATAGCAGCGGAATCAACAATCTATTAGAAGAGTCAAGTAGAACATAGTGTTTACTATCTCCTCTAGATTAAAAGTCCATCGTTAATATTTAATTCCTATAATACTCATCAACAGTTCTTTGTTATACCCAAGACAAAGAGAACTCTCATCACCTGTCTTCACCTGAACCACAAAAGATTATAATTAAATTTACAATTCATATTTATAATCAGGTAAAACAACAGTCCATCTTTGCAATACAAGCGTAAGATATACAACTGTAAAATCAATAACGCTGAGACTCAGTTCAATAGTATCACGACCACGAATTATCTATGCACTACGGGCCAAGGATATTCTTGTTTTCACCAATGGTCATGATTATACCGAATAATCCCTGGTCATAATCATGCCCATCAACTGTCCATCTTTGTACGTAAGCCAAAGAGAATTTTTATCACATCATTTATAACATTACTGTCATGATTATACCGAATAATCCCTGATCATAATCATACCAAGTCCATCTATGCGCTACGGGCCAAAGATGACTTTTACCACATCATTTATAACATTACGGTCATGATTATACCGAAAAATCCCTGGTCATAATCATACCAAGTCTATCTTTGCACTACGGGCCAAAGATGACTTTCAGCACAATATAAGCATGACAATGATGACAATGATATATATAATGAATAAACATAAATAATCAGAATAATAAGATAACATAGATCTTAGTGATTTTCAACTTAATTATCCAGAGTCCAAATTGCTAACATAATATTGGATGAAGCACAAACTATTAAGGATATTCTAATCCTTTCAGGACTTTTCCCATTTAATGATGAACTGAATAAACGAATAATAGTATCTTACCATAATATGAAGTATGAAAGAAAATGATAGTTCTTTTACCATAAAAATGATACCCTTTTACCTCAATAATGATATCCCTTACCTTAGCATATGACCTGATTCTGCTTTCTGTGAAATTGATCAACTTAAACAATGCTTTCATTCCTTATCTACACTTGGAGTAACATTACACTCAATAGAAATACTCACAATATTATACTCACAATATTGAAGTAAAAGAATTCTATATTTTTAGTGTAGTGATGGTGTGCGTTTAGTTGCTCAATCGGACAACCTATTTATACTGAAATTTAGTAAACAACTAGCACACCTGCTTTGACAAAATAACCAAATGAGGTATATAATAATGGTATTGGAATTTATGGTCCCACCGAGAAAAATTAAACCAATTTGTACTCGTTTTAACAAAATTTGTTCAATAATAGAGTTGTGGTCCATACTACTTTAGAAAAAGTAGAGTGTCGGTAAGTCCTGCCAAGGATATTCATGCTTTCACCAATGATCATGATTATACCGAATAATTTGTAGTCATAAGCATACCCATCAACTGTCCATCTTTGTATGTAAGCCAAAGAGAATTTTTACCACATCATTTGTAACATTACGGTCATTATTATACCGAATAATCCCTGGTCATAATCATACCAAGTCCATCTATGCACTACGGGCTAAAGATGACTTTTACCATATTATTTGTAACATTACGGTCATGATTATACCGAATAATCCCTGGTCATAATCATACCAAGTCCATCTTTGCACTACGCGCCAAAGAAGACTTTCAACATAATATAAGCATAACAATGGTGACAATGATATATATAATGAATAAACATAAATAATCAGAATAATAAGATAACATAGATCTTAGTGATTTTCAACTTAATTATCAAGAGTCCAAATTGCTAACATAATATTGGATGAAGCACAAACTATTACGGATATTCTAATCCTTTCAGGACCTTTCCCATTTAATGATAAACTGAATAAACGAATAATAATATCTTACCATAATATAAAGTATGAAAGAAAATGATATTTCTTTTACCATAAAAATGATACCCTTTTCCCACAATAATGATATACCTTACCTTAGCATGTGACTTGATTCAGCTTTTTGTGAAATTGATCAACTTAAACAATGCTTGCATTCCTTATCTACACTTAGAGTAACATTACACTCAATAGAAATACTTACAATATTATACTCACAATATTGAAGTAAAAGAATTCTATATTTTTAGTGTAGTGATGGTGTGTGTTTAGTTGCTCAACCGAACAACCTATTTATACTAAAATTTAGTAAACAACTAGCACATCTACTTTGATAAAATAACCAAATGAGGTATATAATAATGGTAGTAGAATTTATGGTCCCACCGAGAAAAATTAAACCAACTTGTACACGTTTTAACAAAATTTGTTCAGTAATAGAGTTGTGGTCCATACTACTTTAGAAAAAGTAGAGTGTCGGCAAGTCTTACAAAATTTACTTTTGTAAAAAAAAAATTGAACAAACATCAGCATATCATACTTATCTTTAATCAACACCATTTTATTCATCAATTATTTACATATTTTTAATCTTTCAATAATTATTAACAAAGACTCACAATACTGCCAATTGGTTTAATCATATCAAATAATATGAGTCACTGTACACTAACTACTGTGGCAATTATTGAATAGAAGGTTGAGTGACTTTTTACGTAATTAAGAATCAATAATGTGAATCACTGTGTAATAATTACTGTGACAATTATTGAATGAAATACATGGTGACTTCTTATGTAAGAATCAAATCAATACCTTACAATAAATAATTTAAATTCTATTAAAAGTATGGATCAACACCAAATCATATTTATCTCGAATAACATATAAACCAACTAATAATTTATTATTCATTCAAGTTATCTTTATTTATCGCATAAAATCATTATTCATATTTTAAAACTTTAGAAGTGAATAATAAAACTTGAGAAATCTAAAACCTCATATATGACAACCCACTATTCTGGCATTATCACCATTTTTATTTTAACAAAAATATTTTTTTTTGTTTTTATATCATAACTCTTTCGTTATTTGTGCGTTTACATGCCGACACCTCATGAGCTTACTAACACTTCTAAAATCTTTAAAATAGTATTCTAAACTTTTCAAATAATTTTCATATTTTTCGGATTATCCAACAATTTTCTATAATTATTTCTATTTATAAAAACTATCATTTAATAGCTTCAAAATAGAAATACTAACTCCACATACTTTTATATCTTTAAAACATCATCAATATTAATCTTACATTATTATAAAAAATTTCAGTAGAATTCATAATTTTTCACCATTCATAGAATTTCTTATGAATTTTCCCTATTTTTAAACTATCCATAAATAGCTTAAAAATATAATAAATAATTATGTTATTCAATAGTTTATCAGAACTTCCCAAAAATAATAAAATAACATTATAAGATTTTTCATTAAGTTTCATAATTTTTTATCATTCGTAGAATATTCTATGAATTTCTTCTATTTTTAAACTAACTATAAATAGTTTAAAAATACAATAATTACTTCTGCTTTTCAATAATTCATCAAAAATTTATAAAAATTATAAGATGATATTATAAGCATTCTGTAAAAATATTTCATCCCAAATAATTTTTCTGATAAATTAATTATAAATTCTAATATACAGAAATTTTAATAATTCATAATAATTAGCACTTTTATCAGAAAAATACAGATCTTATGTCCTTTCCATGTAAAATTTAATTCTCTATAATTTTGTAGAAGAAAGTTTTTGCCAATTCTAACTCTAACATAGAGAAAAAGGCTTACCGAAAATTCTGCTACAAAAATTTCTGGATCAGTCACCTCCTTAAATTCATAACAAATCATACGTTAATATTTAACGATTCAAAATTTGTGGACATATACTCAACTTATATATGCTTAATATAACCAAAAATTACAACGATCCAACGGTCGTATTAAAAATTATAACTCACGCAATAGAGTTTAATAAAACTAATTTTTCGGACTATATGTCCTTCGGACCAGTTTCACTCAAACTGTCACCACAAAAAATTCATAAAGAATTTTTGGGTGATACCATTTTCTGCGTTTAGCTTACTTCCAAGGTTTTCTTTTGATATATGTCTCATCTCCTAACGCATTATACACAAAGAGTTATGGATTTTACAAAGTCAAGTAGTAAACTAATTTTTCTGAAATTTCCAGATTTCGTTTTGCATTTGATTTCTTGATTTCTCTCACTTGATTCATGTTTCTGTAAGTTTAAAACATTTAATACATACATAAGTCTGTAATATTTACATAAAATCCATAAAAACTTAAATCTAAGAATAAATCAAAGATTTTTAAACATACCTTTTTAATTTCCTCAAGCTTTTCCATTACACCCACTTGATTCTCTCAAGCTTCTTGGATGTTTTAATGGATGAAGATGAATATAGTGATCATGGAATGATTAAGGATGAAGAAGATATGAAATTATGGATTTAACTCTTCTTCCTCTTCTAGCTTCTCGACTTCTCTAATTTCTCTTTCTATTCTTCCCTTTCTCCTTCTTTTCCCTTTCTTTTCTTCCTTTCTCTCTTTTCTTTTTTCCCCACATTGTTGCTACGGGAGGATGAAAGGAAAAGAAGGCTGATAATTGCCTTATTAGGCTAATAAGTTAGCCAACATCTTTGCCCCACACTTTCCTAACATTGAAATATTCCACCAATCATGAAAGACTTTGGCGAATGAATTATGAAAAGTTTGGAGCATATAGAAAATTAATATCAGCATTTCTCCCACCATTCTCCCAGTCTCAGCCGCCCACATGGGCAACTCCTCTAAAAATTATTTTATCTCCTCTTTATTTGCTCATTTATCCGATTAATTGTCCATTTGACCATTTAACAATTTAACATTTTTAAATTTTAAAAATAATAATCATAAATTAAATTAGATTTTTATTTTATAAAAGTCGGGGTTTTACAATCACCACATCTTATGAAATTTCGCCGTCGAAATTTACGTACCTGGTAGTTCGAAGAGATGAGAATTTTAAATTCTAGCTCACAATCTACTTCCTCTGTCTCATGGTTCATCCATTGCTCAATTCGTGTATTTTAGATATTATTCTAGAATACAGTTTCAAAACAAGGGGTAATTGACATTTCACATATTATCCCTATACTCTGACCGACCAATTAAATAACAAATAAAGTTAGGTAGGTCATACTAGCGAAGAATTTACCCGTCTCACCCTTCCTAGTTTTAGCCTCACATCTCAGCCAGAGATCATATTCCTATGCTTTGATACCAAATGTGACGCCCACATCACCCATCTTGGGTCGCCAGAAAATACACTACTGACAACTCCATTTATACAACTGTTCTGTAAAATACGACGACACATATACTGTGAGTTTCAATACAAATATTGCAACGTATATAATACGACAATATTCATACTCAAATTATTACAATGCCATCTAAAGTACAGCAGCAAATATTTCAAGTCCCAAAAGGAACACGAGAAGATTTATGTGACGCCCCCAAAATTAGGTATACATCACCCATCTTGGGTCGTCAGATACAAAGTACAGAATACAAATACAACTTACTAATACAACTGTCGTATACAATACGACAAAACATAAACTGTGAGTTTGAATACAACTATTATCTTCTAGAGAGTATTCATTCTCAAAAGGAGTCCTCATTACATTTATTAACACACCATTACATAGAATAGTGAGGACTACTAACTAATACTATCATTCGGACCATCACTCCGTTCCCCGACTTGCCCCAGCTACGTTCTCATTTCCTGAAGAGAACAGTGAAAGAAAGGGTGAGCTCAACTAGCCCAGTAAGAAATATTATGACTAAGATAATGCAGAATAAATTATCATTAGCCTTCAACAATGTTAAACTGATAAAATATAATAGACATCAAGTTTAACTGCAGCGGAACAAGCAATCCATTAAAAGAGTCAAGTAGAAAATAAACTCTACTATCTTTTATGATTTAAAAGGTTTTTCAACACTGTGATCGCTGGGACTCAGCTTAATAAAATAATCCACATCATCGAATCACCCCTGCACTACGGCCAAGGATATTCGTGTATTCATTAATGGTCATGATCACGCCAATAACTGTCCATCAATGCACTACGGGCCAATGAGGACTTTTATCACATCATTTGTAACATTACGGTCATAATTACACCGAATAATCCCTGGTCATAATCATACCAAGTCCATCTATGCACTACAGGCCACAGATGACTTTCAATATTTTATAAACATGAGGATGATGACAATGACTTTCAAGAATGCTTAGAAGAATATTTTCATGAAAAGATACTGGATGAACCGCAATTATCAAGGATATTCCACAAATTTCATGGAGTATAGAAGTCAAAACTTAACCAACTGAGTACAATAAAGAATGGAATAACAGAAGAAATCACCATGCATGCGATAGACCGCGCAGACAGGTTATTCCAACAGAATAATAAATAATGGAACCAGGTCCGGCGTAAACGCATAGACAGGATATTCCGACAGAATAATAAATAATGGAACCAGGTCCGGTGTAAAACACACAGACAGGATGCTCCAACAGAATAATAACAAGACGGAACCAGGTCCGGTGTAAAACACACAGACATGATGTTCCAACAGAATAATAATAAAAACGGAACCAGGTCCGGTGTAAAACACACAGACAGGATGTTCCAACAGAATAATAGAAGAATGTCACCAAGTATAGGGTAGACCGCGTATACTGGTTATTCCAACAGAATAATAAAGAATGGAATAACAGAAGTTCTCTTCATGAATATAAAAGAAATAATATTCCCTACCTTAAAAGAACTGGATATTAGAAAAGTGAAGTAGTAGAATACTTTTATTCTCTCTCTCTCTCTTCTTCTCTCTATACTTTCTCTCTCTATAGCTTGAATGAATTCGTGAAAAATAATGAAGCCCTAGGCCTCTATTTATAGAAAAACTGAAGGTGGCTCTTGGTCTTAACGAAGGGTCAAATGACTCTTGGTCTTAACGAAGGGTCAAATGACTCTTGGTAATATTAATTGACCAAGGTAAATACTATTGACGAAAGTAATTACTATTGACCAAGGTAAATACTATTGACGAAGGTAAATACTATTGACCAAGGTAAATACTATTGACCAAGGTAAATACTATTGACCAAGGTAATACTATTGACCAAGGTAAATACTATTGACCAAGGTAAATACTATTGACGAAGGTAATTACTATTGACGACGGTAATTACTATTGACGAAGAGACTCTTAGATGATGACATATGGCCCCCCATAAAATAACCAAACTTACCACAACGTCTCAATTATTGATTTAATAATATAACATATTATACAGATGATACTATGACAATAATTTAAGAGATATGATGCAGCAATTACTGTAGCAATAATTGAGTATAGCTGAGTGACTTCTCACGTAAGCATCAATAATCAATACCGTGTGCTACTATGCAACCACGCGTATTACTGTACTTTTACTACCGGTAGTTCAACAGTTTTAACGGTTTTAACGGTAACACCTCAGCCGTTATTTTTATAGAAAGATAATTCTGTCGTTTTCTCAATCCGACAATAATTCCGTTGTGGGGTCCACCAATGATTGTGCCGTTGTACGAATATTCCCTGTTAAAACGAATATTCTCCGACCAATCGAATATTATATAACAACTTGCGTACTTTGCAAAATTTATAAATATTACCCACAACTATAACATTATATCAAATTAACTCCATAATATTCAAAAATGATATTTATAGAAAATTCATCTTTATTTATAAAAGTTGGGGTCTTACAACCTCCCCTTCTTATGAAATTTTGCCCTCGAAATTAGGGTACGTACCTGGTATGTCGAAGAGGTAAGGATACCTTGATTTCATTTTAGATTCTAACTCCCAAGTCATTTCCTCAACATCGTGGTTTCTCCACAAAACTTTGACTTGAGGTATAACCTTGGAGCGTAGAATATGTTCCTTCTTATCCAAGATTTGAACAGGAACTTCTTCATACGTCAAATCCTCCGCTATTTCGTCCGGTTCTAACTCAATAATGTGGTTCGGGTCTTCCACATATTTGCGTAACATGGATATGTGAAAAACGTTATGAACACGAGACATACTTGGCGGTAAAGCGAGTCTATAAGCCACAGTTCCTACTCGATCGAGGATTAAAAATGGACCGATGAATCGAGGATTGAGCTTTCCTCTCTTTTCAAATCTCGTAACTCCTTTCCATGGAGCAACACGTAAGAACACATGATCTCCTACATCAAATTCCACGTCCTTTCGATGAAGATCAGCATAACTCTTTTGTCGATCTTGTGAGGTTTTTATACGTTGTCGGATCGTTTGAATCTTTTCTGTAGTCATACGTACCAACTCCGGTCCCAACAACGTTGCTTCGCCCACCTCATCCCAGCATACTAGAGAACGACATTTTCTTCCATACAATGCTTCGAATGGAGCCATGCCAATACTTGCTTGATAACTGTTGTTGTAGGAAAACTCCACCAATGGTAAGAACTTGTCCCAACTTCCCTTGAAGTCAAAGACACAGAGTCTTAATAGATCTTCAAGAGTTTGAATAGTCCTCTCTGATTGTCCGTCCGTCTGAGGATGATATGCTGAACTAAATCGTAACTCCGTGCCCATAGCTTTTTGTAAACTAACCCAAAATCGTGAAGTGAATCTTGGGTCTCGATCAGAAATTATGGATACTGGCATACCATGCAGTCTTACAATCTCGTTTATGTACATACGAGCAAGACGTTCAAGTGTATAAGTTTCTCGTATCGGTAAGAAATGAGCAGACTTGGTCAATCTATCAACAATGACCCAAATCGCATCAATACCTTGAGAAACCCTAGGAAGACCGGTAACGAAATCCATGGTAATGTGCTCCCACTTCCATTCTGGAATTTCAAGTGGTTGCAATGGACCTTTTGGTACTTGATGCTCCGCTTTGACTCGTTGACAAGTTAGACACCTTGAGATAAACAACGCTATCTCTCTCTTCATATTGCTCCACCAAAATGTATGACGAAGATCATGATACATTTTGGTACTTCCAGGATGGATTGCAAACGGTGTGTTGTGCGCCTCCATCATGATTTCATACTTTAAATCAGGGTTGTTAGGAACACAAAGTCTGGAGTTGACTCGAAGTATTCCTTCTTCATCGATTCTTGCTTCCGGCATAGCACCTTCTTGCACTTTCTTCCTTATACGCATCAGCTCCAGGTCTGTAGCTTGAGCAGCTTTAACTTTATCGATTAAAGTTGGTTCTACTCGTATATTCGCCATCATCACATGGGTCCCTGGAGTCTTTAACTCTATCTCCATCCTTTGCAAGTCACACAAAATGGGCCTTTGTGTTGACAATATTGCACTCGTACTTGCATATGATCTTCTACTCAATGCGTCAGCTACCACGTTCGCTTTTCCAGGATGGTATTGAATGGTATGATCATAATCTTTCAACAGTTCAAGCCAACGTCGTTGTCGCATGTTGAGTTCCTTTTGAGTGAAGAAATATTTGAGGCTTTTATGATCCGTAAAGATCTCCACTTTCTCCCCATACAAGTAATGCCTCCAAATTTTAAGTGCAAAGACAACAGCTGCCAACTCTAGATCATGAGTAGGATAATTCCTCTCATATTCCTTGAGTTGTCTTGATGCATAGGCTATGACTTTTCCATGTTGCATGAGAACGCATCCCAACCCTTTGCTCGAAGCATCACTGTAGATGACAAATCCCTCCGAGCCAGATGGTATTGTTAGAACAGGTGCTGAAATGAGTCTCCTCTTGAGTTCTTGAAAACTCTGCTCACATTCTTCGCTCCAACCAAACTTTGTATCTTTCCGAGTCAGCTGAGTTAATGGAGTAGCGATTCGAGAAAATCCTTCCACGAATCTCCGATAATAACCAGCTAAACCAAGAAAGCTACGTACCTCGGTCACTGATTTAGGTTGCTCCCAGCTTTGAATAGCTTCAATCTTTGCCGGGTCAACCGATATTCCACGACTTGATACTACGTGCCCAAGGAATGCTACCTCCTCCAGCCAGAACTCGCATTTCTTCAACTTGGCATAAAGCTTGTATTCACGAAGCTTTTGGAGTACCAGCCTCAAGTGTTGCTCATGATCTTCACGGCTTTTGGAATAAATAAGGATGTCATCAATAAAGACGACCACAAAGTGATCCAAATATTCCTTGAATACCCGGTTCATCATATCCATGAAGGCAGCAGGAGCATTAGTCAATCCAAAAGACATGACTAGGAATTCATAATGCCCGTACCGAGTTCTAAAAGCCGTCTTTGGAATATCCTCAGTTCTAACCTTCAGCTGATGATATCCAGAACGAAGATCGATCTTTGAAAAGAATTGTGCTCCTTGCAACTGGTCAAACAGGTCATCAATACGTGGCAATGGGTACCTATTTTTGATGGTGACATGATTCAACTCCCGATAATCAATACAAAGTCGCATACTTCCATCTTTCTTCTTCACGAATAGAACAGGAGCACCCCAAGGAGAAGTACTAGGACGAATAAAGCCAATGTCTAACAATTTCTGCAGTTGGATCTTTAACTCCTGAAGTTCAATAGGAGCCATTCGATATGGGGCTTTGGAAATGGGTTTTGTACCGGGTTCAAGGTCGATACAAAATTCAATTTCACGCTCTGGGGGTAGGCCAGGAAGTTCTTCAGGGAATACGTCAGGGAATTTATTAACAATAGAAATATCATTCAAAACTGACGTATTTTTGTTTAGATCTGTGACATGAGCTAAGAAAGCTTGACATCCGTTTTTCAATAAACGAATAGCTTTATGGCTTGAGATGACAGCGATTGATTTTAATGGTTTGGTTGCTTGAATTCGCATAATAGGTCGATTAGGAATATGAAAGCTAACAACCTTACGAAAACAATCAATTTTTGCATGATGAGTAGTTAACCAATCAATCCCTAGAATCACGTCAAATGCAAGTATTTTTAATGAAATAAGATCGACAGGTAATGTGTGGGTACCAACTTGAACCAAACAAGACTTATAAACAGTGGAGGTAATGAAGGTTTCTCCCAACGGAGTTTTCACAGATAAGTCAAAGTCTAATTTCTCCGGAATCAAATTTAATCGATGAGCGCAAGTAGGAGAAATAAAAGAATGGGTAGAACCGGTATCAAATAAAGTATAGACTTCGTTAGAGTTTATGATAAGCTTACCCGTGATGACCTCATTCGGGTTCCTTGCTTTCTGGGAGTTCACAACAAACGCTCTCCCTTGCACAACCGGTTTTGACTTTTCTGGGACGGCCTTTGGTGCCTCCATCCTAGCTGAATTTGTCTTCGGTAAACGACAAAATCGGGCTAAATGACCTTCTCTTCCACAATTATAACATGCTTTGGACGGCATCGCGCAGTTTGGACTGATGTGCCCCTCCCCTCCGCATTTGAAACATATGATAGGTGGTCGTTCTCCTTCCTTAACGACAGGTGCTGGTGCTGACGTCTTTCCATCATTGTTGAATCTCCTCTTCTTGAAATGTCCATTCTTATTGTTTTGGCCCTGATTACCACCGAAGTGGTTACCATTTCTGGCCTGTTGATTCCCTCCACGCTTGTTGTCACCGCTTCGATGACTGCTCTCACTGGTATTATCATTTTGCCGGCTGCTCTCTTTTGGTTGCGTTGTCTCGTTATCGCGCTCCACCAACTGAGCCCTATTTACAACATCTGAATACAAACACAGTTTATGAGAAACAAGATGTTGACGTATCTCCGGCTTCAAACCTCTTAAAAACATCCGCGTCATTCTTTCTTCATTATCCACCAGGTGGGACGCAAACCGGGATAACTCCGCAAATTTTGCCTCGTACTGCGACACGGTCATATTATTCTGCTCCAATTTGATGAACTCCACCTCCTTCATGTGACGAATACTCTCGGAAAAGTATTTGTCGTTAAACAGCTCTTGGAACTTCTCCCAGGACATCTTCAGTGCGGCAGGTTGAGTACGCTTTATCGATTCCCACCAGTAATCTGCCTCTCCTCGCAACATAAAGGCGGCAAAGGGAACCTTTTGCTCCTCGGAGCAACCCAAGACATCAAATATCTTGGTGATCTGCTTTATCCATGTTTCAGCTACAAGTGGTTTGGGTTCTCCCTTAAACTCCGGTGGTCCCAGCTCCTTAAACTGTTTAGCGGTGACCGCCTGAGAGTTTCCAGTATTTCCACCTACGTTGTGGACAGGAGCCGCTTTCACCTGTTGTTGCATGAATTGCATAAAGCCTCTGAACATTTGATCATTCATCATTTGGTCAGTGTTGTTGTTTGCATGAGGATTGTCACCTTCCTGATGCACATTATCCTGATTATTGATATGTGGTGAATCAACAGTCGCCTGTGCTCCATTGCTATTCTCAACATTCTCAGAAGTCATTTTCAGATACTGCCACAAAATAAAAATTAATTAATATGTCATATATTATCCTTATATTATGACCGACCAATTAAATACCATGCAAATAAACTTAGGTAGGTCATACTAGCGAAGGAATTCCCCGTCTCTCCCCTCCTAGTTCTATTCTCACATCTTAGCCAGGGATCATATCCCTAAGCTCTGATACCAACTGTGACGCCCCCAAAATTAGGTATACATCACCCATCTTGGGTCGTCAGATACATAGTACAGAATACAAATACAACTTACTAATACAACTGTCGTGTACAATACGACAAAACATAAACTGTGAGTTTGAATACAACTATTATCTTCTAGAGAGTATTCATACTCAAAAGGAGTCCTCATTACATTTATTAACACACCATTACATAGAATAGTGAGGACTACTAACTAATACTATCATTCGGACCATCACTCCGTTCCCCGACTTGCCCCAGCTACGTTCTCATTTCCTGAAGAGAACAGTGAAAGAAAGGGTGAGCTCAACTAGCCCAGTAAGAAATATTATGACTAAGATAATGCAGAATAAATTATCATTAGCCTTCAACAATGTTAAACTGATAAAATATAATAGACATCAAGTTTAACTGCAGCGGAACAAGCAATCCATTAAAAGAGTCAAGTAGAAAATAAACTCTACTATCTTTTATGATTTAAAAGTTTTTCAACACTGTGATCGCTGGGACTCAGCTTAATAAAATAATCCACATCATCGAATCACCCCTGCACTACGGCCAAGGATATTCGTGTATTCATTAATGGTCATGATCATGCCAACAACTGTCCATCAATGCACTACGGGCCAATGAGGACTTTTACCACATCATTTGTAACATTACGGTCATGATTATACCGAATAATCCCTGGTCATAATCATACCAAGTCCATCTATGCACTACAGGCCACAGATGACTTTCAACATTTTATAAACATGAGGATGATGACAATGATATAAGAATTCAATAAAACAAGTTCAAGAATTAATTTATCCAAGAATTAACAACGTCCAAACTTTCAACATGATACTGCATTGTGGAGTAAAATTCAAGAATGCTTAGAAGAATATTTTCATGAAAAGATACTGGATGAAGCGCAACTATCAAGGATATTCCACAAATTTCATGGAGTATAGAAGTCAAAACTTAACCAACTGAGTACAATAAAGAATGGAATAACAAAAGAAATCACCATGCATGCGATAGACCGCACAGACAGGTTATTCCAACAGAATAATAAATAATGGAACCAGGTCCGGCGTAAACGCACAGACAGGATATTCCGACAGAATAATAAATAATGGAACCAGGTCCGGTGTAAAACACACAGACAGGATTCTCCAACAGAATAATAACAAGACGGAACCAGGTCCGGTGTAAAACACACAGACAGGATGTTCCAACAGAATAATAATATAAACGGAACCAGGTCCGGTGTAAAACACACAGACAGGATGTTCCAACAGAATAATAGAAGAATGTCACCAAGTATATGGTAGACCGCATATACTGGTTATTCCAACAGAATAATAAAGAATGGAATAACAGAAGTTCTCTTCATGAATATAAAAGAAATAATATTCCCTACCTTAAAAGAACTGGATATTGGAAAAGTGAAGTAGCAGAATACTTTTATTCTCTCTCTCTCTCTCTTATTCTCTCTATACTTTCTCTCTCTATAGCTTGAATGAATTCGTGAAAAATAATGAAGCCCTAGTGTGACGCCCCCAAAATTAGGTATACATCACCCATCTTGGGTCGTCAGATACATAGTACAGAATACAAATACAACTTACTAATACAACTGTCGTGTACAATACGACAAAACATAAACTGTGAGTTTGAATACAACTATTATCTTCTAGAGAGTATTCATTCTCAAAAGGAGTCCTCATTACACTTATTAACACACCATTACATAGAATAGTGAGGACTACTAACTAATACTATCATTCGGACCATCACTCCGTTCCCCGACTTGCCCCAGCTACGTTCTCATTTCCTGAAGAGAACAGTAAAAGAAAGGGTGAGCTCAACTAGCCCAGTAAGAAATATTATGACTAAGATAATGCAGAATAAATTATCATTAGCCTTCAACAATGTTAAACTGATAAAATATAATAGACATCAAGTTTAACTGTAGCGGAACAAGCAATCCATTAAAAGAGTCAAGTAGAAAATAAACTCTACTATCTTTTATGATTTAAAAAGTTTTTCAACACTGTGATCGCTGGGACTCAGCTTAATAAAATAATCCACATCATCGAATCACCCCTGCACTACGGCCAAGGATATTCGTATATTCATTAATGGTCATGATCATGCCAACAACTGTCCATCAATGCACTACGGGCCAATGAGGACTTTTACCACATCATTTGTAACATTACGGTCATGATTATACCGAATAATCCCTGGTCATAATCATACCAAGTCCATCTATGCACTACATGCCACAGATGACTTTCAACATTTTATAAACATTAGGATGATGACAATGATATAAGAATTCAATAAAACAAGTTCAAGAATTAATTTATCCAGGAATTAACAACGTCCAAATTGTCAACATGATACTGCATTGTGGAGTAAAATTCAAGAATGCTTAGAAGAATATTTTCTTGAAAAGATACTGGATGAAACGCAACTATCAAGGATATTCCACAAATTTCATGGAGTATAGAAGTCAAAACTTAACCAACTGAGTACAATAAAGAATGGAATAACAAAAGAAATCACCATGCATGCGATAGACCGCACAGACAGGTTATTCCAATAGAATAATAAATAATGGAACCAGGTCCGGCGTAAACGCACAGACAGGATATTCCGACAGAATAATAAATAATGGAACCAGGTCCGGTGTAAAACACACAGACAGGATATTCCAACAGAATAATAATAATAAAACGGAACCAGGTCCGGTGTAAAACACACAGACAGGATGTTCCAACAGAATAATAAACGGAACCAGGTCCGGTGTAAAACACACAGACAGGATGTTCCAACAGAATAATAGAAGAATGTCACCAAGTATAGGGTAGACCGCGTATACTGGTTATTCCAACAGAATAATAACAAATGGAATAACAGAAGTTCTCTTCATGAATATAAAAGAAATAATATTCCCTACCTTAAAAGAACTGGATATTGGAAAAGTGATGTAGCAGAATACTTTTATTCTCTCTCTCTTATTCTCTCTATACTTTCTCTCTCTATAGCTTGAATGAATTCGTGAAAAATAATGAAGCCCTAGGCCTCTATTTATAAAAAAACTGAGGGTGGCTCTTGGTCTTAACGAAGGGTCAAATGACTCTTGGTCTTAACGAAGGGTCAAATGACTCTTGGTAATATTGAAGGGACAACTACTATTGACGAAAGTAATTACTATTGACCAAGGTAAATACTATTGACGAAGGTAATTACTATTGACCAAGGTAAATACTATTGACGAAGGTAATTACTATTGACCAAGGTAAATACTATTGACGAAGGTAATTACTATTGACCAAGAAATACTATTGACGACGGTAATTACTATGACGACGGTAATTACTATTGACGACGGTAATTACTATTGACGAAGAGACTCTTAGATGATGACATATGGCCCCCCATAAAATAACCAAACTTACCACAACGTCTCAATTATTGATTTAATAATATAACATATTATACAGATGATACTATGACAATAATTTAAGAGATATGATGCAGCAATTACTGTAGCAATAATTGAGTATAGCTGAGTGACTTCTCACGTAAGCATCAATAATCAATACCGTGTGCTACTATGCAACCACGCGTATTACTGTACTTTTACTACCGAGTAGTTCAACAGTTTTAACGGTTTTAACGGTAACACCTCAGCCGTTATTTTTATAGAAAGATAATTCTGTCGTTTTCTCAATCCGACAATAATTCCGTTGTGGGGTCCACCAATGATTGTGCCGTCGTACGAATATTCTCCGACAAAAAGAATATTCTCCGACCAAACGAATATTTTATAACAACTTGCTTACTTTGCAAAATTTATAAATATTACCCACAACTATAACATTATATCAAATTAACTCCATAATATTCAAAAATGATATTTATAGAAAATTCATCTTTATTTATAAAAATTGGGGTCTTACAACCTCCCCTTCTTATGAAATTTCGCCCTCGAAATTAGGGTACGTACCTGGTATGTCGAAGAGGTAAGGATACCTTGATTTCATTTCTGATTCTAACTCCCAAGTCATTTCCTCAACATCGTGGTTTCTCCACAAAACTTTGACTTGAGGTATAACCTTGGAGCGTAGAATATGTTCCTTCTTATCCAAGATTTGAACAGGAACTTCTTCATACGTCAAATCCTCCGCTATTTCGTTCGGTTCTAACTCAATAATGTGGTTCGGGTCTTCCACATATTTGCGTAACATGGATATGTGGAAAACGTTATGAACACGAGACATACTTGGCGGTAAAGCGAGTCTATAAGCCACAGTTCCTACTCGATCGAGGATTAAAAATGGACCGATGAATCGAGGATTTAGCTTTCCTCTCTTTCCAAATCTCGTAACTCCTTTCCATGGAGCAACACGTAAGAACACATGATCTCCTACATCAAATTCCACGTCCTTTCGATGAAGATCAGCATAACTCTTTTGTCGATCTTGTGAGGTTTTTATACGTTGTCGGATCGTTTGAATCTTTTCTGTAGTCATACGTACCAACTCCGGTCCCAACAACGTTGCTTCGCCCACCTCATCCCAGCATACTGGAGAACGACATTTTCTTCCATACAATGCTTCGAATGGAGCCATGCCAATACTTGCTTGATAACTGTTGTTGTAGGAAAACTCCACCAATGGTAAGAACTTGTCCCAACTTCCCTTGAAGTCAAAGACACAGAGTCTTAATAGATCTTCAAGAGTTTGAATAGTCCTCTCTGATTGTCCGTCCGTCTGAGGATGATATGCTGAACTAAATCGTAACTCCGTGCCCATAGCTTTTTGTAAACTAACCCAAAATCGTGAAGTGAATCTTGGGTCTCGATCAGAAATTATGGATACTGGCATACCATGCAGTCTTACAATCTCGTTTATGTACATACGAGCAAGACGTTCAAGTGTATAAGTTTCTCGTATCGGTAAGAAATGAGCAGACTTGGTCAATCTATCAACAATGACCCAAATCGCATCAATACCTTGAGAAACCCTAGGAAGACCGGTAACGAAATCCATGGTAATGTGCTCCCACTTCCATTCTGGAATTTCAAGTGGTTGCAATGGACCTTTTGGTACTTGATGCTCCGCTTTGACTCGTTGACAAGTTAGACACCTTGAGATAAACAACGCTATCTCTCTCTTCATATTGCTCCACCAAAATGTATGACGAAGATCATGATACATTTTGGTACTTCCAGGATGGATTGCAAACGGTGTGTTGTGCGCCTCCATCATGATTTCATACTTTAAATCAGGGTTGTTAGGAACACAAAGTCTGGAGTTGACTCGAAGTATTCCTTCCTCATCGATTCTTGCTTCCGGCATAACACCTTCTTGCACTTTTTCCTCATACGCATCAGCTCCAGGTCTGTAGCTTGAGCAGCTTTAACTTTATCGATTAAAGTCGGTTCTACTCGTATATTCGCCATCATCACATGGGTCCCTGGAGTCTTCAACTCTATCTCCATCCTTTGCAAGTCACACAAAATGGGCCTTTGCGTTGTTAATATTGCACTTGTACCCGCATATGATCTTCTACTCAATGCGTCAGCTACCACGTTCGCTTTTCCAGGATGGTATTGAATGGTATGATCATAATCTTTCAACAGTTCAAGCCAACGTCGTTGTCGCATGTTGAGTTCCTTTTTGAGTGAAGAAATATTTGAGGCTTTTATGATCCGTAAAGATCTCCACTTTCTCCCCATACAAGTAATGCCTCCAAATTTTAAGTGCAAAGACAACAGCTGCCAACTCTAGATCATGAGTAGGATAATTCCTCTCATATTCCTTGAGTTGTCTTGATGCATAGGCTATGACTTTTCCATGTTGCATGAGAACGCATCCCAACCCTTTGCTCGAAGCATCACTGTAGATGACAAATCCCTCCGAGCCAGATGGTATTGTTAGAACAGGTGCTGAAATGAGTCTCCTCTTGAGTTCTTGAAAACTCTGCTCACATTCTTCGCTCCAACCAAACTTTGTATCTTTCCGAGTCAGCTGAGTTAATGGAGTAGCGATTCGAGAAAATCCTTCCACGAATCTCCGATAATAACCAGCTAAACCAAGAAAGCTACGTACCTCGGTCACTGATTTAGGTTGCTCCCAGCTTTGAATAGCTTCAATCTTTGCCGGGTCAACCGATATTCCACGACTTGATACTACGTGCCCAAGGAATGCTACCTCCTCCAGCCAGAACTCGCATTTCTTCAACTTGGCATAAAGCTTGTATTCACGAAGCTTTTGGAGTACCAGCCTCAAGTGTTGCTCATGATCTTCACGGCTTTTGGAATAAATAAGGATGTCATCAATAAAGACGACCACAAAGTGATCCAAATATTCCTTGAATACCCGGTTCATCATATCCATGAAGGCAGCAGGAGCATTAGTCAATCCAAAGGACATGACTAGGAATTCATAATGCCCGTACCGAGTTCTAAAAGCCGTCTTTGGAATATCCTCAGTTCTAACCTTCAGCTGATGATATCCAGAACGAAGATCGATCTTTGAAAAGAATTGTGCTCCTTGCAACTGGTCAAACAGGTCATCAATACGTGGCAATGGGTACCTGTTTTTGATGGTGACATGATTCAACTCCCGATAATCAATACAAAGTCGCATACTTCCATCTTTCTTCTTCACGAATAGAACAGGAGCTCCCCAAGGAGAAGTACTAGGACGAATAAAGCCAATGTCTAACAATTCCTGCAGTTGGATCTTTAACTCCTGAAGTTCAATAGGAGCCATTCGATATGGGGCTTTGGAAATGGGTTTTGTACCGGGTTCAAGGTCGATACAAAATTCAATTTCACGCTCTGGGGGTAGGCCAGGAAGTTCTTCAGGGAATACGTCAGGGAATTTATTAACAATAGAAATATCATTCAAAACTGACGTATTTTTGTTTAGATCTGTGACATGAGCTAAGAAAGCTTGACATCCGTTTTTCAATAAACGAATAGCTTTATGGCTTGAGATGACAGCGATTGATTTTAATGGTTTGGTTGCTTGAATTCGCATAATAGGTCGATTAGGAATATGAAAGCTAACAACCTTACGAAAACAATCAATTTTTGCATAATGAGTAGTTAACCAATCAATCCCTAGAATCACGTCAAATGCAAGTATTTTTAATGAAATCAGATCGATAGGTAATGTGTGGGTACCAACTTGAACCAAACAAGACTTATAAACAGTGGAGGTAATGAAGGTTTCTCCCAACGGAGTTTCCACAGATAAGTCAAAGTCTAATTTCTCCGGAATCAAATTTAATCGATGAGCGCAAGTAGGAGAAATAAAAGAATGGGTTGAACCGGTATCAAATAAAGTATAAACTTCTTTAGAGTTTATAATAAGCTTACCCGTGATGACCTCATTCGGGTTCCTTGCTCTCTGGGAGTTCACAACAAACGCTCTCCCTTGCACAACCGGTTTTGACTTTTCTGGGACGGCTTTTGGTGCCTCCATCCTAGCTGAATTTGTCTTCGGTAAACGACAAAATCGGGCTAAATGACCTTCTCTTCCACAATTATAACATGCTTTGGACGGCATCGCGCAGTTTGGACTGATGTGCCCCTCCCCTCCGCATTTGAAACATATGATAGGTGGTCGTTCTCCTTCCTTAACGACAGGTGCTGGTGCTGACGTCTTTCCATCATTGTTGAATCTCCTCTTCTTGAAATGTCCATTCTTATTGTTTTGGCCCTGATTACCACCGAAGTGGTTACCATTTCTGGCCTGTTGATTCCCTCCACGCTTGTTGTCACCGCTTCGATGACTGCTCTCACTGGTATTATCATTTTGCCGGCTGCTCTCTTTTGGTTGCGTTGTCTCGTTATCGCGCTCCACCAACTGAGCCCTATTTACAACATCTGAATACAAACACAGTTTATGAGAAACAAGATGTTGACGTATCTCCGGCTTCAAACCTCTTAAAAACATCCGCGTCATTCTTTCTTCATTATCCACCAGGTGGGACGCAAACCGGGATAACTCCGCAAATTTTGCCTCGTACTGCGACACGGTCATATTATTCTGCTCCAATTTGATGAACTCCACCTCCTTCATGTGACGAATACTCTCGGGAAAGTATTTGTCGTTAAACAGCTCTTGGAACTTCTCCCAGGACATCTTCAGTGCGGCAGGTTGAGTACGCTTTATCGATTCCCACCAGTAATCTGCCTCTCCTCGCAACATAAAGGCGGCAAAGGGAACCTTTTGCTCCTCGGAGCAACCCAAGACATCAAATATCTTGGTGATCTGCTTTATCCATGTTTCAGCTACAAGTGGTTTGGGTTCTCCCTTAAACTCCGGTGGTCCCAGCTCCTTAAACTGTTTAGCGGTGACCGCCAGAGAGTTTCCAGTATTTCCACCTACGTTGTGGACAGGAGCCGCTTTCACCTGTTGTTGCATGAATTGCATAAAGCCTCTGAACATTTGATCATTCATCATTTGGTCAGTGTTGTTGTTTGCATGAGGATTGACACCTTCCTGATGCACATTATCCTGATTATTGATATGTGGTGAATCAACAGTCGTCTGTGCTCCATTGCTATTCTCAACGTTCTCAGATGCCATTTTCAGATACTGCCACAAAATAAAAATTAATTGATATGTCATATATTATCCTTATATTATGACCGACCAATTAAATACCATGCAAATAAACTTAGGTATGTCATACTAGCGAAGGAATTCCCCGTCTCTCCCCTCCTAGTTCTATTCTCACATCTTAGCCAGGGATCATATCCCTAAGCTCTGATACCAACTGTGACGCCCCCAAAATTAGGTATACATCACCCATCTTGGGTCGTCAGATACATAGTACAGAATACAAATACAACTTAATAATACAACTGTCGTGTACAATACGACAAAACATAAACTGTGAGTTTGAATACAAATATTATCTTCTAGAGAGTATTCATACTCAAAAGGAGTCCTCATTACATTTATTAACACACCATTACATAGAATAGTGAGGACTACTAACTAATACTATTCTTCGGACCATCACTCCGTTCCCCGACTTGCCCCAGCTACGTTCTCATTTCCTGAAGAGAACAGTGAAAGAAAGGGTGAGCTCAACTAGCCCAGTAAGAAATATTATGACTAAGATAATGCAGAATAAATTATCATTAGCCTTCAACAATGTTAAACTGATAAAATATAATAGACATCAAGTTTAACTGTAGCGGAACAAGCAATCCATTAAAAGAGTCAAGTAGAAAATAAACTCTACTATCTTTTATGATTTAAAAAGTTTTTCAACACTGTGATCGCTGGGACTCAGCTTAATAAAATAATCCACATCATCGAATCACCCCTGCACTACGGCCAAGGATATTCGTATATTCATTAATGGTCATGATCATGCCAACAACTGTCCATCAATGCACTACGGGCCAATGAGGACTTTTACCACATCATTTGTAACATTACGGTCATGATTATACCGAATAATCCCTGGTCATAATCATACCAAGTCCATCTATGCACTACATGCCACAGATGACTTTCAACATTTTATAAACATTAGGATGATGACAATGATATAAGAATTCAATAAAACAAGTTCAAGAATTAATTTATCCAGGAATTAACAACGTCCAAATTGTCAACATGATACTGCATTGTGGAGTAAAATTCAAGAATGCTTAGAAGAATATTTTCTTGAAAAGATACTGGATGAAACGCAACTATCAAGGATATTCCACAAATTTCATGGAGTATAGAAGTCAAAACATAACCAACTGAGTACAATAAAGAATGGAATAACAAAAGAAATCACCATGCATGCGATAGACCGCACAGACAGGTTATTCCAACAGAATAATAAATAATGGAACCAGGTCCGGCGTAAACGCACAGACAGGATATTCCGACAGAATAATAAATAATGGAACCAGGTCCGGTGTAAAACACACAGACAGGATATTCCAACAGAATAATAATAAAACGGAACCAGGTCCGGTGTAAAACACACAGACAGGATGTTCCAACAGAATAATAAACGGAACCAGGTCCGGTGTAAAACACACAGACAGGATGTTCCAACAGAATAATAGAAGAATGTCACCAAGTATAGGGTAGACCGCGTATACTGGTTATTCCAACAGAATAATAACAAATGGAATAATAGAAGTTCTCTTCATGAATATAAAAGAAATAATATTCCCTATCTTAAAAGAACTGGATATTGGAAAAGTGATGTAGCAGAATACTTTTATTCTCTCTCTCTCTTATTCTCTCTATACTTTCTCTCTCTATAGCTTGAATGAATTCGTGAAAAATAATGAAGCCCTAGGCCTCTATTTATAGAAAAACTGAGGGTGGCTCTTGGTCTTAACGAAGGGTCAAATGACTCTTGGTCTTAACGAAGGGTCAAATGACTCTTGGTAATATTGAAGGGACAACTACTATTGACGAAAGTAATTACTATTGACCAAGGTAAATACTATTGACGAAGGTAATTACTATTAACCAAGGTAAATACTATTAACGAAGGTAATTACTATTGACCAAGGTAAATACTATTGACGAAGGTAATTACTATTGACCAAGGTAAATACTATTGACGACGGTAATTACTATTGACGACGGTAATTACTATTGACGACAGTAATTACTATTGACGAAGAGACTCTTAGATGATGACATATGGCCCCCCATAAAATAACCAAACTTACCACAACGTCTCAATTATTGATTTAATAATATAACATATTATACAGATGATACTATGACAATAATTTAAGAGATATGATGCAGCAATTACTGTAGCAATAATTGAGTATAGCTGAGTGACTTCTCACGTAAGCATCAATAATCAATACCGTGTGCTACTATGCAACCACGCGTATTACTGTACTTTTACTACCGAGTAGTTCAACAGTTTTAACGGTTTTAACGGTAACACCTCAGCCGTTATTTTTATAAAAAGATAATTATGTCGTTTTCTCAATCCGATAATAATTCCGTTGTGGGGTCCACCAATGATTGTGCTGTCGTACGAATATTCCCCGACAAAAAGAATATTCTCCGACCAAACGAATATTTTATAACAACTTGCTTACTTTGCAAAATTTATAAATATTACCCACAACTATAACATTATATCAAATTAACTCCATAATATTCAAAAATGATATTTATAGAAAATTCATCTTTATTTATAAAAATTGGGGTCTTACACCTAGGCCTCTATTTATAGAAAAACTGAAGGTGGCTCTTGGTCTTAACGAAGGGTCAAATGACTTTTGGTCTTAACGAAGGGTCAAATGACTCTTGGTAATATTGAAGGGACAACTACTATTGACGAAAGTAATTACTATTGACCAAGGTAAATACTATTGACGAAGGTAATTACTATTGACCAAGGTAAATACTATTGACCAAGGTAAATACTATTGACGAAGGTAATTACTATTGACCAAGGTAAATACTATTGACCAAGGTAAATACTATTGACGAAGGTAATTACTATTGACCAAGGTAAATACTATTGACGACGGTAATTACTATTGACGACGGTAATTACTATTGACGAAGAGACTCTTAGATGATGACATATGCCCTCCCATAAAATAACCAAACTTACCACAACGTCTCAATTATTGATTTAATAATATAACATATTATACAGATGATACTATGACAATAATTTAAGAGATATGATGCAGCAATTACTGTAGCAATAATTGAGTATAGCTGAGTGACTTCTCACGTAAGCATCAATAATCAATACCGTGTGCTACTATGCAACCACGCGTATTACTATACTTTTACTACCGGGTAGTTCAACAGTTTTAACGATTTTAACAATAACACCTCAGCCGTTATTTTTATAGAAAGATAATTCTGTCGTTTTCTCAATCCGACAATAATTCCGTTGTGGGGTCCACCAATGATTGTGCCGTTGTACGAATATTACCTGTTAAAACGAATATTCCCCGACCAATCGAATATTATATAACAACTTGCGTACTTTGCAAAATTTATAAATATTACCCACAACTATAACATTATATCAAATTAACTCCATAATATTCAAAAATGATATTTATAGAAAATTCATCTTTATTTATAAAAGTTGGGGTCTTACAATTTATGTCCTCCTCATTCTAATGGAGTGCATTTTTGACGCTTCCAAATTTGAGTTCGCCTCACCCTATTATTGTTCACCAAAATTAAATATTAAATGATGTATAAAATATGCCACACATATTTTAAGCTCTCAGTACAATTATTATGTCACACCGTTTCATAATTTGATTAGGCTTGTGACTAATTCGTATCACCACTTTATACCCACGTTCTCTCTGCTAGTACCAGCTACACTTTTATTACTTGAAAGGGGTGGTAAAGTAAAAGGGTGAGCACAAATAGCCCAGTAAATAATATCATGACTTAAGATAATTAAATTATCAAAATAATTCAGATATTTAGAACATATAGTAGAAGATAAAAGTTTTCAACCATAATAGCAGCGGAATCAACAATCCGTTAGAATAGTCAAGTAGAATATAATGTCTACTATCTCCTCTAGATTAAAAGTCCATCGTTAATATTTCATTCCTATAATACTCATCAACAGTTCTTTGTTATTCCCAAGACAAAGAGAACTCTCATCACCTGTCTTCACCTAAACCACTACAGATTATAATTAAATTTACAATTCATATTTATAATCAGGTAAAACAACAATCCATCTTTTCAATACAAGCCTAAGACATACAACTGTAAAATCAATAACGCTGAGACTCAGCTCAATAGTATCAAGACCACGAATTATCCATGTACTATGGGCCAAGGATATTCGTGCTTTCACCAATTGTCATGATTATACCGAATAATCCCTAGTCATAATCATGCCCATCAACTGTCCATCTTTGTACGTAAGCCAATGAGAATTTTTACTAAATTATTTGTAACATTACGGTCATGATTATACCGAATAATCCCTGGTCATAATCATACCAAGTCCATCTATGCACTACGGTCAAAGATGACTTTTACCACATCATTTGTAACATTACGGTCATAATCATACCAAGTCCATCTTTGCACTACGGGCCAAAGATGACTTTCAAGACAATATAAGCATGACAATGATGATAATGATATATATAATGAATAAACATAAATAATCAGAATAATAGATAACATAGATCTTAGTGATTTTTAACTTAATTATCCAGAGTCCAAATTGCTAACATAATATTGGATGAAGCACAAACTATTAAGGATATTCTAATCCTTTCAGGACTTTTCCCATTTAATGATGAACTGAATAAACGAATAATAGTATCTTACCATAATATGAAGTATGAAAGAAAATGATATTTCTATTACCATAAAAATGATACCCTCTTACCACAATAATGATATCCCTTACCTTAGCATGTGACTTGATTCTGCTTTCTGTGAAATTGATCAAATTAAACAATGCTTGCATTCCTTATCTACACTTGGAGTAACATTACACTCAATGAAAATACTCACAATATTGAAGTAAAAGAATTCTATATTTTTAGTATAGTGATGGTGTGTGTTTAGTTGCTCAACCGGACAACCTATTTATACTGAAATTTAGTAAACAACTAGCACATCTGCTTTGATAAAATAACCAAATGAGGTATATAATAATGGTAGTGGAATTTATGGTCCCACCGAGAAAAATTAAACCAACTTGTACACGTTTTAACAAAATTTGTTCAATAATAGAGTTGTGGTCCATACTACTTTAGAAAAAGTAGAGTGTCGGCAAGTCTTACAAAATTTACTTTTGTAAAAAAAAAAATTGAACAAACATCTGCATAGCATACTTATCTTTAATCAACACCCTTTTATTCATCAATTATTTACATATTTTTAATCTTTCAACAATTATTAACAAAGACTCACAATACTGCCAATTGGTTTAATCATATCAAATAATATGAGTCACTGTACAATAACTACTGTGGCAATTATTGAATAGAAGGTTGAGTGACTTCTTACGTAATTAAGAATCAAAAATGTGAATCACTGTGCAATAATTACTGTGACAATTATTGAATGAAATATATGGTGACTTTTTACGTAAGAATCAAATCAATACCTTACTATAAATAATTTAAATTCTATTAAAAGTATGGATCAACACCAAATCATATTTATCTCGAATAACATATAAACCAACTAATAATTCATTATTCATTCAAGTTATCTTTATTTATCGCATAAATTCATTATTCATATTCCTAAACTTTAGAAGTGAATAATAAAACTTGAGAAATCTAAAACCTCATATATGACAATCCACTATTCTGGTATTATCACCATTTTTACTTTAACAAAAATATTATTTTTGTTTTAATATCATAACGCATTCGTTATTTGTGCGTTTACATCCCGACACCTTATGAGCTTACTAACACTTCTAAAATCTTTAAAATAGTATTCTGAACTTTTCAAACTATTTTCACATTTTTTGGATTATCCAACAATTTTCTATAATTATTTCTATTTATAAAAACTATCATTTAATAGCTTCAAAATAGAAATACTAACTCCACATACTTTTATATCTTTAAAAAATCATCAATATTAATCTTACATTATTATAATATTTTTCAGTAGAATTCATTATTTTCCACCATTCACAGAATTTCCTATAAATTTCCTATATTTTTAAACTAACCATAAATAGCTTAAAAAATATAATAAATAATTCTGTTAATCAATAATTTATCAGAACTTCCCAAAAATTATAAAATAATATTATAAGATTTTTCACTATGTTTCATAATTTTTCATCATTCATAGAATATTCTATGAATTTCTTCTATTTTTAAACTAACTATAAATAGTTTAAAAATACAATAATTACTTTTGTTTTTCAATAATTCATCAAAAATTTACAAAAATTCTAAGATGATATTATAAGCATTCTGTAAAAATATTTCATCCCAAATAATTTTTTTGATAAATTAATTATAAATTCCAATATACAGAAATTTTAATAATTCATAATAATTAGCACTTTTATCAAAAAAATACAAATCTTATGATCTTTACATGTAAAATTTAATTCTCTATAATTTTGTAGAAGAAAGTTTTTCCCAATTCTAACTCTAACATAGAGAAAAAGGCTTACTGAAAATTCTGTTATAAAAATTTCAGGATCAGTCTCCTCCTTAAATTCATAACAAATCATACGTTAATCTTTAACGGTTAAAAATTTGTGGACATATACTCAACTTATATATGCTTAACATATCCAAAAATTACAACGATCCAACGGTTGGATTAAAATTATAACTTACGCAATAGAGTTTAATAAAACTGATTTTTCGGACTATAAGTCCTTCGTACCAGTTTCACTCAAACTGTCACCATGAAAAATTCACAAAAAAATTTTGGGTGATACCAATTTCTGCGTTTAACTTACTTCTAGGGCTTTCTTTTGATTTATGCCTCATCTCCTAACTCATTATACAGAAAGAGTTATGGATTTTACAAAATCAAGTAGTAAACCAATTTTTTTAAAAATTTCCAGATTTCGTTTTTCATTTGATTTCTTGATTTCTCTCACTTGATTCATGTTTTTGTAAGTTTAAAACATCTAATACATACATAAGTATGTAATATTTACATAAAATCCATAAAAACTTAAATCTAAGAATAAATCAAAGATTTTTAAACATACCTTTTTAATTTCCTCAAACTTTTCCATTAGACCCACTTGATTCTCTCAAGCTTCTTGGATGTTTTAATGGATGGAGATGAATATGGTGATCATGGAATGATTAAGGATGAAGATGATATGAAATTATGGATTTAACTCTTCTTCCTCTTCTAGCTTCTCGACCTCTCTATTTTCTCTTTCTATTCTTCCCTTTCTCCTTCTTTTCCCTTTCTTTTCTTCCTTTCTCTCTTTTCTTTTTCCCCCAAATTGTTGCTACAGGAGGATGAAAGGAAAAAAAGGCTGATAATTGCCTTATTAGGCTAATAAGTTAGCCAACATCTTTGCCCCACACTTGCTTAACATTGAAATATTCCACCAATCATGAAAGACTTTGGTGAATGAATTATGAAAATTTTGGAGCATATGGAAAATTAATATCAGCATTTCTCCCACCATTCTCTCAATCTCAGCCGCCCACATGGGCAACTCCTCTAAAAAATTATTTTCTCTCCTCTTTTTTTGCTCATTTATCCGATTAATTGTTCATTTGATCATTTAACAATTTAACAATTTTAAATTTTAAAAATAATAATCATAAATTAAATTAGACTTTTATTTTATAAAAGTCGGGGTTTTACAACTTATCCATAAAAAATTGGGGTCTTACAACCTCCCCTCCTTATGAAATTTCGTCCTCGAAATTGATTTACGTACCTGATATTTCTCGGAGGTGAGAATACCTGGCTTTCATTTTAGATTCTAACTCTCAGGTCATTTCCTCATTATCATGGTTTCTCTATAAAACTTCGACTTAAGGTATAACATTTGAGCGTAGAATATGTTCCTTCTTATCCAAGATCTTGACAGGTACATTCTCATACGTTAAATCTTCTGCTATCT
The DNA here is from genome assembly GCA_016801055.1 of Panax notoginseng. Taxonomy (NCBI): domain Eukaryota; kingdom Viridiplantae; phylum Streptophyta; class Magnoliopsida; order Apiales; family Araliaceae; genus Panax; species Panax notoginseng. Next base: position 192,427,791 of record CM029014.1, read on the forward strand.
AGTCTGGTTCTAATTCAATATTTTGGTTTGGGTCTTCCACATATTTACGTAGGATGAATATATGAAAAAATGATATGAACGCGAGACATGCTTGGCGGTAAGGCGAGTCTATAGGCCACAGTTCTTATTCGGTCGAGGATTTCAAATGGACCAATAAATCGAGGGTTAAGCTTTCATTTCTTTTCGAATCTCATAACTACTTTCCATAGAGCAACACGTAACAATACATGGTCTCCGACATTGAATTCCACTCCCCTTCGATGAAGATCGACATAACTCTTTTGTCGATCTTGTGCTGTTTGTATACGTTGTCGGATCATTTGATTCTTTTGCATAGTCATGCGTACCAATTCTGGTCCCAACAATTTTGCTTCACCCACCTCGTCCCAGCATACTAGAGATCGACACTTTCTTCCATACAATGTCTTGAATGGAGCCATGCATATACTTATTTGATAACTGTTGTTATACAAAAATTTCACCAATGGTAAGTACTTGTCCCAACTTCCTTTGAAGTTTAGTACCCAAAATCGTGAAGTGAATCTAGGGTCTTGATCAGAAACTATGGATACTGGCATGCCATGCAATCTTATAATCTTGTTTATGTACATACCAGCCAAGTGCTTAAGTGAATAAGTTTCTCGTATAGGCAAGAAATGAGCAGACATGGTTAATCTATCAAGAATGACCCAAATCGCGTCTAAGCCTTGAAAAACCTTGGGACGACCCGTTATGAAATCCATGTTGATGTGTTCACACTTCCATTCTAGAATCTTAAGTAGTTGCAATGGATCCTTTGGTTCTTGATGTTCTACCTTGACACGTTGACAAGTTAGACACCATGATATAAATTCCGCGATTTCTCTCTTCATATTGCTCCACCAAAATGAATGTCGAAGATCACGATACATTTTGATACTTCCAAGATGGATTAAAAATGGTGTGTTGTGTGCCTCCATCATGATTTTATATTTCAAATCAGGGTCGTTAGGAACATAAAATCTAGAGTTGACTCGAAGTATCCCTTCCTCGTCAATTATTGCTTCTAGAATAGCACCTTCTTGTAATTTCTTCTTCATATTCATCAACTCTAGGTCTATAGCTTGAGCTGCTATAACTTTGTCGATTAAAGTCTGTTCTACTCATACATTTGCTATCTTCATGTGGGTCCATGTAGTCTTTAACTCTATCTCCATCTTTTATATGTCATACAAAACAGGCCTTTGTGTTGACAATATCGCACTCGTACCCACATACGATCTTCTACTCAGCGCATCAGCTACCACGTTCACTTTTTCTAGGATGATATTGGATGGTATGGTCATAATCTTTTAATAGCTCAAGCCAACGTCGTTGTCGCATGTTGAGTTCCTTTTGGGTGAAGAAATATTTAAGGCTTTTATGATCAGTATAAATCTCCACTTTCTCCCCATACAGGTAGTGTCTCCAGATCTTTAACACGAAAACGACTGCTGCCAACTCTAGATCATGAGTAAGATAATTCCTCTTATATTCTTTGAGTTGTTTAGAGACATAGGCTATGACTTTTCCATGTTGCATGATAACGTAACCTGGACCTCTACCTGACGCATCGCTGTAGATAACAAATCCATCTGTACCTGATGGTATGGTCAGAACAGGTGCTGAAATGAGTCTCCTCTTAAGTTCTTGAAAGCTCTTCTCACATTCCTTACTCTATTCGAATTTTGCATCTTTTTGAGTCAGCTGAGTAAATGGAATGGTGATTCAAGAAAATCCTTCCACGAATCTCCATTAATAACCAGCTAGGCCCAGAAAGCAACATACTTTAGTTACTGACTTAGGTTGCTCCCAACTTTGTATTGCCTCAATCTTCGTCGGGTCAACTGATATTCCATGTTTTGATATCACATGACCAAGGAATGCTACTTCCTCAAGCTAGAACTCGTATTTCTTTAACTTGGCATATAGCTTGTTTTCATGAAGCTTTTGGAATATCAACCTCAAGTGTTACTCATGATCTTCACGGCTTTTGGAGTAAATGAAGATGTCATCAATAAAAAAAACCACAAAATGATCTAAATATTCCTTGAATACTCAGTTCATCATATCCATGAAGGTAGCAAGAGCATTAGTCTATCCAAAAGACATAACTAGGAATTCATAATGCCCGTATCGAGTTCTTAAAGCAGTCTTTGGAATGTCATCAGTTTTAATCTTTAATTGATGATATCCATAACAAATATCGATCTTTGAAAAGAATTAAGCACCTTGCAACCGGTCAAACATGTCATTAATGCAAGGTAACAGATACCTATTTTTAATGGTGACATAGTTCAACTCTCGATAGTCAATATAGAGTCTCATACTCCCGTCTTTCTTCTTTACGAATAAAATAGGAGCACCCCAAGGAGATGTACTAGGACGAATGAAACCAATGTCTAACAACTCTTGTAGTTGGGCTTTTAACTCCTGAAGTTCAATAGGAGCCATTCAATATGGAGTTTTAGAAATGAGTTTTGTACCGGGTTCAAGGTCGATACAAAATTTAATTTCACTTTCCGGGGGTAGACCAGGAAGTTCTTCAGGAAATACATCAGGGAATTTATTATCAACAAAAATATCATTCAAATCTGATGTATCTTTGTTTAAATCAGTGACATGGGATAAGAAAGATTGACATCCATTTTTCAATAAATGAATGACTTTATGGCTAGAGATGATAGTGACTGATTTCAATAGTTTGTTTGCTTGAATTTGCATAATAGGTTGATTAGGAATATGAAAACTAACGACTCTACGAAAATAATATATTTTAGCATGATGGGTAGTTAACCAGTCAATACCTAAAATCACATCAAATTCAAGTATTTCAAAGAGATGAGGTCAACAGGTAATGTAAGGGTGCTGATTTGAATCAAACAAAATTTATAAATAGTGGATGTAATGAAGGTTTCCCCTAACAGAGTTCCAATAGATAAGTCAAAATCTAATTTCTTAGAGAGAAAGTTCAAATGTTGGGCACATGCAGGTGAAATAAAAGAGTGGATAGAAATAATATCTAATAAGGCATAGACTTCGCAAGAATTTATGATTAGCTTACCCGTGATAACCTCGTCCGGGTTCTTCGCTTTTTGGGAAGTTACGACAAAAGCTCTCCCTTGAACCACTGACTTTGAATTGTCCGTAGTAGCCTTTGGTGTCACCATTACAGCTGGACTTGATTTTGCTATTAGACAAAATTAAGATACCTTCCTTTCCACAACTGAAACACACCTTGGATGATTGTGTACAGTTTGGGTTGATGTGTCCCTCTCGTCTGCATCTATAACATGTGTTTATTGGTCGTTCTCCTCCCTTTAAGACTGGTGTTGGTGCTGGTGCTGGTGCTGGTGCTGGTGCTGATGTCGGTGTATCATTATTGAATCTTCTTTTCTTGAAGTCATTCCCACTTGACTCACTTCTCCTATTATCCGGACCAGGATTACCACTGAAGTGGTTACCATTTCTGGCATGGTGATTTCCTCCTCGTTGGGTCTTATTGTTTCGATGATTGTTTCCACAATTATTGTGACACCCCCAGAATAGGACCATACAACCCATTATGAGTCGCCAAATACATGGTACAGAAATCAAATACAAACTTCATTTATACAATTGTTAATTGTCGTGTAAAATACAACAAAACTTACGCTATGAGTTTTAATAAAAATATTATTTCGTCGACAACATCCAAACTCGAATAAAACCCTCATTACAATTAGTATCACACTATTTTACAAAATAGTGAGGATTACTAAAATAACCATCTTGGACCACTACTCCACTCTCCGACTAGTCCCAGCTAGATTCTCGCCTCCTGAGAAGAACAATGGAACCAAAAGGAAAAAAAGGTGAGCTCAACTAGCCTAGTAAAGAATACTATGACTAAGATAATGTAGAACAAATTATCCTTAGTCCTCAACAGGGAAAAATTTGACAGAATACAATAGACAACAAGTTTTAGATCAACAACTACAATGGAAACATTAATCCATTAGAAGAGTCAAGTAGAGAATGATGTCTACTATCTTCTATGATTTAAAAATCCATCATCAATATTTTATCCATGTAATACCAATCAATAAATATTTCACATCAACGAATTATCCATGCACTAAGGGCCAAGGATATTCGTATGTATCACCAACAAATTATCCATTCACTACGGGCTAAGGATATTCGTTTGTTTCACCAGTGGTCATGATCATGCCAAACAACTGTCCATCTATGCACTACGAATCAAAGAGGACTTTTACCACATCATTTGTCTGTAACATTATAGGTCAAGATTATACCAATACACAATTTCTGGTCATAATCATATCAATCAACAGTCCATCTATGCACTACGGGCCAAAGATGACTTTTACCACAACATAAGCATGAGGATGATGCCAATGATATAAAGAATCAATCAAGTGAGATCAAGCATAAATATTAGAGATTTATAATTCAATTTATATAAAGTTCAAGAATGTCCAAATTGTCAACATGTTAACTAATTATGGAGTAAAATTGAAGAATGATATTCATGTATCAAAAATAATTTGGATAGAAAAGAAATTAATTTTTGTCGTGAATAGTATCCCGTGAATAGTATCCCAAATGAATAGTACTCGAATGAAAAGTACTTCGAATGAATAGTATCCCGGCATGAAAAATATCCTGAATGAATTGTATTCTAAATGAATAGAGAGAATACAAAAGAAAACGATATCTCATGATGAGTATAAAAGAAATGATATCTCATACGAGTATAAAAGAATATACGAAACTGCAACCACTACTAGAAAACAGGAAATAGACAACGCGAAAAAAACGTTGTGGTTTCAGTTAGGAAAACATCGTGGTTAAGGGTGTCATCTATTTGACACCCTTACACAACGTTTTAAAAACGTTGTAGTTAAGCACAATACACAACGTTTTTTAGGAAAAAAACGTTGTAGATTTGTTTTTAAAAAATTAGCAGATGCTTAAAAACGTTGTAGTAGGTATGATTCCACAACGTTTTTTTTTCCTAAAAAATGTTGTGTATTGTGCTTAACTACAACGTTTTTAAAACGTTGTAGTTAAGCATAGTATAACATTTTTTAAAAAAAAGACCATAAAAAGCAACAACAGACAACGTTTTTAAACTTCTTATACAACGTTTATAAGGTGTCATTTATTTATACAAATATACAATATTTTTTAAATGTTGTAGATAAAAAAAAATCGTTGTGGGATGATATATAGCCAATTAATGCACCTGCAATATGCACCTGTAATTCTTTGTAACGCCAATTATAAAGAATATTAATACCATACAATACGTTTATATCTCAATAATGCCAAACTATCCATACATCTCATACAAGTTGAAGCTGCATCAAATGAGTACATCCAACAGAAATATAAGTAGGAAATTTGTAAAGGCACTTACAAAGTAAATGCCACCAATCAAATACAAATTTATGACCAGTTATCAAGCATCATGCCTCTCTCATGATTATAAACATTTTTTTACAGTTAATATGGCACCAATTGGGTTAATTGGGTTGATGGAATAGACACATTGAATTTTCTCATTGGAATCAACCTCTCTACCTGAAAGGCAATTGAAGCTAATTGAAAAACTGTAGTGTTTGGTACACTAATCAATTGGAATATGCCAAATAATTGCAATGAATAAAATGGCATGGAAAAACTCGATATTTATTATCATTATTATTACCAGATCAACTTATTTTAAATATTACCTGCTTCAGTGACTTGATCATGGGGACCTATGGATTTCTTCCTTGGCATGGTCTCCTCCTCAAAGCGCTCCCGCCCATCAAATAGAATGCTGAGATACTTGTACATGTTGCTCTGGATCATAAGCTTAATATCTTGCAAAGCTCTGGATTCACAAACTCTATGATACTTGTACATGTTGTCTTAAATGTCAGCATACTAATGATTAGTCACTCTATCAATGCAGAATATGTATTCATAAATCATAAAAGACCCAACCAAATAATAGCAAGAACCCATAAAGTATACATCCAATTTCCAAATTCACAAATGTAGCAACAGTCACTAAAGAGAGTCAAAGGATTACTATCCTAACAAGTGCGTAGCGGGGATAGAGGACGAATAAGGTGTGTGAGACCGCATTGGTATTTAATTATATGATTAGATCATCATAATCGAAGAATCACTTGGCCGCCATGTCTTATCCCAAACTCCATATAAGGATTACTCGATCTATTTAAACCAAGATGAGAGACATAAAAGACCATAACAAGAAGCATTTGGGCAGCCTCATTGCTGCCATTCTTAGCTGCCATATGAAGTGGAGTTTCTCCATACTGCAAAAGCTCAATATGCTCAATAGTTCATGCTACCATTATACAATCACATTAGATTCAAATTGATGCAATATAAACTGAACATAAACTTAAAACAATTCTCCTCCCTCGCACAACTCCATCACCATTATCTGTACATGTTTATCATTGTGACTTCTTATTAGTGTTACTCAACGAAAAATCGTACAGCTAAAAGAGTGCAATACGGTGTTCTAAATCATAACATTAAGCAGGGACTGTAGGAATATATAAATAACACATAATTCAAGATTTCTAATTCACAGAAGTAATAGAAACAAGTGCACTTGTTAAATTAACATGTGGTTGAGATACAATGGAAGTTGTCATACTATAACACGTGGTTCCCATGGTAACTAACAGCACAACCCATGTCAAAACTATATTAACATTGGAATGTGTTTGCCAATGTTGCTTCTGTAGTCGTCAATCCAGTAATTTGCCATCTTGGCACAACATATGTTGAACAACAAGCATAATTAGTCAAACACATCATCTTACACCAGCAAACTACCATGTAGACTATCAATATCACAACGTTCATAAATCAAACATGACAACTGCAACTTCACTTCCAGATGCTTTCAAAATCTTTATTGAACATGAAAAATATAGATTTATATATGAAAATATGCACCATTTAGTGGGGACTATCAGTTTGGAACAGAGAGATAATGAAAGACAAACATAGAACATAGAGCGTATGAAATAACCCTGAATTGTGTAATCCATCTCAAAAAATTAATAATCAAATTTAAAGTATTTTTGCCAAGAATAAAAAGAAAAGGGGAAATTAAATAAAAAATAAACCTGGAACTTGGCCATCTCATCTTCAACGAGATGCTGAGCAGTAAAAACAGGAACAATTCACAACCCATTATTTACACCTTCCTATATCTTCATGCTTTCTACTCCTGTCAAAGCACTCGTAAGCTCACTTGAAGTACGCCTGCTGCAATAATAATAGGAAACAATTCACAACCCATTATTTACATAGAGAAAAAAGAAACATACATATAGAGAGAGAGAGAGAGAAAAAAAATAGGGAAGAGAGAGAGAATAGTGACAGAATTGGATCCAACATGATCAATAATACCTAGAGGCACTTACCTGCTTTAAGATTCTCAAGGTTATGGGTACTTACCTGCTTGGATCCAACATGATCAATAATGACAGAATTGATACCAAATCCCTCACTGAAATTTCAGTAAATACCTGCCTAGCAATCTCAATAGTGGAATAGATATATGATGAATAGAACGACAAATCATGCTACTGTCTATGTAAAAATCAGAGTATTTCAAATCCGAGTATGATGAATAGAACGACAAACCAGAGTATTTCAAATCTAAACATTAAATCATGTTCAAAAACAAACAAATCATGCTATTGTCTATGTAAAAATCGAAACCAAAATTAAAATAAAAAATAAATGAATATATCATCTAAAGAAACCTGCCAAAAGATAAACACACCCAAAGTCCCAAATCGGAGAATAACATCGTTAATACCTAGAGGCACTAGAGCTTTATAGAATCACCTGAGAATGAAGAGAAGAGAAGAGGGACATCAGCACACAAAACATAATTCAACGATAAACACTTACTGTACATGAATTAATCAGCACTTACGGAGCTGCAAAAAGTAGGTTGACCAATCCCAGGTTTAATTGACATTGCTGATAGATTTAATATATCCATAATTAGACGCAGCAAACTCAAATCATTAATTGCGGATAATAAAAGAGTATATAAATGTTAATGGAATAAGAAATATTTAGGGGTAAATAAGAGGGTTAGGGTTTGAGAAATTTCTAACAGATCGAGATGGAGAGAAAGTATAGCTCCGGTGGTGGTTTTGCCGTCTTCATCGGCGGTATCCTTGTCAAAAACTTCTCTTGATTGGTTGGTTTGTACGATAGAGACGGTTACAGAGCAGGTGGTTTGACCGAACCGGTGCTCAGCGTGCCGGAAGAGGGTCGGGCTGATGGGTTTCACGTGCAGGTGTGGGACGACATTTTGCGGTACTCATAGGTACTCGAAACAGCACGGCGGCGCCGTCGATTTCAAGGCGACAGGGAGAAAGGCAATCGCGAGGGAGAATCTTCATTCCTCTGGTTAAGACTGAGGAAGACTACGAGCCCTAGCATAAGAGTACTGATTCTTATTATTTAAGTTTTCAGTTCAACGAGATTTTTTAAAGCTCTGTGTTTTTTTGATAGACAACGTTTTAAAAAAAACGTTATCTAGTTAACACCAAAAAAATTTCCTTTTAAATAGATAACGTTTTTACATATGTATCTACAACGTTTTTTTTAAAAACATTGTAAAAAAAATACCACAACGTTTTTATAAAAAACGTTGTCTTTTAAGCGTTGTCTATTTACTATTTTGTGGTAGTGAACTGAATTTTCACCCGTCATACGGTAATCGGGTGGGATTTATACATGCGAATCAAATCCTTTGTGGTTTAAGTTGTAGCCTGTTTTTAGTTATTTAGTTAGTTTTATATACATTTTGTTGTTATTATTTTTTATTTCTATGATGCAGGGCTTTACAGATCTTTTCCAGCTTCCAGGGGTTTAATGGGAATTTTTGCTACACTGGCGACGCAGCGCCATGGATTAACTAAGATCCCGCGCCGTAGCCCCGCAGCGCCGTAGAGCCTTGGAACCTATTGGAAACTCGCGCTGCAGTGCCGAGTTCAATACTGAACTTCACGCCGCAGTGCCACCCCCTGTCTTGGGCTGACGTTATCCTCGCGCCGCAGCGTCGACGTCTCTTCATGGAGTCGCGCTGCAGCGCGACCTCCGGTGTTTTTAAGCCTGCGTGGCGCCGCATCGCCACTTGCTAGTTCAATGCTCGCGCCGTAACGTGAGCTCCGGTGTCCAGGCAGTAAAGAGCTTTTAATGACTTAAAGAAAGGAGGATGAGCGAGACTTAACATGCAACAGCCGCCTGCATATTTATTATATATATAGAGAGAGAGCGTAGAATAGGATTTTCTCTTACAAAATTAATTTCTTAGAAGAGAAAGAAGTTGTGGTTCAAGGAGGAAGATTTATTGCATCCAACAAGAGTTCAGGAGCTACATGGAGAAGAGAAGATTTGGAGACAGAACACTTCTAAACAGGGGTTTTCGTATTCTAAATCTCCCATTTATTTGTGTATTACTAAGAATGTGGAATGTATTATAAATGTGTATTAGTACCATGGATATGAACTAATTCCATTTTTAGGATTGCAATGTAACCTCTATTTAGCTTAATTAACTTTCTCTCCTATCTATATAATGAATCATTTTGGAATGGGTTGTTATATTTCTTGCTTATTGAATGATTGCTTGACAGGGTAATTGGTATAGATATTGATAGATATTGGAAAATGGATATTAATATCTCACTTTTAAATACAACAACACCTGTTATGGCCATGCCTATGGAATGTGTGCATAAACTGCTAATAGGATAAACATATCTCTATTTGCCTTGTGTAGCTTTGAGACTAAGCTTAATAACTCTAGTCTAGTTTCTTTCACCAATAGACATATTGTGATTTATCTAGCTAGGGATGTGCATTAGACATGCGATAGAAGCTTTTGTGTAGTTCTTATTCTCGATTGACCATTCCTTGATTCGTTTGTAATGTGGAGAGTTAGAAGATTAGGCGATGTATTAGGGGAATTGTAATCCTATCTTGACTTCCTAGTATAACTACTTCTCTTATTTCTTCTCTTTTAAATCAAATAGCTTAACACACCATCTTATTTCACTTGTTTAGATAAGGCAGTATAGACTTTACCTTAGTTTTGACTTTCACTTAAGACTTCATCCTCGTGGGTACGACACTTAACTTATCTTTTATTACTTGTTGACCGCGTATGCTTGCGCAAGATTTAGCGATAGCAAAATCGACCAACAAGTTTTTGGCGCCGCTGCCGGGGACTTAGTATTATTTATTTTTCAATATTAACACTAAGTCTATACGATCTTAATTTAAACTGATTTATCTGTTTAACTCTCTTTTCAGGTAGTCTTCACTATTTATGCCACCTCGAAGGGGACGAAATATAATACCTCTTGATCCTAAGGTTGATAGAACATACAGACGACTGCGAAGAAAATATTCTCGGGACATACGTACTCCTGTTAGAATGGCTGAGGAACTTCAGAAATCTCTAAGGGAGTATGCTATGCCTCGTATCAACGATCTCTAGGAAAGCATTCTCAGGCCCACAAACCAAGCAACTAACTTTGATATCAAGTCGGGCACCATTCAAATGTGCACTAACATTTAATTTGGGGGATTGCCAAACGATGACCCAAATGATCATTTGATAAACTTCGTGGAGATCTGCGATACGTTTAAGTGTAACGGAGTGACTGACGATGCCATCAGACTTCGATTGTTTCTATTCACCTTGAGGGATAAGGCCAAGAGCTTGCTATATTCACTCCCGTCAGGCTCTATCACCATATGGGCTGACTTGGCTCAAAAGTTCGTGGTGAAGTTCTTCTCGCCCGCCAAAACCCTCAGGCTCAGACACGAAATTACCTTATTTATCCAGTTTGATTCAGAATCTTTATACGACTCATGGGAGCGATTTAAGGATCTTATGAGAAAATTCCCCCACCATGGACTGCCAGAATGGCTTACCATCCAGACATTTTATAATGGGTTATCCGAATCTACTCGTTCGAGTATAGATGCCGCTTCTGGAGGGGCCTTCATGTCTAAGCATCACACAGCGGGGTTGAATTAGTGGAAACAATGGCGGCCAATAATTATCAATGGCCAAATGATAGGCAGGCCCCTAGAAAACCAACAAGGGTATTTGAGGTTGACTCAGTCACACAATTAGCGGCTCAGGTTGCAGCGCTAACTAAAAGAATAGACACTATGGGAGGGCTGTAATGACCGTGAAATTTAAACTCCTTATTTAATTAAATATGTGATTTAATTTTTTATAGAGTTAATTTTATGAGTTTATTTAAACCTTATGTGATTATGTGAAAATATGAGATGATTAAAGGAAGTCACTAATAGTTTATTTAAATTAGTGGACTAATCCTAAGAGTTTGATATCAAAGAATTGATAGGATTATTAATAATTAAATATTTAATTTATTTGAATATAGTAGCAAAATTTAAACATATTGATTTATTTCAATTACGAGTAATTAATTGTTAATGTGTTAATTAATAATTATTATGAATAAATAATAATTAACAAGTAAGAGATTAATAATTTATAAAATGATTATATGTTTACTTGATTAATTTGTGCAAGCATGCAATAATTTAAACATTTATTATATGGTAATTAATTATATATTTTATATTGTACAAGGTGACACATTAATATGTCTATATACTATAAATATAGACTATATAGTAAGAATTAATTCATTCATGTGAGTACATAAATAATCCCCAACTTTCTTTTGTGTAGTAGCATTACCACATTTATATTACATTTTGGGAATTATAGTATCCAAACCAAGTTTGTTGCTGAGATTTTTGTCCCAAATTAAGTGGCACAAGGTACACGAACATTAACCTATACTCTATATACGTAACTTCCAAGTCTGTGATCATTGGCTAGGAAGGTAATAGATGGTTGGTGGTTGAGTAACCTCTCATGAAGCAGTGTATTCTCCTTCTACATTCCAGTCTTAACCTTCCATACAAAGCTAATTCCCAGTCCAAAGTTCTTCTATAACTAGTAGCCCAATTCTCAGAGTTTATGTTGATTGTATTTATCTGTGGAACCTCTGAGAAATTTGAGTTTGAGTGTGTGTTGTCCAAAGAAGAAGTTAGCAATCACAGAAGGAAGAAACTAAGTTCATTTAGCTCCAAGAAGTAAAAATCATAAGCTTTTGTTCATAAGTTAAGTTTTGGTAAATTCTTGCAATTCTCATGAATTCTTTGTTATTTGGTATGAATTGGCTTAAAAGTGTGTTATTTTAGTTAGTATGCATGCTTAGAAGTATTAGAAGTAGTTTAAGTTGCAGCAAAAGATGTTTGGCAATGGTTCGAGTTGAGCCTCTACAGAAGTAGAGGCCATTCTCTTGTTTCTGGGTGTAGTGGCGCGTCCGCGCCATTTCCCTAGTCTTTAATCGCGGGGCCGCGCGGGTAGCAGATCACAGTTACTCATGTTAGCTCCTTAAGATAGTCTGAGCATATTACTTTCATTATTATATGCATACAAACAACCTTAACTTGTGGGCTGAGATTTGCTATGTATGAAGAAGCCATGTTAGTTGATTTAAGTATAAGCGTTCAAAGAAGTTTAAGCAGTTGGAAACTAAATTTTTATAAACTTTTTTGCAAAACATGTTCTAAACTTGGATGCGAGTGTGTAACGTTCTGATATATCTTGACATATGTCAATATGATTGGTTATATGGCTAAAGGTAATATGAGATATTCAAGCATGATTACAAAGAGAAATTTCAAGAAAAAGGACCTTATTGAATATGTATAAACGAACTATGTATACACTAAGTTTTGAACTTAAAGATATGTTCGTGTGATCTATTATGTGATTATGAAAACATGATTTAGACTATGCAAACTCATTTTTGTATGCTTGAAGTAGTTTTGCTAATAGAGACTTAAAGTTTTGAAAATGAACTTGATAAACTATATATACATTAAGTTGAGAACTTGTAATTATGTTTTTGATATCTAGCATATGAATGTATAGTTGAGGCCAAAGGACTATGTAGCATGTGTATAATGACTAGACATGATCGGCCTTGTTAGCTTAACATGTGAAGTCTTGAGTAAATGAAAACGAATAATGACCTATGATATGTTTGATGAAGGGTTAAATTAGTTATTCACATAATAACATGTGTATTGTGTATGATTATTCGTATGTGCAAGACGTGGGTTCACTGGTTTTCTGCAGGAGCAAGCATGTCTTAGTTTGCACCAGGAGCAACGCGGCCGCGCCACTCCTCAGTACAAACCAAGCACGGCCGCACCGGTCTGTAGTGAGGTATGAGTTTTGTTAATAAATTGAGAACTGATGCATGCTTATATGAGTACTCTAATATATAATACATATCCAGTATAGTAGTCATGTGTTAATAAGCATGTTATTGAAATATTCTATGATGAATTAGTGTTTGCAACTTTGAAAGACAATAGTGACTTCAACTATGACATAGTGTGCTAGAAACTAACCGTGTAATATAATGATACATGTATAGAAAAATGCTATGTGATGATTTGATTCTTGTAAGTGTAGGCTCATATTAGTTTACACATACTAATTAGAAAGACCGACTTGTTAATGTTAGGTCGTTTCAACGCAAATTAGCTAAAGCTAGAATTATATTGTAGCTGAGCAAACATGAAAGTATCCTAAACCCTTGCATTACTTTATTCGACGCATATCATGGGCAAGTTATCTTGATTGTGCAAGTTCCTCGAACCCTACTTTTATTGAGCAAGTATCCGAATACTATTTTATTGTGTTGCAAGTTCCCAACTTACACAACTCTGAATTTTGTGAAAGTTTCCTATCCTTCTCACATTGTATTGAGAAGGTTATTATTGAATTGAAAGTTATTCATTTAAGCTTGAATCTTATTTCCAAGCATGCTATTAAGTGGTTTAATTACCTAACAATTATTCCACATCGTTATTATTGATATTCGCACTTAGTGCACTTAAGTTCGTACAGTCGCGCTATTTGCTATATACCTGTTGAGAAGGTGATTCTTTTCTCATGTGTATAACAGATGGATAGGTTATAGTTAGAGAATATAAGGTTAACTAGCTAGTTCTTTAAACTCATACTTATGGTACATTCGTGACTCATAATTATACGAAAAGTTTTGAACCCCTCAGCGAATGGACGTCTATGGTCTGACTAGGAGAAGTTCTTAAACTTATATAATTGTGGCAAGTTCTTGAATTTCCAAAGTGTGGTAAGTTGATGAACTGTATCGGGTATATATATGCTATGAAGTTAGAAATTTTGGTATAGTAAAGATTGAAGTTGATCGAGAAACATGGATTTTCTAAATCCTCTAGCTTTGCTAGATTTTCAAAATTTATTGACTTCGTGCTGATATTTGCACTTCTATTTTCTTGAAAAATATTGGATCTTGTGATTGAACCAATGATGTTTGAAAACAATACCATTATTCTTATGTCTATGCTAATTGTTTCAGCTAAGACAAAATTGATTTAATAATTTTAAAAATATATTTCTAACCATGTGCATCATTTGATATGGTGTAAAAATGGTAAACGATGGAGTCATCAATACAGTCGAATCTAGTGTTAGTTGTGATCGAAAGATCGTGAGCCAACTATAGTATGATGTAATATGATAAAATCATAAAATGGTCGAATCCTCAACGTACTACTAATCTGGTACGGTATCATGACGTCATAAAAGAATTTTGGTTTTCTTTTAATTTATGAAGAAGGTCAATTAAGTTGGCCAAATTATTTCGATTGATGTCCGAATTGTTGACAAAAGTCTAAGCTATTTGATCGGCTATACGACTGTCGAAAAATAATTGTGAAATTCAAGCATTCTTGAATATTTGTGCCAAACTAGATTGGTTTGGTGCGGATTCAGTTGTTGAAAAGCTGAGGTGAAAAACCCTATAAGGGGACATATTTTCGGGGACAATGGTTTCGAGGGTAACGCATGTAGTCATTACAAAATATTACGTTACGGCCCAACGTATTGGTACAATAGGCTGGCCATCTAGTGTACGTGTAGAGGGTGTTTTCAGTCTTTGTGATAGATAAACACTCTAGTTTGTAGTGTGGATGATTGTGTTGAAGTACTAGTTCACGGTCTTGTGACCCCTCATCATAATTTGGAATATGAGTTATTCATACTACTTCCCGATTATTGAAAAATCGTGGAAAATTCTTATTCTTCTGAAGGATGAAGGTAGTGAGTAGATTGTTCCTTAGAAAGGAGAATATGGTAGAACGTAAGTGAGCAAGTTATAATAAAACTTCCGAAAAGAGAATGGATAAAATTATTCAAAAGGATATGTAATATTCTGAATAGCATCGAGTAAAGGAGTTGTCGGTGATTCCGAGGATGGAATCCTTATAAGGGGGAGAGGATGTAATAACCCAAATTCTTAGAAAATATTAAAATAAGAATTTAGTAAATAAAATTCTTAAAGCATGAGATGAGTTCGAACAAGATTATTTAAATGTGTTACGAGGTATATGGTATGGTGTTATATAGGGTAATATGAGCTATGTAATAAGTGATGCTGTGTTTAATAAATATTTATCGCTATTATATATTTATTATACATTGTAGAGATGAATTAGTAAGAAGATGGATAAGATTTATATATCAATATTAAATAATTTATGTGAAATTATTTTATAATAGTAAGTTAGTGACATTAAATATGTTTGATAATCACCAATTTATTGAGTATATGTTTGAGTATGTATCAAGTCTAAGGCAGTGCAACTGTACCTTTTAACGGTGGATGTATAGGAGCTAGGCTAAACAATTCCTACAGAGAGCGGAGGTATGTACGAATTAGTAACCGATCTAACTCAATGTGAAAACAGTGTAGACAAGACAAAAATGAATTTATTAGTTGTTTATGGAAAACCACTCAGTGTACTATATTGAATACCATTAAAGACTCGATGTGTGCTAGGTTTGGACTTGTACATATGTACGTTGTTAACGAGAGAGAAAAATCGATATATCTTTAGATAAATATTTTTAGAGATTTATTGACTAATATTGGGATATGTTTAAATGTATAGATTAAAGAAAGAAGAGTTGAACTTGAAGTTTAATCTCTAAATTATTGAAGAATGTAGTCATTAGAGATTCATGTTGGTTAGTATAATGAGATAGCATGTATGGAGTATATTAAAGGATTTGCGAGTTAAGTTTCTGTTTCTGTTGAAGCAGAACATGTCTGCATTTGAACTTAAGGTGGCGCGACCGCGCCACTCACAAGCCTAAGACCAGCGCGGCCGCACCGGTCTGCAGGTGGTTCAGGATGAGTTTGTGTAATCTGAACTTTAAGAGTTGTATATTAGTGCCTAATATGTTATATAAAGGATCATAAGTGATGTTCCTACTATCTATGAATGGATTTAGATAGCAAAGCATGAATTGAATGTGGGTTAGTTATGAAAATTAACTAAACAAGAATAAATATTGGTTAACTTAAATTAAGTTGAAAATTATATTATGAAATAATATAATTTGAGTATTAAAGCCTTGTGTGACAGTGGCGTGATAATAAATTAAATGAAAAGAGTAATTCACTTAAGTAAAATGGTGAATTAATATATGTGTTTTACATAAAGAAAATGAAATAATTATGTTAATTAATTTTGGTATTTTTATATATTACATAATATGATAATATATGAAAGGGTTTAATATTTGAAAGATGTTAATGTAAAGATGGAGAAAGTTGTCTTAGGACGATCGAATAATTATATGCATAGTGTATAATTTAAATAATTAATAGAGTAAATATTAATTATTCTAAGTGTAAAGGTTGTACATATTATATGTATGTAATTATTTAAGTAAGCTAAATAATTTAGCATTATGATGAAGTGTGACATTTAATTGGGATTAATGATATAAGGTACCAAGTGGTACAGTGAAATCATATGTAATTTTAATACATAAAGGATTAAATATCTGTGTACTCTAGAAACTGAGTAAGGAATTAAATGTTAAAAATAAACATTAATATATAAAAAAAGTTATAATGTGGTTATGTGAGTAGTAGAAATAATTATGGAACTACTTGGACAATAATACCTAACCGTGTTATTTTATTGCATGTATTTAATGTACACGGATTATATGATGAGAGTATAAAATTTATCTTTAAATTCCTAATATGGTAACAATTGTACCTTAATATTACATTATGGGAATTAAAAGAACCAAATCAAGCCTTACATGACCAAATGCTGGGATATTTTCTCTTGTCCCAAATTTAATGGCACAAAGGTACATGAACAGTGGGCTAGCTCTCTATTGCGTGATACTCAGTAAACCAAAAAGGCTAAAATTGTGTAGTGCTGATGGCTAGACATTGAGTGGTTGGCCAACTCTTACTTAACCAATGTTTCTTTTCAATATACAATGAATTCAACTTCAGTGAAAAGCAAATGCCCAGTCCATCATTCCTCTATAAAATGGCAGCTATGTTATTGGAATCACGTTGTTGAGAATTGTCTGTAAAACCCAAGAATTTGAGTCTGAGTTACTAGTTGTTTAAAGTGAAGTTTAGCATTTGCAGAAGATAGAAGTTAAACAAACTAAGCTCCAAAAGGTATAAATTCTGATTTTGTTCTTAATTTGGAATTTGGTCAAATTCTTGAAAATTTCTTGAATTCACTGACAATTGGTGTGAATTAGCATGCTATCAAGTAGATATGAAGTTTATATACCTGTATGGGATCTCTAAGAATGAGTTTAAGCATGCTAAATTTAAGAGTATAGGTTATGTGGTCTGAATTCTGCAGAAGCAGAGGCCAAGTCTGGGTTGGTGCAGAAGTGGGGCGGCCGCGCCACTTCCAAGTACAAACCCAGTGCGGTCGCGCCGTGTGTCTGTCTTGAACTCCAACTTCTGTTCTAATATGATGTCTGAGAATGTTTGGTTGGTTTGGAAATGCATATAAATAACCCCAATACCTAGATTGAAGTTACTTTAGTTATAGTAGGTCACTATAACTTGGATTAGTTTGAGTTTTAAAGGAAACTTATAAGTTTGGAATGACAAACATTGTTGAAAATAGACTTACTTGTATCCTGATCTCATAAGCATGCTAGTTTGGCCTAACTAAATATGTAAAAGGATCTAACATATGATTTTAAGTTACCTTGTACATAAATGAGTTATGTTAGCTTGGTATTAATGATTTTCTAAAGAGACTTAAAGATTTTGAAAAACAAACCTTGACGAACTTTGTGTCTTTTAAGTTTCGACTTTGTAAACATGTGAATGTGGCTTAGTTATGTGTGCGGATGGGTAAGGAATGTAATTTCAAGATATATTGCGCATAAAAGGTTGTCAAGCTCGGTTTAGTATGGGTTTTAAAGAGAAATTTAAAAGTTTTAGAAACTAATTTTGATGAGCATGGTTTTACTTTCATTATGACCTTATAAGCAAGCATGATGGAGTTGTTTATGCCTTTAATTAAGCATGAATGATATGTGCACTCAATTAGTTAAGCATGACATACATTATTTAAACATGTTTTAAAAGTAAATGAAATATGTATGTCTATGTAAACGAGATAGATACATGTGAGCATGCTATTAAAGACTTGTTAGTACCAATATAAGATTTAAAAGCTTATAAACCTTGAATCTTGTTAAAGAAAGATGTTAAGCCTTATTGATTGAAATAATTCAACATAGAGCTATGTAATTCAAAACTAAATGATTTGAAATGAGAACTTGAAGAAATATTAGAACCTACTTGATGTATGTTATAGTATGCATTAGAATGCGACTAGACTGAGTAATGAAAAGCCTAAGTCTAGTTCTGGCTGGGAGTAGCGCGGCCGCACCGCTCCTAAGCTTAAATGCAGCGCGGCCGCGTCGTCCTGTAGAGTGACCAAGAGCAGTTTGTTAACTGCATGGTCTTAAGTTATGGTTATATGTTGTCCGTAAGGACTACAAGATATGAAACAAGATTGTTTAGATAAATATGAAAGTAGAATGAGCTACTCTCATGGTTATCCTAAGTTCAAGTAAAAATGAAACCAAGTTAGGAAATAATATTTGTTCTTATATTAAGAGCATATGAAATGTATAACTGATGGGTATGAATCCATGATTATATAATTATGTACGGATATACGAAGTGCAATTAGCGATACACAGTTAAATTGTAGTTGATAAACTACGAATCAGACAAGTCTTTCAGTTCCTATTTGATATATGAATTCGATAACCGCTAGTTAAGCTATATTATGTTGTGCGAATGTTGATGTATATATATGAAATGCATATGAGATATGTATGAAATTGAAAGTTGATCTTTGATGATATGCTTGTGAAGTAAATCTCTATGCCTGTTATGTGAGAAGTAACATGCGTAGTAAATATAAATTGGTTATAAATGCATGAACTGAATATGCAATTATATGCTATGTGCTGCATGAAAACTATTAGAATTACTGGGTTGTCGAGCTCACCCTTGTAAATAACCACTTTTGCAGGTTAAGGACACATGGTAAAGGTTACATGCTACTTGATTGATAAAGTTCAATCAAATCAAAGGAGATTGAATTGTTTAATTAAATATATGCTCTTGAACCATGTTTAGGTTCTAATAGATATACTTGATAGTAGTTTACGATGTGTAATACATGTTAAGTTATAAAGGTATACTATGTGCTACATAAAGGATTTTGAATCGAGATGTAAAAGTTTATACAGTAATTCGAATAGAATGAATCATAACATAATTTGATCTAAGGATGTGTAATTGATTCAAGTTATGTTATCAATAAAAGAATACTTTTCAAAGGAGATTGAAAAAGTTTAAATTATTTCGCATATTTTTATAACATCGAATATGATGTAATACAGGAATAATAAATGACCAAGATTTGAAACTTATAAAAGTTTGGGGGTCATTGTGCAGATCCTAGAAATGGAAAGAATTTATATTCTAAATTGTAATAAGTGAGGTTATATTCATTAAGTTATGAATAAAGGATATTAATAGTTGAACGGTAGTAGTATCGTGGCGGACCGGATCCGGGGTTCGAAGGGACCCGGATTTGGGGGCGTCACAAGTTTGTTGTTGTATTCATAGATGACATCCTAGTGTATTCAGAGACGGAGGAAGAAGATGCCGAGCATCTTCGGATACTGTTGGAGACATTAAGGAGGGAAAAACTGTATGCAAAATTCTCCAAGTGTGAGTTTTGGTTGTAGAGAGTGCAGTTTTTAGGGCACGTTATTGAGAAGAATGGTGTTTTAGTGGATCCAGCGAAGGTAGAAGCAGTTATCAACTGGGAGCAGCCGAAGACGCCGAAACAAATCAGGAGTTTCCTAGGATTGGCGGGATACTATCGAAGATTTATTCGGGATTTTTCAAAATTAGCATCGCCATTGACCAATCTTACCAGGAAGATAGTTAAGTTCGTTTGGACGGAGAAGTGTGAGGAATATTCCTAGAACTGAAGAAGAGGCTTAGTCAAGCACCTGTTTTGGCTTTACCGGACAACATGTGAGGTTTTATAGTGTATAGTGATGTGTCACACAAGGGACTTGGCTGTCTACTAATGCAACACGACAGGGTCATTGCGTATGCTTCACGTCAGTTGAAAGGTTATGAGAAGGGATATCCGACTCATGACCTAGAGTTAGCAGCAGTAGTTTTCGCCTTGAAGATTTGGAGGCATTATTTGTATGGCGAGAAGTGTGAGATATATACGGTCACAAGAGTCTAAAATATATCTTCACGGAGAGAGAGTTGAACATGAGGCAACGCCGATGGTTAGAATTAATCAAAGATTATGATTGTGAGATTCTGTACCATCCAAGCAAAGCAAATGTAGTGGTTGATGCCTTGAGCAGAAGGGCAGAGAGAAGTTATTGAAGTTGACCATTCAAGAAGAATTAGTGAAAGATTTCGAACGACTAGACTTGGAAATTAGGTATCCGATGGAGACCGACGAGCAATTATTTACAGTGTCAGCGAGCCCGACTTTATTGGATAAGGTTAAAGAGGCACAAGAAAAGGATGAAGATTGCAATAACATCAAAAAGCGATTAACTAAAGGTGATGAATTGAAATTTAAGATTGATAGCACTGGACTGCTAAGATTTGAAGGACGAATTTGGGTGTCGTTCGTACCAGAACTGAGAGAGGAGATTTTGCAAGAAGCGCACAGTACGAGATACTCGATACACCTAGGAAGCACAAAGATGTATCAAGATTTTTGTCATCATTTATGGTGGCCAAACATGAAGAGAGAGGTTGTGGAATGCGTAAGTAGATGTCTAAATTGTCAGAGAGTCAAGGCAGAGCACCAACAACCAAGTGGGTTATTATAACCATTAAAAATTCTAGAATGGAAATGGGAGCACATCACAATGGACTTTGTGGTGGAACTTCCAGCAATGCAGAAAGGGCACAACACCATATGGGTGATTGTAGATCGTCTTACTAAGTCAGCTCACTTTTTGCCGATTAAGATTAAGTATAGTTTGGACCAGTTAGCCAAATTATATGTCAAGAAAATTATCTTGAGGCATGGGGTGTCGGTATCTATTGTATCAGATAAAGATCTGCCATTCACCTCAAACTTCTAGAAGAGTCTTCAAGAAAGAATGGGGACACAACTACGAATGAGTACCGCGTATCATCCGCAGATCGATAGGCAAAGTGAGAGGACAATTTAAACACTTGAAGACATACTCCGAGCTTGTGTGATGGACTTCAAGGGTAGTTGGGAGGATCACCTTCCATTAGTAGAGTTCGTGTATAACAATAGTTATCACGCCAGTATTGGAATGCCACCGTACGAAGCACTGTATGGGAGGAAATGTAGAATGCCCTTATGCAAGGACGAAGTTGGAGAACGTCTACTGTTGGGACTAAAATTAGTACAATAGACGGTAGAAATCATCAGGGTGATAAGAGCACGATTAGTAGCATCTCAAGATCGCCAGAAGAATTATGCGGATTTACATCGCAAGAAGAGAGATTTTGAATTAGGAAGCTATGCGTTTATGAAAGTATCTCCCTGGAAAGGGAAGATTCATTTTGGGAAGAAGGGCAAGTTGAGCCCTAGGTTCATAGGACCGTTCGAGATTCTGAGGCGAGTCGGTGAAGTGGCGTATGAGGTAACGTTACCTTCTGAACTTGAGCACATTCACAACGTGTTTCATGTGTCAGTATTATAGCCGTATAAACCAGAATACAAGCACGTTATCTCCCATGAACCGATCCATGTCGAGAAAGACTTATCGTACGAGGAAGTTCTTATCCAGATACTAGATAGGAAGGAACAGAAGCTGAGAAATAAAATCATTCATTCTGTTAAGATTCTCTGGAGGAATCACGCAGTCGAAGAAGCTACGTGGGAGCTAGAAGAGAAAATGAGAGCGAATTATCCGTTTTTATTTGAGTAACCTTATTTCTACAATTTCGAGAACGAAATTTTTATAAGGGGGGAAGGATGTAATGACCGTGAAATTTAAACTCCTTATTTAATTAAATATGTGATTTAATTTTTTAAAGAGTTAATTTTGTGAGTTTATTTAAACCTTATGTGATTATGTGAAATTATGAGATGATTAAAGGAAGTCACTAATAGTTTATTTAAATTAGTGGACTAACCCTAAGAGTTTGATATCAAAGAATTGATAGGATTATTAATAATTAAATATTCAATTTATTTGAATATAGTAGCAAGATTTAAACATATTGATTTATTTCAATTACGAGTAATTAATTGTTAATGTGTTAATTAATAATTATTATGAATAAATAATAATTAATAAGTAAGAGGTTAATAATTTATAAAATGATTATATGTTTACTTGATTAATTTGTGCAAGCATGCAATAATTTAAACCTTTATTATATGGTAATTAATTATATATTTTATATTATACAAGGTGACACATTAATATGTCTATATACTATAAATATAGACTATATAGTAGGAATTAATTCATTCATGTGAGTACATAAATAATCCCTAACTTTCTTTTGTGTAGTAGCATTAACACATTTATATTACATTTTGGGAATTATAGTATCCAAACCAAGCTTGTTGCTGAGATTTTTGTCCCAAATTGAGTGGCACAAGGTACATAAACAGTAACCTATACTCTATATACGTAACTTCCAAGTCTATGATCATTGGCTAGGAAGGTAATAGATGGTGGGTGGTTGAGCAACCTCTCATGAAGCAGTGTATTCTCCTTTTACATTCCAGTCTTAACCTTCCATACAAAGCTAATTCCCAATCCAAAGTTCTTCTATAATTAGTAGCCCAATTCTCAGAGTTTATGTTGATTGTATTTGTCTGTGGAACTTCTAAGAAATTTGAGTTTGAGTGTGTGTTGTCCAAAGAAGAAGTTAGCAATCACAGAAGGAAGAAACTAAGTTCATTTAGCTCCAAGAGGTATAAATCCTAAGCTTTTGTTCATAAGTTGAGTTTTGGCAAATTCTTGCAATTCTCATGAATTCTTTGTTATTTGGTATGAATTGGCTTAAAAGTGTGTTGTTTTAGTTAGTATTCATGCTTAGAAGTATTAGAAGTAGTTTGAGTTGCAGCAAAAGATGTTTGGCAATGGTTGAAGTTGATCCTCTGCAGAAGCAGAGGCCATTTTTTTGTTTCTGGGCGTAGTGGCGCGGCTGCGCCACTTCCCTAGTCTTTAACTGCGCGGGTAGCAGATCACAGTTGCTCATTTAGCTCCTTAAGATAGTCTGAGCATATTGCTTTAATTATTATATGCATACAAACAACCTTAACATGTGGGCTGAGATTTGCTATGTATGAAGAAGTCATGTTAGTTGATTTAAGTATAAGCGTTCAAAGAAGTTTAAGGAGTTGGAAACTAAATTTTTATAAACTTTTTTGCAAAACATGTTCTAAACTTGGATGCGAGTGTGTTACGTTCTGATATATCTTGACATATGTCAATATGATTGGTTATATGGCTAAAGGTAATATGAGATATTCAAGCATGATTACAAAGAGAAATTTCAAGAAAAAGGACCTTATTGGATATGCATAAACGAACTATGTATACACTAAGTTTTGAACTTAAATATATGTTCGTGTGATCTATTATGTGATTATGAAAACATGATTTAGACTATGCAAACTCATTTTTGTATGCTTGAAGAAGTTTTGCTAATAGAGACTTAAAGTTTTGAAAATGAACTTGATAAACTATATATACATTAAGTTGAGAACTTGTAAGTATGTTTTTGATATCTAGCATATGAATGTATAGTTGAGGCCAAAGGACCATGTAGCATGTGTATAATGACTAGACATGATCGACCTTGTTAGCTTAACATGTGAAGTCTTGAGTAAATGAAAATGAATAATGACCTATGATATGTTTGATAAAGTGTTAAATTAATTATTCACATAATAACATGTGTATTATGTATGATTATTCATATGTGCAAGACGTGGGTTCACTGGTTTTCTGCAGGAGCAGTCATGTCTTGGTTTGCACCAGGAGCAGCGCGGCCGCGCCACAAACCAAGCACGGTCGCGCCAGTCTGTAGTGAGGTCTGAGTCTGTAGTGAGGTCTGAGTTATGTTAATAAATTGAGGACTGATGCATGCTTATATGATTACCCTAATCTATAATACATATCCAGTATAGTTGTCATGTGTTAATAAGCATGTTATTGAAATATTCTATGATGAATTAGTGTTTGCAACTTTGAAAGTCAGTAGTGACTTCAACTATGACATAGTGTGCTAGAAAATAATCGTGTAATATAATGATACATGTATAGAAGAATACTATGTGATGATTTGATTCTTGTAAGTGTAGGCTCATATTAGTTTACACATACTAATTGGAAAGATCGACTTGTTAATGTTAGGTCGTTTCAAAGTTAGCTAAAGCTAGAATTATATTGTAGCTAAGCAAACATGCAAGTATCCTAAACCCTTGCATTACTTTATTCGATGCATATCGTGGGCAAGTTTCTTTGAACTTCACTCTTGATTGTGCAAGTTCCTTGAACCCTACTTTTATTGAGCAAGTATACGAACACTATTTTATTGTGTTGCAAGTTCCTAACTTACACAACTCTGAATTTTGTGAAAGTTTCCTATCCTTCTCATATTGTGTTGAGAAGGTTATTGTTGAATTGAAAGTTATTCATTTAAGCGTGAATCTTATTTCCAAGCATGCTATTAAGTGGCTTAATTACCTTACAATTATTCCATATCGATATTATTGATATTCGCACTTAGTGCACTTAAGTTCGTATAGTCTTGGACTTGTACTTCACTTGAAGTTCTATAATTCTTGAACTATATTAGATAGAGTCTGAACCTTTGTTCGGTCAGACAAGTGTATGAAATTTTTATAAAAGCTATCCAAACCATTTGATGTTAAGGATTCTTAGACTGTCAGAACACCCCTCGTATGATAGGGGAGTACCCCAGGTATCTATTATAAGATACATAGAGCAGATTTAAATGTTATGCATATACATGGTGTACGCGTGGCTGATCCCCTCAAGTACTTATTTTGTAGCTAGTAACCAAAGGGTCAATTAGCTATTAATTCCATTGGAGTGTTATAGTTCAAAGTCTACTTGACTAGCAGTTATTCTAATAGCAATCATTATCATTGCTTCTAATGTTCATATTGTTGAATCCTTTAGATATTCATATTGTTGAATTCATTGTCAAAAATTTCCAATCATCATGATATATCCTTATTGTTATATTTAAACTTGTTGAGCAAATTTGTTGCTCATCCTTGCTATATCATGAATTATATTGCAGTTAAGCCCGAGACCTCAAGGAATGACAAGGGTAAAGGAAAGATGTAGAATAGTGGCAAGGAGCAAATTTTTTTCCTTATGCCTAGTTTTACATTACTATTATGTAAAATGAACCCTAATGTTATTTTAGGGTATGTGTGTAAGATGATATTAAGGTTATTATATCTTGGGACTAGTAACACCTTTTGAATGAACGACGTACGTTTATTATTTTCCGCATTTTCGTTATCGTGTGCTGTTAAGAGGTGGATGTTTGTACTTTTTTCGTGATGACCGGACCGGGGTCAGAGGACCCGAAGGGTGTCATAAGGGCAAGTTGTGTAGAATGTTCAGAGTGTTGAAGTGTCGTGTGAATTGTGTCAAGGGAGTCACCTAACTGATCAATGTGCCATAAGCCCTGAGTCAGATCAATTTTTTTTCCAACTATGGGCGGTAACAAAATATAAATCTCCCCACTCATTACCATCCGGGCTTGAGGAATCATCCAAACTTCTCCCGGGGCAACAATAATAGCAATCAAGCACAGCCTTCTACCACCAGGCCTAACTTCTCAAACCCTCATGGGTTCCAAGCTCAAAACCAGTATCCATAGAGTTCTCAAAATCAGTACAGTCAACAACCACAGAGTTCTCAAAATCAGTCCATCGTCCACCTCCTCAACAGGAAAGAAAACCTAGTTTGGAGGATCTCCTGTCATGATATATTGCCCAAAACGAAACAAGGAGCAATAATCAAGAAGCTTCCATCCGGAACCTTGAAGTCCAAATGGGACAGTTGGCATCTGCTTTGAGCAGTCGTCCACAAGGCACATTTCCAAGTGACACTGATGTTAACCCGAAGCGGGATAGCAAGGAACAATGCAAAGTAGTAACACTCTGAAGTGGGAGAACTATAAATGAAAATGGTGGAGAGAGCTCTATAGTGCAAGAAGATGTGACTGTAGAGGAAAATGTTGTGGAGCAGAAAGATGATAAGTATGGGGGTGAGGAAAATGTGCAAGAAAATCCGACTACACCAACCCCGAAGTGAACAAAGCCAGTCCTCCTATGCCTCAGTTTCCATTCCCCCAATGCCTGTAGAAACAGAAGCTTGATAAGAAGTTTTCTAAGTTCTTAAAGGTGTTTAAGAAGCTTCACATAAACATCCCGTTTGCAGAGGTGTTGGAGTAAATGCCGAGCTATGTCAAGTTCATGAAGGACATATTGTCGAAGAAAAGGAAAATGGGAGACTATGAAATAGTGGCTCTGATAGAGGAATGTAGTGCCATATTGCAAAACAAGCTTCCGCCAAAGCCAAAAGATCCTGGAAGTTTCACGATTCCTTGCACTATCGGGGACCAATTCATTGGGAAGGCTTTGTGTAATTTAGGGGCTAGCATCAACTTGATGCCTTTGTCTATATATAAGAAGCTGGGGCTAAATGAAGCCAAACCTATAAGTGTTATTTTATAATTGGCGGATAGATCTCTCACGTACCCGAAGGGGATAGTAGATGATGTTCTTGTCAAGGTGGACAAGTTCATCTTCCCAGCAGACTTTATTGTCCTAGATTTTGAGGAAGACTGGGAGGTTCCTATAATTTTGGGTAGGCCATTCTTAGCAACTAGGAGGACCCTAATAGATGTGCTGAAAGAGGAACTGACAATAAGAGTACAGGATCAGGAAGTAACCTTCAATGTGTTCAGGTCAATGAAATATTCGAACACCCCTTAAGACTGCTTTTAGATTAAGGTGATTGATAATACAGTCAGGGAAGTATTCTAAGAAACATGCATGACAGACCCTTTAGAAGCTACACTGACAGGTGCCAGTACTATAGAAGAGCCTACTCATGTTAAATATGCCAAGTGGCTGGATGAACCTCAGAGATCTAATCAGTTCAAAAGATAGTTCGAGTCTTTGAATGATAACAAAGCATCCACTTACAAGGCCCAACCATTGATTATAGAACCTCCTGTCCTCGAATTAAAGCCTTTGCCCACTCATCTGAGGTATGCTTTTTTAGGTGAATCATCCACTCTACCTGTTATAATTTATGCTTCTTTAAATGAGTGCCAGGAAGAAAAGTTACTGCTAGTGCTCAAGCAATATAAAACGTCCCTGGGTTGGTCAATTATTAATATTAAAGGGATCGGTCTAACACTATACATGCACAAAATCTTACTGGAGGAAGGGTCTAAGCCGTCCATTGAACATCAGAGGCGGTTGAACCCCATCATGAAGGAGGTAGTCCGGAAGGAGATTATTAAATTGCTAGATGTGGGCATTATCTACTCCATCTCAGACAGCCCTTGGGTCAGTCCAATTCAGTGCGTGCCAAAAAAGGGAGGCATGACAGTGGTGCCCAATGAAAACAACGAGCTGATTCCAACAAGAACAGTGACTGGGTGGAGGGTGTGTATAGATTACAGGAAATTGAACAAGTCCACCTGTAAGGATCACTTCCCTCTTCCATTTATTGATCAGATGCTCAATAGACTTGCTGGGCATGAATTTTATTGTCTACTGGATGGTTGCTCTGGGTATAATCAGATTTCAATTGCTCCTAAAGATCAGGAGAAAACAACTTTCACATGCCCCTATGGGACCTTTTCCTTTCAGAAAATGTCTTTCGGGCTGTGTAATGCTCCTGCAACATTTCAACATTGCATGATATCTATCTTCTCTGATATGGTTGAAAAGACCCCTCAAGGTCTTTATGGACGACTTTTTTGGTATTCGGGAGCTCATTTGATAACTGTCTGGTGAATTTGACTACCGTTCTCAATAGATGCGTTGAGACAAATCTTGTACTAAATTGGGAGAAGTGCCATTTCATGGTCAAGGAGGGCATTATTTTGGGCCATCGAGTATCTGTTGGCGGTATTGAGGTTGACAAGGCGAAGATTGATGTCATTAATAATCTACCACTGCCTACCTCAGTAAAATGGGTGAGGAGTTTTCTTGGGCATGCTAGATTCTACAGGCGATTTATCCAGGACTTCTCCAAAATAACCAAACCGCTCTACATACTATTAGAAAAGGACATGCCTTTTCAGTTTGATGAGTCGTGCCTCAAAGCTTTTGATATACTGAAGGAAAAACTCATATCTACCCCTATTGTGGTAGCCCCTGACTGGACGTTCCCATTTGAGCTTATGTGTGACGCCAGTGATTTTGCAATCGGGGCAGTGTTAGGCCAAAGAAGGGATAAGGTGTTCCACACGATCTACTATGCCAGCAAAAAATTAACTGATGCTCAGCTGAATTACACTACCACTGAGAAGGAACTGCTAGTAGTGGTTTATGCATTTGATAAGTTTCGTTTCTACCTCATTGGAATGAAAGTGATCGTGTACACAGATCACTCGACCATTAAATATTTGATAGAAAAGAAAGATGCTAAGCCGAGATTGATAAGGTGGATCCTTCTTATCCAAGAGTTCGATCTAGAGATCCGTGATAAGAAGGGTACTGAAAACCAAGTGGCAGATCACTTGTCTAGATTGGAAAACCATCCTCATGCGGGAGTTATATAAAATGATATAAATGATTTCTTCCTGGATGAGCAGCTTTTTGTTGTCCAAAGCAAAGCCCCTTGGTATGCAAACTTTGCTAATTATATCGCTTGTCAAGTGCTTCCTACTAACTTGAGCTATCAGCAGAGGAAGAAATTCCTGAACGATGCAAAATAATATTTGTGGGATGAGCCTTTCTTATTCAAGCAGTGTTCAGATCAGATTCTACGGAGATGCTTGCCAGAGGAGGAAATCGAAGGTGTGCTCCATCATTGCCATTCCTCAAATTATGGAGGACATTTCGGGGGCCAAAGAACTATGGCTAAAGTGCTATAATCTGGGTTTTACTGGCCTACCCTGCTCAAGGATGCACACATATTTGTATCGCACTGCGATAGATGCCAAAGGGTGGGAACCATCTCAAGAAGGCATGAATTGCCCCTACAGAATATCCTTGAAGTTGAATTATTTGATGTCTAGAGTATTGACTTCATGGGACCATTCCCGTCTTCCTACAATAATCTCTATATTCTTATAGCATTTGATTATGTCTCCAAATGGGTTGAAGCAGTTGCCTTGCCTACCAATGATGCGAAGGTGGTGCTTAATTTCCTCAAGAAAAATATTTTCACTCATTTAGGCACGCCTCGGGCTATAATCAGTGATGAAGGGTTGCATTTTTGCAACAAATATTTCGAAGCCCTTCTAGCTAAGTATGGGGTGATCCATAAGATAGCCATTGCTTATCATCCGCAGACTAGTGGCCAAGCTGAGATTTCTAATCAAGAGGTAAAACACATCTTGGAGAAGATTGTTAACCCCAATCGGAAGGACTGGTTAAAGAAGCTTGATGATGCCTTGTGGGCATACCGCATCGCTTATAAAACGCTTATCGGAATGTCTCCATATAGGCTTGTTTATGGAAAGACTTGTCATCTTCCTGTGGAGTTGGAGGACAACGCTTATTGTGCTATTCAGAAGCTAAATTTTGATTTAGAAGCAGCCGGTGAACAAAGACTTTTACAACTCAATGAATCTGACGAGTTTCATCTGCAAGCGTATGAAAACGCAAAGTTGTACAAGGAGAAGACGAAGCGGTGGCACGACAACAAAATAGTTGAAAGAAATTTTGAGCCGGGCCAGAAGGTGCTTCTTTTTAACTCCCGACTGAAATTATTCCCCGAGAAGCTGAAGTCCCGATGGTCGGGGCCGTTCACAGTTGCTAAGGTGTATCCTTATGGGGATATTGAGGTTGAAGACCCTCACTCAGATAAAACCTTCAAGGTTAATGGATAGCGCTTAAAGCACTATTGAGGCGGCGAGGTTGACCGGCAAAACACCTCCATCACCTTGGGAGACCCGGTGTAAGGCGAGGTAAAAGTCAAGCCGACGACTCTAAATCAAGCGCTTGATGGGGGGGCACCCCCATCTCAGTATCATAAATCTACTTTTATTTTCATGCATTTCTCTTTTCTTCAAGTTTTCATTGGTTGCTATTTATATTTCTTAGTATAGTTGATAGTTTCTGTATAACGCATGTTAGTATGTTTATCAATTATGTGTTTAAAGGCTTTTAGTAGTTAGAATCTTCTATTACATTGTTTGCAGTCATTTTGTTGTGTTGTTTACTGATATGAGGTTTGGCCAGTGCAGGATTTAATAGTTCAGTATTTGAAGTCCAGAGGCCGCGCCGCGGCGCCGCCCTCAATACTAAGTTCCGCGCCGCAGCGCCAATGCTAGGCAGACACACTATAATTCGGCACCGCTGTATACCTAGCTATCGCACCCCATCGCCATGACCAAGCACTATTGGCGCTGCAGCTCCATTCTCTGTACAAGACCCCGCGCCGCAGCGCCATATTTCATGATGCAGCCTCAACTTTCACGCTACATCGCTGAACCTAAGGGGTGTCTACTGCAAACTCGCACCACAGTGCTGAGCTCCACGTAGAGTTTTATGTCGTAGTGCTAGGCTCCATCGCTGCAGTTCCTTGTTACACCATGTCCGCGCCGCAGCGCCATGCACCGCGCCGCAGCGCCATCAGCGAAACTTTAGTTTATAAACGTAACTTTTCAGTTCTTTTGCAGCAGTTCATCTCTCTCTTCTCTCTTTCTCTTCCAAAGAATCGCTAGAGAGTGTTAACCGTTGCAACCTTTAGTTTCTAGTCGTTCACAAAGCCAACCGTCGTGCAGTTATTATTCTGGATGTTGCTCCCTCTTACGCATCCATCTTTAAAAGTGAGAAAGAGCTTCCGAGAACAAGTATTGGCCCCCCTCCTACACCATCTTCTAGAAGCCCTATTACTCGTTGGGATGCTGTCAAATTCCCAACGGAGGATGCCTGGAAGCGTTATACACAGAATTTTTCATCAAGGAATTTGGCGTCAGAAAGAGGGCTAAGGCCCGATGATAAGTTAGACGACGTGATGATGGCCATGATTGCGATAATGAAATGGATTCACTTCACCAAGTCGCTTGAGTTGGTAGTGATTTCAGTGGTAAAGGAATTCTATGCAAATGCTATTGCTGATGGCCCCACGGTGGAGCCAGTTCGGGGAAAGTTGATTCATTTTGACAGTCATGCTATCAATAATGTTTATGGGACTCCCAACTACGAGGGTCGGGATTACTTGAAGGTTAGGCTGCAGAGTTACCGTACGGATGAGATGATTTATAAACTCTATAAGCATGGGACTGTATGGAAGACCAATGAATATCACGGTGAGAAGACTTCTTTCCTTTAGCAGTCTTTGAGCCGGTACAGTAAGGCTTGGTACTCTTTTATTTATGCTAATATCATGCTAACTCACTACCTTAGTGATGTAACACGGGAAAGGGCAGTTCTGCTCTATACAATTGTCACGGGCTTGAAAGTTGATGTAGGGGTGCTTATCCAGGAGTCGATTAAGAAGGCCATACGAAGAAATGTCATGTTGGGACTCCCTCACCTGTCTCTAATTACACGTCTATGCAAAAGAGAGGGTGTAAAGTGGGAAAAGGAAGATGTCACTCAGCCACCCATGACTCTAATTTATCATAACATCATTTTCCGTTATAGAATTTGGGAAGGCGCATTGTCGCATCCTAGGGGCGAGGGTTTTCTGTCGGCACCACAGCCGCCGACATCTACTGAAGCCGGTTCCTTCACGTAAGTGCCTGAGCCCCCGTCATCTGAGGCTATTCCACCTGGGGTCCTAACGGAGATATTGGGCAGTCTGAACTTCCTGCATTGCAAGGTAGATCATACAGCACAATGGAACAACCAATTCAATAACTACCATACAGAATTCGTGAACACAATGTCCATCATTTATTATGCCCAGGGAGGAGATGACGTAGAGTCCCTGCCTTTTCAATTTCCAGCACCTCTAACTTTTGCGCCTTATCCGCCACAATTTCTGCCTAGTGAGGAGGCCCGCCAGGACGAGCCAGTTCATGTGGATGATGATGATTTCGGTGATGAGGGACAGGACGAGCCAGTTCAAGTTTGGGGGAGATTCCTTTTATTTTATTTATATATGAATTGTGGTAATTTAGTTATCTATGAATTGTGATTTATGTTTAATGTGCGAGGGTTGTGACAATCATTTGGGATGTATAGCCTCAGACTTATGGGCTCTATAGCCTTTAACTATGTTTTAATTATGCTTGTGGTTATGGTTTTAGATTATTTTATGAATGGTTTATTTTGGATGCATGATTTGCATAGTAGTATTTTAATTTATATATGAATGCATGTTTTTGGTTGTATATCTTGTTTTTATAATTATTATCTTGTTGGGATTGTATAGTTGCCAAGTGATTTTTGGAGATATCTTGATTAAATCGGATATTATTTTGTGGATAGCCATTTTTTTTGGGATTTACACTGATTATTGGTATACTTAATGCCATGTCTTATGGCTTTACCTTATTTTGATTAACTCTATCCCCTGGTCTATAACTGTTTATACGATGGGTTAGGGTATTACAGCGCTTAAGTTTTGATTGTGGCTAATGACAAGGGCCAAGTAATTATATCTTTTTCTTAGAGTAGTGTCAAATTTATCTTACCTAGGGGCGTGTTAATTGGATAAGTCGAGACTATTTTGGGTCCATCCTTTTTAGCGTGCATTGACCAATTATTTTTTTCTAGCTATGTGACCAGATTTAGGTTGTCTGTTTATTGTTTTGAAAATTTGTGCACAATGTTAAAACTCTATTGATTGCAAGGTTATAAAAGAGTTGAGGCTTTTACATTTTCGGATCTATAGTTCTGGTAATAAAAAAAAAGTAGTCTTGAGGTGGACTGAGATGGAGCGTGGAAATGCACTCACCCATAAACGCAGACTTATGCAAATTATTAATCTTCGGATTTAGTAAAATCTTTTTTTGACTTATGTTGATTACATAGCCTCTGTTTCTTAAGTTATTAGATTCATAGGGGTGTTCTACACCTAGTTCCCTAAAGTCTTCTGGCTTGTGAGTCATTGATCGAAAGCTTGCTAATGGGTGCTTTGTTTAGCCTCTAAGTAATTAAGCACTGTCGGAGTCAAATTTTATTTCAATACTAGAACCTTTTAATCCTTTCTTGTTTTGCGTCTTGTTCTTAATGCTTGTTAATTGTGTGAGTTACAGTGTAAGCTTATTGGTTATTACAATCAACTGTGTGATCTTAATTTGGGTTATGGCTAGTTAGGATGATTGGTCTGCACACACACATACAGAATGGATCGACTACAGTCTCATGCTTATTATTTAACATTAAGCCCTCATTCATATGTGTGTTTGTCCTATTCTCAGAGAGGGTTTATAATTGTGCTTTGAGGCCATGATATTCGTCTATAGGATTAGTCTTCATTTGTGTCTTACAGTAGTGTAGGTATGGATGTCAGATAATTTGGTTGAGGACAAGCAAAAGCTTAAGTTTGGGGGTATTTGATGAGTAAGATTTATACCTGCGAATCAAATCCTTTGTGGTTTAAGTTGTAGCCTATTTTCAGTTATTTAGTTAGTTTTATATACATTTTGTTGTTATTATGTTTTATTTCTATAATGTAGGGCTTTACAGATCTTTTCCAGCTTCCAGGGGTATAATGGGAATTCTTGCTACATTGGCGCCGTAGCGCCATGGATTAACTAAGATCTTGCACCGCAGTGCCGCAGAGCCTTGGAACCTACTGGAAACTCGCGCTGCAGCGCCGAGTTCAATACTGAACTTCGCGCCGCAACACCACCCCCTGTCTTGGGCTGACGTCATCCTAGCGCCGCAGGTGTCCAGGTAGTAAAGATCTTTTAATGACCTAAAGAGAGGAGGATGACCGAGACTTAACATACAGCTGCCGCCTGCATATTTATTATAGAGAGAGAGATAGAGCGTAGAATAGGATTTTCTCTTACAGTATTAATTTTTTAGAAGAGAAAGAAGTTGTGCTTCAAGGAGGAAGAGTTATTGCATCCGATAAGAGCTCAGGAGATACACGGAGAAGAGAAGATTTGGAGACAGAACACTTCCAAACATAGGTTTTCTTATTCTAAATCTCACATTTATTTGTGTAGTACTGAGAATGTAGAATGTATTAAAAATGTGTATTAGTACCATGGATATGAACTAATTCCATTTTTAGGATTGCAATATAACCTATTGTTTAACTTAATCAACTTTCTCTCCTATCTATATAATGAATCATTTTGGAATGGGTTGTTGTACTTCTTGCTTATTTACTGATTGCTTGACAGGGTAATTGGTATAGTTATTGATAGATATCGAAAAATGGATATTAATATCTCACTTTTAAATACAACAACACCTGTTATGGCCATGCCTATGGAATGTGTGCATAAACTGCTAATAGGATAGACATGTCTCTATTTGCCTTGTGTAACCTTGAGACTAAGCTTAATGACTCTAGTCTAGTTTCTTTCACCAATAGACATATTGTGATTTATCTAGCTAGGGATGTGCATTAGACCTTCGATAGAAGCTTTTGTGTAGTTAATGTGGAGAGTTAGAAGATTAGGCGATGCATTAGGGGAATTGTAATCCTATCTTGACTTCCTAGTACAACTACTTCTCTTATTTCTTCTCTTTTAAATCAAATAGCTTAACACACCATCTTATTTCACTTGTTTTGATAAGGCAGTATAGACTTTACCTTAGTATTTGACATTCACTTAAGACTTCGTCCTCGTGGGTACGACACTCAACTTATCTTATATTACTTGTGGACCGCGTATGCTTGCGCGCAATCTAGCGATAGCGAAATTGACCAACATCCGCGTAGATAGATCATTTCTATAATTTAATAAAGAATAAATACGAAGGGTTATTCACCATGCATGCGGTAATCCGTGTAGACAAGTTACTCCTGCAGATTAATAAAGAATAAATTCGAAGGGTCATTCACCATGAATGCGGTAATCCGCGTAGACAAGTTACTCCCGCAGATTAATAAAGAATGAATACGAAGGGTTATTCACCATGTATACGATAATCCGCGTAGACAGGTTACTCCAGCAGATTAATAAAGAATAAATATGAAGGGTCATTCACCATACATGCGGTAATCCGCGTAGACAGGTTACTCCCGCAGAGTAATAGGGACTATAATGACAATCATTATGAAAATGAAGAAAATAACTTCATTTACGAATATGAAAAAAATAATACCCCTTACCTTAGTAGAAGATTGTATACTTCAGTAGTGAAGTAGCAGAATACTCTTCTTCTTTCTCTTTATAGTTTCTCTCTCTAAAGTTTCAGTGAATTTGAAATAAATAATGAAGGAATGAGCTTCTATTTATAGGAAAATGGACTAAATAGTAACAGATTCATGAACGGTCATGATTGATTTACTATTAAACGGATGGTCCATATTGATTTACTATTAAAACTTCAACCGACGGTCCATATTGATTTACTATTATAACTTCAACCGGCGGTCCATATTGATTTACTATTATAACTTCAACCAACGATTCATATTGATTCATCCTTATAACTTCAACTGACAGTATGAAAATTTAGCACATCTCCCCATGGAATAATAAGCCAAACTTACAACAACCGCCTCATGACAAATCCCTATATATATATATATATATATATATATATATATATATATATATATATATATATATATATATATACATGTTTTATCAGCCTGCGGGCTAGATTTGTCTAAATCTGGCTATTTCTCACTTTGACCGGTTCATGGTGACTAAATTGGAACCATTGAAGCCGGAATGCTTAGATTTACTCAAATCTAGTCAGTTTTTATAGCTTTTGTACATATTGCTTTGTCATGTGAGCCTAAGAATCATGTGATCACAGATTCAGTTTCTGAATCTAGATTCGGTTCCCGTGATGGACATTTTCAGCTGCTGCCAGCTTGTAAATTATACACGGTGTCTAAATATCCTTAGATGACTCTCATGCCCACAAGGAGTTCGTCACTACTATGTATCTTATTTTCTCATAGATGCTTCGCATCTCGAAAATAAAAGCAATCAAGCTGAACACATAATAAAATGGATGTATCAAAGGCCTCAATTACTATTGAGCACCTAGGTTTAAAAAACTTGTTTTACAAAACATCATTGCTATATCTTGTTAAAATTGAACTTTTATAAAAAAGTCAAACCCTTTGTATATAGGTGCGAACGAGGCATAACACTACTTCCAAACAACTGCACATAGACTTACACACACATAACCAGATAAAAGTTTAAATGAAAAGTGGCGATAACCATGTTATCACGGAAGTCGGGGGGTGCCTAACACCTTCCCTCTGCTTAATCAAGCTCCCGAACCATAACGAATTTCGATTTTACAGACCAGCTAAACAGTGTCACATCACTAGGTATTTGTGCAAACCTTTTCTCGGTTGAGTTGGTGCAACCGTTTAAAAATACCAATTGGCGACTCTTACAGTCAAATCGTCGACATATATATATCGGACCTTTTCAAACATGTTTTTTCAAACAAATCTTGTGACGACCCCTGTGACAACCTGAGAATTTAGAATATTTTTAAAATTTTTATGGTTCGATATTAGAACCTAGACAGAAAATTAGTGAATGTGTTTGATATTTTTAAGAATGAATTTTGAGGATTTAAAAAATTCTGTGAATGATTTAGGTGAATTATTTAGGATTAAGGAATACGTGATTATGTCATGTGTAAATGTTAGTATATGTGTACAGAAGGTGGTTAAGGGTCAAAGATTGACCAGATAAATTTTATCAAAGTCAAACCATAAGTATATATTAAGAACGTCAACGTTCGGTTAGAAAATTTGAACGATTAATATGAAACCCTAATTAATAATTTGGGAAAATCTAATTATTAATTAAATAATGGTAATGTTAATTAGGAAACTCTAATCCTAATTTTCAAGTTATAGTAATTAGAAAACTATAATCTAATTACGAAAATTTAAATTCTAAATTAGAGAATTATT
The DNA here is from genome assembly GCA_016801055.1 of Panax notoginseng. NCBI lineage: Eukaryota > Viridiplantae > Streptophyta > Magnoliopsida > Apiales > Araliaceae > Panax > Panax notoginseng. The sequence goes on from CM029014.1 coordinate 192,465,613, forward strand.
TTTCTATTAAAAATCCTAATTAGTGGTTTATAAACCCTAATGACCGATTTGACCCGAGTTGTGAAATTAATAATTTTAATTAAGAAATGTTAATCTTAATTAGCAAGATTTAATTTGTGATTAATGAATTTTTATATAATTAGAAAATGCTAATTATAAGTTGGAAATAATTAATTTATTATTTTTAAAACCCTAAATTGGAATTAATGGAGAAAATTGGAAAATCTAGAAATAAAGGGAATTGTCCAAAATGCCCTCAGTTCATTGTTGTAAGAATCTAGCAAGCATTGGATGCCATAAAAAAAACAAAAAATCAAAAATAAAAATAAATGCAAAATGACCATTTTACCCTTTTTATCATTATTGGAGATAATGGAGGAATCTAGCATTATTGAGTGGGTGACCCAATATAGAGAACATGTGGCTCCAAATCTCATCAAATTTGATTTAGATCAAGCATCATCATCATACATAGCAACAAGAATCCAATTATAGAGATTAGAGAAAGAAATTAGCCACTTACATTTTTCATTCTCTCCAAGACCCTTCTCTCTCATCCTATTACTTCCTTCTAGCTAACAAAAGAAAACCAAGAGTGAAGAGAGAGAGTTTTTGATAAGTCATCAAAGCTCCATAATCAAGCAATGAAGAAGAAGAAGTATGAGAGCATGGTAATCAAAGGTATAAATACCTTATGTTATATAATTTTTGTTTATTCCAAATCAAATCTTGAATCAAGTTTTCTAAACTCAAAAACCATGAATATACATGTTTATGAGTGTTTCATGTTTAAATATACCCATATTGGGTGTTGTTTTGTTTAAAAATCTAAAGTAAAGAAAAAGTGATTTTCTAGTTTATAAGCCCTAAAAATTTCTATGTACTTTGGATTTTCATCATTTTTGATCTACACCTTATTTTTGCGATCCGTCAAAGGGATGTACTAGATATGTAAGTTAACTATTAAACCCAAGTGGTAGAACTCAAAAATGTTGAGTACACAAGTTGTAGTGACTGTTTTACCAAAAACAGTTTTGTTGCTAAAAATGAAAAACAGACTGTTTTTGATCAGTCCGTAGCAGGGGCATTTTCGTCCACATTTTGTGCTTTATAAATTTTGGAAAAATTTGGGGTGTTAATATCAGTAGATATGCAGGTTGTGTAAAAAATTGAGAATTTTTGGCCATACGGTTTGAGAGATATAGATTTTACGGTGAAGACCCCAAAACTATTTTTGGCCAAAAGTAGGCTGCAAAAGAAATTGCAAGGGCAATTTCGGCCACTTAAAATGTGCAATAAATTCCAGCCTTTTGGGACATGAAAATATATGGTATAAAGTACCTCCTGTCCAAAAATGAGCTCATTCCGAGTTAAAATGACCGAGTTATGACCATTTCAATTTCTGTGATTTTCCGACGAAAATCGCTATAACCAGAGTTCTATAACTCCGATGGCCACGAAATTTAAACTGGAGTGTCACGTTAACACGTATAAGATTGTGTCAAGAGATGGAAATTTTTAGAGTTAAGCACAAGGTAGCTAATTTCTTAAGGAATTAACTAAAAATGATTTTCTGTAAAATATTAAAGGAAGTTGGAAAATTATAAAAAAAATACTTTTTGGGTATGAAATATATGTATATATGTAATATATATGTTTGGGCTCAAGAATCGTTCAAAAACATTTAAAACGAAAAAGTTATGGTTGTTTTAGTATAATAGGGTCAAGCTAGAAAACTAAAACTGATCAGTCACTTCTGGGTTGTTTTCCGTGACCAAAACAGAACCAAATTTGGTGTTTGATAAATGAAAAATGTATTTTAAGAAAATACGAATCCAACGCCTCCGACGGAACTTAATTCCGAGTTGTACATTTCATTTTACAAGCGTTTTCGTAAAGGACGCCAAATCTGGAAATTTTAGGCGTGAGTGGCATTTTCGTAATTTAGTGAAATTGAATAATTATTAAAAATATTTCTTAAAACCATTAAATGGTTAGAAAATTTATTACATACAATATTAAATAAATTACGGAAAAATAGAATTAATAATTTATAAATCATATAAAAATGATTTAAGTGTTATAAAAATATTTTGAGTTATAAAACATAACTTTTGATATTTTGTTATGAAAATATTAATATTTTAGTATTAATAGCAATTATTGGATAATGGATTTAAGTGTTTAAAAATCATATTTAAATGATTTTAAAGTGTTAAAAATACTTTGTGACATTATAAATATATTATAATATTATGTGATGTATTTCATTAATATTTGATAATAAATAAATATTAGTGATAAAAGAATTATGTGGTATTTAATTTATTTAAATACGAGTTTAATGATTGAAAATACGCGATAAATAGTAATAATTATTTAAAAATTATTACGAGACTTAGAAAAATATGTTGACTGTTATTAAAATTATCTGTGATAATTGTAAAGTGTTTTTAAACTTAAACTCGTGAATTGTCCGACTAGACCGTCGGGATGATAGAATTGAGACGGTTTCAACTCAGACTGCAATAGTTTGACTTAATACCGAGTCTTATGTGTGTAATAGATCAATAGGCTTATGTGTTATGTGTTTAAGTTATTCTATAATAGTATTATACTATGATGATATTATTCTAATAATGGAGATCTATATTACTAATATTAGGTCTTCGAATAAGGCGATATAAATTGCATAGCGGTAATCAACAGTTCAGGCAAGTTTCCTTTTACTTAACTCTATTAAGAGTGTTTTATTCGGATAAGCTTATGGTTAATCATCTCTGATTGCCATGTTAAATTGTACTCCGTACATCTTGCATGTATAAGTCAGGTATGAAAGGCTGATCACCTTCATTACCAGTTGGTCCAGATATATATTATTGTTCCTGTTCAATATTTGTTCAGTCAATATTTTGTTCATGCTAATTCACAAATACATTGTGAAGGATAGCCAGCTTATTATTCAGACTCTTTCAATCATGATATATCTTTAAATTGTTTTAAAACTTGCTGGGCAACTTTCATGCTCACCATTGCTATATCATGATAAACATTGCAGATAAAGCGAATACGTTCGGATACAGGAAAAGGATAATGCCAAGTTCAGCTTGGGATAGAATGTGCAGCTAATGTGTATAAGTTAAGGTTATTCGATTTTGGGAATAATGTGTAAAGTGTACTGTATAAACAATCTATGTTTATATCTTTCGCAACAGTATAGTGATAGCGAACCGGATCCGAGGTGATTTGGGGCCCGGATTCGGGGACGTCACAACCCCAAAGCAGGTATACATCACCCATCTTGGGTCGTCAGATATATGGTACATAAATTCAAATACAACTTAATTATACAACAGTCGTGCAAAATACGACAAAACATAGCTGAGAGTTTAAACAAGAATATTGTCATCTAGACAATATCCACACTCAATGGTGTCCTCATTACAATTATTATCACATTATTCTGTAGAATAGTGAGGACTACTAAAGCCATTTTTCCTGGACCATCACTCTATTCCCCGACTCGTCCCAACTATATTCTTATTTCCTGAAGAGAATAATGAAAGAAAGGGTGAGCTCAACTAGCCTAGTAAGAAATATTATGACTAAGATAATGCAAAATAAATTATCCTTAGCCTTCAACAGTATAACAACTGATAGAATATAATAGACAACAAGTTTTAGATCAACAACTGTAGCAGAATAAGCAATCCATTAGAAGAGTCAAGTAGAGCATAAAATCTACTATCTTCTATGATTTAAAGAGTTTCTCATCAAATTTATCGTTGAGACTAATCTTAATAAATAAAATCAAATCATCCCTGCATCACGACCAAGGATATTCATGTAATCATCAATGGTCATGATTATACCAAATTATCCCTGGTCATAATCATACCAACAACTGTCCATCAATGAACTGCAGGCCCATGAGGACTTTTACCACATCATTCGTTACATTACTGTCATGATTATACCGAATAATCCCTAGTCAAAATCATACCAAGTCCATCTATGCACGTAAGCCAAAGATAACTTTCAGCACAATATAAGCATAAGGGTGTTGACCATGACATAACAATTCAATAAAACAAGTTCAAGGATAAATTTTAAAGATTTATAATTTAATTTATCCAGAATTCAATAACGTTCAAATTGTCAACACGATACTGCTTTGTGGAGTAAAATTCAAGAATAATATTCAGGTACCAAAAATAATTTGGACAGAAAAGAAATATATTTTTTGGGTGAATAGTACCCCGTGAATAGTACTTCAGAAATAGTATCTCGTGAATAGTATCCCGACATGAAAAGTACCCCAAATACATGAGTAAATAATATTTGGGTGAATAGTAATTTGGGTGAATAGTAACTTGTGAATAGTAACTCATGAATAGTACTCCGACACGAAAAGTGCCTTAAATACCCGAGTGAATGATACTGGAGGGAATAGTAATTGGGTGAATAGTAACTCGTGAATAGTAACTCGTAAAAGAAAAATACCAAAAAAAATGATATTCCATGACGAGTACAAAAGAAATGATATCTCATATGAGTATAATAGAATATACGAAACTGTAAATGGATTTTAATCCGCCATGCGATAATCTACGTAGACAGATCATTTCCAACAGAATAATAAAGAACAAAAGAATTCACCAGGCATGCGATAGACCGCACAGACAGGTTATTCCAAACAGAATAATAAAGAATGGAATAACAGAAGAATTCACCAGGCATGCGGTAGTCCGTGTAGACAGGTTATTCCAACATAATAGTAAAGAATGGAACCGGGTCATGCATAATACGCACATACAAGATATTCCAACAAAATAATAAAGAATGGAATAACAGAAAAATTTCACCATGTATGCGGTACTTCGCATAGATAGGTTATTCTAACATAATAATAAAGAATGGAATAAAAGAAGCTCTCTTCATGAATACGAAAGAAATAATACCCCTTACCTTAGAAGAAAACTAGATAATGGAATAGTGAGGTAGTAGACTTTTCTTCTTCTTTCTCTCTATAATTTTCCTCTTTAATAATTGCTCTTGTGAGACTTAGTGAATTGGTGAAAAATAATGAAGGAATGAGCTTCTATATATAGGAAAATATAGTTTCAATAATTGCACATTTTGGGACTCGAAATATTACAGTATAATACCTTCCTCTTTTTTTTATTTTTAATTTAGTCCTGCAAGTATTATCAAACTTGCATCACCTCCCCTAATAGTAAATCATGTGAATCAATAGTAAATCATGTGACTCAATAGTTCTGAACATGTGAAAAAATTAATTATAGCATAGTACCTTCAACTATACCTCTATTTCTAATTTAGTCATGCAAGTATTATCAATCTTGCATCACCACCCCTAATAGTACAAGAATGTGAATCAATAGTACACACATGTGAACGCATAGTTGTAAGCATGTGAATTGATAGCAATTAATTGCTCATTTATCCGATTAATTACCCGATTGGTCAATAGAACCTCCAGACATCAATTGTTATCGAAATAAATGTCGATTTCCACTAACACTAATAATTCCAACACAATGGAACTATCAATTTCATCTTTAATCAACACAAACTTATTCATCATTAATATTATAATTAACAATATTTAACAACTAGATCATTCCCAGGAAAGAGGGGGCTTTCCGATAAGAATTTCTCCTTATTGGCGTGCAATTAGATTATCTAACCTCTCCTTGACAGAACTTCTAGACATTGTCAATATTGCAAATAATAATATGAATAACTTTGTCGTCTATTATTGATTTAATAATATAACATATTATGCAGATGATATTGTGACAATAATTGAATTAATAATATGAGAGATATGATGCAGCAATTACTGTAGCAATAATTGAGTATAACTGAGTGACTTCTCACATAAGCATCAATAATCAATACCGTATGCTACTATGCAACCACGCGTATTACTATACTTTTATTACCGGGTAGTTCAACAGTTTTAACGGTAACACTTTCGCCGTTATTTTTATAAAAAGGTAATTCTGTCGTTTTCTTACTACGACAATACTTTCGTTGTGGGGTCCACCAATGATTGTGCCGTCGTACGGATATTCTCCGACAAAAAGAATATTTCGCGACCAAACAAATATTTTATAACAAGTTGCATACTTTACAAATATTTTCACATATCACCCTTAACTTTAACCTTTTATCAATTTAACTATTTACGAAATAAAATAATAATTATAAGAAAATTGAATACTTTCATTTCATAAAATTCGGGGTCTTACAACCTCCCCTCTTTATGAAATTTCGCCCTCAAAATTTATGTACGTACCTGGTATGCCGAAGAGTTGAGGATACCTTGACTTCATTTCAAATTCTAACTCTTGATGTATAACCTTTGAGTGTCGAATATGATTCTTCTTATCCAAGATTTTAACACGTATCTTCTCATACGTTAAATGTTATGCTATCTCATCTAGTTCTAATTCAATAATGTGGTTCGGGTCGTCCACATATTTACGTAACATTAATATGTAAAAAAAATGTTATGAACACGCGACATACTTGGCGGTAAAACGAGTCTATAGGCCACAGTTCCTACTCAATCAAATATTTCAAATGGGTCAATTAAATCGAGGGTTGAGATTTCCTCTCTTCGTCGATTCTTGCTTATAGAATAACGCCCTCTTGAACCTTCTTCTTCACATTCATCATATTCGGGTGTGTAGCTTGAACGGCTTTAATTCTATCGATTAAAGTCGATTCTACTCGTATATTCTTTATCTTCACGTGGGTCCCTAGAGTCTTTAACTCTATCTTCATCATTTGTAAGTTATACGAAATGGGTTTTTGTGTTAACAACATCGCACTCGTAAACGCATACGATCTTCTACTCAACACGTCAGCTACCACGTTCACTTTCCCACGATGGTATTGAATGGTACGATCGTAATCTTCAACAGCTCGAGCCAACGTCTTTGGCGCATTATACGTTCGTTTTGGGTGAAGAAAAATATTTGAGAGTTTTAGAAATGGGTTTTGTACTAGGGTCAATACAAAATTCGATTTCACGCTCTAGGTGTAGGCTAGGAAGTCTTCAAGAATACGTTAGGAAATTTATTAACAATAGAAATATCATTCAAAACTGTGACCCTCATCCAAGACTTGGATAGCACGTCACATTGATAGCTATCAACTTGCCACCATTATTCACGACGTCCCCTACGGATATTCTAGCTTCGATGTATTCCAAGACTTGGAAGTTACCAGCGAAAGGCTCAGGGCTCTTTACTTATGGCTTAATATAATAGTGATTGACTTTAGTGGTTTGGTTGCTTGAATTCGCATAACAGGTTGGTTAGGAATATGAAAGCTAACAACCTTACGAAAAGTATGATGAGTAGTTAACCAATCGATTCCTAAAATCACATCAAATGCAAGTATTTTCAAAGAGATAAGATCGACAGGTAACGTGAGTGTGCCAATTTGAATCAAACAAGATTTATAAACAGTGGATGTATCGAAGGTTTCTCCTAACCGAGTTTTAACTGATAAGTCAAAGTCTAATCTCTCCGGAGTCAAATTTAAACATTGAGCGCAAGCAAGAGAGATAAAAGAATGGATAGAACCGGTATCTAATAAGGTATAGACTTCGTAATAATTTATAATCAACTAACCCGTGCTAACTTTATTTGGGTTACTCGCTTTTTGAGAAGTCACAAAAAAGGCTATTCCTAAAACTACCGACTTTGTTTTATCTGTATTCGCCTTTGGTGCCATCGTCCCAGCTGGACTTGACTTTGGTGCACGACAAAATCGGGTTAGGTGACCTTCTTTTCCAAAATTGTTACATGCTTTGGACTGCATCACGCAGTTTGGATTGATTTGTCCCTCCCCTCCGCATTTGAAGCATACAATTGGTGGTCGTTCTCCTTCCTTGAAAACGGATGTTGGTGCTGCTGTCTTTCCATCGTTGTTGAACCTTCTCTTCTTGAAATTTCCACTTCTATTATCTTTGCCATGATTACCACCGAAGTGGTTACCATTCTTGGCATGATAATTTCCCCCACGATGGTTATCATTGTTCCGATGGTCGTTGCCACCGGTATGATTATTATCGTGTTATTGGTCATTACCTTTTGGTTGTGCTGACTCATTATCGCGCTCGAATAATTGAGCCCTATTCACAACATCTGAATATAAACAAAGTTTGTGAGAAACGAGGTATTGACGTATATCGGGTTTCAAACCTCTTAGAAATATTCACATCATTCGCTCCTCATTATCAACCAAATGGGATACAAACCGGGATAACTCCGCAAATTTAGCCTCGTATTGCGACACGGTCATATTGTTTTGCTCCATTGCACATCTCAAAATTTTTAGATATCATTCTCAAATACTATCACAAAACAAGGGTTAATTGACATATCATATATTATCCATATACTCTGACCAACCAATTAAATACCAAATAAACTTAGGTAGGTCATACTAGCGAAGGAATTCTCCGTCTCTCCCTCCTAATTCTTGTCTCACATCTCAGTCAGGGATCATATCCCTAAGCTTTGATACCAACTGTGACGCCCCCAAAACAGGTATACATCACCCATCTTGGGTCGCCAGATACATGGTACATAAATTCAAATACAACTTAATTATACAACAATCGTACAAAATACGACAAAACATAGCTGAGAGTTTAAACAAGAAAATTGTCATCTAGACAATATTCACACTCAATGGTGTCCTCATTACAATTATTATCACATTATTCCATAGAATAGTGAGGACGACCATCACTCCATTCCCCGACTCGTCCCAGCTATATTCTCATTTCCTGAAGAGAACAATGAAAGAAAGGGTGAGCTCAACTAGCCTAGTAAGAAATATTATGACTAAGATAGTGCATAATAAATTATCGTTAGCCTTCAACAGTATAACAACTGATAGAATATAATAGACAACAAGTTTTAGATCAACAACTGCAGCGAAAAAAACAATCCATTAGAAGAGTCAAGTAGAGCATAAAATCTACTATCTTCTATGATTTAAAAAGTATCTCATCAAATTTATCGTTGAGACTCAACTTAATAAATAAAATCGAATCATCCTTGCATCACGGCCAAGGATATTCATGTAATCATCAATGGTCATGATTATACCGAATTATCCCTGGTCATAATCATACCAACAACTGTCCAGCAATGAACTACAGGCCCATGAGGACTTTTACCACATCATTCGTTACATTACGGTCATGATTATACCGAATAATTTCTGGTCATAATCATACCAAGTCCATCTATGCACGTAAGCTAAAGATGACTTTAATAACAATATAAGCATAAGGATGTTGAACATGACATAACAATTCAATAAAACAAGTTCAAGGATAAATTTTAAAGATTTATAATTTAATTTTCAAGAATTCAATAACGTTCAAATTGTCAACATGATATTGCTTTGTGGAGTAAAATTCATGAATAATATTCAGGCACCAAAAATAATTTAGACAGAAAAAAAATATATTTTTCGGGTGAATAGTACCCCGTGAATAGTATCTCGTGAATAGTACTTCAAAAATAGTACTTCGTGAATAGTACCCTGACATGAAAAGTACCCCAAATACCGAGTGAATAATATTCAGGTGAATAGTAATTTGAGTAAATAGTAACCAGTGAATAGTACTCTGACATGAAAAGTGCACCGAATACCCGAGTGAATGATTCTAGAGTGAATAGTAATTGGATAAATAGTAACTCGTGAATAGTAACTCGTAAAAGAAAAATACCAAAAAAATGATATTTCATGACGAGTACAAAAGAAATGGTATCTCATACTAGTATAATAGAATATACAAAACTACAAATAGATTTTCTTCAGCCATGCGGTAATCCACGTAGACAGATCATTTCCAACAGAATAATAATGAATGGAATAACAAAAGAATTCACCAAGCATGCGATAGACCGTACAGACAGGTTATTCCCAACAGAATAATAAAGAATGGAATAACAGAAGAATTCACCAGGCATGCGGTAGTCCGCGTAGACAGGTTATTCCAACAAAATAATAAAGAATGGAACTAGGTCATGCGTAATACGCACAGACAAGATATTCCAACAGAATAATAAAGAATGGAATAATAGAAGAATTTTACCATGTATGCGGTACTTCACATAGACAGGTTATTCTAACATAATAATAAAGAATGGAATAACAGAAGCTCTCTTCATGAATACGAAAAAAATAATACTCCTAACCTTAGAAGAAAACTAGATACTGGAATAGTGTGGTAGCAGACTTCTCTTCTTCTTTCTCTCTATAATAATTGCTCTTGTGAGACTTAGTGAATTGGTAAAAAATAATGAAGGAATGAGCTTCTATTTAAAAGAAAATATAGTTTTAATAATTGCACATTTTGGGGCTCAAAATATTACAGTATAATACCTTCCTCTTTTTCTTCATTTTTAATTTAGTCCTGCAAGTATTATCAAACTTGCATCACCTCCCCTAATAGTAAATCATGTGAATCAATAGTGAATCATGTGACTCAATAGTTCTGAACATGTGGAAAAATTAATTATAATTTAGTACCTTCAACTATACCTCTATTTCTAATTTAGTCATGCAAGTATTATCAATCTTGCACCACCACCCCTAATAGTACAAGAATGTAAATCAATAGTACACACATGTGAACACATAGTTATAAGCATGATAATTAATAGCAATTAATTGCTCATTTATTCGATTAATTACCCGATTGGTCAATATAACCTCCAGACATCAATTATTATCGAAATAAATATCGATTTTCACTAACACTAATAATTCCAACACAATGGAACTATCAATTTCATCTTTAATCAACACTAACTTATTCATCATTAATATTATAATTAACAATATTTAACAACCAGATCATTCTCAGGAAAAGGGGGGCTTTTCGATAAAGATTTCTCCCTATTGGCGCTCAATTAGATTATCTAACCTCTCCTTGACAGAACTTCTAGACATTGTCAATATTGTAAATAATAATATGAATAACATTGTCGTCTCAATTATTAATTTAATAATATAACATATTATGCCTATGATACTGTGACAATAATTGAATTAATAATATGAGAGATATGATGCATCAATTACTGTAGCAATAATTGAGTATAACTGAGTGACTTCTCACGTAAGCATCAATAATCAATACTGTGTCCTACTATGTAACCACGCGTATTACTGTACTTTTACTACCGGGTAGTTCAACAGTTTTAACGGTAACACTTTTGCCGTTATTTTTATAAAAAGATAATTATGTCATTTTCTTACTACGACAATACTTTCGTTGTGGGGTCCACCAATGATTGTGCCGCCGTACGGATATTTCCCGACAAAAAGATTATTCCCCGACCAGACGAATATTTTATAACAACTTGCATACTTTGCAAAAATTTTCACATATCACCCTTAACTTTAACCTTTTATCAATTTAACCATTTACGAAATAAAATAATAATTATAAAAAAATTGAATACTTTCATTTCATAAAATTCGGGGTCTTACAAATCTCACCTAACATGAAAACACCAAAAGACAAGAACAGAAAGGGAAAAATAAAAATCTTGACGTCGACAGGTGGCGACTCTGCTGGGGACTCCAGTAAGAGGGCTTAAGTCGCTATCAAAGCTTTTTAAAACTTTTATCTCTTTGTGTGTGGATGCTACATTTACATTTAAATGAATATGTACTAATGCTTTATTTACTGCACTTAGTGCTTCACACCATATCTGCCTGTGATATTAGTACTTCGCACATGTCATTATTTCCATACGGTGAGACGCGATGTATGTGAATGTATATTGTGTGGTCCCTTCACCAGGAAGCTATCCCGTCGGTGTTTGATTACTGGACTCATCAGGAGACTAATTCCACGAGGCTCAGGAAAGGCACCACCCATATTCGCTCCAGTCGAAAGATCAGATTAACTTCCCATCAAGTAAATTGCAATGATCTGGAGACCTTCTGTAACATTCCATAATTTTAAAGTGTTATATTAAATATTTATTGATTTATTTAAATATTTAATGGATATGTTTATTGATTGAATAAATAATTGTTCAATCTGAGTGATGTAGTTTATTTAATTATTTGTTGAATAAATAATTAAATAGTAGATATTAAATATTTATTGGTAATATTAAATATTTATCGAATTATGGCAATTGGAATTGATGTGATTTAATTAATTATTTATTGTGTAATTAATTAATGAGCTAAATAAATTAGTTGTTATGAGATTTTATAATAATTAATTTAATTAATTAACTAGAGAGCTTATAGTGGTTTTAAATAAATAATAATATTTTAAATGAGAAATTGTAGTTTAAAATATTAGTTGGTTAAATAAAATTATAATTATAAAAGAAATTATAATTATTTATGTGTTAAATTAATTTAATAGATTAATGTTTTAATTGATTTATTTAATTAAATGAATGTGTGATTAATAACCTTATTATAAAGGAGTTATTAAAATAAATTAAAAGAGTTTAATTTAGTTTTGCCAAACATGCTTTATTGTATAATAAGTCTTTAGTCTAATAGTATTTTACCAAACAAGGAGTAAGGATTAATGTGTTATTTTTATTATGCTAGCCAAACAAGCCTTAAGGCTTTTGATTTTTAAAACTTATGTAACTGACATAACTTATGTCAGTACTTATATTATATAATTATTATAATTATATCTTATATGCGTTATAATATTATACGTAAGATAGAAGAGAGAGAAAGGAGAGAAAAAGAAAACTCAGAGGAAGAAGAGAGAAGAAAAAGAAGAAAACTAAGAGAAAACTTGAGAGAATTGAGAGAATTTTACAGGTTTTGGAGAAAAGATTTGGAGAAAAAGGGATAGTATTATCATCTTCATAATCCAAGGTAGGAGCCATCTTCTTCTTTTGTAAACTCTATTTTTCTTCTTCCCAAAAAGTCTCTGTGAAAATTTTATAAAAGAAATTTTGTTGTTATGATTATAACTTTGTATGATTATCGATTATATATGTGTTTCATGAGTTATGTATGATCATAGAGAATTTAATTCATGTATGTATGTAATTTATGAAGAAAATTTTTTACAGAGAGTTTTTATGTATGAATATGGCTTTAGTTAAAATAGAAATTTAAGGTTAATTTAGTTGTTGTATTGATAAATTGATTATAAGAATTGCTAGAGTATGTAACATCATAATCATGATGCTTAGAATTTACTGTTTTGGTTGAATAACAAAATCACAGTATTGATTTTCATGGAAGATATCAAAAATGGAGTTTTTGACAAAAATATTGAAATTGGGTGTTGGATATTTGATGTTTGTGTTAATTTATGAGTGAAAACATGTTAGAAGTCTTTACTATATGTTTATATGAAGTTTATATATAAAATAGAGTGTAACTAGTCTATTAGATTCGAGCTTCTTGGCCAATTTGGCTTTTTCTTTCATGGTTGTCGAAGCTGTCAGTCGACGCTGACAGTTCGCGTCGCGGCGCGGCCCAGCAGTTCATTTCTGGCGCCGCAGCGCCATCACCATGACGTAAGCACGACCTGTTGCACAATCACTGCGCCGCAGCGCCGGCTCATAGTATAATCGCTGCGCCGCAGCGCCGACTCAGCGCCGCAGTGCGAGCCACAGTACAAACTGTGGCGCCGCGGCGCGGCTTGGCAGAACTGTCTGACAGTTTTGTTTAAATGTACAAAACTTGAAAATAAATGTTATGTGTTTATCATAATAATGTTAAATGATAATTTCAGTATTATTAGACTATGAACTATCATGTTATTAAGTATTATCTACTTGAAAAATAATTGATTATGTGAATGGGTAATTCAACCCATATGATGAATGTAATTGTTTATATAAATGTACAATGTTGGTTAGGACTAATTATGTCAATATGACATATGTTTAGGGTATCAATTCAAGTGGTAAAAGTGTAGCTTGTGCTAAAGGCAAGTTCCATAAACCTACCTTTTACATTGAGCAAGTTTCTAAGCCTTAACTTTTGTTATTTAGCAAGTTCTTTATTGTATAAGTTTTCTAATCATTGGTGTTATTGAACTAATTATTGTTTCAATTTCGATTATCATATAATGGTGTAAATTTATTTGGAGCAAGTTATTCTTGTACTTAACTTGTGGTTTAGCATGTACAATTATATACATGATGTGGATGTTTATTATTCAATTAACATTGTCTTATTATTCTTCAAGCAAGGTAGGTTATAATTATTCAAAGTGTATGCTATTAGATTATCCCTAAAGCATGATGTCAATTTATAAACATCAATTAAACTATGATTATTCCATAGTATACAGTTATGTCGTTTGTAATCAACTAAACCTTAGTTAATTACCGTTGAATTCTAAATTACCCCATGATGTATCCAAACCAAACTCACTTTGGTAAGGACTTGTATTCTAAATACTGAGAAGAACAACTCTTTGATAAGAGGTTACGCTTAGCGTTGAAATGATTGTGCACAATACATTGTACGAAGGGTTGATCCCCCTAAGTACGTGAAGTCCTTATAGTCTTATGACTGTTAAAGTTTAAGTTGAAAAATTACTTATAACTGTGGACCTGATTCGCGGTCATTAGACCCTCAGTAAAGGTTAAAGCTTTTCAAAAGTTAATAGAATATATTGTTAAATTCTATTGAGCTTAATGTTGACAAATGATGTAAAAGTTTAATGATTTAATTATTGTTATTTCAAGTGGGCCTTGTTTGCTCACTCTTGCCTGTAAAATTTCTTACAGCTAAGGTTGAAACTGGTGATGTACCTAGTACCAGTAAAGGGAAAGGAAAGACGAAACAATGCTGAAGACTTGTAATAGTTGAATAGTTTATTTTCAGATTTGGTTTAAAGATTGTAATGAAGTTTATTTTAATTTTCCGCATGAATGATTGTTTGTAAAGGTTAGTTAACCTGGGAGATTTATTTAAGTTTTATCCTGTATGGGCAGGTTTTGTTATTCAATTTTATTATAATTGGGTAGTTAGAAATGAATGTTTTGATTACGTGAACACCAAATCCTGAGGAAATAAAGTACCGGGATTTGGGGGTGTCACACCTTCATGCCAAAAAGTTGCGAGAGTAGCTTAAGATAGGTCAACCTCTGATAAACCAAACGAGGAGGTAAGTCTTTTCATACCTTCCCATTTCAATTACTTGTAATTTCATTTCCATGTCACATCTCAGTGTAATAGAAAATATAATGTAATATGTGAACATGCATATTAAAACCTGTTATGCTATCCTGTCATTAAAACAGCTGACATCCATTTTACAGGATAATACTCCTAAAAAATGGATACATTACATAGCATGTAACATTGCCACGTTTCCCCAAACTAAACTACATAAGTCTTTTTTGTAGTGAAATAATTGGTCATGTTACCCGTTCGAAGTCCAAAAAGGCACTAAGCCTACATCCAAACATGGCTACATCTGGCCAGCCTAATCCTATTATTGTCTCTCGTGAGGAGTTCGAAGGATTAAGCAATCAAATAACAGAGTTGGCTATTCTGCTCAAGAATTACACAAGTCAACTCAGGGTTCACAAATACCCATCTACACAGAACCCTCTTTACATGGAGGAACCCAGGGCCCGGACAGAGAAGTTCCAGCACCTAAGTCTCAGACTGATAAGACCAACAAAACCCTTGAAATCACCCATCTTAAAGAAGATCAAGACACCGGTGATATTCAGAAGAAGGTTCTACAAATGGAAAAGATCATTTGGTCCATCAAAGGGATTGGAACACACGAAAGTATTTCATATTCAGACCTTTGCATCTTCCCCGGGGTTCACTATTCGGAGAAATTTAAGACTCCAAATTTTGAGAAATATGATAGATTGGGAGATCCTTATACCCACTTAAAAGTGTTCATTGGAGAGCTCGGATCATATGCCTAGAATGAAAAGCTTAGAATGCAGCTATTTCAGAAAAGTCTGACTGGAAAGGCCAAAGCATGGTACACTAGATTGGATAACTCCAAAATTCGTAGCTGGGAGGAGTTAGCCAATGCTTTTGTCAGTCAACACAGCTTTCAAACTTAGATGGCTCCAGACCGGTATCAAATTACCAAGGTTAAGAAATAAGTTAATGAGTCATTCAGAGAGTATGCTTAAAGATGGAGGCGATTGACTGCTAAAGTTATCCCATCCATGACAGAGTCTGAAATTGTGATAACCTTCATAGATGTTCAAGAAGCTCCATTTTATGAGAGGGTCCTAGCTGGAATAGGAAAACTATTCTCAGAAATGATTTAGCACGAAGAAATGGCTGAAATGAGATTGAAATCAGGGAAGATTCAAGATCTCACAGCTTTAAAAGCCGTAGCTGAGCATATCCAATCTGGAAGTTATGGGAACAACCCCCGAAGAGTCCATAAGAAGAAAGAAGAGGATGTTTCCTTGATACTGCAAGAACAAAAAAGCAATCAAAAGAAACTATTCCCCTTTTCAAGCACATTCTCCACCATTTGGAGAAGTCAAGCGCTCAAGAGTGTTTACACCCTTAGGGGACTCACTCGAAAACATTCTCAAACTTCTGACACTCAGAAGAAAATCACTCATCTCCTTCCACCAGCCAACTCGAGTGGAAAGGGTTTCAATATAAGCAAGAACTGTGCTTACCATGCTGGAGCTCCATGCCATTACACTCAGGATTGTTGGGCACTTAAGCATAAGATCCAGGACTTAATTGACAATGGTGAGATTATGGTGACTAAGCCTGACTAACCACATGTTCAAGATAACCCTCTCCCTCAACACAAGGAAGAGGAGGTTAACATGATCAATAGAGGCAATGGAGAGAGCTCCAGATTCCTCAAATAGGTGGATGGTTTTTCCCAAACTAACAATGATGATTATGACAAGTGGGATTATTTAGAGTTCCAGTTCAGGATGGAGCGGGAGTTAAAGTCTCTTGGCGAACAAGTCAATCAACTGGCAGAACTAGTGATTCGTCAACACCAAGTCACACGGCAGTTGTTCAGTCAGGAGCATGCTAGCCTACTTTCTCTTATCACAAATACTCCACCACTGTCCCAAGAAAGTGAAATCTTGGAGGAAAAGTTTGCAAGAAAAGCAAAAGCTAAAGCCTGTCGGGACTTTACCAACAAAAGGGAATTCACCTATTTAGGCCAACTGATGGAAGAAATAATGCAGATATTGATCAATGAGGGAAAATCACAGCACTGCTACCTCCAGTCAATCCGCACTCAAAGAGATTTGATGCCACTAGAATATGTCAATACCACTCCCACTCTCGTGGTCACAGCACTGAGGAATGCTTGGTACTCCGCCATCTTATTCAAAATATGAAAGACATCAGTGACCTACAAATGGCAGACAATAACATGTTATCATCTGAGAGTGGGGACACATTTCCTCTAGGATGGAAGGACGTTGTAGTAGTAATATCCTCTAAGGGAGATTTGGTTGCCATACCACTTACAATTCAACCAATTCAGCTCAAATGGGTTGAAAACCTTTTAAAAGTGGTTGCACCAAAGCCAATCATATTGTCATTTAGGCCACAATATCCTATCATCAGCCTTAAGAAAGTCCCATGGAATTATGGAGAGGTAGAAAGTTCAACATCAAACACAACTGCTACAGCGTCTAAAGAAAATCCACTGTATCTCCCTCAATGAGTGATGAAGCCTATCATTAGATCTAAGGGGAAAGTGCCCAAGGAGAAGATTGAAGAATTCCTCCGCAAGATGAGACATAATGAAGCCAAGTTGGTTCAAAGCTTGAAAGAAGCTCCACAACAAATCTCTATTCTAGACTTGGTTTTCTCTTTAGAAGATCACCAGAAGGTCTTACTAAAAATATTAGAAGAAGCCCACTTGCCAAAGATAGTGGATGTTGAAAAATTCCATCATCTGGTTGATCACATCTTCAATAGCAATGTGATATCCTTCACCGATGATGACATACCTCCCGAAGGGATGGGTCATTGCAAACTATTGCACATAGTGGTTATGTCTTCCAGATATGTGGTCAGAGGAGTGCTAATAGATGGAGGATCATCCCTAAACATCTGCCCCTGTGCCATATTAGAAAAAATGAACATCAATCTCAACAGGATTTGAAGTAGCCATACAATCATCAAAGCCTTTGATGGATCTCGACGAAATGCTGTCGGAGAGATTGAATTACCCGTGGAAATCGGTCAACATAAATTCTACGTATCCTTACAAGTGCTCAAAATCACTACAGGATATAATTTACTATTGGGAAGACCTTGGATTCATATGGCGGGAGCCGTCCCATCCACTCTTCATCAACAGCTCAAGTATATCATCAACAGTAACCTGGTCACTGTCAATGTTGAGCCAAAATGTCCTGTTCAAGGTGATATACCTCTTATTAGTTTGAATGAAGAAGTTGAGCCTGTCAGCTTCTAGGCCCTTGAGGTGAGCAACACTCACTATCAACCTATTGGGGCTTCACCTCTGAAACCCAAAGTTTCCGTCGAGGTATTGTCGGCAAGTCAAGAAATGATATCCTTGGATTTTCAACCTGGACAAGGGTTAGGAAAGGAACAACAAGGAATCAAATGCCCAATTCAAGTTCCCAGCCAGACTGGGATAGCCGGACTAGGCTACTCCTCTGGGTCCAGTTATAGGAACCCACACAAGCATACATCGATTCCTTCATCTACAAGGTTGTTGCCTAAACCTGTAGGTGCTAATCCTATACGGCCTCTACAGAAAATTCATGCCCCTATAGTAGCTATGCTGTTTCCTAAGTCGATACCGGTTAAAGGAAAGGAAGTCCTAATTCCAGAGCCAGATGTGGAGGAAAGGAATCAAAGATGTAAACAAGACATTAAGAGGCGGTTATCGAAGATGTACTTCCTGGCACATACTGAAGGTATCAACAAGGATATCTTAGATGACGACTGCCTAGACATCATGATCATCATTCAAGAGAAGGAGGATGATAATAGCCCCTTCATCACAGCCGTCCACCAAGACTTGACCCTTGTCAATTGGAGTAGCATTACTTGCATTTGCCGAAAAGGGTAAAAAGAGCAGAAAATCCCTCTGCCCTGTAGATAGCAATAAGTGCTTACTTTTGTTGCATAGTATTAGCAGTTGTTTTTGTCATTTCATGCTAAAACTTTGTATGATTAAATAGTTTCATATATTAAGTGAAAGCATTTTGTTTCAGGACTCTAAAGTTAGATATGCCTAAACTTGCTGCTGAGGTGCCTATTCTTCACAAGGACTGCAACTTTGATGTAAAGTTGGACTCTGACATGATGGAGATTGAGCAAGAGGACTATGAAATACCTTAGGAGATCAAAGAATGGGTCGAAGACAAACCCAAGCCAAATCTTGATCAAACCACCTCTTTTAACCTTGGAACCTCAGAAAACCCCAAATAAATCCAGATTGGTACGGACCTTACTCTAAGCCAAAGGAATGACATGGTTACTCTATTGGCTCAATTCCAAAATGTGTTTGCATGGTCTCATGAAGACATGGTCGGTCTGTCAGCTGACATTGTCATTCATCGCCTTCCCATTAAAGAGGGATTCAAGCCAGTCAAACAGTAACTCAAGCGATTAAAACCTGAGTGGAGTTTGAAAGTCAAAGAAGAAATTGTGAAATAATTTCAAGCTGGAATCATCATGGTATCAACATACCCTGAGTGGCTATCCAACATAGTCCCCATGCCTAAACCCGGAGGGAAGGTGCGAGTTTGCATGGATTATAGGGATTTGGACAAAGCTTGTCTCAAAGATAGCTTTCCCGTACCATTCATCCACATACTCATTGACAATACAACTCAGTATAACATGTACTCCTTTGCTGACTGCTTTGCTGGGTACCATCAAATCATGGTTGCTGAAGAGGATAGTGAGAAAATTGCATTCATCACTCCTTGGGGAACCTTTTGCTATAGATAGTTGTCATTCAGCCTCATCAATGTCGAAGCTACCTATCAGCGAGCCATGATGACTTTTTTTTATGATCTATTGCACAAAGAGATAGAAGTTTATGTGGATGACATCATTGTCAAGTCCCGAAGGGAGGAAGACCACCTAGATCATCTCAAAAAGCTCTTCAGCCGGTTGCGTAAGTACAACTTAAAGCTGAACCCGGCCAAATACGCCTTTGGCGTCAAATCAGGAAAGTTGTTGGGATTCCTAATAAGCCACAAAGGCATTGAGCTGGTTCTTGCAAAAATCCAGGCCATCACAAAAATGACCATACCCCAGACAAAGAGGGAAATAAGAGGATTTTTGGGAAGAATCAACTTCATCAACCGATTCATCTCCCAACTCAAAGCAACCTATGAACCAATCTTCAAGTTGTTAAGGAATAACTACTCCAAGAAATGGAACAAAGAGTGTCAAAAATCTTTCCTTTCCATTAAGGAGTAGCTAATTAAGGCTCCTATTTTGGTACCTCCTAGGGATGGTGTTCCCCTATTTATGTGCCTATCAATTAATGACAATGCCATGGGCTACATGCTGGGATAGAAAGATGATAGAGGCCAAGAAAGAGCTATCTATTACCTCAGCAAAACATTCAGCAGCAGTGAACACAAGTATACACTGATTGAGAAAACTTTCTGTGCTTTAGCATGGGCTTCCATGAGATTACAACATTATCTCCATGGTCACACAACCCATCTCATATCCCGCGTGGATCCTCTCAAATACGTGTTCAGTAAACCAATGTTGAATTGTCGATTGTCTAAATGACAGTTGATCCTCCAGCAATTTGACATCATTTACATGACTCGAAAGTCTATCAAAGGTCAAGAAATTGCCGATCAACTGGCCTCTGCGCCTTCAGGGGATTTCAAATCATTGGAAACCTATTTCCCTGATGAAGGGATAATGAAAATTAAGTAACACCATCAGGACAATACACACCAACTATGGAGGATGTATTTTGATGGAGCCATAAACATGGAAGGTTCTAGAGCTGGAGCCGTTCTAGTATCCATTTCGGGAGAGCAGTATCCCATTGCCATCAAATTGTAGTTTCCCAATACCAACAAAACAACTGAGTATGAAGGTTGTATCATGAGGTTATAACTTGCCCAATCCATGGGCATCAAATGATTAACTGTCTTTAGAGATTCTGAACTGGTAATCAGACAAACCACTGGGATCTATGACACCAAAGAACTACATTTACTGCCTTACCATCGGCAAGTTATCTAGATGGCTTTGGAGTTTAAAGAAATATCCTTCCTCTATATTCCTTAGAATAGGAATGATTTTGCGAATGCACTAGCCACTTTGGCCTCTTTGATCAACATACTTGATAAGGAAGACATGCCAAGTATCACATTTGCCTGACAAAAGGCATCGGCCTATGGAAACTACATTGGAGAAGTATCGGATGAGCTGCCACCCATCTAACACCCTTGGTATCAACATATCAAGTAGTATATTTGAGAGGGATATACACCCGCTGAGGCGAGTCAAGTTGAAAGAAAGCGGATCCATAGAATGGCCATGAAATTCTATCTAAGTGGAGATGCACTCTACAAAAGAGATATAGGATTAGGCCTTCTCAGATGTCTAGACAAAGACTAAGCTCAGAGGCTTATGGATGAAATCTATGGTGGAGTATGCGGTCCACACATGAGCAGCCCTCTACTTGTCAAGAAAATCCTAAGAATAGGGCACTTATGGATCTCTCTCAAGGCTGACTGTGATGATTATGTCAAGAGATGTCACCAACGACAAATTCATGGGAATTCTGTCTACGCCTCTCCAAGGGAGCTTTACAATATGAGTTCGCCCTGACCCTTATTAATGTGGGGAATGGACATGATCAGGCCAATCGAGCCCAAAGCTAGAAATGGTCATCGGTTTATCTTCACCATGATCGACTACTTCACCAAATGGGTATAAGTGGCCTCATCCTCCAGGGTTACTAAAGAGGTGATCATTGGTTTCATCAGAAACAATGCCATTTGTCGGTATGGACTACTAGAGGTGATTGTATTAGACAATACCAAAAACCTCAATAACCAAATGATGGAGGAGTTATGCAGTAAATTCCACATCAAACATCTCAACTCCGTCATCTATCGTCCAAAGATGAATGGTGCTATTGAAGCGGCTAATAAGAATATCAAAAAGATCATACAAAAGATGTCCGCCAATCACAAAGGATGGCTTGACATGTTTTCTTTGACTCTATTAGCCTACATAAAGTTAATGCGCACTTCCACTGGGGCAACCCCCTATTCATTAACCTATGGAATGGAAGGAGTGCTCCCCATTGAAGTAGAAATTGAATCCCTCAGAGTGTTGATAGACGCTCAGCTGGATGCAGACCAATGGTTATAAGATCGGTACCACCATTTGTCTCTAATAGATGAACGGAGGGCCATAACCATCTTCCATGGTCAGTTATACCAACAGAGGATCGCTCGATCCTACAAAAAGAAAGTTCGGCTACTACAATTTAAGGAACGTGACTTGGTCTTGAAAAAGGTTCTTGACAACCAAGACCAATTCAAAGGAAAATAAGCCCCAAACTGGGAAGGCCCATTTGTTGTCAAGGAGGTATTGACATGATGAGCCCTCAGATTATAAGAGATGGATGGCGATGAATTTCCCCAACTCATTAACTCGGACACCGTGAAAATGAACTATGTCTGAGGTTACCTGCAAACCAGCATCCTGGTTTTGGATCATCAGATCCATCAGTCAATTCAGGTTTTCAAAACCTTTTCCACTACATACAAACCTCACCACTTCAGTTTGTCCCATCAGGGATAAAGCTTTTCAGCACTTCAGTTTGTCCCGCAAGGGATAAAACCTTTCACACACTACTACAAAACAGTAAATAGATAACGCATAAAAAATGTTGTGGTTGCTATCTCAGAAACGTCATATTTAAGGGTGTTATCTATTTGACACCCTTTATACAACGTTTTTAAAACGTTGTAGTTTCGCACATTATACAGTATTATTTTCTAAAAAACGTTGTAGATTTGTTTTCCAAAAATTATTAGATGCTTGAAAATGTTGTAGATGGTATGATTCCACAACGTTTTCTGGCTAAAAATGTTGTAGTTTAATATATCAGACAACGTTTAGACGCATTTACACAACGTTTAGAATGTGTCTCTATTTAGACAAATTTATATAACATTTTTAAAACGTTGTAGTGACTTAAAAATGTTGTAATACATGCATATAACAAATTATAGCTAAAAATGTTGTAGTTTACCTATGCACCTGCAATCTGCTAATGCCATGATATATAGCTAAAAAATGTCTAAATTCTCATTTAAATTTAAAGCCAAAATGTATTAACCATTCAAAATACATCCCAATAATACCATTCATTTACAGTTTCAAATTACTACATCCACAAAATATATACCAAACTATCCAAGCTAAAAGAATGGATTAAATCACCGACCTGACATATACAGATAGAACACCTATTTTCCTTTCATTTTTTAGACAAGTAAGAATGAACACCTTATACTGCACGAGGGCATCATTGTCCTTTATAGTTTCACGGACAATATTCCCATTTTCATCTTCAACAATTAGAACCTCCTCTGGCTTAGCCATGCGACAGATCATAAGTAATCTCAGTCTAGACATTGGAGTTGCATAAAGTTGGCGCCGTTGTAGATGTGAACCAAAACCATCCGCCACACCATGAATCAAAGGCATCTGCGGATTAAGGCCATGAACAGAATATGACATTAGTAAGTCGCTAATAGACCACATACTTGTAACTAAAGAAATAGTTCCCCAACAGTCAAATTTATATCAGTTGGATAAGTAAAACATCAAAATGAAAATATGTAAATACCATTATGTCATTATGCTAAAAATGCATAAACTGACCGGTACAATGCATGTTTTTGAGGAAATGTCAATGAGATATCCCAGTCCCAATAGAAATATAAATTTAAGAGAGGAATTTATATAATCCTGTCTTGAGTAAAGAACATGCCTACTCTATGACTTGTACTATATACCAGACTGAAGAATAAGAGAATCACTCTTACTAGTCAACTAGAATTGGCAGTGTACCATACTGGAACTCTCTACCAATCCCAAATGTTTAGAACAATACACATTCTGTATTAGGTGTAAAACATAATGGAAGAAAATGCAAACAGAAAAACTGAAACTATGCTAAGAAGGTGTGTATCTATTAGAACAGTGTATGTACACAGACTTGTACATTTAAGTTCAGTTGGTAGAAGGAAAATTATAGTTGTTGCCATTAGCTTCAATATTTCAATTACAACAACTAGACTAGGAAATGAGAATGATAACTCTAAAATTATGAAAAAAGTATGAACACCAGTTCTGTACTCAAACATTCAATGTTTACAAATGCGAGTGTGTGGGAAATAGAGAAATGAGATGTTAGTGTCAACAAAATGACAAGATAATACAAAACCTACGGCTTACACAACAAAAAAGGGTCAAATAACAAATCCAAACTAGCTGACATAGCACTAGGATACACAACAGTCAAACTATACCTTTTGATAATCAATGAAATAGTAGAAATTCACCTTAAAGGAACTAGCAATACACTTACTCGCATAAAAATGCATCTGCTTCGTCAATAAAGAGCAATAAGCCTCTGTTAGATTTCTTCTCTCAATCAAATAACTGGTGTATCTTGGTAACAGCCTGTGAACCCAGCGGAACAACATCTCCACCCATCATCAATGCATAATCAAGCCTCTACAAACATGTAAAATAATTATCAGACACAAATACAGAACTCGAACAATGTTTATAAGGAACATCCTATCAAATATAGACATTGAATCTACAACCAAAAATCATGTTAACCTATTCCCATGTATTTTTGATTCAAAGTTGCATGTACAAAATAATATGATATTAGCATAATTATCAGACAAATCCATTGAACTCAAGGAATACATAAACCTTTACTATTTTTACCCTTAAAGAAACATGTGCCATCTTTAGTCTGCCTAACCAGTTACTTAGGTAAAAGAAAGCATACCTCACCAAGTCTTAAGCGTTCACTTGCTGTGTAATGGTAAAATCGATAAAGAGATGCAAACCCAAGGAATCTGTGTTGAATGTCCTCCTGCTCATCTACTTTATTCTGAACTAAAAGATAGATCTCCCATCTTGGATCGCTTATGTCGATAAGACTGCTACCTTGTTCAAAATTTTTTTTAGCTAAAAACTGAAGCTACTATTTTAAAGTTTCCATAACCAAATCAAGCCTACCATGTTTTTATAAAAAAATAATGGCACTCAAAACTAATTAGCAAGGTTTAATAAAATTCAATTTTTTCTACTACTTTATTGAAACCAGAAAACTTCTTATGATCAAAGATTACAGCCGCCCCAAGGCATTACTTTTAGAAATTAAATACATTAGTCAACTTGACAACAAGAAAATCAGCCGAAAATGTATTTAACTTTGGGAAGTTGCAAGGAACAAATTGGACCCTACTGGATTATTAATCAACTTTTAGGATAAGCGTCGACATCAACTGATGATCCACTGGATACTGCTGCCTCAGTCACCGCCGCCGTCGTAGGTACCATCTCTGAAGTGATGGTGGTGGTGGCCGTCGAAATCAGAGAATCGAGCTTAGCATTTTTGATCAAAGAAGATTCGACTACAACCTCTCCCTCGGTAGCTCTCTTCCCATGAAGCATAAACTGCGATGATGAACTGTTTGACACCATTTTCAAAAATTCTCAAATCATATTTAAAGGAACAAAAATGAACAACAAAGGGTATGTAAATATATAGAAATACGTATCCGATTTGAAGATATATATAAATGGAAGGTCAAATACTTGACGGGAACTAAAAGTAAAGAATGAGTGAGACAAAAATAGAAGAACATATAAATAGTACATACCTGTAAGGACTTTGAAGGGGAGAAGGAATCGATCGTGATTGGTTGATTAGGAGAGCAGGGCACCCGCTTCATTTTCTACCTCCATTGTATGGAGAGAGAAAGTACAGAGATAGGAGAGAGAAGAAAGTAGATCTGTCTTTTTAATTTCAAATTTTCATCTTCCGCGTTTTTATTTTTTGCTCCGTATTTTTTATATAGATAACGTTTTTTTTTTAAAAATATTATCTATTTAAAATCAAAAATTGCCCTTATAAATACATAACGTTTTTCATATATATCTACAATGTTTTTTTAAAAAATGTTGTAAAAAAACACCACAACATTTTTTTATAAAAACATCATCTTTTAAGTGTTGTCTTTTAATGGTTTTGTGCTAGTGACAACTTCAGTTTGTCCCGCTAAGAATAAAACCTTTCACAACTTCAGTTTGTCCCACTAAGGATAAAACCTTCCACAACTTCAGTTTGTCTCGTTAGAGATAAAACATTTCACAACTTCAGTTTGTCCCATCAAGGGTGAACTACACAGACTTGATCTCCCCAATACACGGGAGTACGTAGACAGCCATTTTTATGGTCTGATCTAACTATAGAAAAAACAAAAAAAAATTCTAAACCCTTTCTACCACCTATAACTTTTTACCTTTTCACGCTAGGTTGGAACTACGCAGACCTGATCTCCCCTCATTAATGGGAGTATGTAGGCAGCCATTCACGCTGCGGTCTCACCCCATGCCAAAACATAAAAACTTATCAATGGTATTGGGATCATCCTTCAAACCTTTCAAACCACACCTCATTGGCTTAGACCAAAGGGATGGAACTACCTGGTCTCCCCACATAAATGGGAGAACTGGCGACCATCTAAGCTGCGGTTGAGTCCTCAAAGAGAAACACCAATCCATAAGAGATGGAACTACCTGTGTTCCCCAATACAAAGGAGTACCGGCGACCATATGTGGGCGGTCAACCTCAGAGTGGAAAGCAACAATCCACTCCATAACCATATACATAAACCGGTCCCAAGACACCAAAGGGTAGAGGAATTCTTAATACATCAAGATCACAAGCCCTGAAGAACAGGCAACTATCAAGCAAGTAACAAGGCATAACTAAAAGGGAAGTGAATCAAAACATATTTCCTTGCCATATAATACTTTTTGATATATACAATATGTCCTGTACATGAAAAAAATGGCTAAGCTAGTCTATGCAGAAAAATTAAAGCTAATCTACAAACCCGTGGACAAGCGAGCCATCAAGTCTAACATGGCATCCCTCTCAGAAGACGGGGGTAACTCTATAAGCTCCTTCCCTAGGGTATCCACACGAGCCAATAGATCTACAATCATCTGCATGGTGACACTATGCTCATCAATGAATGTGCTTATCTCTACAATGATATCAGTAGTATCAGACCTCAATGCAGTACTATCTGTTGTGGCGGCATCTCGAACAGATAGAGCACCATCTCGCTTAATAACAATTGCATCCCTAGATGATCGAGCCTCGTCTCGCTTAGCAACAGAAGTGTCCCTATGAGCTAGAGCATCATCTCTCTCAACTAGAGCTACATCTCTAATAAAAAGAGCTGTTAACATCAAGGCCCTAGCATGATCCCTCTTAAACGTCATTAGATGCAAATTATGCTCTAAATACTCTACAGAATGTGGAGTCACAGCAGCACAAATACTGGGGGAATCAACCAGAGCTGCTTTCAACCCAACAAATAACTCGTCCTCAGTGGGAGAATCAGGGTCCTCAATAGGCTCTCCACTATCAGAATCAGCATCTGGCTCAGTGGATACAACCCTAGCCGATGCAATCTCTACCTCCAACCATGTAGAATATTCTGTAGAACGGCCTGGATGGCTAGTAGTAAAATTAGCCCTCTCAGGCTGGGCCCAACAGTCATAAATCATGGACAAATCCTCTGTTGCAGAAGTCGAGATGATAAAGGCTGATGCAATGCCCTGTCAAAGGGATGAACATCCTGAAACTGGTCAAACTATGCCATCACAGCCAGTGGGTGATATGTGGTCATGCCCCTTAAACCAGCCAGAGAAAGATAATTCATGCCAGATGCATGAGTGATAAAGCTGTAGGGAGAGCTGAGCCCTGAACACGATAGAATATCAAATGGATCCTCGATCCCTAACAAGAAAATCGACCAAGAAGCAGCGTCTGTACACTCTGCCAGCTGAAAGGAGTAGGACATGACTATCTCATGGGAAAAACAATACACATGGCGTCAGAATGTGCTAATCGATCTCAAGTGTGTCATAAACCACACGTATAATAAGACCGAACTACCTGTAAATACCCCTACAGAATGGGTATGGCAATACATGGCCCGAGGAGATCTCATCTAGGGAAACTCTACGCCTCAAGCCAATGAGGGTCATAAACTACCGACTCATATCTCTAACAGCCATCCGAGCGCAAGGCCCATCTAACAGCAAATCTGTCAGACGCTCATACTCCTCCAAGGTAGGAGTCAACTCTTGGGTCTCAAACCGAAACACCTGCCTATCCGGTACCAAGTGCTCCAACATGTCCTTTACAAAACTTAATGGAACCTGGACATCAAAAGGGTCATAGAATGATACATTAGCTGATCTACTATCACCTGATCTAGGGAGGACAAACTGTCATACCGTAATCTCAAATAGAAGGCCACCAAAACTGATGGGGTATGATCTATCAGGCTAACTGTCGATGAAGACATCTGTAGGGCCGTGTCATAAGACCATCTAAGGGTCAATGCTGAACTCATATCTGGAAATACATATGCATAACATAATACATGCATGATAATTAATAGATGGCAATATAATGTAGGGAATGGAAAATAGTGTACATAAATTTCTAAGTACATCATCATCTAATACATCATCTTTGTATACAGCTGAAAATATAGGGAAATGGGGCATATCTGCCCAATAACTAACAGAGGTCTATCAAAAGATATAACGAGAATGGGGCATAACCGCCTAATATCTAACAAAGGCCTATCAAAAGATATAGCGAGAAATACATCAGAAGAAGTCGATAGTGTTGATATCTACATTATCTAACCTATCCATCTAATGTAACTCCTATTAAGTCACTATGTCTCTGCCAGTAAAGATATCAGGCCAATACAACGGAGGATTTGCACTGGCAAAACCATCTGAATATGGGCCACTTGAAGGGCCAACCCCTGAGCTGGAGGATCAAAAGTATCCACCTTGGAAGAATCTCTGCCCAAATACCAGATGAAAAAATGTGCCCGATTCAACTGCTGGGCAAGATATCAATCTACGTCAGATGAGCAGGCTCTCAGATGCAGGCAATCCAATCCGCCATTATGACAGAGCCAGGAACCATATCCCCCATAAACTGTGTGGCGCAGGTCTGAGCTCCGATGGTATGAAGGAAGCACAAGCGATAAAATGCCTCCTGAGTGAACGGTTCCTCTGACAAAGCAAAGCCATTAACTCCTACCAACGAGATATCATTGATCAGCGACTATGATACAGGGCAATAACGCCTGGCAGGAGGACAGATCGGTATACGGATCTTTCCTGTGGTGCTTCTAATAGCACGCTCTTCTAAATAGAGCTCCCAACCTCCATCTATGAAGAGAGAAAGCCTGCGGGTGGACATCACATGCTCGACGCCAATCGAGAAACCACCCTCAAAGCCAACTGTCAAATGGTCCTCAGAATAGGGAACCTATATAATGACATAGGCTGTCAACAGCTCTAATTATAAGCAAGAATGGGTGAAATCCTCAGCTACAGGAACCTCCATCAAAGTGGAGTGATGTCATCATCGTCCCCGTGGATAAGTGTCTAAACCTAACAAACTAATGGGACGAAGACATGGGAGCCTCTCATAGGCCCAAAACTGCCAATACAAGATTAAATATCTGCGGTCAGTAAATACTCTTAACCCGAACAAGGGAAATCAAAATAGAAATACTCACCAATATGGTCCACCTTCCTTGTGGCGCTAACTAAAGCGAGTGACACTGTGGAAGAGTTATTCACCAGGAAACAATCCCGAAGGATGATCATGAACAATCACTGAAGAATGCAATCCCTGACTCTCCTATCATCGGGTAATGGCTCAGTCAAAGCCCCACTCACGACGTCTACACTCAAAGGACCAGTGCGGACTGTCCTACCTATGAGCATCATAGCCTTGACTCCTAGCAAGAATTTAACGGCAGTTGGGGAAATGTCAGCCACACAAGGCACTGACGCCCCAAAAAACTTCATACCGGTGATAAACCGCTAGTCCATCGGTGTCATCATTACCTTATAATCCAGCCAATGGAGAGACTGAGTCTGGTGAAACCAACGCTCAGACAATGCCCTGAGGTAACCTCAAGGGCAGCGACGAGGGATGATGGAAAATAACACCTCAAAGCCCTAAGCATGCACAATCTCTCGGTACTCTAGATGAAGAGTCTGGTACAGAGAATGTATGCTGAACCAGTTCCCTCAAGGCAGCGTAAAGCTGAGAATCTACATCACAAAGGCAAATCAGCATCAGAACCCTTGCTCCTCATCAATAGGATAAAGAAAGATCAAACACAACTTTTACCTCGTTCGCATGCAAATAGATCGAGGGGTGGTGACTCAAATCATCTAGAAGCTTTGGTATCATCACATTTATAGCTGGAAGATCCCTGCAGGGAATAAAAGCAGAAGGAGTAGGATCCGCAATGGTACATCCTCCTCCTCGTCCTCAACATCTGGTACATTAACCCGGATAGGACGAATCACTGACTCCGTCAACCAATAAGGTTCTCAGGCTGGACGAGGCCGAAGCACATTAGAAGCTCTCCTCCTCACACCTAAAGACGTCCTACGAGAGCTACTCGGCTGATTTCGATCAATATATCTGGACAAAAGTCTCCAAATCACCTCAGAAAGGGTGTGGTAAATTCTAATTTGGAGCCCATTAAATGCATTTTATGTATATATGCATGCATGCATTACTTTAACATACATCTACAGTAGAGTTAAAAATGCATGTTCATTTAATATCTAGACTCGTAATTTTTTTTCCGCCAGAGTCTCCTTTGTAAAAAGGAGTATCCACATGTGCGTAAGCATGACTAGGTGGCCATTCAGTAGCACACCAACTCATAGTCATAAACATTCTATATGCATGAAAATGTCAAAGTCATAATCCATAAGGGTAGTTTAATTACCAGGATTACTTTGCTTTATAACCTTTGCTCATTTTTTCTCAAATATGATAAGAAATAGCTGAAAAAGGTGCCAAATTAACTATTTCAAAAGTCAATTTTTTTTTCACATCAATATGTTTAACATGGTTAAATACTAACATTTACTATTTTGAATATTTTTTATCAACTTATATAAGCATGCCTATTCACTATTATATGTTTAGAAGCCTTTCATGTGATAACTCACTTTTCAATGGTCAATACTAGAAAAGAAGACATGCATACATTACCAGGATAGTGCAGAACACTTGTACGGTGACGGATTTTGCAGAAAATAGCCCAAACTCAGTAGATCTGAATAAGAACTCTTAGATTCTCTGTGTGGCTTCAATTGAAAATGACTTGTGAAAGGAAAAGGCACCAAAAATACCACCCACGGATGGCCATGGGTGTACCTGTGGCTATCCTAGGTGGTCCCCACCCCCTTCGAATCGATCTAATTTGAGTTGTAAAGGAGGTCCCACAAGCTAAAAACTCAAATAAGGAAAAAAGATGCTACGCGATTGAGCGAAAAAGCCTGAAATCCTGATTTTCAGAGACCAAACTGTGGGTCTATATATTAATCATTGGTATTCACCCAAACACAGGGTTTACAAAGTTAATGATCATAGTTACTGAAACCTACCTATGGAAAAACCTCGCGAAGGTCCAATGCCATTAACCTGGTTGTAATTACAATTAAAACCTTACATTTCATCAGAAATCTATGCCCTAGCAGAAATTTCATACATCCTCAGTCGTTGAAGGATTTTCAATGAAGGTCAAGCAGCCTTGACATGTTTCAGCCGTTGGCAAGTAAATCCAATGAAGCGTCAGAGATGATCCGATAATGGCAGATGTTGAAGGACATTTTAACGAAGGTTAGACAACCTTGACATTTTTCAGCTGTTGGCAAGTAAATCCAATAAAGCATTGGAGATGGTCTGATGATGTTCAGCCATTAAAGGACATTTTAATGAAGGTCAAGTAGCCTTGACATGTTGCAGCCATTGACAAGTAAATCCAGCGAAGCATCGGAGGTGGTCTGATGATGTTCAGCCGTTGAAGGACATTTCAACGAAGGTCAAGCAACCTTGATATATTCAGCCATTGGCAAGTAACTCCAATGAAGCCTCAGAGATGATTCGATGATGGTAGCCGTTGAAGTACATTTAAATGAAGGTCAGGCAGCCCTGACAACACAAACTGTTGGCAGTAACTCCAACAAAGCGCTAGAAAGACCTGGTGATTCAAACCATGGAAAACCATCCTCATTGGGGAGGACCGATTATGGAATCTGTTATATAAATCTTTATTAGACAACACAATTCCCTAAGAGTCTCTTGCATATGAGAAGAACATCTTCGGTGGGAAAGCTTGCAATGAGGATTAAAGACTTGGTGATAACCCCAATGTCAACATCCTCTGGTCTCATTCATGGAGCAGCTTCCATTCCTTCATGCACTTAGCATAACATTCACACCATGCTGCATTACATTTACATCATGGTTATCTTGTCACATTTCAAGTGTCTAGCAATCATTATCCTATCCATGCCATTATATTGCATGAATATGATAAAGAGGGGCATCTGTAGACACTCAAAATTTTGTATTCCTGTTACTAACCTTGCAAGAGGGCAAAGTCATTTTCCAGAGATAACCCTGGAAGTCAAATCAGCTCAATCCCGGAGATAACCCCGAGATCCTCAGTTTTTAAATCTCAGAGACAATCCCGAGATATTCAGTTTCAATCTCAGAGATAACCCCGGGATGCCAAGTTCCAACCTCGGAGATAACCCCGAGGGAAGCAGTTTTAGTTCTGGAGATAACCCTGAAATAGTCAGTTTCAACCCCGGAGACAACCCCGAGTCACTCAGTTCTAACCCCAGAGATAACCCCTGGAGGTCAAGCACACCTCTGAGATAACCCTGAGGACATTCAGCATTCACAACAGCCCAATCTCAGAGATAACCCTGAGCAACGACTGCTACGTCTGCGCAAAGCCGGAGATAACCCCGGTGAGGGGTAAAATCATCATTTTACCACCTCAATACTACATTCACGGCATCTCAACATCATTTTAACCCATATTTCATACAGAAGTGTCCCATAAGAACCATAGCTCAAAATTTCGAGTGACTACTACACAAGACAGCACACCGGATATAATTTGAAGACTTTAAAATCGGGTCATGGACACATCTTCCCGACTTCGTACAACCTCTTATCCCATGTCATTATGTAGCTCTCAACAATAACATTCCAAAAAGGTATAACACGCCTCTATCGAATGCCCAAATTGAAAGTTATGAAGGTTCGAGCAGATAATGCATTGCACGAATGCATGTACTTCGACACGACAAAACCTACATGGCCCGGGGCAACCCGGGCAGCCGCAGGTAGACCCACAGCTACAGTGAGTAGACCCGTGACCATCTAGTCTTTAAATATGAGCTCTTGGTTGCTTATTTGAAAAATAAGAAATAGAAAAATGAGAAAAAACTATCTCAATTTCAGCCTATAAAGACTTCTAGAGTGCTCTAAACTGAGAAATTCTTCTTTCTAAGCACTTGTAAGCTCGTGTTTTGCTACATACAAAAATTTAACCGATGGAAACTGAGTTTTCAGGCATCAAAAGCTATCTGAAGTCTTCTTGGCAGCCCACTGTAAGATATTTCAAAATTTTACGCTTTTTATCACTTTTGTATATATATATCTACTCACATTGAGAATCACGTTGTGTGGGTATGCCCGGATCGTCGATCCGTGGCTTTTTACTGCTTATATATATATATATATATATATATATATATATATATATATATATATTATCGAACTATGCTTCGATTGAGGTCGGATATAATATTTAGAACGTTTACTGCTTTTGTATATATATAAATACTTATGTATATATTTCTTTTTATCAAACTCTGTTTAATTGAGCCTTGATATATATCCGGTGCGTTTAATGCTTATATTATATATATTTATATATATATATATATATATATATATATGTGTGTGTGTGTGTGTGTGTGTGTGTGTGTGTGTGTGTGTGTGTGTGTGTGTTATCGAACTTTATTCGGTGGAGCCTGGATATAATATCTGTTGCGTTTACAGCTTTTCATATATATATATATATATATATATATATATATATATATATATATATATATATGTAAGACCCCAACTTTTATAAATAAAGATGAATTTTCTATAAATATCATTTTTGAATATTATGGAGTTAATTTGATATAATGTTATAGTTGTGGGTAATATTTATAAATTTTGCAAAGTACGCAAGTTGTTATATAATATTCGATTGGTCGGGGAATACTCGTTTTAACAGGGAATATTCGTACAACGGCACAATCATTGGTGGACCCCACAACGAAATTATTGTCGGATTGAGAAAACGACAAAAATATTTTATTAAAAGTAACGGCGGAAGTTTTACCATTGATACTGTTGAACTACTCGGTGGTAAAAGTACAGTAATACGTGTGGTTGCATAGTAGCACACGGTATTGATTATTAATGCTTATGTGAGAAGTCACTCAGTTTGATTCAATTATTGTCAGTTAATAATATGAATTATTTAGCGATAATGACGTTTTGTTTTATTCGTATTATTAACGTAATAAAACAGAAACATCTTTTTATATAAAAAAGAATACTTTATTAAAGTTATTCTATAAATAGAATATATTATATTTTATTTAAAAGATTTTTCTTTAAATATGGACCGTCAGATTAAAGTAATCAATCTGGATCGTTCATGGATTAGTTACTATGCATTCTATTTTTCTATAAATAGCAGCTCATTCCTTTATTATTTCTTACGAATTCACTGAACTCTAGAGAGAGAAACTATAGAGAGAAACTATAGAGAGAGAGAAGAAGAGTATTCTGCTACTTAACTACTTCCTTATTTCAGCTCTTCTTTAAAACGGTAAGGGGTGTTATTCTTTCTTATTCATGAAGAGAACTGTTGTTATTCCATTTATTATTATTCTGCTGGAATAACCTGTATACGCGGTCTACCCTATACTTGGTGACATTCTTCTATTATTCTGTTGGAACATCCTGTCTGTGTGTTTTACACCGGACCTGGTTCCGTTTTTTTATTATTCTATTGGAACATCCTGTCTGTGTGTTTTACACCGGACCTGGTTCCGTCTTGTTATTATTCTGTTGGAACATCCTGTCTGTGTGTTTTACACCGGACCTGGTTCCATTATTTATTATTCTGTCGGAATATCCTGTCTGTGCGTTTACGCCGGACCTGGTTCCATTATTTATTATTCTGTCGGAATATCCTGTCTGTGCGTTTACGCTGGACCTGGTTCCATTATTTATTATTCTGTGGGAATAACCTGTCTGTGCGGTCTATCACATGCATGGTGATTTCTTTTGTTATCCCATTCTTTATTATACTCAGTTGGTTAAGTTTTGACTTCTATACTCCATGAAATTTATGGAATATCCTTGATAATTGCGTTTCATCCAGTATCTTTTGATGAAAATATTCTTCTAAGCATTCTTGAATTTTACTCCACAAAGCAGTATCATGTTGACAATTTGGACGTTGTTAATTCTTGGATAAATTAATTCTTGAACTTGTTTTATTGAATTCTTATATCATTGTCATCATCCTCATGTTTATAAAATGTTAAAAGTCATCTGTGGCTTGTAGTGCATAGATGGACTTGGTATGATTATGACCAGGGATTATTCGGTATAATCATGACCGTAATGTTACAAATGATGTGGTAAAAGTCCTCATTAGCCCGTAGTGCGTTGATAGACAGTTGTTGGCATGATCATGACCATTAATGAATACACGAATATCCTTGGCCGTAGTGCAAGGGTGATTCGATGATGTGGATTATTTTATTAAGCTGAGTCCCAGCGATCACAGGGTTGAAAAACCTTTTAAATCATAAAAGATAGTAGAGTTTATTTTCTACTTGACTCTTTTAATGGATTGCTTGTTCCGCTGCAGTTAAACATGATGTCTATTATATTTTATCAGTTTAACATTGTTGAAGGCTAATGATAATTTATTCTGCATTATCTTAGTCATAATATTTCTTACTGGGCTAGTTGAGCTCACCCTTTCTTTCACTGTTCTCTTCAGGAAATGAGAACGTAGCTGGGGCAAGTCGGGGAACGGAGTGATGGTCCGAATGATAGTATTAGTTAGTAGTCCTCACTATTCTATGTAATGGTGTGTTAATAAATGTAATGAGGACTCCTTTTGAGTATGAATACTCTCTAGAAGATAATATTTGTATTCAAACTCACAGTTTATATTTTGTCGTATTGTACACGACAGTTGTATTAGTAAGTTGTATTTGTATTCTGTACTATGTATCTGACGACCCAAGATGGGTGATGTATACCTAATTTTGGGGGCGTCACAGTTGGTATCAGAGCTTAGGGATATGATCACTGGCTAAGATGTGAGAATAGAACTAGGAGGGGAGAGACGGGGGAATTCCTTCGCTAGTATGACCTACCTAAGTTTATTTGCATGGTATTTAATTGGTCGGTCATAATATAAGGATAATATATGACATATCAATTAACTTTTATTTTGTGGCAGTATCTGAAAATTGCATCTGAGAATGTTGAGAATAGCAATGGAGCACAGGCGACTGTTGATTCACCACATATCAATAATCAGGATAATGTGCATCAGGAAGGTGACAATTCTCATGCAAACAACAACACTGACCAGATAATGAATGATGGAATGTTCAAAAACTTTATGCAGTTCATGCAACAGCAGGCGAGAGCGGCTCCTGTCCAAAATATAGGTGGAAACACTGAAAACTCTCGGACGGTCACTGCTAAACAGTTCAAGGAGCTGGGACCACCAGAGTTTAAGGGAGAGCCAAAACCACTTATAGCGGAAACATGGATAAAGCAGATTACCAAGATATTTGATGTCTTTGGATGCTCCGAGGAGCAAAAGGTTCCCTTTGTCGCCTTTATGTTGCGAGGAGAGGCAGATTACTGGTGGAAATCGATTAAGCGTACTCAACCTGCCGCACTGAAAATGTCTTGGGAGAAGTTCCAAGAGCTGTTCAATGACAAATACTTTCCCGAAAGTGTTCGTCACATGAAGGAGGTGGAGTTCATCAAATTGGAGCAGAATAATATGACCGTGTCGCAGTATAAGGCTAAATTTACTGAGTTATCCCGGTTTGCATCCCACTTGGTGGATAATGAAGAGCGAATGACGCGAATGTTTTTACGAGGTTTGAAACCTGAGATACGTCAACATCTTATTTCTCATAAACTGTGTTTGTATTCAGATGTTGTGAATAGGGCTCAGTTAGTGGAGCGCGATAACGAGTCAACGCAACCAAAAGAGAGCAGTCGGCAAAATGATAATACTAGTGAGAGCAGTCATTAAAGCGGTGACAACAAGCGTGGAGGGAATCAACAGGCCAGAAATGGTAACCACTTCGGTGGTAATCAGGGCCAAAACAATAAGAATGGTCATTTCAAGAAGAGGAGATTCAACAATGATGGAAAGACGTCAGCACCAGCACCCGTTGTTAAGGAAGGAGAACGACCACCTGTCATATGTTTCAAATGCGGAGGGGAGGGGCACATCAGTCCAAACTGCGCGATGCCGTCTAAAGCGTGTTACAATTGTGGAAGAGAAGGTCATTTAGCTCGATTTTGTAGTTTACCAAAAACAAGTTCAGCCAAGATGGAGACACCAAAGGCCGTCCCAGAAAAGTCAAAACCGATAGTGCAAGGGAGAGCGTTTGTCGTGACCTCCCAGAAAGCAAGGAACCCGAATGAGGTCATCAAGGGTAAGCTTATCATAAACTCTAACGAAGTCTATACTTTATTTGATACCGGTTCTATCCATTCTTTTATTTCTCCTACTTGCGCTCATCGATTAAATTTGACTCCGGAGAAATTAGACTTTGATTTATCTGTTGGAACTCCATTGGGAGAAACCTTCATTACATCCACGATTTATAAGTCTTGTTTGGTTCAAGTTGGTACCCACACATTACCAGTCGATCTGATTTCATTAAAAATACTTGCATTTGACGTGATTCTAGGGTTTGATTGGTTAACTACTCATCATGCAAAAATTGATTGTTTTCGTAAGGTTGTTAGCTTTCATATTCCTAATCGACCTATTATGCGAATTCAAGCAACCAAACCATTAAAATCAATCGCTGTCATCTCAAGCCATAAAGCTATTCGTTTATTGAAAAACGGATGTCAAGCTTTCTTAGCTCATGTCACGGATCTAAACAAAAATACGTCAGTTTTGAATGATATTTCTATTGTTAATAAATTCCCTGACGTATTCCCTGAAGAACTTCTTGGCCTACCCCTAGAGCGTGAAATTGAATTTTGTATCAACCTTGAACCCGATACAAAACCCATTTCTAAAGCCCCATATCGAATGGCTCCTATTGAACTTCAGGAGTTAAAGATCCAACTGCAGGAATTGTTAGACATTGGCTTTATTCGTCCTAGTACTTCTCCTTGGGGTGCTCCTGTGCTATTCGTGAAGAAGAAAGATGGAAGTATGCGACTTTGTATTGATTATCGGGAGTTGAATCATGTCACCATCAAAAATAGGTACCCATTGCCACGTATTGATGACCTGTTTGACCAGTTGCAAGGAGCATAATTCTTTTCAAAGATCGATCTTCGTTCTGGATATCATCAGCTGAAGGTTAGAACTGAGGATATTCCAAAGACGGCTTTCAGAACTCGGTACGGGCATTATGAATTCCTAGTCATGTCCTTTGGATTGACTAATGCTCCTGCTGCCTTCATGGATATGATGAACCGGGTATTCAAGGAATATTTGGATCACTTTGTGGTCGTCTTTATTGATGACATCCTTATTTATTCCAAAAGCCGTGAAGATCATGAGCAACACTTGAGGCTGGTACTCCAAAAGCTTCGTGAATACAAGCTTTATGCCAAGTTGAAGAAATGCGAGTTTTGGCTGGAGGAGGTAGCATTCCTTGGGCACGTAGTATCAAGTCGTGGAATATCGGTTGACCCGGTAAAGATTGAAGCTATTCAAAGCTGGGAGCAACCTAAATTAGTGACCGAAGTACGTAGCTTTCTTGGTTTAGCTGGTTATTATCGGAGATTCGTGGAAGGATTTTCTCGAATCGCTACTCCATTAACTCAGCTGACTCAGAAAGATACAAAGTTCGGTTGGAGCGAAGAATGTGAGCAGAGTTTTCAAGAACTCAAGAGGAGACTCATTTCAGCACCTGTTCTAACAATACCATCTGGCTCGTAGGGATTTGTCATCTACAGTGATGCTTCGAGCAAAGGGTTGGGATGCGTTCTCATGCAACATGGAAAAGTCATAGCCTATGCATCAAGACAACTCAAGGAATATGAGAGAAATTATCCTACTCATGATCTAGAGTTGGCAGCTGTTGTCTTTGCACTTAAAATTTGGAGGCATTACTTATATGGGGAGAAGGTGGAGATCTTTACGGATCATAAAAGCCTCAAATATTTCTTCACTCAAAAGGAACTCAACATGCGACAACGACGTTGGCTTGAACTATTGAAAGATTATGATCATACCATTCAATACCATCTTGGAAAAGCGAACGTGGTAGCTGACGCATTGAGTAGAAGATTATATGCAAGTACGAGTGCGATATTGTCAACACAAAGGCCCATTTTGTGTGACTTACGAAGGATGGAGATAGAGTTAAAGACTCCAGGGACCCATGTGATGATGACGAATATACGAGTAGAACCAACTTTAATCGATAAAGTTAAAGCTGCTTAAGCTACAGACCTGGAGCTGATGCGTATGAGGAAGAAAGTGCAAGAAGGTGCTATGCCGGAAGCAAGAATCGATGAAGAAGGAATACTTCGAGTCAACTCCAGACTTTGTGTTCCTAACAACCCTGATTTA
The DNA here is from genome assembly GCA_016801055.1 of Panax notoginseng. NCBI lineage: Eukaryota > Viridiplantae > Streptophyta > Magnoliopsida > Apiales > Araliaceae > Panax > Panax notoginseng. Next base: position 192,505,725 of record CM029014.1, read on the forward strand.
AAGTATGAAATCATGATGGAGGCGCACAACACACCGTTTGCAATCCATCCTGGAAGTACCAAAATGTATCATGATCTTCGTCATACATTTTGGTGGAGCAATATGAAGAGAGAGATAGCGTTGTTTATCTCAAGGTGTTAACTTGTCAACGAGTCAAAGCGGAGCATCAAGTACCAAAAGGTCCATTGCAACCACTTGAAATTCCAGAATGGAAGTGGGAGCACATTACCATGGATTTCGTTACCGGTCTTCCTAAGGTTTCTCAAGGTATAGATGCGATTTGGGTCATTGTTGATAGATTGACCAAGTCTGCTCATTTCTTACCGATACGAGAAACTTATACACTTGAACGTCTTGCTCGTATGTACATAAACAAGATTGTAAGACTGCATGGTATGCCAGTATCCATAGTTTCTGATCGAGACCCAAGATTCACTTCACGATTTTGGGTTAGTTTACAAAAAGCTATGGGCACAGATTTACGATTTAGTTCGGCATATCATCCTCAGACGGACGGACAATCAGAGAGGACTATTCAAACTCTAGAAGATTTATTAAGACTCTGTGTCTTTGACTTCAAGGGAAGTTGGGACAAGTTCTTACCATTGGTGGAGTTTTCCTACAACAACAGTTATCAAGCAAGTATTGGCATGGCTCCATTCGAAGTATTGTATGGAAGAAAATGTCGTTCTCCAGTATGCTGGGATGAGGTGGGTGAAGCAACGTTGTTGGGACCAAAGTTGGTACGTATGACTACAGAAAAGATTCAAACGATCCGACAACGTATAAAAACCTCACCAGATCGACAAAAGAGTTATGCTGATCTTCATCGAAAGGACGTGGAATTTGATATAGGAGATCATGTGTTCTTACGTATTGCTCCATGGAAAGGAGTTACGAGATTTGGAAAGAGAGGAAAGATCAATCCTCGATTTATCGGTCCATTTTTAATCCTCGATCGAGTAGGAACTATGGCTTATAGACTCGCTTTACCGCCAAGTATGTCTCGTGTTCATAACGTTTTTCACATATCCATGTTACGTAAATATGTGGAAGACCCGAACCACATTATTGAGTTAGAACCGGACGAAGTAGCGGAGGATTTGACGTATGAAGAAGTTCCTATTCAAATCTTGGATAAGAAGGAACGTATTCTACGCTCCAAGGTTATACCTCAAGTTAAAGTTTTGTGGAGAAACCACGATGTTGAGAAAATGACTTGGGAGTTAGAATCTGAAATCAAATCAAGGTATCCTTACCTCTTCGACATACCAGGTACCTACCCTAATTTCGAGGGCAAAATTTCATAAGAAGGGGAGGCTGTAAGACCCCAACTTTTATAAATAAAGATGAATTTTCTATAAATATCATTTTTAAATATTATGGAGTTAATTTGATATAATGTTATAGTTGTGGGTAATATTTATAAATTTTGCAAAGTACGCAAGTTGTTATATAATATTCGATTGGTCGGGGAATATTCGTTTTAACAGGAAATATTCGTACAACGGCACAATCATTGGTGGACCCCACAACGAAATTATTGTCGGATTGAGAAAACGACAAAAATATTTTATTAAAAATAACGGCGGAAGTTTTACCATTGATACTGTTGAACTACTCGGTAGTAAAAGTACAGTAATACGTGTGGTTGCATAGTAGCACACGGTATTGATTATTAATGCTTATGTGAGAAGTCACTCAGTTTGATTCAATTATTGTCAGTTAATAATATGAATTATTTAGCGATAATGACGTTTTGTTTTATTCGTATTATTAACGTAATAAAACAGAAACATCTTTTTATATAAAAAAGAATACTTTATTAAAGTTATTCTATAAATAGAATATATTATATTTTATTTAAAAGATTTTTCTTTAAATATGGACCGTCAGATTAAAGTAATCAATCTGGACCGTTCATGGATTAGCTATGCATTCTATTTTTCTATAAATAGCAGCTCATTCTTTCATTATTTCTTACGAATTCACTGAACTCTAGAGAGAGAAACTATAGAGAGAGAGAAGAAGAGTATTCTGCTACTTAACTACTTCCTTATTTCAGCTCTTCTTTAAAATGGTAAGGGGTGTTATTCTTTCTTATTCATGAAGAGAACTGTTGTTATTCCATTTATTATTATTCTGCTGGAATAACCTGTATACGCGGTCTACCCTATACTTGGTGACATTCTTCTATTATTCTGTTGGAACATCCTGTCTGTGTGTTTTACACCGGACCTGGTTCCGTTTTTTTTATTATTCTATTGGAACATCCTGTCTGTGTGTTTTACACCGGACCTGGTTCCGTCTTGTTATTATTCTGTTGGAACATCCTGTCTGTGTGTTTTACACCGGACCTGGTTCCATTATTTATTATTCTGTCGGAATATCCTGTCTGTGCGTTTACGCCGGACCTGGTTCCATTATTTATTATTCTGTCTGAATATCCTGTCTGTGCGTTTACGCCGGACCTGGTTCCATTATTTATTATTCTATGGGAATAACCTGTCTGTGCGGTCTATCGCATGCATGGTGATTTCTTTTGTTATTCCATTCTTTATTATACTCAGTTGGTTAAGTTTTGACTTTTATACTCCATGAAATTTGTGGAATATCCTTGATAATTGCGTTTCATCCAGTATCTTTTCATGAAAATATTCTTCTAAGCATTCTTGAATTTTACTCCACAAAGCAGTATCATGTTGACAATTTGGACGTTGTTAATTCTTGAATAAATTAATTCTTGAACTTGTTTTATTGAATTCTTATATCATTGTCATCATCCTCATGTTTATAAAATGTTAAAAGTCATCTGTGGCCTGTAGTGCATAGATGGACTTGGTATGATTATGACCAGGGATTATTCGGTATAATCATGACCGTAATGTTACAAATGATGTGGTAAAAGTCCTCATTGGCCCGTAGTGCGTTGATGGATAGTTGTTGGCATGATCATGACCATTAATGAATACACGAATATCCTTGGCCGTAGTGCAAGGGTGATTCGATGAAGTGGATTATTTTATTAAGCTGAGTCCCAGCGATCACAGTGTTGAAAAACCTTTTAAATCATAAAAGATAGTAGAGTTTATTTTCTACTTGACTCTTTTAATGGATTGCTTGTTCCGCTGCAGTAAAACTTGATGTCTATTATATTTTATCAGTTTAACATTGTTGAAGGCTAATGATAATTTATTTTGCATTATCTTAGTCATAATATTTCTTACTGGGCTAGTTGAGCTCACCCTTTCTTTCACTGTTCTCTTCAGGAAATGAGAACGTAGCTGGGGCAAGTCGGGGAACGGAGTGATGGTCCGAATGATAGTATTAGTTAGTAGTCCTCACTATTCTATGTAATGGTGTGTTAATAAATGTAATGAGGACTCCTTTTGAGTATGAATACTCTCTAGAAGATAATATTTGTATTCAAACTCACAGTTTATATTTTGTCGTATTGTACACGACAGTTGTATTAGTAAGTTGTATTTGTATTCTGTACAATGTATCTGACGACCCAAGATGGGTGATGTATACCTAATTTTGGGGGCGTCACAGTTGGTATCAGAGCTTAGGGATATGATCCCTGGCTAAGATGTGAGAATAGAACTAGGAGGGGAGAGACGGGGGAATTCCTTCGCTAGTATGACCTACCTAAGTTTATTTACATGGTATTTAATTTGTCGGTCATAATATAAGGATAATATATGACGGATCAATCCATTTAAACGAGTCACATAGTGTTGTTTTATAATTTGTGCAACCAACAAATCACCTCCCGAGATTTGTTTTGGTCCATGAAACTTTCACAGGAGAAGGAACTCCACATTTGCAACTGCGGGATGAGGTCCTTGTTGAATTTGTGATCAGGACTTGGAGAGGGGGGGGGGGGAATTAGTTTGGGCGCCAACATAAATTCAGTTAATTGAATTAAACATAAATATGGAACACAAATAAAAGTTGCTAGACTAATAAAATAGAACTGAAGCATGTCCATTATATTTACACCATCATCATCATCAGCAACAACAACAACAACAACAACAACAACTTCCTACAGAAACCAACAACCACTTTCACCAAGCCAGAAATTGCTAGATTCAGTTTGTTTTAGGCATATCCCTGTTTGTAAGATAAGGGTTAAATGATTAAAATGAAAATATGGTAGCTATATAGGGCAAGAAGACAATAATAAGTATAAACACTTTCTAGCAACGTAAATCCACATTATATAAGGCAACAGGGATCAGGGCAATAATGAGTGTGTTCTGGCATTGTAAATCCACATTTTCTCCCACAAGATATAATTTTTCTAGCTAAATGTCTATATAACATAGCATCCAAATGGGAATTTAACATCTCTAGTATCTTCCTCAATAGTCCTTAAATATTATGAACTTCCCATTTTACTAGCTGTCACCGTCGATATTATTGTATTCCAAATACGTCAAAATAGTACTCCAATTTATAACTTCAGTATTTCTAAGATCCAAATTAAAATACTTTAACAAATACATATCTTCATGGAACATCATCTTTATTACTGCTGCCTCCAAATTGTTCCACATAAAACTAAAAGTTTGTGAAGCACCTTGGATCTCACCAGCATTTCTCTTCACTCATAGCTGATATTTTGTGAGGATTTCAAAGTTTGAATAATATTTTGAATAATAGTGTGCCACTTAAACAAAATATAATAACTTATTCAGTTCATATATTCATCCAAAAAAGTACTCCTTAGCTCACTTTCTCAAAAGCAAAAGATAATAATATTTACATATTTGATATTACTACCCCTGAAGTTCCATGGTACGATACCCATTAAACCAAATCATCAAATAGAAACATACAAAAACCAACAAAAAGTACAGAGAAGAATCGATTTGGGGTTGGCTTATTTTTAGGGAATAACTTAATAACTTCAAACAAAACCCAACAAAAAGTACAAAATTCAAAATATAAAGAAAGGGTTTACCGATTGAGAAGAATCGATTTGGGGTTGGCTTATTTTAGGGCTAGGTTCTTCTGCTCCCTTCGTTCAATAAGACTTCTGCTGAATCGATTTGAGAAATTGAGAAGAATTTCTTCGTTCTTTTGCTGCTCCTTCGTTCTTCTGCTAGCTTTTTCTATCTAGGGCCTGGTTCTCTCAATTTCTATCGAGGAGAGAGGATAGAGAAGCTTAAAGGAAAACACGGGAGTTAGCTTTAAAAAAAACATTGGAGTCTTATTAAATAGTTCTGCTGTTTAAAGGAGTTCTGCTATTTAAAGTTCTGCTCTTGAAATTTCTCGTATATATATATATATATATATATATATATATATATATATATATATATATATATATACATTTCAGTCAGGCCTGGAGATCACTTCATGGCCATTTACCGCTTATATATATATATATATATATATATATATATATATATATATATATTTACATTCCTATCTGGCCTGGAGATCACTTTGTGGCCTTTTACTGCTTATACACACACACACACACACACACACACACACACACACACACACACACACACACACACACACATATATATATATATATATATATATATATATATATATATATATATTTCAAGTCCTGCTTGGAGTTTACTTCGTGACAGTTGATTGTTCATATATATATATATATATATATATATATATATATATTTATTTATTTATTTTGAGCTTATATATTTAACTATTTTATCAGCCTATAGGCTAGATTTACCTAAATTTGACTATTTCTCAATTTGAACGGTTCATGGTGACTAAACTGGAACCGTTGAAGCTGGAATGCTTAGATTTACTCAAATCTAGTGAGCCTAGGAATCATGTGATCACAGATTCAGTTTCTGAATCTAGATTCAGTTCCCGCGATGAACATTTTCAGCTGCAGCCAGCTTGTAACGGTGTCTGAATATCCTTAGATGGCTCTCAAGGAGCTCGACACTACTATGTATCTTATTTTTTTGAAGATGCTTTGCATCTCAAAAATAAAAACAATCAAGCCGAACACATAATAAAATGGAAGTATTAAAGGCCTCAATTACAATTGAGTATAAGGGTTTGAAAAACCTATTTTACAAAACATCATTGCTATATCTTGTTAAAATTGAACTTTTATACAAAAGTCAAACCCTTTGTATATAGGTGCGAACGAGGCATAACACTACTTCCAAACAACTTCATATAGACCTATACACACACACACACACATAAACAGATAAAAGTTTAAATGAAAAGTGGCGGTAACCGTGTTATCACGGAAGTCGGGGGGGTGCCTAACACCTTCCCTCCGCTTAATTAAGCCCCCGGACACTAACGAATTTCAGTTTTGCATACCAGTTAAACAGTGTCACATCACTAGGTCTTTGTTCAAACCTTTTCTCAGTTGAGTTGGTGCAACTATTTAAAAATACCAACTGGCGACTCTTACAGTCAAATTATCGACATATACATGTCGGACCTTTTCAAACTTGTTCTTTTTAAACAAATCTCACCTAACATGAGAACACCAAAAAACAAGAACAGAAAGGGACAAATAAAAATCCCAACGTCGACAACATTATATTAAATCACACCTTATTTTTCAAAATAATATTTAGATAAAATTAAATCTTTATTCATAAAAAAGTTGTGGTCTTACAACCTCTCCTTCTTATGAAATTTCATCCTTGAAATTGATGTGCGTACCTGGTATGTCCAAGAGGTGAGGATACTTTGTTTTTATTTCAGATTCTAACTTCCAGGCCATTTCCTTAATATCATGGTTTCTCCATAAAACTTTGACTTGAGGTATAACCTTTGAGTGTAGAATGTGTTCCTTCTTATCCAAGATCTTGACAGGTACCTCCTCATATGTTAAATCTTCGGTTATCCGTCTGGTTCTAATTTAATAATGTGATTTGGGTCTTTCACATATTTACGTAACAAAGATATGTGAAAAACGTTATGAACACGAGACATTCTTGGCGGTAAGGCGAGTCTATAGGCCACAACTTTAACTTTATCTATTAAAGTTGGTTCTACTCATATATTTGACATCATCACGTGGATCCCTAGAGTCTTTAACTCTATCTCCATCATTTGTAAGTCATATGAAATGGGTCTTTGTGTTTGACAATATCACACTCGTACCTGCATATGATCTTCTACTCAACGCGTCAGCTACTACGTTCGCTTTTCTAGGATGGTATTGTTAAAAGAGGTGCTAAAATGGGTTTCCTCTTGAGTTCTTAGAAGCTCTTCTCACATTCCTGGCTCCATCCGAATTTTATATTATTTCGAGTCAACTGAGTTAATGGAGTGGCGATTCGAGAAAATCCTTCCACGAATCTTTGATAATAACCAACTAAGCCTAGAAAGCTACGTATTTCGATTACTGACTTAGGTTGCTCTCAACTGTGACTCATATCCCAACCTTGGATAATACCTCACAATGACACCTATCAGTTAGCCACCTCACAAATAGGCGTCCCCTACAAAGAGTCTGGCTTCGGTGCATTCCACAAAGGAAGTCACCAGATAGAGGCTCGGGTACCAACTCCTGTAGTTGGGTTTTTAACTCTTGAAGTTCAATAGGAGTCATTCGATATGAGGTTTTGAAAATGGGTTTTGTACAGGGTTCAAGGTCAATACAAAATTCGATTTCATGCCTTCTCACATATTTTTAAGCATTTCTCTTCATCTTTGCACACACTATTCTTCACATTGAGAGTCATGTTGTGTGTGTATGCCCGGACTTCAGTCCATGATTTCTTTTCAGTTTGTATATATATATATATATATATATATATATATATATATATATTATATATATATATATATATGGACTAACATCCTGGAGTTATGCCTCGATTGAGCTTGACTTCGGTCTGAGCGTTTAATGGCTTTCGTATATTATAGTATATTATATATTATATATATATATATATATATATTTATATATATATATATATATATATATATATATATTTATATATACTTATATATATTAGTGTTGTTGGACTTTGTCCGATGAGCCTGGATTTTATATCCGGTGCTTTTTATCACTTATTTTTTATATATATTTATATATATATATATATTTATATATATATATATATATATATATTTTTACATTTGTTCCACTTGGAGTTTACTTCGTGGTGGTGGACCGTTTTTACGGCTTTATGTACATTTCGTCTTTCCTCCGTGGCGGTTGATCGCTTTTAAAGCTTTATTTACATTTTCGATCGCCCATAGAGGTGCTTCGTGGTGGTTGATCATGTCTGTATATATATATTTACAACTTTTATATATACCTTGTGACGCCCCCAAAATTAGGTATACATCACCCATCTTGGGTCGTCAGATACATAGTACAGAATACAAATACAACTTACTAATACAACTGTCGTGTACAATACGACAAAACATAAACTGTGAGTTTGAATACAAATATTATCTTCTAGAGAGTATTCATACTCAAAAGGAGTCCTCATTACATTTATTAACACACCATTACATAGAATAGTGAGGACTACTAACTAATACTATCATTCGGACCATCACTCCGTTCCCCGACTTGCCCCAGCTACGTTCTCATTTCCTGAAGAGAACAGTGAAAGAAAGGGTGAGCTCAACTAGCCCAGTAAGAAATATTATGACTAAGATAATGCAGAATAAATTATCATTAGCCTTCAACAATGTTAAACTGATAAAATATAATAGACATCAAGTTTAACTGCAGCGGAACAAGCAATCCATTAAAAGAGTCAAGTAGAAAATAAACTCTACTATCTTTTATGATTTAAAAGGTTTTTCAACACTGTGATCGCTGGGACTCAGCTTAATAAAATAATCCACATCATCGAATCACCCCTGCACTACGGCCAAGGATATTCGTGTATTCATTAATGGTCATGATCATGCCAACAACTGTCCATCAATGCACTACGGGCCAATGAGGACTTTTACCACATCATTTGTAACATTACGGTCATGATTATACCGAATAATCCCTGGTCATAATCATACCAAGTCCATCTATGCACTACAGGCCACAGATGACTTTTAACATTTTATAAACATGAGGATGATGACAATGATATAAGAATTCAATAAAACAAGTTCAAGAATTAATTTATCCAAGAATTAACAACGTCCAAATTGTCAACATGATACTGCTTTGTGGAGTAAAATTCAAGAATGCTTAGAAGAATATTTTCATGAAAAGATACTGGATGAAACGCAATTATCAAGGATATTCCACAAATTTCATGGAGTATAGAAGTCAAAACTTAACCAACTGAGTATAATAAAGAATGGAATAACAAAAGAAATCACCATGCATGCGATAGACCGCACAGACAGGTTATTCCCAGAATAATAAATAATGGAACCAGGTCCGGCGTAAACGCACAGACAGGATATTCCGACAGAATAATAAATAATGGAACCAGGTCCGGCGTAAATGCACAGACAGGATATTCCGACAGAATAATAAATAATGAACCAGGTCCGGTGTAAAACACACAGACAGGATGTTCCAACAGAATAATAACAAGACGGAACCAGGTCCGGTGTAAAACACACAGACAGGATGTTCCAACAGAATAATAATAAAAACGAAACCAGGTCCGGTGTAAAACACACAGATAGGATGTTCCAACAGAATAATAATAAGACGGAACCAGGTCCGGTGTAAAACACACAGACAGGATGTTCCAACAGAATAATAATAAAAACGGAACCAGGTCCGGTATAAAACACACAGACAGGATGTTCCAACAGAATAATAGAAGAATGTCACCAAGTATAGGGTAGACCGCGTATACAGGTTATTCCAACAGAATAATAAGAAATGGAATAACAACAGTTCTCTTCATGAATAAGAAAGAATAACACCCCTTACCGTTTTAAAGAAGAGCTGAAATAAGGAAGTAGTTAAGTAGCAGAATACTCTTCTTCTCTCTCTCTATAGTTTCTCTCTATAGTTTCTCTCTCTAGAGTTCAGTGAATTCGTAAGAAATAATGAAGGAATGAGCTGCTATTTATAGAAAAATAGAATGCATAGTAACTAATCCATGAACGGTCCAGATTGATTACTTTAATCTGACGGTCCATATTTAAAGAAAAATCTTTTAAATAAAATATAATATATTCTATTTATAGAATAACTTTAATAAAGTATTCTGTTTTATATAAAAAGATGTTTCTGTTTTATTACGTTAATAATACGAATAAAACAAAACGTCATTATCGCTAAATAATTCATATTATTAACTGACAATAATTGAATCAAACTGAGTGACTTCTCACATAAGCATTAATAATCAATACCGTGTGCTACTATGCAACCACACGTATTACTGTACTTTTACTACCGAGTAGTTCAACAGTATCAATGGTAAAACTTCCGCCGTTATTTTTAATAAAATATTTTTGTCGTTTTCTCAATCCGACAATAATTCCGTTGTGGGGTCCACCAATGATTGTGTCGTTGTACGAATATTCCTGTTAAAACGAATATTCCCCGACCAATCGAATATTATATAACAACTTGCGTACTTTGCAAAATTTATAAATATTACCCACAACTATAACATTATATCAAATTAACTCCATAATATTCAAAAATGATATTTATAGAAAATTCATCTTTATTTATAAAAGTTGGGGTCTTACAACCTCCCCTTCTTATGAAATTTCGCCCTCGAAATTAGGGTACGTACCTGGTATGTCGAAGAGGTAAGGATACCTTGATTTCATTTCAGATTCTAACTCCCAAGTCATTTCCTCAACATCGTGGTTTCTCCACAAAACTTTGACTTGAGGTATAACCTTGGAGCGTAGAATATGTTCCTTCTTATCCAAGATTTGAACAGGAACTTCTTCATACGTCAAATCCTCCGCTATTTCGTCCGGTTCTAACTCAATAATGTGGTTCGGGTCTTCCACATATTTGCGTAACATGGATATGTGAAAAACGTTATGAACACGAGACATACTTGGCGGTAAAGCGAGTCTATAAGCCACAGTTCCTACTCGATCGAGGATTAAAAATGGACCGATGAATCGAGGATTGAGCTTTCCTCTCTTTCCAAATCTCGTAACTCCTTTCCATGGAGCAACACGTAAGAACACATGATCTCCTATATCAAATTCCACGTCCTTTCGATGAAGATCAGCATAACTCTTTTGTCGATCTTGTGAGGTTTTTATACGTTGTCGGATCGTTTGAATCTTTTCTGTAGTCATACGTACCAACTCCGGTCCCAACAACGTTGCTTCACCCACCTCATCCCAGCATACTGGAGAACGACATTTTCTTCCATACAATGCTTCGAATGGAGCCATGCCAATACTTGCTTGATAACTGTTGTTGTAGGAAAACTCCACCAATGGTAAGAACTTGTCCCAACTTCCCTTGAAGTCAAAGACACAGAGTCTTAATAAATCTTCTAGAGTTTGAATAGTCCTCTCTGATTGTCCGTCCGTCTGAGGATGATATGCCGAACTAAATCGTAAATCCGTGCCCATAGCTTTTTGTAAACTAACCCAAAATCGTGAAGTGAATCTTGGGTCTCGATCAGAAACTATGGATACTGGCATACCATGCAGTCTTACAATCTCGTTTATGTACATACGAGCAAGACGTTCAAGTGTATAAGTTTCTCGTATCGGTAAGAAATGAGCAGACTTGGTCAATCTATCAACAATGACCCAAATCGCATCTAATACCTTGAGAAACCTTAGGAAGACCGGTAACGAAATCCATGGTAATGTGCTCCCACTTCCATTCTGGAATTTCAAGTGGTTGCAATGGACCTTTTGGTACTTGATGCTCCGCTTTGACTCGTTGACAAGTTAGACACCTTGAGATAAACAACGCTATCTCTCTCTTCATATTGCTCCACCAAAATGTATGACGAAGATCATGATACATTTTGGTACTTCCAGGATGGATTGCAAACGGTGTGTTGTGCGCCTCCATCATGATTTCATACTTTAAATCAGGGTTGTTAGGAACACAAAGTCTGGAGTTGACTCGAAGTATTCCTTCTTCATCGATTCTTGCTTCCGGCATAGCACCTTCTTGCACTTTCTTCCTCATACGCATCAGCTCCAGGTCTGTAGCTTGAGCAGCTTTAACTTTATCGATTAAAGTTGGTTCTACTCGTATATTCGCCATCATCACATGGGTCCCTGGAGTCTTTAACTCTATCTCCATCCTTTGCAAGTCACACAAAATGGGCCTTTGTGTTGACAATATCGCACTCGTACTTGCATATGATCTTCTACTCAATGCGTCAGCTACCACGTTCGCTTTTCCAGGATGGTATTGAATGGTATGATCATAATCTTTCAACAGTTCAAGCCAACGTCGTTGTCGCATGTTGAGTTCCTTTTGAGTGAAGAAATATTTGAGGCTTTTATGATCCGTAAAGATCTCCACCTTCTCCCCATACAAGTAATGCCTCCAAATTTTAAGTGCAAAGACAACAGCTGCCAACTCTAGATCATGAGTAGGATAATTCCTCTCATATTCCTTGAGTTGTCTTGATGCATAGGCTATGACTTTTTCATGTTGCATGAGAACGCATCCCAACCCTTTGCTCGAAGCATCACTGTAGATGACAAATCCCTCCGAGCCAGATGGTATTGTTAGAACAGGTGCTGAAATGAGTCTCCTCTTGAGTTCTTGAAAACTCTGCTCACATTCTTCGCTCCAACCGAACTTTGTATCTTTCCGAGTCAGCTGAGTTAATGGAGTAGCGATTCGAGAAAATCCTTCCACGAATCTCCGATAATAACCAGCTAAACCAAGAAAGCTACGTACTTCGGTCACTGATTTAGGTTGCTCCCAGCTTTGAATAGCTTCAATCTTTGCCGGGTCAACCGATATTCCACGACTTGATACTACGTGCCCAAGGAATGCTACCTCCTCCAGCCAGAACTCGCATTTCTTCAACTTGGCATAAAGCTTGTATTCACGAAGCTTTTGGAGTACCAGCCTCAAGTGTTGCTCATGATCTTCACGGCTTTTGGAATAAATAAGGATGTCATCAATAAAGACGACCACAAAGTGATCCAAATATTCCTTGAATACCCGGTTCATCATATCCATGAAGGCAGCAGGAGCATTAGTCAATCCAAAGGACATGACTAGGAATTCATAATGCCCGTACCGAGTTCTGAAAGCCGTCTTTGGAATATCCTCAGTTCTAACCTTCAGCTGATGATATCCAGAACGAAGATCGATCTTTGAAAAGAATTGTGCTCCTTGCAACTGGTCAAACAGGTCATCAATACGTGGCAATGGGTACCTATTTTTGATGGTGACATGATTCAACTCCCGATAATCAATACAAAGTCGCATACTTCCATCTTTCTTCTTCACGAATAGAACAGGAGCACCCCAAGGAGAAGTACTAGGACGAATAAAGCCAATGTCTAACAATTCCTGCAGTTGGATCTTTAACTCCTGAAGTTCAATAGGAGCCATTCGATATGGGGCTTTGGAAATGGGTTTTGTACCGGGTTCAAGGTCGATACAAAATTCAATTTCACGCTCTGGGGGTAGGCCAGGAAGTTCTTCAGGGAATACGTCAGGGAATTTATTAACAATAGAAATATCATTCAAAACTGACGTATTTTTGTTTAGATCCGTGACATGAGCTAAGAAAGCTTGACATCCGTTTTTCAATAAACGAATAGCTTTATGGCTTGAGATGACAGCGATTGATTTTAATGGTTTGGTTGCTTGAATTCGCATAATAGGTCGATTAGGAATATGAAAGCTAACAACCTTACGAAAACAATCAATTTTTGCATGATGAGTAGTTAACCAATCAATCCCTAGAATCACGTCAAATGCAAGTATTTTTAATGAAATCAGATCGACAGGTAATGTGTGGGTACCAACTTGAACCAAACAAGACTTATAAACCGTGGATGTAATGAAGGTTTCTCCCAATGGAGTTTCAACAGATAAGTCAAAGTCTAATTTCTCCGGAGTCAAATTTAATCGATGAGCGCAAGTAGGAGAAATAAAAGAATGGGTAGAACCGGTATCAAATAAAGTATAGACTTCGTTAGAGTTTATGATAAGCTTACCCGTGATGACCTCATTCGGGTTCCTTGCTTTCTGGGAGGTCACAACAAACGCTCTCCCTTGCACTACCGGTTTTGACTTTTCTGGGACGGCCTTTGGTGTCTCCATCTTGGCTGAACTTGTTTTTGGTAAACGACAAAATCGAGCTAAATGACCTTCTCTTCCACAATTATAACATGCTTTAGACGGCATCGCGCAGTTTGGACTGATGTGCCCCTCCCCTCCGCATTTGAAACATATGATAGGTGGTCGTTCTCCTTCCTTAACAACGGGTGCTGGTGCTGACGTCTTTCCATCATTGTTGAATCTCCTCTTCTTGAAATGACCATTCTTATTGTTTTGGCCCTGATTACCACCGAAGTGGTTACCATTTCTGGCCTGTTGATTCCCTCCACGCTTGTTGTCACCGCTTCGATGACTGCTCTCACTAGTATTATCATTTTGCCGACTGCTCTCTTTTGGTTGCGTTGACTCGTTATCGCGCTCCACTAACTGAGCCCTATTCACAACATCTGAATACAAACACAGTTTATGAGGGATACAAACCGGGACGACTCAGTAAATTTAGCCTTATACTGCGACACGGTCATATTATTCTGCTCCAATTTGATGAACTCCACCTCCTTCATGTGACGAACACTTTCGGGAAAGTATTTGTCATTGAACAGCTCTTGGAACTTCTCCCAAGACATTTTCAGTGCGGCAGGTTGAGTATGCTTAATCGATTTCCACCAGTAATCTGCCTCTCCTCGCAACATAAAGGCGACAAAGGGAACCTTTTGCTCCTCGGAGCATCCCAAGACATCAAATATCTTGGTAATCTGCTTTATCCATGTTTCCGCTATAAGTGGTTTTGGCTCTCCCTTAAACTCTGGTGGTCCCAGCTCCTTGAACTGTTTAGCAGTGACCGTCCGAGAGTTTTCAGTGTTTCCACCTATATTTTGGACAGGAGCCGCTCTCGCCTGCTGTTGCATGAACTGCATAAAGTTTCTGAACATTCCATCATTCATCATCTGGTCAGTATTGTTGTTTGCATGAGGATTGTCACCTTCCTGATGCACATTATCCTGATTATTGATATGTGGTGAATCAACAGTCGCCTGTGCTCCATTGCTATTCTCAACATTCTCAGATGCCATTTTCAGATACTGCCACAAAATAAAAGTTAATTGATATGTCATATATTATCCTTATATTATGACCGACCAATTAAATACCATGCAAATAAACTTAGGTAGGTCATACTAGCGAAGGAATTCTCCCGTCTCTCCCCTCCTAGTTCTATTCTCACATCTTAGCCAGGGATCATATCCCTAAGCTCTGATACCAACTGTGACGCCCCCAAAATTAGGTATACATCACCCATCTTGGGTCGTCAGATACATAGTACAGAATACAAATACAACTTACTAATACAACTGTCGTGTACAATACGACAAAACATAAACTGTGAGTTTGAATACAAATATTATCTTCTAGAGAGTATTCATACTCAAAAGGAGTCCTCATTACATTTATTAACACACCATTACATAGAATAGTGAGGACTACTAACTAATACTATCATTCGGACCATCACTCCGTTCCCCGACTTGCCCCAGCTACGTTCTCATTTCCTGAAGAGAACAGTGAAAGAAAGGGTGAGCTCAACTAGCCCAGTAAGAAATATTATGACTAAGATAATGCAGAATAAATTATCATTAGCCTTCAACAATGTTAAACTGATAAAATATAATAGACATCAAGTTTAACTGCAGCGGAACAAGCAATCCATTAAAAGAGTCAAGTAGAAAATAAACTCTACTATCTTTTATGATTTAAAAGGTTTTTCAACACTGTGATCGCTGGGACTCAGCTTAATAAAATAATCCACATCATCGAATCACCCCTGCACTACGGCCAAGGATATTCGTGTATTCATTAATGGTCATGATCATGCCAACAACTGTCCATCAATGCACTACGGGCCAATGAGGACTTTTACCACATCATTTGTAACATTACGGTCATGATTATACCGAATAATCCCTGGTCATAATCATACCAAGTCCATCTATGCACTACAGGCCACAGATGACTTTTAACATTTTATAAACATGAGGATGATGACAATGATATAAGAATTCAATAAAACAAGTTCAAGAATTAATTTATCCAAGAATTAACAACGTCCAAATTGTCAACATGATACTGCTTTGTGGAGTAAAATTCAAGAATGCTTAGAAGAATATTTTCATGAAAAGATACTGGATGAAACGCAATTATCAAGGATATTCCACAAATTTCATGGAGTATAGAAGTCAAAACTTAACCAACTGAGTGTAATAAAGAATGGAATAACAAAAGAAATCACCATGCATGCGATAGACCGCACAGACAGGTTATTCCCACAGAATAATAAATAATGGAACCAGGTCCGGCGTAAACGCACAGACAGGATATTCCGACAGAATAATAAATAATGGAACCAGGTCCGGCGTAAACGCACAGACAGGATATTCTGACAGAATAATAAATAATGGAACCATGTCCAGTGTAAAACACACAGACAGGATGTTCCAACAGAATAATAACAAGGCGGAACCAGGTCCGGTGTAAAACACACAGACAGGATGTTCCAACAGAATAATAATAAAAACGGAACCAGGTCCGGTGTAAAACACACAGACAGGATGTTCCAACAGAATAATAACAAGACGGAACCTGGTCCGGTGTAAAACACACAGATAGGATGTTCTAACAGAATAATAATAAAAACGGAACCAGGTCCGGTGTAAAACACACAGACAGGATGTTCCAACAGAATAATAGAAGAATGTCACCAAGTATAGGGTAGACCGCGTATACATGTTATTCCAACAGAATAATAAGAAATAGAATAACAACAGTTCTCTTCATGAATAAGAAAGAATAACACCCCTTACCGTTTTAAAGAAGAGCTGAAATAAGGAAGTAGTTAAGTAGCAGAATACTCTTCTTCTCTCTCTCTATAGTTTCTCTCTATAGTTTCTCTCTCTAGAGTTCAGTGAATTCGTAAGAAATAATGAAGGGATGAGCTGCTATTTATAGAAAAATAGAATGCATAGTAACTAATCTATGAACGGTCCAGATTGATTACTTTAATTTGACGGTCCATATTTAAAGAAAAATCTTTTAAATAAAATATAATATATTCTATTTATAGAATAACTTTAATAAAGTATTCTATTTTATATAAAAAGATGTTTCTGTTTTATTACGTTAATAATACGAATAAAACAAAACGTCATTATCGACAAATAATTCATATTATTAACTGACAATAATTGAATCAAACTGAGTGACTTCTCACATAAGCATTAATAATCAATAACGTGTGCTACTATGCAACCACACGTATTACTGTACTTTTACTACCGAGTAGTTCAATAGTATCAATGGTAAAACTTCCGCCGTTATTTTTAATAAAATATTTTTGTCGTTTTCTCAATCCGACAATAATTTCGTTGTGGGGTCCACCAATGATTGTGCTGTTGTACGAATATTCCCTGTTAAAACGAATATTCCCCGACCAATCGAATATTATATAACAACTTGCGTACTTTGCAAAATTTATAAATATTACCCACAACTATAACATTATATCAAATTAACTCCATAATATTCAAAAATGATATTTATAGAAAATTCATCTTTATTTATAAAAGTTGGGGTCTTACATACCTGCTTAAAGCTTTTATATCAACTGCGGTATCATGTGAGCCTAGGAATCATGTGATCACAGATTCAGTCTATTGAATCTAGATTCGGTTCCCGTGATTGACATTTTCAACTGTAAGCAGCTTGTAAATTTATTCACGGTGTTTGGATTTCCTCAGATGGTTTTCATACCTGGAAGGAGTTCGCACTATTTTGTACATTATTTTCTAGAAGATGCTTCGCATCTCAAAAATAAAAGCAATCAAGCCGAACATTTAATAAAATGGAAGTATCAAAGGCCTCAATTACTATTGAGCACAGGGTTTGAAAAATCTCTTTTAAAACATCACTGCTATATCTTGTTAAAACTGAATTTTTATACAAAATTCAAACCCTATGTATATAAGTGCGAACGAGGCATAACACTACTTTCAAATAACAACACATTGCCCCCCCCCCACACACACACATTCATATAATAGTTTCTTGAAAAAATGGCGGTCACCGTGGCAACACAGATGTCGGGGGGTGGCTTACACCTTCCCTCCGCATAATCAAGTCCCCATACCCTAAATGAATCTCGGTTTCACAGACCCGTTTAGCAGTGTCACATCACTGGGTCAATGTGTAAACCTTTTCTCGGTTGTGTTGTTACAACTAGTTAAAAAACCAACTGGCGACTCTTAACAGTCCATCGTCGACATTACACATGTCGGACCTTTTTCACTTATTTTTTCAAACAAATCTCACCTAAAATGAGAATACAAAAGAACAGGTAACGAAAAGGGACAAATAAAAATCCCGATGTCGACAGGTGGCGACTCTGCTGGGGACCCCAGTAAGAGGACTTAAGTCGCTATTACAAGCTTTTCAAAACTGTTATATGCTTGTGTGTGGATGTTTCATTTATATTTTTAATGAATGTGTATGTATGCAAATCTTTAATGCAATTAATGCTTTACACTATATCTGCCTGTGATATTAGTGCTTCGCACATGCCATCATTTTCATAAGCGGTGAGACACGTTGTATGTGAATGTATGTTGTGTGGTCCCTCCATCAGGAGGCTATTTTATCGGTGTTTGATTACTGGACTCGTAGGAAGACTAATTCCAATGAGGCTCAAAAAAGGCACCAACCAAATTCGCTCCAGTTGAAAGACTGGATTAATTTCCCATTGAGTAAATTGCGATGATTTGGGAACCTTCATGCCAAAAAGCCGCAAGAGAAACCTAAGATAGGTCAGCCTCTGATAAACCAAACGCGGAGGAAAGTCTCTTCATGCCTTCTCATTTCAAATTACTCGTAAAGTCAAATTACTTGTAATTTACATTCCATATTCATCTCCATGTAATGAGATATATGAAAAAAATATGTGCATATACATATTTAAATTAACATGCTATCCTATACAAACAGCTAACATCCGTTTTGCAGGACACAATTCCTAAAACGGACACATCACATAGAATGTTAACATTTACACCTTCCCTAAAACTAAACTATGCCAATTTTATCGCAGGGAAGCATTCGGACCTATTACCCGGTCAAAGTCCAAAAAGGCCGCAGGCTTACAGCCAATCATGTCTTCATCTGACCAGTCTAATCCAATTTCTCGCGATCTACTAAGGGTCTAAAGATACCCATACATGCTGAATCCTCCACACAAGGGGGAACTTAAGGTTCTGAAAAAGCCATTACAGTACCTAAACTGTAGTTGGATACAACCAACAAAAGTCATGATGCTGCCCATCTCACAAGAGATCCAGACACCGGTGACATCAAAAAGAAAGTTCTTCAAATGGAAGAGACCCTTCGCGCTATCAAAGGAATTGGAGCACACGAGAGTGTTTCATATGCCGACCTTTGTATATTCCCTAGTGTTCATTAACCAGAAAAGTTCAAAACTCCTTACTTCGAAAAGTATGATGGGTTAGGAGATCCTTATACACATTTGAAGGTGTTCGTTGGAGAACTTGGATCTTATGCAGAGGACGAGAAGCTCAGAATGTAGCTGTTCCAAAAGAGTCTGACTGGAGAAGCCTGTTCGTGGAATACCAGATTAGACAATTCAAAGATCCATAGCTGGGAAGAGCTAGCTCACGCCTTCCTCACACAATATAGCTTCCAGTCTCAAATGGCTCCTGACAGGTACCAGATTACCAAGGTCAAGAAACAGTCCAACGAGTCTTTTAGAGAATATGCTCAAAGGTGGAGGTGCCTTACTGCTAAAGTAATTATTTCTATGACAGAGTCAGAGATGGTCATGACCTTTATCGACTTACAAGAAGCTCCTTTCTATGAAAGAGTCTTAGCTGGTATCGGTAAACTATTTTCTGAAATGATCAAACATGGAGAAATGGCTGAGATGGGATTGAAGTCAGGAAAGATTCAAGACCTAGTTGTCCTTAAAGTTGTTGTTGAGCACATCCAATCCGGAAATTATGGAAACAACCCCCGGAGGGTCCATAAAAAGAAAGAGATGGATGTTTTCCTGATACTATAGGGTCAAAAAGGCAATCAGAACATGCCTATCCAGAGGAGAAATTATACTCCCTTTCCAACACAGTCTTCAAACCCTCCAATACCAAAAGGTGGAGAAGTCAAATGCCCTCGAGTGTTCACACCCTTAGGAGACTCACTTGAGAATATTCTCACTCTTCTGACCATGCAGAAGAAAATCACGCATCTTCTTCCACCAGCCAGCCCTAATGGACGGGGTTTTAATGCTGCTAAAAAATGTGCTTATCATGCCGGGGCATCTGAACATGATACTCAAGATTGTTGGGCTTTGAAACACAAGATCCAAAGTTTTATAGACAACGGTGAGATTGTGGTCACCAAACCAGATCAACCTCATGTGCAAGACAACCCTCTTCCTCCACACAAAGAGGAAGATGTCAACATGATTAATTGGAGCACTGGACAAAGTTCCAATTTCAACTACGAAGCATCCCAGATCATCGAAGACAGTGTTGACAAATGGGATTATGCAAAGTTCCAGTTTGCGATGAAACGAAAGATGAAAGCTCTATGCAAGCAAGAAGAGATATCACCAATTAGATGTTCATGAAGTAGCTGAAAATATATTAAATAGAATTATCCAGCAGCTTGTATGCTTGCATTTGAAATAATAGCTTATAAGTATTTTAGTGCAAGGATAGACTTCAGTGTTATGTCTTAGCATACCAATATCTCCATCCATTTTATAGCCTTAATATATTACCGTTGTACTCCAATCAATTTAATCCTGTTAGAAAAACATTATGTTTAGAAATGATTTAGGCAATCCTTAATGGCATCAATTAAGGGCAATCAATTAAGGGCAGGATATAATCTTGTTAGTATAAATCATGAAGTGGCGTTAATTAGGAGAATACTATATCACCAAAATCCCTTCAATTTATACAATCAGTTATACTAACTAATTGGGATATTTAAAGAAGGATTTTATTCTGCCGTCTCATGAAATAAGAAATCTCAATATCTTAAAATCCCAAAGATTATGCCTCCTTTTAAAGATATTGCATTTCTTAGATTATGCTATCAAGATCCTCATATTCTGTTTTTCCTTTTCAGCAATACATTCATTCCATAAATAATAGAAACAATTAGTGATCAATCAGAACTTCAATTCCCATTGCATTAACACGTGTAGCAGAGTATTACCTCATATTTTCATTAAGTATTTTCCTTCTAGATTCAAAGATTTATTATGCATGGCAACATATGAACCAATAAGCACAGTGACTACGCATGCAAAATATTTAATCTATGATTTCGAAAAATAGAGCTTAACTGACTCCATGAAACAAGTGTTTGTTGGATATTTAAAAATAATCCATTAAGAATATTCCAAGTTTGCCACCTCATATAGGAGTGTTAGTTTTGTAAATAGTTCAAAAAGAAATCCACTAAGATTGTTTGACTTATTCAAAAAAAAAAAGAATACTTTAATTATACCATGTAATAACTACCACCTTAAATAAAGGAATCAATTTAGGATATTATTGTTGGCGTCAATAATAATTTGGCATTTAATAAGATATCAATTAAAGCATATGATCCCATTAATTTAGGCAAGCAGTTACATTCACCTTTAGTATATTTAAGGAAGGAATCCTTTTGAAATTATCCTGCTGTCCCATATAGATTCTTAGTTTGATTACCACGTATTCTGCCGCCACATAGGATGAAGTAAAGATATTTTATATCTTAGATTAGCAACAATTATGCACACCAAATTTCTACATCCTGATACCTTGATTTTCCTTTCCAGCCATATGAACATTCCATGAATAACAAAATTAATTACTTTAGAATCTAAATTTTTGAGGCACATGCATTAACAGGATGATCAAATTATATTCCCATTAAGAACTTCACCTTATTGATTACTAGATTCAAGAAATATTATGCATGACAAAATATGAACCTCTTAGTAATCAGATATTAAGCACTTAGAATAATGTTAAGCATACACAAAATATTTAATTATTTTTAATGCACACGTAAAATGTCCTAGAGTCTTGTATTGAAAAATAATTAAACCTAGGATCTTACATTTATTTTCCTAATGACTCAAGCAATTCTTCAAGCATTCATGTCTTCAATCCTTTAATAAATCAAAGCTTCAAGAATTCTTTTAATATCCTATAAATGAATGAGTGAACATTTTAGTACAATAGGAAAGTCATCATCAAAACCTAAGGTTGGAATATGACCAAGTCAACAAAAACTTTGCATACAACTTCTCCTTCCTTAGCGCCTCCAAAACCATTTTCAGATGTTAGGCGTGTTCTTCTTCTGTCTTTGAGTAGATCAAGATATCGTCGATTAAAACTACTATGAATTTATCTAAGAAAGGCTTGAAAACTCGGTTCATCAAGTTCATAAAGGTTACCGGAGCATTTGTCAACCCGAATGACATCACCAAAAATTCAAAATGTCTGTAACGAGTTCAGAATGTCGTTAACCCGTCCGTAGATCTATCTTCGAGAAACACTTCGCTCCCTTTAGTTGATCAAAAAGGTCATCTATGCTTGGTAACAAATATCTATTCTTAATCGTTACTCTGTGTAGACACTCGAAATTTTCTGCATATCTATTACTGACATCGCAGGAGCGCAGATTCGTCTTTCAAGAGGAAACCCTAGAAGACGGTTCATATCCATTTCGGATACCACCGGGAGGGACAGCTCCACCCCGGAACATACCCTGGGAGTAACAGCTCAACCCCGGAATACACACTGGGAGTAACAGCTCAACCTCGAAACACACACCGGGAGTAACAATTTAAACCTCAGAGATAACCCCGAGGCATACAGATCTGATACCGGAACACATACCGGAGAAGACCGATTCATCCCGAAGATAACCCCGAGATGTTTCGTCTTAGTCCCAACACTGGGAATAGTAGATTCCAACCTTGGAGATAACCCCAAGGAAGGAAGTAGCAGTTTCGGAGATAACCCCGGAAATGCTTGTTTCAAATGCATGCCATCAGCTTCAACCTCGACGCTCACACCGCGGTACTCAGTACAAGACAGACACACCTCAGAGATGACACTGAGGACCTTTAATAGTTGCAGCAGTCCAATCTCAGCGATAACCCTAAGCAACGTCTGCTTCATCAGCCCAAATCAGAGATAACCCCGGTGAGGGGCAAAGTCGTCATCTTGCCACCATGATGCCACATCACGCTGTCTCAACATTTCAGACATACATTTCTAAACAACAATGTCCCACAAGAGCCAAGGAAAACCAATCCCAAGTGACTATTGCGCAGGATAACAGATAAAATTTGAAGCTGAAGACCGGAGGGCATCATCCCATCTTCATGACTTCGTACAACCTCCATTTCGATGTCATTGTGTAACTCTCGACAACGGCGGTTCGAAATAGGTCCTATATACCTCAGTCGGATGCCCGAATTGCAATTCTAAAAGTTCGAGCGGACATCACGTTGCCTTCGTACACGTACTTTAAGACGGTGGGACCCGAGCAGCCCGGGGCACCCCGGGCAGCCTCAGGTACAACTGCGGCCCACCTGCGGCTCCAGCCTCTATAAATAGAGGGCTTGCGGTGGCCATATTGCAAGGAGAAAAGGCGAGGAAGCCCTGCCTAATTTGCTCTGTACTCACCCCAAACTGAGTGCTTTCTCATTTTAAACACTTGTGAGCTCACATATAGCTACTTCTGTACTGGCGGAAACCAGTGTTTATCTACTTTAAAGTTATTGAAGTCTTCTTTGGCAGCCCACTGTAAGCCTTCTTACATATTTTCAAGCCTTTCTCTTCACATTTGCACACACCCTTCTTTGCGTTGAGAGGCGTGTTGCGTGTGTTTGCTCGGACTTCGGTTCGTGGTTTTATTTCATTTTGTATATACATATATATTTATATATATGGACTAACATTATCGAGTTATGCCTCGATTGAGCCTAGACTTCGGTCTGGAGCGTTTACTTGCTTTTGTATATATATACATTTATATATATGAACTGCATGTCGAACTCTATTCGATGAGCCTAGACTTCAGTTTAGAGCATTTACCGCTTTAATATATATATTTATATATATTAACTGTTGTCGAACTTTGTTCGATGAGCCTGGATTTTATATCCGGAGCGTTTATTTACTTTCGTGTGTGTGTGTGTGTGTATATATATATATATATATATATATATATATATATATATATATATATATTGTCCCACCTGGAGTTTACGTCGTGGTGGTTGACCGTTTTTACTGCTTTCTGTATATTTCGTCCCGCCTGGAGTTTCCTCCGTGGCGGTTGTAAGACCCCGAATTTTATGAAATAAAAGTATTCAATTTTTCTTATAATTACTATTCAGTAAATGGTGAAATTGATAAATGTTAAAATTAAGGGTGATATATGAATTTTTTTTCAAAATAAACAAGTGGTTATAAAATATTCATTGTTGTCGGGGAATATTCGTTTGGTCGTGGAATATTCTTTCTGTCGTGGAATATTCGTACGACGGCGCAGACATTTGTGGGCCCCATAACAGAATAACTGTCGGATGAAGATAACGACAAAAATTGAGTTTTTATAATTAACGGCGTAGTTGTTATCGTTAACACTGTTGGAATACCCGGTGGTTAAAATACAGTAATACGCGTGTTTGCACAGTAGCACACGGTTTTACACAGTATTTTTGAATTATTGATCCTTACGTAAGAAGGCACTACTCAATAATTGTTACAGTAATTACTGTTCAATATTTTATTTTATTGATTCAATAATTGCTACGTTGAAATTTTATATTATTGTTGTGCAATAATTGTCACTGCACAGTATTTCTCCATTATCAGATCAATAATTCATATTATTTAAATAATATTATTAGATAGCATTATTGACAATGTCTAGAAAGTTCTGTCTAAGGAGAGGTTTGGTCATTTAATTGCGCGCCAGTAAGGAGAAATTCTTATTGGAAAGCCCCCTCTTTCCTGGGAACGGCCTGGTTGTCATAAATGTGATTCTGTAATATTATTTGTGAATAATTAATTATTGATTTATATGATAAGAAAATATTTATTTTATGTGGATATAAATGAGGGATATATTTTTGTGGTTAAAAATGAAGGAGTTAATGTTGAGGTTTTAATCAGTATTTTTGTCGGAATGGAGGTATTAAAAATCAGGGTTTTTGAGATATTTTGCGGGGGTTATAATTTTTAATCCGACCGTTGGATCGTGGTAATTTTTGGATATGTTATACATATATAAGTTGAGTATATGTCCACAAATTTTGAACCGTTAAAAATGAACGTATGATTTGTTATGAATTTTACGAGATGACTGGTTCAGAAATTGTTGAATTTTTGGAGTTTATCATTTTGGTGGAAAATTCTAGAATTGGTGGGCTCCACTTGTGGTTGGTGAAGAAATGTGCTGAATTATATTTCAAATGTGGTGGGTGGGAATAGTAGCAGGTAAAGCCATTAGGTTGCAGGTCAAACCTACCAAAATTTTCCTATAAATAGAGGGCTAAGTTAGAATTGAAAATCACACCAGAAACATAAGTTTTCTCTCTTTCTCTCTCTATATTATGAAGCATATTTTGTGAGTTTTTAGATACTTGGTGAGTTTCTATTCATCAGTGCAAGTTTCCTTCAGCATCATATCCGATATCTAGTCAGAAGTACTGCTCTTTTGAGGTAAGGGATAGTAAGGGATATTAAGGGATTTTAAGGGTTGTTATGATTTTCAGTTTCGTAATTTTTCTGATCTTCAAAAATTCTGGAAAAATTTGAAATGATATTTTGATGAGTTTTCTTGATTGTGTCCAAAAATGGTGATTTTTGGATGTATAGATTGAGAGTTATGAATTTTATGAGAAAAGACTATTTTAGAAGTAACAGCTTATAATTCCTTGTGGTTAACTCCAAAATTGATGAAATTTTTATTGGGAGTACATGTATATGATAGGAGTATACTCTGTGAATTTCAGAATTTTTAGATAAAAGTACAATTTTTGATAAATGTCTAAATATTCGGCTATTTTGGCCATATGAAAAATAGTAAATGACTTTTAAAAATTCTGAGAAAAATATATGTTCACTATGGGACTATATTATGCTAAATCCTAGAAAAGAAATACTTTTGGAATTGATTTGGTATTTTTCATAAAAATGGTCTAGTTATGAGTAAATGAATTAAATATGTTTTGTGAAGAAAGAAAATTGGAAAATAGGATTTTATGGCTTGAGAATCCTATATGAGGTATATGCAGATTTTTTATGAGGGTTTTGATTATTGATGATAAAATTGTAAGAGTTGGCATTTTATGATGATTAAATGCATTAATTAGTAAAGTGTAAACAATTAAAATAAATTGTTTATAAATTTAAGTAATGTTATTCTTTCAATATCATTATACCGAAATATTGGTATGAATTTTATTGTAGAATTTCTATCTTTTGTGTCGGAGTTACTATTCATGAGTTACGAATATTACTCTTGAGATTAAAACTATATGTTGATCATATTATTTTTATCATCATATATAACATTTTTATAACCCTGATGTTGAAATTCTCTTTCACTGGAGTGTAAAGATGGATAGATTATTGGTATGATCATGACTAGGGTTCTCTTTGGCCTGTAGTGCAAAGTTGAATTGTGACTGGTATGATCATTACCATTGAATTTATAATTGAATATCTTAAGCTTAAGTGCAAAGGTGAATTGATCAACATGGTTATAATTATTGTTTATATAAATTCTGAAATGATTATATATTTCTTTGAGATATGAATATATTTGGCCTGTAGTGCAAATATGAATTGTTGATGAATATCTTTGGCATGTAGTGCAAAGATGGCCTGTTGATGAATATCTTTGGCCTGTAGTGCAAAGATGAACTGTTGTTGAATATCTTTGGCCCGTAGTGCAAAGATGGTTTGTTGATGAATATCTTTGGCCCGTAGTGCAAAGATGGATTTGTTAGTATGATTATAAACAGGAATTGTGATTTGGTATAACCATGATCTTTGATGTTTCAGGTAAAGACAGGTGATGAAAATATTCTTCGTCCTGGGTGCGAAGAAAAATTTATAGTCACAATTATGATTATGAGTTATTCATATGATTGTGGAAAGGAACTGTTGAGTGATGTTACATGGATAAAACATTGTTGGTGGATTTTTAACATGGAGAAGATAATAGACTTTATAGTCTATTTGACTCTTCTAATGGATTGCTCGTTCCGCTGCAACTATGATTGAAATTTTTATCATTTACCATATGTTCTAAATCTCTGATTTATTGTTGATGAAGGCTATTGATAATTGAATTATCTTTAGTCATGATATTCTTTACTGAGCTAGTTGTGCTCACCCTTTTGCTTCACAATTCCTTTTCAGGTAATAAGAGTGTAGCTGGGTCGAGTGGGGGTAACAAGGGAATAGAACGTTGGTCATCATTTAGTAGTTATATTTGGTGAATCATCTAGGGTGAAGCGAACCCAACGTTGGAAGGGTGTTTTGTTACTATCATACAAGATGTCTAATGACATACAACCTCGTGTCATCATAAGACAGGGTTGTGCTCATCCACTTGCCGAGTATATCTACAAGCACTACCTATATAATCTTGGTGTTTGTTTAAAGTATAATTCTCAGTTAGATACAGTGGAGATAATGATAAGTCAAGAGAAGACTCACCATTGGGAAGAATATGATAGTAATCTTCTCGTTTTTCTTTGGGGTCTATTGGGTCAACCAAGGATAATTCTGTGGCCATATGATATCTATCATAACCTAGAAGCATGGCCTCCCATGTACGAAGGTTTCCTTGAGCACTTCCCAAATATTCTAGTTTCTAAAACAGTTTTTGACTATACCCTTATGTAAGGTGTTACTGTGAGATGCTGTCCACGGTTGGGACATGTGTCACATTTGGTATATATTTGTATTCAAACTCACAGCATATGTGTTGTTGTATTTTGTACGACAATTGTTGTAATAGAGTTGTAGTTGTTTTCTGTACCATGTATTTGACGACTCAGAATGGGTTGGATGGAATGGACCTGTTTTGGGGTCGTTACATTTGGTATCAGAGCTATAAGTAAAGAGCCCCGAGCCTCTCGCTGGTGACTTCCTGTTGATGGGGGATGCACCGAAGCCAGACTCTCCGTAGGGGACGCCGTTCTGCGGTGGCAAACTGATAGGTATCAATGTAAGGTGCTGACATAGGTTGGTGTCCAGAGTTACATTTGGTATCAGAGCTTAGGGATATGATCTCTGACGGAGATCGGGGAATACAACTAGGAGGGGAGAGATGAGTAAATCCTTCGCTAGTGTGTCCTACCTAAGCTTATTTGTTGGTCAGTCATAATATTGGGATATTATTTGATATGTTAATTTGTTAAATTAACACTTGTTTTGAAGCTGTATTCTAGAATGTTATTTGAAATACAGGAGATGAGCAATGGAGAAATTATGATGACAGAGAAGATGGAATTTGAAATGAAAGGAAGGTATTCTCAACTCTTTGAAATACCAGGTACGTAAATTTCGGGGACGCAATTTCATAAGGAGGGGAGATTGTAAGACCCCGAATTTTATGAAATAAAAGTATTCAATTTTTCTTATAATTACTATTCAGTAAATGGTGAAATTGATAAATGTTAAAATTAAGGGTGATATATGAATTTTTTTTCAAAATAAACAAGTGGTTATAAAATATTCATTGTTGTCGGGGAATATTCGTTTGGTCGTGGAATATTCTTTCTGTCGTGGAATATTCGTACGACGGCGCAGACATTTGTGGGCCCCATAACAGAATAACTGTCGGATGAAGATAACGACAAAAATTGAGTTTTTATAATTAACGGCGTAGTTGTTATCGTTAACACTGTTGGAATACCCGGTGGTTAAAATACAGTAATACGCGTGTTTGCACAGTAGCACACGGTTTTACACAGTATTTTTGAATTATTGATCCTTACGTAAGAAGGCACTACTCAATAATTGTTACAGTAATTACTGTTCAATATTTTATTTTATTGATTCAATAATTGCTACGTTGAAATTTTATATTATTGTTGTGCAATAATTGTCACTGCACAGTATTTCTCCATTATCAGATCAATAATTCATATTATTTAAATAATATTATTAGATAGCATTATTGACAATGTCTAGAAAGTTCTGTCTAAGGAGAGGTTTGGTCATTTAATTGCGCGCCAGTAAGGAGAAATTCTTATTGGAAAGCCCCCTCTTTCCTGGGAACGGCCTGGTTGTTATAAATGTGATTCTGTAATATTATTTGTGAATAATTAATTATTGATTTATATGATAAAAAAATATTTATTTTATGTGGATATAAATGAGGGATATATTTTTGTGGTTAAAAATGAAGGAGTTAATGTTGAGGTTTTAATCAGTATTTTTGTCGGAATGGAGGTATTAAAAATCATGGTTTTTGAGATATTTTGCGGGGGTTATAATTTTTAATCCGACCGTTGGATCGTGGTAATTTTTGGATATGTTATACATATATAAGTTGAGTATATGTCCACAAATTTTGAACCGTTAAAAATGAACGTATGATTTGTTATGAATTTTACGAGATGACTGGTTCAGAAATTGTTGAATTTTTGGAGTTTATCATTTTGGTGGAAAATTCTAGAATTGGTGGGCTCCACTTGTGGTTGGTGAAGAAATGTGCTGAATTATATTTCAAATATGGTGGGTGGGAATAGTAGCAGGTAAAGCCATTAGGTTGCAGGTCAAACCTACCAAAATTTTCCTATAAATAGAGGGCTAAGTTAGAATTGAAAATCACACCAGAAACATAAGTTTTCTCTCTTTCTCTCTCTATATTATGAAGCATATTTTGTGAGTTTTTAGATACTTGGTGAGTTTCTATTCATCAGTGCAAGTTTCCTTCAGCATCATATCCGATATCCAGTCAGAAGTACTGCTCTTTTGAGGTAAGAGATAGTAAGGGATATTAAGGGATTTTAAGGGTTGTTATGATTTTCAGTTTCGTAATTTTTCTGATCTTCAAAAATTCTGGAAAAATTTGAAATGATATTTTGATGAGTTTTCTTGATTGTGTCCAAAAATGGTGATTTTTGGATGTATAGATTGAGAGTTATGAATTTTATGAGAAAAGACTATTTTAGAAGTAACAGCTTATAATTCCTTGTGGTTAACTCCAAAATTGATGAAATTTTTATTGGGAGTACATGTATATGATAGGAGTATACTCTGTGAATTTCAGAATTTTTAGATAAAAGTACAATTTTTGATAAATGTCTAAATATTCGGCTATTTTGGCCATATGAAAAATAGTAAATGACTTTTAAAAATTCTGAGAAAAATATATGTTCACTATGGGACTATATTATGCTAAATCCTAGAAAAGAAATACTTTTGGAATTGATTTGGTATTTTTCATAAAAATGGTCTAGTTATGAGTAAATGAATTAAATATGTTTTGTGAAGAAAGAAAATTGGAAAATAGGATTTTATGGCTTGAGAATCCTATATGAGGTATATGCAGATTTTTTATGAGGGTTTTGATTATTGATGATAAAATTGTAAGAGTTGGCATTTTATGATGATTAAATGCATTAATTAGTAAAGTGTAAACAATTAAAATAAATTGTTTATAAATTTAAGTAATGTTATTCTTTCAATATCATTATACCGAAATATTGGTATGAATTTTATTGTAGAATTTCTATCTTTTGTGTCGGAGTTACTATTCATGAGTTACGAATATTACTCTTGAGATTAAAACTATATGTTGATCATATTATTTTTATCATCATATATAACATTTTTATAACCCTGATGTTGAAATTCTCTTTCACTGGAGTGTAAAGATGGATAGATTATTGGTATGATCATGACTAGGGTTCTCTTTGGCCTGTAGTGTAAAGTTGAATTGTGACTGGTATGATCATTACCATTGAATTTATAATTGAATATCTTAAGCTTAAGTGCAAAGGTGAATTGATCAACATGGTTATAATTATTGTTTATATAAATTCTGAAATGATTATATATTTCTTTGAGATATGAATATATTTGGCCTGTAGTGCAAATATGAATTGTTGATGAATATCTTTGGCATGTAGTGCAAAGATGGCCTGTTGATGAATATCTTTGGCCTGTAGTGCAAAGATGAACTGTTGTTGAATATCTTTGGCCCGTAGTGCAAAGATGGTTTGTTGATGAATATCTTTGGCCCGTAGTGCAAAGATGGATTTGTTAGTATGATTATAAACAGGAATTGTGATTTGGTATAACCATGATCTTTGATGTTTCAGGTAAAGACAGGTGATGAAAATATTCTTCGTCCTGGGTGCGAAGAAAAATTTATAGTCACAATTATGATTATGAGTTATTCATATGATTGTGGAAAGGAACTGTTGAGTGATGTTACATGGATAAAACATTGTTGGTGGATTTTTAACATGGAGAAGATAATAGACTTTATAGTCTATTTGACTCTTCTAATGGATTGCTCGTTCCGCTGCAACTATGGTTGAAATTTTTATCATTTACCATATGTTCTAAATCTCTGATTTATTGTTGATGAAGGCTATTGATAATTGAATTATCTTTAGTCATGATATTCTTTACTGAGCTAGTTGTGCTCACCCTTTTGCTTCACAATTCCTTTTCAGGTAATAAGAGTGTAGCTGGGTCGAGTGGGGGTAACAAGGGAATAGAACGTTGGTCATCATTTAGTAGTTATATTTGGTGAATCATCTAGGGTGAAGCGAACCCAACGTTGGAAGGGTGTTTTGTTACTATCATACAAGATGTCTAATGACATACAACCTCGTGTCATCATAAGACAGGGTTGTGCTCATCCACTTGCCGAGTATATCTACAAGCACTACCTATATAATCTTGGTGTTTGTTTAAAGTATAATTCTCAGTTAGATACAGTGGAGATAATGATAAGTCAAGAGAAGACTCACCATTGGGAAGAATATGATAGTAATCTTCTCGTTTTTCTTTGGGGTCTATTGGGTCAACCAAGGATAATTCTGTGGCCATATGATATCTATCATAACCTAGAAGCATGGCCTCCCATGTACGAAGGTTTCATTGAGCACTTCCCAAATATTCTAGTTTCTAAAACAGTTTTTGACTATACCCTTATGTAAGGTGTTACTGTGAGATGCTGTCCACGGTTGGGACATGTGTCACATTTGGTATATATTTGTATTCAAACTCACAGCATATGTGTTGTTGTATTTTGTACGACAATTGTTGTAATAGAGTTGTAGTTGTTTTCTGTACCATGTATTTGACGACTCAGAATGGGTTGGATGGAATGGACCTGTTTTGGGGTCGTTACATTTGGTATCAGAGCTATAAGTAAAGAGCCCCGAGCCTCTCGCTGGTGACTTCCTGTTGATGGGGGATGCACCGAAGCCAGACTCTCCGTAGGGGACGCCGTTCTGCGGTGGCAAACTGATAGGTATCAATGTAAGGTGCTGACATAGGTTGGTGTCCAGAGTTACATTTGGTATCAGAGCTTAGGGATATGATCTCTGGCGGAGATCGGGGAATACAACTAGGAGGGGAGAGATGAGTAAATCCTTCGCTAGTGTGTCCTACCTAAGCTTATTTGTTGGTCAGTCATAATATTGGGATATTATTTGATATGTTAATTTGTTAAATTAACACTTGTTTTGAAGCTGTATTCTAGAATGTTATTTGAAATACAGGAGATGAGCAATGGAGAAATTATGATGACAGAGAAGATGGAATTTGAAATGAAAGGAAGGTATTCTCAACTCTTTGAAAGGAAGGTATTTTCAAAATTGTTATATGCTTGTGTGTGGATGTTGCATTTATATTTTTGATGAATGTGTACGAATGCATATCTTTACTGCGACTAATGCTTTACACTATATCTGCCTGTGATATTAGTGCTTCGCATATGTCATCATTTTCATATACGGTAAGACGCGATGTATGTGAATGTATGTTGTGTGGTCCCTCCACCAGGAGGCTATCCTGTCGGTGTTTGATTACTGGACTCATAGGAAGACTAATTCCCGCGAGGCTCAGGAAAGGCACCACCCAAATTCGCTCCAGTTGAAAGACCGGATTAACTTTCCGTAGAGTAAATTGCAATGATTTGGGAACCTTCATGCCGAAAAGCCGTGAGAGTAACCTAAGATAGGTCAGCCTCTGATAAACCAAACGCGGAGGAAAGTCTCTTCACGTTTTCTCATTTTAAATTACTTGTAAAAACAATTACTTGTAATTTGCATTCCATATTCATCTCCATGTAATGAGAAATATGAAGAAATATGTGCATATACATATTTACATTAAAATGCTATCCTGTACTACGAACAGCTAACATCCGTTTTGCAGGACAAAAATTCCTAAAACGGACACACCACATAGCATGTTAATATTTACACATTCCCTAAAAACTAAACTATGCCAGTTTTTTCGCAGGGAAGCCTTCGGACCTATTACCCGGTCAAAGTCCAAAATGGTTGCAGGCCTACAACCAATCATGGCTGCATCTGACTAGTCTAATCTAGTTTCTCGCGAAGAATTTGACGGATTAAGTAAGCAAATCACAGACTTGGCTGTTTTGCTTAAAGAACTACATCAATCTACGCAGGGTCCAAAAATACCAGTACATGCTGAATCCTCTACACAAGGAGGAACTCAAGGTCCTGATAAAACCATTACAATACCGGAACTGCAGTTGGATACAACCAATAAAAGTTATGATGCCACCTATCTCACAAGAGATCCAGATACTGGTGACATCAAAAAGAAAGTTCTTCAAATGGAAGAAACCATTCGCGCTATCAAAGGAATTGGAGCACACATGAGTGTGTCATATGTTGACCTTTGTATATTCCCTGGTGTTCATTATCCGGAAAAATTTAAAACTCTTAACTTTGAAAAGTATGATGGGTTAGGAGATCCTTACACACATTTGAAGGTGTTCATTAGAGAACTTAGATCTTATAAAGAAGATGAGAAGCTCAGAATGCAGCTGTTCTAGAAAAGTCTGACTGGAGAAGACCGTTCGTGGTATACTAGATTAGACAATTCAAAAATTCATAGTTGGGAAGAGCTAGCTCACGCCTTCCTCACGCAATACAGTTTCCAGTCTCAGATGGCTCCTGACCGGTACCAGATTACCAAGGTCAAGAAATAGTCCAACGAGTCTTTCAAAGAGTATGCTCAAACGTGGAGACGCCTTGCTGCTCAAGTTATTCCTTCTATGATAAAGTCAGACATGGTTATGACCTTTATCGACATACAAGAAGCTCCTTTCTATGAAAGAGTATTAGCCGGCATTGGTAAACCATTTTTTGAAATGATCAAACATGGGGAGATGACTGAGATGGGATTGAAGTTAGGAAAGATTCAAGACCTAGCTGCCCTTAAAACTGTTGCTGAACACATCCAATCTGGAAATTATCGAAACAACCCCCGGAGGGTCCATAAAAAGAAAGAAGAGGATGTTTCCCTGATACTACAGGGTCAAAAAGGCAATCAGAACATGCCTATCCAGAGGAGAAATTACACTCCTTTTCAAGCACAGTCGTCAAACCCTCCAATACCAAAAGGTGGAGAAGTCTAATGCCCTCGAGTGTTCACGCATCTTCCTCCACCAGCCAGCCCTAATGGTAGGGGTTTTAATGCTGCTCGGAAATGTGCTTATCATGTTGGAGCACCTGGACATGATATTCAAGATTGTTGGGCCTTGAAACATAAGATCCAAGACCTGATAGACAATGGTGAGATTGTGGTCACCAAACCAGATCAACCTCATGTGCAAGACAACCCACTTCCTCCACACAAAGAGGAAGAAGTCAACATGATTAATTGGAGCAGTGGACAAAGTTCTAATTCTAACGGTGAAGCATCCCAGATCATCAAAGACGGTGCTGACAAATGAGATTATGCCAAGTTCCAGTTCTCAACGGAACAAAAGATGAAAGCTTTGTGCAAGCAAATCGAGCAATTAGCAGAACTGGTGACATACCAGCATCAAGTCACACACTAATTCATCAGCTAGGAGCATGCTAGTCTCCTTCCTCTTGTCATGAATATTCCCCCTTCACCTCCAGAAAGTGAAACAATAGAGGACAAAGTGGCAAAGAGAGCGAATGCCAAAGCTCGTCGGGATTTTTCCAACAGAAGGGAATTTACATATCTGGGCCAACCTATGGAGGAAATCCTTTAAATGCTAATCAATAAAGGAAGGATTAATTCCATTCTACCTCCAATCAATCCCCGTTCAGGATGGTACAATTTTGATAGAGTATGTCAATATCACTCCCATTCTCGCGGTCACAGCACAGAAGAATGCTTGGCACTCCGCCACCTTATCCAGAATCTCATTGATAGCGGTGTCCTGCAACTAGTAGACAATGATACTGTGTTACGCGGTAGTGAGAATACCTGTCCTACTAAATTGAAGGGATTGGTAGCAGTTATCTCCACTAAGGCTGATGGCATTGTCAAGCCACTCACTATAACAACAATTCAACTCAGAGGAAGCAACAATCCTTTGAAGGTGGCCGCTCCCTAGCCAATTAACTTACCATGCAGAGCACAATATCCTATTGTTAGCCTGCCACAGTTCCATGGAATTATGAAGAAGGTGAAGGATCCACCTCGCATACAACTGCTGCAGTGTCGAAGGAGAATCCATTGTATCTTCCCCAATGGGTGATGAAGTCTACCATCAAATCAAAGGGGAAAATTCCTATGGAGAAGATTGAAAAATTCCTTCGTGCCATGGGTCATAATGAAACCAAGGTGGTTTTAAGCTTAAGAGAAGCTCCACCTCAAATTTTAATACTATACTTGGTTTTAACTTCCGAGGATCACAGGAAGATTCTACTAAAGGTTTTGGAAGTAGCCCACTTGCCAAAATCAGTGGATGTGGAAAAAGAGATAGAGATCTACGTGGATGACATCATTGTCAAGTCCCGGAAGGAGGAGGATCATTTAGACCATCTCAGAAAGCTATTCAACAGGTTGCGTAAGTACAACTTGAAGTTGAATCCAGCCAAGTGCACCTTTGGCGTTAAATCAGGAAAGTCGCTAGGATTTCTAGTTAGCCACAAAGGGATTGAGCTGGATCCCACCAAAATCTAGGCCATCACGGAAATGCCCATTCCTCAGACAGAGAAGGAAATACGGGATTTTTGGGAAGAATCAACTTCATTAGCCGATTCATTTCTCAACTCACAGCAACCTATGAGCCTATCTTCAAGTTGTTAAGGAAGAACTCCTCCATGAAATGGAATGATGAGTTCCAGAATGCCTTCCTTATAATTAAAGAGTAGCTAGTCAAAGCTCCTATTTTGGTACCACCCAGGGACGATGTTCCCCTGTTCATGTACCTGTCCATAAGTGACAACGCCATGGGCTGCATGCTGGGCCAGAAAGACGATAGAGGCCTAGAACGAGCTATCTATTACCTTAGCAAAAGATTCAGCAGCAGTGAACACAAGTACACTCTGATTGAGAGGACTTGTTGTGCTTTAGCATGGGCTGCCATGAGGTTATAACATTACCTCCATGGGCACACAACCCATCCCATATCCCGCGTGGATCCTCTCAAGTATGTGTTCAGTAAACCCATACTGAATTGTCGGCTGTCTAGATGGCAGTTGATCCTACAATAATTTGACATTGTCTACGTGACTCAAAAGTTAATTAAAGGTCAAGGAATTTCGGATCAACTAGCCGCCGCACCTTCAGGGGACTTCAAACCCTTGGAAAAATACTTCCCAGATGAAGGGGTAATGATAATTCAGCAACAACATCAGTACGATACACGTCTAATATGGAACATGTATTTTGATGGAGCTGTTAATACGAAAGGTTCTAGAGCTGGACAAGTTCTAGTATCCGATACGGGGGACCAGTATCCCGTCGCCGTCAAATTACAGTTTATCAGCACCAACAACACAGCTGAGTATGAAGGCTGTATCATGGGGCTAAAACTGGCCCGTTCACTGGGTATCAGACGGTTAACTGTCTTTGGAGATTCAGAGTTGGTAATCAAACAATCCACAGGAATCTATCAAACCAAAGAGCTACGTTTGCTACCTTACCATCGACAAGTTTTACAGATGGCTTCGGAGTTCGAAGAAATCTCCTTTATACACATTCCTCATAACAGGAATGACTTTGCGGACGCATTAGCAACTTTGGCCTCCTTGATTCACATACCTGACAAGGAACACATGCCAAGTGTCACATTAGCCCTGCAAAAGGCACCAGCCTATGGGAACTATGTTGGAGAAGTATCAGATGAGCTACCTCCCATCCAACAACCTTGGTATCAGCATATCAAGGAGTACCTACGAGATGGATCTACACCCGCTGAGGCGAGCCTGACTGAACAAAGGCGGATTCATCGACTTTCTATAAAATTCTACCTGAGCGGAGATGCACTCTACAAGAGAGATACAGGACTAGGTCTTCTCAGATGTTTAGACAAAGACCAAGCTCAAAGACTCATGGATGAGATCTATGGTGGAGTCTGTGGCCTACATATGAGTGGCCCCCTCCTTGTTAAGAAGATCCTCAGGACAGGACATTACTGGCTATCTCTCAAAGCTGACTGCAATGACCACGTCAGGAGATGTTATCAATGCCAAATTCATGGGAATGCTATCCATGCCCCTCCACGGGAGCTCCACAATATGAGTTCACCTTTGCTCTTCTCAATGTGGGGATGGACGTGATAAGGCCCATCGAGCCCAAAGCTAGTAATGGACATCAATCCATCTTCACCAAGATCGACTACTTTACCAAGTGGGTAGAAGCAGCCTCCTTTCCCAGGGTTACCAAAGAAGTCATCATTTCTTTCATCAGAAACAATGTCATTTGTCGATATGGACAACCTGAGGTAATTGTATCAGACAATGCTAAGAACCTCAACAACAAAATGATGGAGGAACTATGCAGTAAATTCCACATCAAATACCTTAACTCCGTCATCTACCATCCAAAGATGAATGGTGCTGTTGAAGCGGCTAACAAAAACATCAAGAAGATTATGCAAAAGATGTCCGCCAATCACAAAGGATGGCCTGACCTATTGCCTCTTACTCTGTTAGCCTACATAACATCAATGCGCACTTCAACTAGGGCAACCCCCTACGCATTAACTTATGGGATGGAAGCAGTACTCCCTATAGAAATAGAAATGGAATCCCTCAGAGTGTTAATGGGCGCTCAGCTAGATGAAGATCAATGGGTACAAGACATGTATCACCAATTATCTCTAATAGATGAAAGGCGAACTGCGACTATCTTCCATGGTCAATTATATCAACAAAGGATCGCCCGATCCTACAACAGAAAAGTCTGGCTATGGCAGTTTAAACAACATAACTTGGTTTTGAAGAAGATCATTGACAACCAAGATCAATCTAAGGGAAAATTCGCTCCTAACTGGGAAGGCCCGTTTGTTGTCAAGGAAGTATTGACAGGAGACACTCTCAGATTGTAAGAAATGGACGGCGATGAATTTCCACAATTCATCAACTCGGACACCGTGAAACGGTACTATGTCTGAAGTTACCATCAAGAAAACATCCTGGTGTTGGATCATCAGATCACCAGTCATTCTGGATCTTAAACCCTTTACCACATACAACTCTTGTCCACCCTTTGCCCCTCAGGGAAACATACTCTTCAAGCCAGCAGCCTGGCTTCACTGCGCTCATACAACTTAGGTCATCCTACTACGGATTGAACCTCTCGCATTTGCAGTTTGGCTACCCATACATAGGATCAAACTTCTCGTACTTGCAGTTTGTCCTCAACCTAGGATCAAACTTTGTCTTCCCCGTAGTCTATCTTGCATATGGGATTAAACTATCTTCCCCACAGTTTGACTTGTACATGGGATTAATCTTTCTTCCCCGCAGTTTATCCTGCACATGGGATCACACTTTTCAACTCGCCCTGAGGGGCGAACTACGTCGACCTGATCTCCTTGATACACGGGAGTACGTAGACAACCATATTCTATATGGCCCGGTCGCAATAAACAAAAAACAACAAAAATATTTCTACCCTTTTCTACAAAAACAAAAACCTCAAAAACACTTCTACAACCATTTTCATCAATAAAGCTTCTACACCCATCTGCCTTTCATAAACAACGTTGAACCTCTTACACCAGGCTCGAACTACACAGACCTGATCTCCTCTTTAATAAGAATACGTAGGCAGCCATTTATGGTTCAGTCTCACCCCCTACCAAAACACAAATATCTGTCAATGGTACTGGGATCAATCCTTCAATCCACCACATTTTATTGGCTTCAAACCAATGGGATGGAATTACCCAACCTCTCCTCGCGAATAGGAGATTCGGTGACCATTTAAGCTACGGTTGTTCCTTTAAGAGCAACACCAATCCATAAGAGATGGAATTAACTAGGCTCCTCGTAAATAGGAGTACTGGCGACCATCTGCGGTGCGGTCAATCTTAGAGAGGAAAGCCACAATCCTCTCCACATTTCCATACAGAAACCAGTCCCAAGACACCGAAAAATGGTAGGGATACACACAGATGCATGATCTATTCTAAACTATCCAGAGACAACTCAATATCCATCCAGCAAGGAGGAATTCAGAATACATCAAGATCACAAACCCTGAAGAAGCAATCAAATATCAAGCAAGTATCATAGCATATCTAAAAGGGAAGTGATCAAAAATATATTTCTCTACTATATATAATGCTGTGTCATATACACAATGTAAACTGTACATGACAAAATGGCTAAGCTAGTCTATTCAGGAAAATACAAGCCCATCTACAAATCGGTGTGTATGCAAGCTAACAAGCCTAACATGGCATCCCTCTCATAAGAATGAGGTAAGGCTGTGGTCTCCTGTACAAGGATATCCACACGACCCAATAGATCTGCAGCCATCTGCATGGTGACCATGTGCTCATCGATGTAACTGCTCATCTCTGCGATCATGCCAGTGGTAAGGGACCTCACTACAGTACTATCTGTGATGGATAATTCCCGGGCAGATATGGCGCTATCCCGCTCAACTATCACTGCATCTCTGGCTGATCTGGCCTCATCCCGCTCAACGACAGTGGCATCTATACGAGCTAATGCCTCGTCCCTCTCTAATAGGGTTGCGTCTCTCCCATCAAGAGCTGTCAACATTAGGGCTCTAGCCTGATCTCTCTCAAAGGTCATCAGATGAAGACTCCGCTCAAGGTACTATGATGAATGTTGAATCATGACAGTGCTAGTATTGGGAGAATCTAAAGAAGATGTTGGCAACCCAGCACCTGACCCCTCCTCCGTGTGAGAATTAATGTCCTCCATGGGCTCTCCACCATCTGAATCAATACTCGATAATGTGGATGCAACCGCAATCGATGCAGTATCTGTCCCCATCCATGCGGAATACTCTACAGAACAACCTGGATGACTAATGAAGAAAGCAGCTATCTCACGCTGATCCCAACATGCATACACACGGGATCGGTCCTCTGCTGAAAGATAGTGAGATGCTAAACGCTGGCCCAACGCCCCCTCGAAAGGATGAAAATCCTGAAACTGGTCAAACTGCGACATCACGACCAGTGGATGGTAAGTAGTCATGCCCCTCAAACCAGCCAGAGGGATGTAATCCATGCCCAAAATATGAGTAACAAAGCTGTGAGCTGAGCCCTGAGCACGGTAATATACTAAACGGGTCTATAATATCAGCTAAGAAGGCGGACCAAGACATAGCATCCGTACACTCCGCAGGCTGAAATGAATATGTCATGGCTATATCATGGGTGAAACAATACCCATACCGTCTAAAAGTTCCAATCAGTCTCAGATGTGACATAAACCACACGTATAGCATGACCGAACTGCCTATAAATACTCCTGTCGGATAAGTGCAACAGTATCTAACTGACCTCAATGTCTCGGCAATAATCATAGGAGTGATGGTACGACCCTCCCTGAGAGCTCTCACCGCCATGATAACTCCTATGTCCAACTCGTCCATATACAGTGGCATGTAGACATATGACAGTACGCACAATAGCAGTACATCAACTCTGGCCAGATGCCAATGATCCTCTAGTGTGGTGAAATCCCCGGAATATCGTCTATAACTATCCTCAGAGCAAAATCTGTCAAACAGATAACGCTGGGATATAACGTGGCCAGATGTAAGCTCATCCTGCACCACTCTACGCCTCAATCCAGTGAGGGTCATGAACCGTCAACTCATGTCCCCTAAAGCCATATGCACGTAAGGTCTGTCCAGTGGCAGCATCGTCAATCGTGCATACTCCTCCAGAGTGGGAATCAACCCCTGGGTTCCAAATCGAAAAACCTGCCTCTCCGATATCTAGTGCTCCAGCATACCATCCACGAATCCTGTGGGAACCTGAAACATCAACAGGGTCATAGTATGCTGTAATAAATGATCTACGGTCACCTTGTTTGATGGTGACATGCTATCATACCACGATCGCATACCAGATACCACCAATAATGGTGGGGTATGATCAATACAGTTAACTGTCGAAGAAGACATCTGCACGGGCCGTGTCATAATACCATCTAGGGGTCAATGCTGAATATCTCTGGACATACATACATATGCATAACATGATACATGCATTACAGATAATAGATGGAAATATGATATAGGGAATGAAAAAACTGTGCATACATTCCTAGGTATATCATCATCTAATACATCATCTCTGTACAGCTAAAAATATAAGGAAATTGGGCACAGACGCCCTACTCCTAACAGAGGCCTATCAAAAGATATAGCGAGAATGGGGCACAGACACCCACTAGCTAACTGAGACCTATCAAAAGATATAACGAGAATACACATCAGAAGAATACAATGGTGCCGATGCCCACATCATCAATCCTGTCCACCTGATGTAACTCTTCCTGAGTCACTGGATCTCTATCAACAGGGATATCAGGTCGATACAAAGGAGGATCTGCGTCGGCAAAACCAAATGGGCCATCTAAGGGGCCAGCGCCTGAGCTGAAAGGATTAAACGAATCTGCCTCTGTCGAATCTCTGCCCAAATGTCGGATAAAGATATGTGTCTGGTCCAACTGTCGGGTCAAACCGTCAATCTGTGTCACATGAGTCGGATCTCGGACATAGACTAGCCAATCCGTCATCATCACGGATCCTGGAACCATATCCCCCATGAACTGAGTGGCACGGGTCTGGGCTCCAATAGTACGAAGGAACCACCAACGCTGGAATATCTCCTGAGTACAGGGACCCTCTGATAATGCAAAACCGTTAACACCCAATAATGGGATATCAATGACAGGTGACTGTGATACAAGACAATAAAGCCTGATAGGAGGCAAGATCGGTATACGAATCTCCCCTGTGGTGCTCCTAATAGCACGCTCTCCTTAATAAAGCCCTTATCCCTATCTGTAAAGAGAGGAATCCTACGGGTGGAAATCACGTACTCGACACCAGTCGGGTATCCATCCACAAATCTGATGGTCAAATACTCCCCAGAATAGGGAATCCATGTGATAATGTCAGCTGTTAACAACTCTAGCTGCAAGTGGCAGTGAGTGAAACCGTCAGCTATAGGGACCTCCGCCAATATAGAATGATGTCATCGCCGTCATCGTGGGTAGGTGTCCAATCCTAGCACACTCACCGAACGCAAACATGGGAGCCTCTCATAGGCCCAAAACTGCCAACACAACGGCAAACATCTACTGTCAGTTAACACTCTTAACCTATACATGGTAAATGACAAGAGAAATACTTACCAGCAGAAATGGGTAAATTCCTAACCAAGCCTCGGTTAAGCCCTATGAGCGCATACGCATGCCCCTGAGGAAATAGGCAAAGGTATAGGAACCCTAATCATACTCTCTAATACGGTCCACATGCCTAGTGGCGCTGATCAAAGCGAACGACACCATAGAAGAGTTATATACTATGAAGCAGCCCCTAATGTTCATCAGGAACAATCGCCGAAGAATGCGATCCCTGACGCTAACATCATCTGGCATGGGCTCGCTCAATAGCCCACTCATAGAATCTATTCTCAAAGGACCCGCACGGACAGTCCTGCCCTTGAGCGCCTCTGCCGGAACTCCTAACAAGGATCTGACGGTAGTCGGGGTAATATCAGCCCTGCAAGGCACTGGCGCCCCTCCAAACTCCATACCTGTGATAAATTGCCAATCCATCGGCGTCATCATTACCTCACAGTCCAGCAAATGGAGTGACTGAGTCTAGTGAAACCACCGCTCAGACAATGCCCTGAGGTAACCCCAGGGGCAACGGCGGGGAAGGATGGAAAAGAATGCTCCAAAACCCCAGTCATGAACAATGGCTCTATAGTCAGGATGAAGAGCCTGGTTCATGGAGTGTATACTGAACTAGTTCCCTCGAGGTTGTGTAAAGCTAGGAACCTGCATGAAATGCAGATCAACATTAAATCCTTTTACTCCTCACAAATAGGAAAGAAGGATGATCAAGTTTTGACGTCATACCTCATTAGCATGCAAATACATCGAGGGATGTCGACTCAATTCACCCAGAAGCTCTGGGTTTGCCACCTGAATACTCGAGAGGTCCCTACGGGGGAATATGCGCAGCAGGAACGGGGTCCGTAACTGGAACATCCTCCTCATCTTTAACGTCTTGTACATCAACCTGGACTGGATGTATCACCGCCTCCACCAACCTGTGAGGCTGTCTAACAGAACGGGGTCGAGGCACTTCAGAAGCCCTCCTCCGTACACCAGAAGTGGTCCTACGGGAACTACTCGGCTGATTCGGATCCATAATATCTGGACAACAAGTCTCTAAATCACCTCAGAAAGGAATTTGTAGAGAGACGTCTGATCTCAGCAGATCTGAAGAAGAGCTCTCAGATTTCCTTCACGGCGCAAGTTGAAAATGACTTATGAAAGCAACCTGCTGGTCCTTATCATCTACGGTTGGTCGCAGGTCCATCTACGGCTGTAGCAGGTGTACCTGCGGCACCCCTATATGGGTCCCACCCCTCCGGCTCGATCCAATTCGAGTTGCAAAGGAGTTCTCACAAGCTGAAAAGGCCAAATCAGGGATAAAAATGCTACGCGATTGAACAAAATAGCCACAATCCTGGTTGAACCGTGGGTCTTCACATCATTCATTGGTATTCGCCCAAACATAGGGTACACTATGCTGATGATCTCAGATGATACAAGTCACGCTCAACGATACCTCACGTAGGTCCAATTCCTCTCATTTAGGATCGACATCCTACTTGCCACATAACCCCGGCGGGGGTCACAACGCAGTACATATGTCGAAGTACATAACCCCGGTGGAGGTCACAACACGATACATATGTCGAAGTACATAACCCC
Source organism: Panax notoginseng (assembly GCA_016801055.1). Lineage (NCBI taxonomy): Eukaryota > Viridiplantae > Streptophyta > Magnoliopsida > Apiales > Araliaceae > Panax > Panax notoginseng. The sequence goes on from CM029014.1 coordinate 192,550,424, forward strand.
GGCGGGGGTTACAAAGCATATCATCCGTTGATATACATATCAATGAAGGTCAAGCAGCCTTGGCATCACTATAATCATTGGCAAGTAAATCTAACGGAGCGTCGGAAGCCATCCGATGATTTTAGCCGCTGATACACACATCAGCGAGGATCCAGTGGAACTCCGACGGGGGTTACAACGATCTTGTATATATCAAAATACAACAACCCCCAGTGGGGGTCACAACGTATTGTCATCTATTGGTGTACGTATCAATGAAGGTCAAGTAGCCTTGACGTTATTTCAGCCGATGGCTAGTAAACCCATCGAAGCATCGAGAGATATTCAAGGATTTCATACTCGGGTACTCATATTCCCCAGCGAATCCCCAGCGGGGGTTATAGCGCGTTCTGCCATTGACACACACATCAATGAAGGTCAAACAGCCTTGATACTCTGCCCATAGAGTATCAACCATTTATTCACACGTATGTGAAGTACACGTCAACAAAGGTCAGGCAACCCTGACAGCATATGCTGTTGGCAGTAAACCCAACAGAACATTGACGTACTCTGGCGATACAAACCAGGAGAGGGAAACGTCATCAAGGAGGATTGATGACGGAATATGTTATACACATCCTCAAACAGACAAAGCTTTATCCCCACAGATCTCCTACACATAAGAGGCATTTTTTCGGAATCAAGTCTGTATCAAGGATTAAGGACTGTGGTGATAACCCCAACGTCAACATCATCAAAGATTTGGATCGCACATCCAATCTGGTCATCATTGCTAAATCCCCAGTAGAAACTATAGGGTGATAGCAATCATCCTCAGCATGTTGGGCAACAACCCCATACACATGCATCATACATTTGCTTCATGTTATATTTCAAGTGTCTAGGATTCTTTATCTTATCCATGCATTGCATTGCATGAATATGATAAAGAGGGGCATCTGTAGACACTCAAAATTTTTTGCATATCTGTTACTGACATCGCAGGAGCACAAATTCGTCTTTCAAGAGGAAACCTTGGAAGATGGTACATATCCATTCCGGATACCATCGGGAGGAATAGCTCCACCCCAGAACACACACTGGGAGTAACAGCTCAACCCCGAAATACACACTAGGAGTAACAGCTCAACCCCAGAACACACACCAGGAGTAACAATTCAAACCTCGGAGATAACCCCGAGGCATTCAGATCCAATACTGGAACACAAACTGGAGAAGACTGATTCATCCCAGAGATAACCCTGAGATGTTCCGTCTCAGTCCCAAAACTTGGAATAGCAGATTCCGACTTTGGAGATAACCCCAAGGAAGGCAGTAGCAGTTCCGGAGATAACCCCAGAAATGCTTGTTTCAAATGCATGCCATCAGCTTCAACCTCAGCGCTCACACCAAGGCACTCAGTACAAGACAGGCACACCTCAGAGATGACACTAAGGACCTTCAACATTTGCAGCAGTCCAATCTCAGCGATAACCCTGAGCAACGTCTGCTTTATCAGCCCAAATTGGAGATAACCCCGGTAAGGGGTAAAGTCATCATCTTTCCACCATGACGCCACATCACGCCATCTCAACATTTCAGACATACATTTCTACACAACAATGTCCCACAAGAGCCAAGGAAAACTAATCCCGAGTGACTATTGTGCAGGATAACGGATAGAATCTAAAGCTAAAGACCAGAGGGCATCGTCCCATCTTCATGACTTCGTACAACCTCTAATCCCACGTCATTGTATAACTCTCGACAACGACGGTCCGAAATAGGTCCTATATACCTCAATCGGATGCCCGAATTACAATTCTGAAAGTTCGAGCGGATATCACGTTGCCTATATGCACGTACTTTTAGACGACAAGACCCGCGAAGCTTGGGGCACCCCGGGCTGCCTCAAGTACACCTGCGGCCCAGCCGCAGGTACACCTGCAGCCTAGCCGTACCTATACCTGCTGCCCAACCGTAGCTACACCTGTAGCCGAGCCGCAGGTGTACACCTGCGGCTCCACCCTCTATCAATAGAGGGCTTGGGGTGGCCATTTTGCAAGGAGAAAAAGCGAGGAAACCCTGCCCAATTTGCTCTATACTCACCCCAAACTGAGTGCTTTCTCATTTTAAACACTTGTGAGCTCACATATAGCTACTTCTGTACCGGTGGAAGCCATTATTTATCTACTTTAAAGTTATTGAAGTCTTCTTTGGCAGTCCACTGTAAGCCTTCTTACACATTTTCAAACCTTTCTCTTCACATTTGCACACACCCTTCTTTACGTTGAGAGTCGTGTTGCGTGTGTTTGCTCAGACTTCGGTTTCGTGGTTTTATTTCAGTTTGTATATACATATATATTTATATATCTATATATATATATATATATATATATATATATATATATATATATATATATATATATATATATATATACATATATGGACTAACATTATCGAGTTATGCCCCGATTGAGCCTAGACTTCGGTCTGGAGCGTTTACTTGCTTTTGTATATATATACATTTATATATATGAACTGCATGTCAAACTCTGTTCGATGAGCCTAGACTTCGGTCTGGAGCGTTTACCGCTTTAATATATATATATATATATATATATATATATATATATATATATATATATTAACTATTGTCGAACTTTGTTCGATGAGCCTGGATTTTATATCCGGAGCGTGTATTTGCTTTCGTATATATATATTTCTATATATGAACTGTGTGTCGAACTTTGTTCGATGAGCCTGGATTTTATATCCGGTGCGTTTACTGCTTTAATATATATATATACTTATATATATTAACTGTTGTTGGACTTTGTCCGATGAGCCTGGATTTTATATCCGGTGCGTTTATCGCTTTATATATATATATATATATATATATATATATATATATATATATATATATATATATATATATATATCGTCCCACCTGGAGTTTACTTCGTGGTAGTTGACCGTTTTTATAGTTTTCTGTACATTTCGTCCCGCCTGGAGTTTCCTCCGTGGCGGTAGATAGCTTTTACAACTTTATTTACATTTCTGATCCCCATGGAGGTGCTTCGTGGTTGGTGATCATGTTTGTATATATATGTATATATATATATATATATATATATATATATATATTTACAGCTTTTATATATATACCTGCTTACTGCGTTTATATCAATTGCGGTATCGTGTGAGCTTAGGAATCATATGATCACAGATTCAGTCTACTGAATCTAGATTCGGTTCCCGTGATGGACATTTTAAGCTGTAAGCAGCTTGTAAATTTATCTGTGATGTTTGGATTTCCTCAGATGATTCTCATACCCACGAGGAATTCAGCACCTTTTGTACATGATTTTCATACAGATGCCTCACATCTGTAAAATAAAATCAATCAAGCCGAATACGGAATAAAATGGAAGTATCAAAGGCCTCAATTACTATTGAGCACAAGGGTTTGAAAAACCTCTTTTCTAAAACATTACTACTATATCTTGTTTAAAACTGATTTTTTTACATAAATTCAAACCCTTTGTATATAGGTGCAAACGAGGCATAGCACTACTTCCAAATAATAGCACATTGACCCCCCCACCCACACACACACATTCATATAACAGTTTCTTGAAAAGTGGTTGTCACCATGGCAACACGGATGTCGGGGGGTGCCTAACACCTTCCCTCCACATAAGCAAGTCCCCGGACCCTAAATGAATCTCGATTTCACAGATCCGTTTAGTAGTGTCACATCACTGGGTCAATGTGCAAACCTTTTCTCGGTTGTGTTGGTACAACCAGTTAAAAAACCAATTGGCGACTCTTATAGTCAAATCGTCGACACTACACATGGTCGGACCTTTTTCACTTATTTTTTCAAACAAATCTCACCTAAAATGAGAACACAAAAGAACAGGTAACGAAAAAGGGACAAATAAAAATCTCTACGTCGACAGGTGGCGACTCTGCCGGGGACCTCCAATAAGAGGACTTAAGCCGCTATTGCAAGCTTTTCAAAATTGTTATATGCTTATGTGTGGATGTTGTATTTACATTTCTGATGAATGTGTACGAATGCATATTTTTACTGCGACTAATGCTTTACACTATATCTGCCTGTGATATTAGTGCTTCGCACATGTCATCATTTTCATATACGATGAGATGCGATGTATGTGAATGTATATTGTGTGGTCCCTCCACCAGGAGGCTATCCTATCGGTGTTTGATTACTGGACTCATAGGAAGACTAATTCCCGCGAGGCTCAGGAAAGGCACCACCCAAATTCGCTCCAGTTGAAAGACTGGATTAACTTCCCGTCGAGTAAATTACGATGATTTGGGAACCTTCATTCCGAAAAGCCGCGAGAGTAACCTAAGATAGGTCAGCCTCTGATAAACCAAACGAAGAGGAAAGTCTCTTCATGCTTTCTCAGTTTAAATTACTTGTAAAAATAATTACTTGTAATTTACATTCGATATTCATCTCCATGTAATGAGAAATATGAAGAACTATGTGCATATACATATTTACATTAACATGTTATCCTGTAATACGAATAGCTAACATCCGTTTTGCAGGACAAAAATTCCTAAAACGGACAAACCACATAGCATGTTAATATTTACACATTCCCTAAAAACTAAACTATGCCAGTTTTGTCGCAGGGAAGCCTTCAGACCTATTACCCGGTCAAAGTCCAAAAAGGCCGCAGGCCTACAGCCAATCATGGCTGCATCTGACCAGTCTAATTCAGTTTCTCATGAAGAATTTGACGGATTAAGTAATTAAATCACAGACTTGGCTGTTCTGCTTAAAGAACTACATCAATCTACGCAGGGTCTAAAAATACCCGTACATTCTGAATCCTCTACACAAGGAGGAACTCAAGGTCCTAATAAAGCCATTACAATACCTGAACTGCAGTTAGATACAACTAACAAAAGTTATGATGCCATCCATCTCACAAGAGATCCAGACACCGGTGACATCAAAAAGAAAGTTCTTCAAATGGAAGAAACCCTTCGCGCTATCTAAGGAATTGGAGCACACGGGAGTGTGTCATATGTTGACCTTTGTATATTCCCTGGTGTTCATTATCCAGAAAAATTTAAAACTCCTGACTTTAAAAAGTATGATGGTTTAGGAGATCCTTACACACATTTGAAGGTGTTCATTGGAGAACTCGGATCTTATGCAGAAGATGAGAAGCTCAGAATGCAGCTGTTCCAGAAAAGTCTGACTGGAGAAGCCCGTTCGTGGTATACCAGATTAGTCAATTCAAAAATCCATAACTGGGAAGAGCTAGCTCACGCCTTCCTCACGCAATACAGTTTCCAGTCTAAGATGGCTCCTGACCGGTACCAGATTACCAAGGACAAGAAACAGTCCAACGAGTCTTTCAGAGAGTATGCTCAAAGGTGGAGGCGCCTTGCTGCTCAAGTTATTCCTTCTATGACAGAGTCAGAGATGGTTATGACCTTTATCGACATACAAGAAGCTCTTTTCTATGAAAGAGTATTAGCCGGCATCAGTTAACCATTTTCTGAAATGATTAAACATGGGGAGATAGCTGAGATGGGATTGAAGTCAGGAAAGATTCAAGACCTAGTTGCCCTTCAAGCTGTTGCTAAACATATCCAATCCGGAAATTATGGAAACAACCCCCGGAGGGTCCATAAAAAGAAAGAAAAGGATGTTTCCCTGATACTACAGGGTCAAAAAGGCAATCAGAACATGCCTATCCAGAGGAGAAATTACACTCCTTTTTAAGCACAGTCATCAAACCCTCCAATACCAAAAGGTGGAGAAGTCAAATGCCCTCGAGTGTTCACACCTTTAGGGGACTCCCTCGAGAACATTCTTACTCTTTTGACCACGTAGAAAAAAATCACGCATCTTCTTCCACCAGCCAGTCATAATGGTAGGGGTTTTAATGCTACTCGAAAATGTGCTTATCATGTTGGGGCACCTGGACATGATACTCAAGATTGTTGGGTCTTGAAACATAAGATCCAAGACCTGATAGACAACGGTGAGATTGTGGTCACCAAACCAGATCAACCTCATGTGCAAGATAACCCTCTTCCTCTACACAAAGAGAAAGAAGTCAACATGATTAATTGGAGCAGTGGACAAAGTTCTAATTCTAACGGTGAAGCATCCCAGATCATCAAAGATGGTGCTGACAAATGGGATTATGCCAAGTTCTAGTTCTCAATGGAACTAAAGATGAAAGCTCTGTGCAAGAAAATCGAGCAATTGGCGGAACTGGTGACATTCCAGCATCAAGTCACACACCAATTCATCAGCCAGGAGCATGCTAGTCTCCTCCCTCTTGTCATGAATATTCCCCCTTCACCTCCAGAAAGTGAAACAATGGAAGATAAAGTGGTAAATAGAACAAATGCCAAAGCTCGTCAGGATTTTGCCAACAGAAGGGAATTTACATATCTGGGCCAACCTATGGAGGAAATCCTTCAAATGCTAATCAATGAAGGAAGGATTAATTCCCTTCTACCTCCAATCAATCCCTATTTAGGACGGTACAATTCTGATGGAGTATGTCAATATCACTCCCATTCTCGCGATCACAGCACAGAAGAATGATGGGCACTCCACAACCTTATCCAGAATCTCATTGATAGCGGTGTCCTGCAACTAGCAGACAATGATACTGTGCTACGCGGTAGTGAGAATACCTGTCTTACTAAATGGAAGGGATTGGTAGCAATTATCTCCACTGAGGCTGATGGCATTGTCAAGCCACTCACTATAACAGCAATTTAACTCAGAGGAAGCAACAATCCTTTGAAAGTGGTCGCTCCTGAGCCAATTAACTTACCATGCAGAGCATAATATCCTATTGTTAGCCTGCACACAGTTCTGTGGAATTATGAAGAAGGTGAATGATCCACCTCACATACAACTGCTGCAGTGTCGAAGGAGAATCCACTGTATCTTCTCCAACGGATGATGAAGTCTACTATCAAATCAAAGGGGAAAATTCCCATGGAGAAGATTGAAAAATTCCTCCATGCCGTGGGTCATAATGAAGCCAAGGTAGTTTTAAGCTTAAGAGAAGCTCCACATCAAATTTCAATACTATACTTGGTTTTAACTTCCGAGGATCACAGGAAGATTGTACTAAAGGTTTTGGAAGAAGCCTACTTACCAAAATCAGTGGATGTGGAAAAATTTCAACATCTAGCTGATCACATTTTCAACAACAATGTGATCTCTTTTAATGATGATGACATACCGCCCGAAGGGACCGGTCATTACAAGTCGTTACACATTGCGGTCTTGTCCTTCAGATATATGCTAGCTGGAGTCTTAGTAGACGGAGGTTCATCTTTGAATATCTGTCCATACACTACATTGTTGAAGATGAACTTCAATCTCAATCGAATCCAAAGTAGCCATACAATCATCAAATCTTTTGATGGATCCCGCAGGAATTCCGTCGGAGAGATTGAGTTGCCAATTGAGATTGGTCCCCATACATTCTGCGTGTCTTTCCACGTACTCAAGATGGATTTGGGATACAACCTACTCTTGGGAAGACTGTGGATTCATATGGCTGGGGCAGTCTCCTCCACCCTTCATCAGCAACTGAAATACATTATCAACAATAGCCTAGTTATAGTCAATGCTGAACCGGAATGCCCTCAATAAGGTGACATATCGTTCATCAGTTTTAATTTCGATGTTAAGCCGATCAGTTTCCACACTTTGGAAGTAAGCAACCATCAATTTCATGCCCTGGGAACGCCATTGCCCGTACCCAAGATCTTTGCCGAAGTAATGTCGGCTACTCAGGAAATGATGTCTTTGGGTCATCAGCCAGGACAAGGACTGGGTAAAGATCACCAAGGTATCAAATACCCCATCTAAGTAGCTAGTCAAACTGGGACAGCTGGACTAGGCTATTCTGCCAGTTCTAGTCAGAGGAATCCTCATAAGCATCAGTAAATTCCTTCAGCTTCAACCACGCGGTGTTTATCTTCGCCTTCAAATGTTGAGTCCGCACAACCTCCTGTAAAGGTGCCAACCAATGTGATGGCTATGCTATTTCCCAAGCCAGTGTCGTTCAAAGCAAAAGAAGTCTTTGTTCCAGATCCTAGAGTGGAGGAAGAGAAACAAAGAATCAAACAAAATATCATCCGGATAATGTCGGGCATGCGCATCATTGTTCATGATGAACATACAAACATATATACCCCAGACAATGATTGCCCAGACATCATGGTCATCATTCGGGAAGAGGAGGACGATGACGGCTCCTCCATCAGTGCAGTCCACCCGGACTTTATCCTTGCCAATTGGAGCAGCACTCCATGCATTGGTCGACAAGGGTAAATTGGGCAGGACTTCTTTCTGCCATGTAGATATAATAACTGCTTACTTTTCTGTATAGTATTAGCAGTTGTTTTGTCCGTACATGCTAACATTATGTATGATTAAATAGTTTCATATATATTAAGTGAAAGCATATTTTGTTCCAGGACTCTGAACTTAGATGTGCCTGTACTTGCTGATAAGATGCATCTTCTCCACAAGGATTGTAACTTTGATGAAAAGTTGGACCCAGACTTGCTGAAAATATAAGAGGACATTGAGGTGCCTTCTGAGATCAAAGAATGGGTCGAAGATAAGCCTAAATCCAACCTTGATCAAACCACCTCCTTCAATCTTGGAACCTTAGAAAACCCAAAGTTAATCCATATTGGTTTAGACCTTACCCCAAACTAGAGGAATAACATGGTTATTCTATTAACCCAATACCAGGATGTGTTTGCATGGTCTCATGAAGACATGGTGGACCTTCCCATTAAAGAGGGATTCAAGGTAGTCAAGCAGAAGTTCAGGCGATTGAAACTTGAGTGGAGTTTAAATGTGAAAGAAGAAATTATGAAATAATTTCAAGCTGGGATTATCATGGTGTCCACATATCCTGAATGGATATCTAACATTATTCTCGTGCCTAAGCATTGAGGAAAGGTGCGAGTCTACGTGGATTATTGGGATCTGAATATAGCTTGCCTTAAAGATAGCTTTCTCGTGCCCTTTATCCACATTCTCATTGACAATACTGCTCAATATGGCATGTACTCCTTCGCTGATTGCTTTGCGGGGTACCATCAGATCATGGTTGCTGAGGAAGATCGTGAGAAAACTGTTTTCATCACGCCTTGGGGAACCTTTTGCTATAGACGGTTGTTATTCGACCTCATCAATGCCGCAGCTACCTATCAACGAGCTATAATGGATCTCTTCCATGACTTAATGCATAAAGAGATAGAGATCTACGTGGAAAACATCATTGTCAAGTCCCGAAAGGAGGAGGATCACTTAGACCATCTCAGAAAGCTATTCAACAGGTTGCGCAAGTACAACTTGAAGTTGAATCCAGCCAAGTGCGCCTTTGGCGTTAAATCAGGCAAGTTGCTAGGATTTCTAGTTAGCCACAAAGGGATTGAGCTGGATCCCACCAAAATCCAGGCCATCACAGAAATGCCCATTCCTCAGATAGAGAAGGAAATATAGGGATTTTTGGGAAGAATCAACTTCATTAGCCGATTCATTTCTCAACTCACAGCAACCTGTGAGCCTATCTCCAAGCTGTTAAGGAAGAACTCCTTCATGAAATGGAATGATAAGTGCCAGAATGCCTTCCTTAAAATTAAAGAGTAGCTAGTCAAAGCTCCTATTTTGGTACCACCCAGGGATGATGTTCCCCTGTTCATGTACCTGTCCATAAGTGACAATGCCATGGGCTGCATGTTGGGCCAGAAAGATGATAGAGGCCGAGAACAAGCTATCTATTACCTCAGCAAAAGATTCAGTAATAGTGAACACAAGTAGACTCTGATTGAGAGGACTTATTGTGCTTTAGCATGGGCTGCCATGAGGTTATAACATTACCTCCATGGGCACACAACCCATCTCATATCCCGCGTGGATCCTCTCAAGTTTATGTTCAGTAAACCCATACTGAATTATCGGCTGTCCAGATGGTAGTTGATCCTACAATAATTTGACATTGTCTACATGACTCAAAAGTCCATTAAAGGTCAAGGAATTGCGGATCAACTGGCCGCCGCACCTTCAGGGAACTTCAAATCCATGGAAAAATACTTCCCAGATGAAGGGGTAATGACAATTCAGCAACAACATCAGTACGAGAGAAGAGAGAAAATTGAGGGAGAGAAAGAATTCTCTGAGAATTTGATTGAGATTTGAGAATCAAATAAGGAAGAATCAAGGAGATTGTCCTATTTCTCTAGCTAATCAAGAGGTAATAATCAAGTTTAAAGTTTCTTAGCCTATATTTTCTGAAAGTTCTCCTTTGTAATTGATTTGTTGGTTAATTTGTTAATAAAATGGTTATATATGTTAATGGGTATGTTTAATCCGTTTTATATCATCTAAAAGTGGTTTTATAGCGATCAAATTCGTAAGAATGTGTTGAAAGATGAAGATTAGAGTCTTGGTTAAAATATATATGTTTTTGCCTACTTTGAGACTAAAATTGATGATTAATTCATGATTGAAACCTTAAATTGATGGTAGATGTTGTTAGTACATTGAAAAATAAAAACAACGAAGGTTAAATGGATTGATTTGGTTTGGAATTGAATCCGTGGTAAATGATTACGCTAAACATGTTAAAACATGAAAAATAAAGTATGAACATGAGTTTTGGGTCAAGATTTAGGTTGGTTAATGGTTATGTAAATTGTTGATTTTTTTGGTATGTTGTAGTCCTATGAATTACGAATCCATAGAGTTGAAAACAGACTAATTTGGATGTGTATAACTCGAGTTAAGAAGATTGGAAGGAGAAAGGGTCAAAAAATCGCGAAGAACACAAACTACATAATTGAAGTTTAGGATTACCCGCCTTAGCGGGGATCTCCAATTCAAAATATGCCGCCCCAACGGGATTTCCTAGCTCAAAAACCCCGCCTCGGTAGGGGTAGACAGATTGGCCAAGTGTTGGAGAAAAATCTATCCGAACATATTTTACTAAAATAGGCATAACGTTTTCATATGAACCCCGATTAAGGCAATTCAAGATAATCCGGTAGAATGAATAGTAGACCTACAACTTTCATTAATAAGTGTTTAAATTTGAGGTCGAAAATAGGGGTCAAAATGACCATCTTTGGAACTGATGTGCATTCGGAGGTAATCGGAGGGCGTCGGGCTTACACATATGTAAGTGAAGTGCTTCCGACGATAAAAGATGTTATTCTAAGTTATAAAACATTAACATTATGAAATATAATATTGTTTAACATTAATTAAGGATGTATTAGATAAGTTGTATGGGCATACTAAACATAAGCAAGAGAGACGAATCGGGCGTGTGAAGAATGAACGTCAAAATATTGTGCCAAGTGTTAATAAACTTAAAACGTGTTTTAATTCAAATGTGATGAACATTATAAGATATGGATTGGGGTTAATATAAACCAATAAGGAGTCCTAGCAAGACTTAAACACTTGAGTGAACTTTGAGTATGACTAAGAAGAAATATAGTGAGATATAACTCAAAAGCTAATACAATCAAATTGAACATTGAACATTAATTAATAGGAAGGGTTATGGGATGTAGGTTAAAGTTTAAATTACAACTAATATGTGTTTCTATGTGACTAATAGTTGATGTGCATGATTATATAACTGTGTAGGACACGTGAAGTACAGATAGCTATAAGTTGTTAATCTGTTATTGGTCAACAACGATCAAGGCAAGTCTTTCAGTTTCTATTTGCTATGTGAACTTGATGATAAACTGTGATGCCCCCAAAATAAGTATACACAACCCATTCTGAGTTGCCAAATACATGGTACAGAATATAAATACAAACTTAATTATACAACTGTCGTGTAATATAAGCTAAGAGTTTTAACACAAATATTATCTTCTAGACAATATCCAAACTCAAATGGAGTCCTTATTACAATTATTATCAAACTATTTTATAAAATAGTGAGGACTACTACAGCCACCATCTCAGACTGTCACTCCATTTCTCGACTAGCCCCGACTATATTCTCATTTCCTGAAGAGAATAATGAAAACAAAAGGGTGAGCTCAACTAGCCCAGTAAGAAATATTATGACTACGAAAATGTAGAATAAATTATCGTTAGCCTTCAACAGTGTTAAACTGATAGAATATAATAAACAACAAGTTTAACTGTAGCGGAACCAACAATCCATTAGAAGATTCAAGTAGAGCATGATATCTACTATCTTCTATGATTTAAAAAGTTTATCATAAATTTTATCACTAAGACTCAGCTCAATAAATATTCAACATCATTGAATTATCCAAGCACTACAGGTCAAGGATTTTCATTAGTATCACATCCATGAATTACCTATGCACTACGGGCCAAGGATATTTGTGTTATCACCAATGGTCATGATCATGCCAATTACTGTCCATTAATGCACTACGGGCCAATGAAAACTTTTACCATATCATTTGTAGCATTACAGGTCATGATTATACCTAACAATCCCTAGTCATAATCATATCAATCAACAGTTCATCTATGCACTACTGGCCAAATATGTTTCATCACAATGTAAGCATGAAGATGATGACAATGATATAAGAATCAATCAAAGATAAACATTAAAGATTTTTAATTTATCTAGAGTTTAAAAATGTCCAAATTGTTAACATAATACTGCTTTGTGGATTAAAATTCAATAATAATATTGTACCAAAAATAATTTGGATAGAAAAGAAATTAATTTTTATCATGAATAGTGCCCCGGATGAATAGTACCTGAGCGAATAATACCCCGTGAATAGTACTTCATGAATAATACCCCGTGAATAGTACCCCAGAATGAAAAGATCAAAATTTTACAAGAATGTTCAGAAAAATACCCTTGTGAAATGATACTAGATGAAGCGCAAATTTCAAAGATATTCTACTAATTTCAAACAGTATAGAAGAAATACTTAACAAAATGAGTGTAGAATTCGGAATCTGAAACAAAATAATATTACTTACATAGTGCAGAGTATGGAAGAAAATATTATTTCTTACGAATATTAAACAAAAATAATATCCCTTATCTTAAAAGGAGAGTACTTCTGACTGGTAGGGCGGGGATATTCTTAAAGAAAATTTATACTATTTTCTACGCTCAAAGCTTCCATAAACTCTAAAGAAATATGCTCAATATAATAGAAGAAGAATTCCCTGATTTTGGTGTGATTTTCAATTCTAAACTAAGCATCCTATTTATAGGAGAGTGGCAGGATACTATTTAAATTTAGAAAATCACGGACGCTCAATGCTTCTTCACGGGCACGCAAAAAATCCTGCAATTTTTTTTTTTGATTTTTACTATGCAAACACTATGTAGACACTATGCATAATAAAATATAATATATTCTATTTTACATAAAAAGCAAAATATTATTATATATATATATATATATATATATATATATATATATATATATATATATATGTCACCACGGGTTACACCTCCCGTGAATCCCCCCTACCCAATTCATTATTATTATTATTATATATAACAAAACTGAGATAAATTTCTCCCGATAATTTTGAAAAATGAGTAAGTGGGGATCCATATAATTAGCCAAATTTATAACAAATACTTCATAAAAATCCCCTCTATTTATCTCAATTCACTTGACTTTACAAAACATATTTTTAATAACAAACCCCTTTTCTCGATAAGGATTAACAACCAGATCATTCCCAGGAAAGAGGGGGCTTTTCGATAAGGATTTCTCTCTATTGGCTTGCAATTAGGTGACCAAACCCCTTTTCTCGACAGAACTTTCTAGACATTGTCAATAATATAAATAATAACATGAATAACTTTGTCGTCTCAATTATTGATTTAATAATATAAAATATTGTGCAGATGATCCTGTGACAATAATTGAATTAATAATGTGAGATACTATGTAGCAATTACTGTAGCAATTACTGTAGTATAATTGAATGACTTCTCACGTAAGCATCAATAATCAATACTGTGTGCTACTATGCAACCACGCGTATTACTGTACTTTTATCATCGGGTATTTCAACAGTTAACAGTAAAATTTTTGTCGTTATTATTATAAAAGTTATTTCTGTCATTTTTTCACTCTGACAGTAATTCTGTTATGGGGTCCACCAATGATTGTGCCATCATACGAATATTCCTGAATATTCCCTAACCAATCGAATATTTTATAACCACTTGCTTACTTTGCAAAATTTGTAAATATAACCCACAACTATAACATTATATCAAATCCACACCATATTATTCAAAAATATATTTCGAGAAAAATTAATCTTTATTCATAAAAGTTGGGGTCTTACAACCTCCCCTTCTTATGAAATTTCGTTCTCAAAATTGGGGTACTTACCTGGTATGCCGAAGAGGTGAGGATACCTTGATTTTATCTCAGATTCTAACTCCCAGATCATTTTCTCAACATCGTGGTTTCTCCACAAAACTTTTACTTAAGGTATAACCTTGGAGCGTAGAATATGTTCATTCTTATCTAAGATTTTAACAGGTACCTCTTCATACGTTAAATCTTCCGCTATCTCGTCCAGTTCTAAATCAATAATGTGGTTCGTGTCTTCCACATATTTACGTAACATAGATATGTGAAAAATGTTATGAACACGAGATATACTTGGCGGTAAGGCGAGTCTATAGGCTATAGTTCCTACTCGATCAAGGATTTTAAATGGGCCAATGAATCGAGGATTGAGCTTCCCTCTCTTTCCAAATCTTGTAACTCCTTTCCATGGAGTAACACGTAACAACACATGATCTCCAACATTGAATTCCACGTCCCTTCGATGAAGATCAGCATTACTCTTTCGTCGATCTTGTGAGGTTTTTATACATTGCCATATCATTTAAATCTTTTTCGTAGTCATGCGTACCAATTTCGGTCCCAACAATGTTGCTTCACCCACCTCATCCCAGCAAACTGGAGAATGACACTTGCGTCCATACAACGCTTCAAATGGAACCATGCCGATACTTGCTTGATAACTGTTGTTGTAGGAGAATTCTACTAATGGCAAGAACTGGTCCCAACTTCCTTTGAATTCAATGACACAAAGTCTGAATAGATCTTCAAGAGTTTAAATAGTCCTCTCTGACTGCCCGTCCGTCTAAGGAAGATATACTAAACTGAATCGTAAATTCTTGCCCGTTTTGCAAACTAACCCAAAATTGTGAAGTGAATCTTGGGCCTCGATCAAAAACTATGGATATTGGCATACCATGCAATCTTACAATCTCATTTATGTATATACGAGCAAGACGTTCAAGTGAATAAGTTTCTCGTATAGGTAAGAAATGAGCAGACTTGGTTAATCTATTGACAATGACCCAAATTACATCTATGCCTAGAGAAACCTTTGGAAGAACAGTAACGAAATCCATGGTAATGTGCTCCCACTTCCATTCTGGAATTTCAAGTGGTTGCAATGGACCTTTTGGCACTTGATGCTCCGCCTTGACACGTTGATAAGTTATACACCTTAAGATAAACTTCGTTATCTCTCTCTTCATATTGTTCCATCAAAATGTATGTCAAAGATCACGATACATTTTGGTACTCCCAGGATGGATTGAAAATAGTGTGTTGTGCGCCTCCATCATGATTTTATACTTTAAATCAGAGTTGTTAGGAACACAAAGTCTGGAGTTGACTCGAAGTATTCCTTCTTCATCGATTCTTGCTTCTGGAATAGCATCTTCTTTTACTTTCTTCCTCATATTCATCAGGTCTAGGTCTTTAGATTGAGTAGCTTTAACTTTATCTATTAAAGTCAGTTCTACTCGTATATTTGACATCATCACATGGGTCCCTGGAGTCTTTAACTCTATCTCCATCCTTTGTAAGTCATACCAAATGGGCCTTTACGTTGACAATATCACACTCGTACCCGCATATTATCTTCTACTCAACGCGTCAGCTACCACGTTCGCTTTTCCAGGATGGTATTAAATGGCATGATCATAATCTTTCAACAGCTCGAGCCAACGTCGTTGTCGCATGTTGAGTTCCTTTTGGGTGAAGAAATATTTGAGACTTTTATGATCCGTATAGATCTCCACTTTCTCTCCATACAGGTAATGTCTCTAGATCTTTAGTGCGAAAATGATTATTGCCAACTCTAGATCATGAGTAGAATAATTCCTCTCATATTCTTTGAGTTATCATGATGCATAGGTTATGACTTTCCCATATTGCATGAGAACACATCCTAACCCTCTTCCTAAAGCATCGTTGTAGAAGACAAATCCCTCCAAACCAGATGGTATTGTCAGAACAGGTGCAAAAATGAGTCTCCTCTTGAGTTCTTAAAAACTCTTCTCACATTCCTCGCTCCAACCAAATTTTATATCTTTCCGAGTCAGCTGAGTTAATGGAGTAGCGATTTGAGAAAATCCTTCCACGAATCTCTGGTAAAAACCAGCTAATCCCAGAAAGCTACGTACTTCGGTCACTGACTTAGGTTGCTCCCAACTTTGTATTACTTAAATCTTCGTTGGGTCAACATATATTCCGTGATTCAATTTTACGTGCCCAAGGAATGCCACTTGCTCAAGCCAGAACTCGTATTTCTTCAACTTGGCATATCGCTTATTTTCACGAAGCTTTTGGAGTATCAGCCTCAACTGTTACTCATGATCTTCACGACTTTTGGAGTAAATGAGGATGTCAACAATAAAGACAACCAAAAAATAATCTAAATATTCCTTGAATACTCAGTTCATCATATCCATGAAGGCAGCAGGAGTATTAGTCAATTGAAAATACATGACTAGGAATTCGTAATGCCCGTACCGAGTTCTGAAAGCAGTCTTTTGAATGTCATCAGTTTTAATCTTTAACTGATGATATCTGGAAAGAAAATCGATCTTTGAAAAGAATTTAGTGCCTTGCAACTGGTCAAACAGGTCATCAATGCGAGGCAACGGGTACCTATTTTTGATGGTGACATGATTCAACTCCCAATAGTCAATATAAAGTCGCATACTTACATCTTTCTTCTTTACGAATAGAATAGGAGCACCCCAAGGAGACGTACTAGGACGAATAAAACTGATGTCTAACAACTCTTGTAGTTGGGTTTTTAACTCCTAAAGTTTAATAGGAGCCATTCGATATAGGGCTTTAGAAATGGGTTTTGTACCGGGTTCAAGGTCAATACAAAACTCAATTTCATGCTCTGGGGGTAGGCCATGAAGTTCTTTAGGGAATACGTCAGAAAATTTATTAACAATAGGAATATCATTCAAATCTGACGTATTTTTGTTTAAATCCGTGACATGGGCTAAGAAAGCTTGACATCCATTTTTCAATAAACGAATAGCTTTATGGCTTGATATGACAGTGATTGACTTTAGTGGTTTGGTTGCTTGAATTCGCATAATAGGTTGGTTAGAAATATGAAAGCTAACAACTTTACGAAAATAATCAATTTTATCATGATGAGTAGTTAACCAATCAATCCCTAGAATTACATCAAATGCAAGTATTTTCAAACAGATAAGATGTAACGTGAGGGTGCCGATTTTAATTAAACAAGATTTATAAACAGTGGATGTAATAACGGTTTCTTCTAACGGAGTTTCAACAGATAAGTCAAAGTCTAATTTCTCCAGAGTTAAATTTAAACGTTGAGCGCAAGTAGGAGAAATAAAAGAATAGCTAGAACCAGTATCAAATAAGGTATAAACTTCGTAAGAGTTTATGATTAGCTTACCCGTGATAACCTCATTCGGGTTCCTCACTTTTTAGGAGGTTACAAAAAATGCTCTCCCTTGAACTACCGACTTTGACCTATCTAGGACATCCTTTGGTGTTTCCAGCCCAACTGGACTTGACTTCACTGCAACAAAAATGGGTTAGGTGACCTTGTTACGTTTGTAATATTCATGAACGTAATCAAATTACACAAAATAAGTGAAAACATGGAAAATCAGAGTTTTAAAAATTTTACAAACTATATACCTAGATCACCCTTTATGCGCAATTATTAATTAAACAATTAATATGAAGAACAAGAATCATACCCTTGAAGATTCGAGCTTCCTCATGTTACAAGTTGACCTCCAATCATTTTCGCGTTCAACTTGAATCCACCGGGTTTGGTTCCTTCCTTTGATCAACGTTAGCCACCCAAGTGTTTGGCCTCTAGAGGTGATCCACCAAGGAAGAAGAAAGATTCAAGAAGATAGGTGTTTGGTAAAATCCTAGTTTTTTTATCTCTCATAGAAAAAGGCATACTCTCCAACAATTGGAATCACGTATGTTGTGAAAAAATCAACAACCACTCTACACCCATAATAAGACTCCTCTTATTTATAGATGTAGGTAACCCTCCTTAACAATTAAGGAATTGGGCTTTATTTTAATTAATTAAACTCCTTTAATTAATTAGGCTCCTAATCTTATTAGGAATAATTAATTAAACTTTTAATTAATTAGCCTCCTAATCTTATTAGGAATAAATGAGAGTACCTTTATTAATTAATTTCCAAACTCCTTTAGGAATTAAATAATAATAATAGTAATAATAATAATAAGACTCCTCTTACGAATATATATTTAATATTTCTAAAATATTAAATAATAAATATTAAGCTATTTAATTTATTCTATCAGCATAAATTAAATTAAATACACTTAACTTATTATTACAATTATGCCATTAACTTCTTAAATAATTATTCTTCATTTTATGGTGTGACCCTTTAGGTTCTCTATATTAAACCGGTTGTGAATAAATCAATTAGAACAATTCTAATCTTATTTAAATAAATAAATTAAATAATTAATTTATTTAAATAAATAATATTTATTCTACAATAGGGATAAGCCTCCCTAGCGATTAACGACTTTCCAGATAATATAGATTTTAACATTAATCATAAAAGAACCTTTGAGTAAATAGTTACCGTACAATTCAATCCTTCCACCATACAATGTCCCAATTAAATATAAGACATGAAATTACTGTTAAGTCTTATTTTATTTAATTATATATTTTTCGATTCTTAAATGCACAACTCCAAATAATGCAAATTAGAAACTCCTTTCTAATTTTATTCTGCCTTGGCCAAGGACTACTGGGTTGTCATTTATCGAATCATATAGGACATTTCTCTTCTTTTACTAGAAGCGGTATATTCTTTATTGATCATACATTATCTCCATGTACAACTTATTATACCCAAGCATACCCTTTGATATACCCTAAGGGTCTTAAGGAATAAGTCAAAGTATAACTCATCATGTACAAGATACTATGATGATCTCAAGTCCAAGGATCACTTGTACTATCACTACAGGAATTCCTATTGACAGACAAGTAAAACTCCATTAGGTATTCCTTAGCGAGCCACGTTCAGTGAACTTATTTTCTAATAAGCACCTACATACTTACTTTAGTGTCTCTACACAAATGATCATGAGATCAATCATCCTCATCCAATGAGCAAGCAACGTATGTACTAATCTATCTAGATTAACTAATCTCCAATTTAGTAATCCAACGATTGGGAACTATTTTTAGTTTTAAGCTTTCTAAGAATTTAGATCTCATTAGAATGATCATCATCATTGTTCTACAAGCATTGCTAAAAACTATGAGTTTATCACATATTATAAAACAGCATCATGTAGATAATTAAAAGCCTTTAATAAATTAATACTTTTTATTAATAAATGAATAAGATTGTTACAAAGTATATGCTTTATCATCAAACATGATTGACTTGTGTGTATACTACTTTCAATCTCCCACTTGCACTAAAGACAATCGCCATGGTATCTTATACCCTTCTTCTCTAAGTGACGATTATCCTGCTGTTGGATAAGCTTTAGTTAATGGATATGTAATGTTGTTCTTGAGAGTTCACTATCTCTATAGTGATTTCCCATCTTTCAATGATTCCTAAAACCAAGTAAAAGTGCCACAACACATGTTTAGATCTAAGATGAGACTTAGGAACTATTCCTAGTTCTGTAATGAACTTTTTATCCAAACAATCAACTTGTAGCTTCATTTATAGCTATATACTTTGTCTTTATCACTAAACCAGCAACTCTTTACTGTTTGGAACCTTTCTAATTCACTACAACACCATTCAAGGTAACACTTTACCTTAAAGTAGATTTTCTGTCATCTTGGTCTGTCTGAAGAAAAATTTGAGTCTATTAAGCCCTCTAGCTTTAATTCAGGCCAACCATGAATATGATCACATCCTTAGTGCCGGTTAGGTACTTTAAGATATTTTTCACTGACTCATAGTGAACTTCTCTAGAATATGAATGATCAACACCAGGTCTTGTATATTTCATTATATTCATAATTGTTACTCACGTGATCTCTCTTTTATAAGTCTATATTGACTATTAAGAGAGATACACTACATGGCTCATCAACATGAGACAACTCTTGGAGTTTTCCATGCTAAAGGACTTTAGCTTTAAATGAATATATGTTCCTTGGGTTAAGTCGAGTATCCTCTTAAATCTATCTATATAGATTTGTATCCCCAATTTAAGATACTCTTCCCAAATCATTCATGGACGAATATTTTGACAACTTTATCTTTACTGAATGTAGCATTAGTATGTCATTCCTTATCTATAGTATATTAATATATAATATTAGGAATGTCACGGCGCTCCCACTAACCCTTTGTGTACACACTAGGTTCATTCTTATTTTTGATAAAATCAAACCTTTTTGATTGTCTCATTAAAACGAATGTTCCACATTTGAGAAGCTTGCTTCAATCCATTTCTCTGAGTGTCTACAACTCTTACCTCATCGTATATAACTGGATCATCTTCTATGATGTATACCTCATCATCATCATCTATGATGAATCCATACCTCCTAGGTATCTTTGGTACTATTTCAGATTTCATTTTCTAAAAATGAAGAGGGAATATTCATGACAATAGGTAAGAGACTGGCATGCTCCTGGCTGATTAGCTGACGAGTCACTTGATGCTGATAAGTCACCAGTTCTGCCAATTGCTCAATTTGTTTACAGAGAGCTTTCATCTTTCGTTCCATTGTGAATTAGAACTTAGCATAATCCTATCTGTCATCACCATCTTTGGGGGTCTGGGAGGATTCACAGCTGAAATTGGAACTCTGTCCGCTGCTCCAATTGATCATGTTGACCTCTTCTTCCTTGTGTTGAGGAAGAGGGTTGTCTTGAACGTGAGGCTGATCGAGTTTGGTGACCACGATTTCCCCGTTGTCTATCAGGTTTTGGATTTTGTGTTTCAAGGCCCAACCATTAGGGCTGGCTGGTGGAAGAAGATGCGTGATTTTCTTCTGTGTTGTTAGAAGATTGAGAATGTTCTCGAGGGTGTGAATACCCGAGGTCGTTTGACTTCTCCACCTTTTGGTACTGGAGGGTTTGAAGACTGTGCTTGAAAGGGAGTGTATTTTCTCCTCTGGATAGGCATGTTTTGACTGCCTTTTTGACCCTATAGTATCAGGGAAACATCCTCTTCTTTCTTTTTATGAAGCCTCCAGGGGTTGTTCCCATAATTTCCATATTGGATGTGATCAGCAACCGCTTTGAGTGCAGCTGTAATAACCAAGAATTTCTGTAATATATTGTAGATGAGTATTACCTAATCAATAATATTTTATGGATGATGACATGATTATGTGGTTAGTATGATATTATGTTTAAAGAAAGTCTCGCTAATAAGTTATATAAGTTAATGAACTAATTTAAGTATTTCAATAATCTAGGAAATAGATTTAAGAGGCTAAACCCTAAGTAAGTACTCAATAAACTTGAATAAGACAAGTCTAATTGGGTTATGTAAGTTAATTAACATTATTGATTGATGTGAATGTGTAGATATCAATAATAATGAGTAATAGTTCATGAGATAATAGGGTTAATATTACTAAGGATGGCTAGTAGTTTAAATAAGCCCAATAATTATTTAAGCCTTGGACATGTAGATAATTTGATTATTAAGCTAGACCACTATTAAATTTAATGGGCAAGTATGCTAGTAGCACAATTATTTAAGAGTGGAGGCCCAAGTTCATAGTATTTAGTAAGTCAAACTAGTTAATTAAAAGTCCAATAGGTTATTTATGGAAAGCCCAAAACAATTTTTTTATGGCTCAACTTGTAGCCCAATTGATGAGGGTACTTTAGACATTTTGTATGCTAGATTTTTCCATAAAAGCAAAAGCAAGATTTGGGGATAAGAAGGCCACTTGGCCGGCCAAGGATAAGGAGAGAAAGGGGGAGTGAATGTCATCATTACAAGCTCCCAAATTCTAAAAGATATTTACTTAATGGGCTAGGTGTCATTTTGTTTATGGAGCCAACATATTAGTAAGTAATCTTGTAATAATTAAGAGAGAGAGAGGAGATATGTTAGTGGATTAGATATAGATATACTAATGTATCTATATATTTTGTCCAACCCATTAAACTTTCTTCTCTTTCATCTTTTATTTTATCTCATCTTACTTTTTCTTTAGTTAACCAAGCAAAGCATAAGAGAAAGAGAGAGAGAGAGAGAGAGAAGTTCGGCGGGGAAGAGGAGAGAAAGAGGAAGGAAATTCACCATTGATGCACCCAAAGTTTATCTCTTACTTTGGAAGAAAAAGAAAGTGTGCCCAAAAATCAAGGTGAAAACTAATCTAGCTTATTCTTTTTATTTTGGTTGATTTTGGTTATCTAAGGTTTATGATCTAGAGGTTTAAAACCCTCTATCTACATGTTTTATATAGTTTCATGTATGGATCTAACATATTTGAGTGTTAGAAAGTGAATCAAAAGGATAGAAAAGAAACTAGTTTTGTTTTGTAAGAAAACTCTAGTTTTTTTCACATCCTTTGATCGACTACCGTTTTTGATCTACACCTTCTTTTTGTGATCCGTCAAAGAGGGGTCCTAGATATGTAAGTTAACTACTAAACCCAAGTGGTAGCATTCAAAAATGTTGAATACACAAGTGGTAGCAACTGTTTTAGCAAAAACAGTTTGGTCTTTTGAAAGAAAAATAAACTGTTTTTGGTCAGTCAAAGCAAGGGGTATTTTCGTCATTTTTCTGGTATTTAAAAATTCTGGAAACATTTGGGAGAGTAATATGATGAGTTATCTTTCAAACCCAAGTGGAATCACCTAAAAAGGAGTTGTAGATTTCCGTATGGACTGAATTTAGCAAAGTAGGTAAAATCTAAAAATTTCAAAACGGGGTCTGCCCAAAATTTTGAAAGGGCAATTTCGGCCACTTAAAATATGAAATAAATTCCGGCCTTTTGGGACATGAAAATATATGTCATAAAGTAGCTCATGTCCAAAAATGAGCTCATTCCGACTTAAAATGACCAAGTTATGATCATTTCAATATTTAGGTTTTTCGGACGAAAATCGCTATAACCGGAGTTCTATAACTCCGATAGCCACGAAATTTAAACTGGAGGGTCACGTTAACATGTATGAGATTATGCCAAGAGATGGGAATTTCTAGAGTTGAGCATGATGGAGCTAATTTCTTAAGCCACACACTAAAAATGATTTTTGAAAAATAGTAAAAGAAATTGAAAAATTACGGAAAGATACTTTTTGTGTATGAAATACATGTATATAAGTATGGCCAAAGGATATAAAAATAATAAGTTGATTTGGTATTTTCGTAAAAGAGATATGGAAACCAGCTTGCTGGATTGGAAAAAATGTTGAATCCAGTTTGCTGGATTGAAAGATTTAGAATCCAGTTTGATGGATTGAAAGATTTAGAATCCAGTTTGATGGATTGAAGGATTTAGAATCCAGTCTTGCTGGATTGAAAGTTTGTTGAATTCAGTTTGCTGAATTAGTCAATCCAGGTGGCTGGATTGCATGTTTGTATAATCTAGACTATGATGTTAGTATTCATCTTACTAGATTATAAAGAAGAGACTAATAAAAGGAAAGATTAAGTGTTAAATCATAAGAAATATGACAAAGTAAATAATATATTATCAAAGAATGATAATAATAAGAATGTTTTCAGATAATTGATTATGTGGATAAGTAAATTGCTGATAGAGTAATTGTATTATAATATAAAGTATGATATGCTGATTGTAAGATCAATCTTAACAATGATAGGTCTTTACAATAAAGAGATTAAATTAAATTGTGTAGCAGTAGATCGCAGTCAAGGCAAGTTCTCTAACTCAAACTTGAGTTATTCTTTTCAAAGCATGTTAGTGAATAATTATTGTGTATTATTCGCATCCATATTGATTATTGATGCTCGCACTCAGTGCAATTAAATTCCTATTCTATTATTATTGAACTGTGAATTAGTTAAAGTTCTTTTATTCATGCACTGTTTAAGATATGGATCTATGCTCATTGTATCGGCTAGATCAAACATGTTTAAATTTGTTAAATCAAATATGTTGTTAAAAGCTTTTCTTCACCAATTGATTTGGTAAGGACTCAAGACTGAGAAAAAGAATAATTTGATTAAAGCATTATTGAAAAACAATTATTGCTCGTAAATTAAGTGTTTATGCATAATACACCGGGTATGAAAGGTTGATCCCTTGATTACCAAAACTTATTAAAAGGACCAGTTTAAATGCTGACAACCTTAGCATATGTTCATGGTCATTATGACCACTCAGTATCTGTTATCCGAATATTCAGTTATCAAGACTTAATTCTTGTTCTTTCGCAATTAATTTCTATTGTTGAACATTGAACGATAAATTTCTTACTAATCATGATATATCTTCTTTGTACTTAAACTTGATAAGCAAATTAGTTGCTTACCCTTGCTATATCATGACATTTATTTCAGCTAAGCCAGAGAGTTCAAGTAAGAAGGACAAGGGCAAGGGAAAGGTCCAAGAATAGTTATTATAAATGTTTAAGTATCATGAAATACTATGTTTGATGTTTATGTAAACCTTTTGTGTTACTTTATGTAACTTAAGTAAGGTATGTTTATGTTAAGGTAATAGACCTTGGGGTATTGTATAAGACTTTATTATAATGAACAACGTATGTTTATTATTCCGCAATAGTATATAGAATGCTTATGTTGATGATGGATAGTGAGCACCAAACCCGGGGTTGAGAACTCGGATTTGGGGGCGTCACAGCAGCTAGGTCTTGAATCTTTCCAGATTTCAATACCATTTCAGCCATCTCCCCATGTTTGACCATTTCAGAAAATGGTTTGCCGATGACGGCTATAACTCTTTCATAGAAAGGTGTTTCTTGTATGTCTATGAAAGTCATGACCATCTCTGATTCTGTCATGGAAGGACTAACTTGGGCAGCCAGGCGTCTCCACCTCTGAGCATACTCTCTGAAAGACTCATTAGACTGTTTCTTGATCTTGGTAATTTGATACCGATCAGGAGCCATTTGAGATTGAAAGTTTTATTAGGTGAGGAAAGCGTGTGCTAGCTCTTTCCAACTATGGATCTTTGAATTGTCTAACCTTGTGTACCACGAACGGGCTTCTCTAGTTAAATTTTTTTAGAACAGTTGCATTCTGAGTTTTTCATCATCTGCATAAGATCCCGGTTCTCCAATAAACACCTTTAGATGTGTGTAAGGATCTCCTAACCCGTCATATTTTTCAAAGTCAGGAGTCTTAAACTTTTCTGGATAATGAATACTAGGGAAAATACACAAATCAGCATATGAAACACTCTCGTGTGTTCCAATTCCTTTGATAGTGCGAAGAGTCTCTTCCATTTGGAGGACTTTCTTTTTGATGTCACCAGTGTCTGGATCTCCAGTGGGATGGGCAGCATCATGAGTTTTGTTGGTCGGATCCAACTGCAGTTCAGGTATTGTAATGACCTGGGTTCCTCCTTGTGTGGAGGATTCAGCATGTACGGGTATTTTCTGACCCTGTGTAGACTGGTGTAATTCTTTTAGTAGAACATCCAAATCTGTAATCTGTTTGTTTAACCCATCGAATTCTTTGCGAGAAACTGGATTAAGTTCAGTCTGGTCGGATGACGACTTGATTGATTATAGGCCTGTTGCCTTTTTGGACTTTGAACGGGTGGTAGGTCCGATTGATTCCCTGCAAAAGACTTGCAAAGTTTAGTCTTTAGGGTGGATAATAACATGCTATGCGATGTGTCTAGTTTAGGAATTTTATCCTACAAAACGGATGTCAGCTGTTTATAGCATGTATGTGTACACATTTCTTCATATTTCTCATTACATGGAGATAGATATGGAAGATAATTACAAGTAATTATACTTTACAAGTAATTTGAAATGAGAGTATGAAGAGACTTTCCTCCGTTTTTGGGTTTATCAGAGGCTGACCTATCTTAGGCTACTCTCGCGGCTTTTTGGCATGAAGGTTCCCAAATCATCGCAATCTACTTGACGGGAAGTTAATCCGGTCTTTCAACTGGAGCGAATTTGGGTGGTGCCTTTCCTGAGCCTCGGAGAATTAGCCTTCTCACGAGTCCAGTAATCAAACATCGATGGGATAGCCTCCTGGTGAAGGGACCACACAACATACATTCACATATATCGCGTCTCACCGTATGCCATGATGACATGTGCGAAGCACTAATATCATAAGCAGTTTATAGTGCGCAGCACTAATATCACAGGCAGTTTATAGTGCGAAGCTCTAATATAACATGCAGTTTATAGTGCGAAGCACTAAGTAAGGAAATGCATTCGTACACATTCATCATAAAATGTAAATGCAACATCCACATAGAAGCAGATAAAAATTTTGAAAAAATTGTAATAGCGGCTTAAGTCGTCTTACTGGAGTCCCCAGTAGAGTCGCCACCTGTCGACGTCGGAATTTTTAATTGTCCCTTTTCGTTACTTGTTCTTTGGTGTTCTCATTTTAGGTGAGATTTGTTTGAAAAAACAAGTGAAAAAGGTCTGACATGTATAATGTCGACGATTGGACTATAAGAGTTGCCAGTTGGTTTTTTAACTGGTTGTACCAACACAACCGAAAAAAAGTTTACACATTGACCCAGTGATGTGACACTACTAAACGGGTAGGTGAAACCGAGATTCATTAGGGTCCGGGGACTTGGTTATGCGGAGGGAAGGTGTTATGCACCCCCCGACATCCGTGTTACCACAGTGACCGCCTCTTTTTAAGAAACTGTTATCTGAATGTGTGTGTGTGGGTCAATGTGCTGTTATTTGGAAGTAGTGCGAGGCCTCGTTCGCACCTATATACATAGGGTTTGAATTTTATGTAAAAATTTAATTTTAAGCAAAATATGGCAGTGATGTTTTATAAAAGAGGTTTTTTAAACCCTGATGCTCAATAGTAATTGAGACCTTTTACACTCCCATTTTATTCCATATTCGGCATGATTGATTTTATTTGACAGATGTGAGGCATCCGTACGAAAATACTTTACAAAAAGGTGCTGAATTCCTCGTGGGTATGAAAACCATCTGAGGAAATCCAAACATCACAGATATATTTGCAAGCTGCTTACAGCTGAAAAGGTCCATCACGGGAACCGAATCTAGATTCAGGGGACTGAATCTGTGATCACATGATTCCTAGGCTCACATGATCCCGCAATTGATATAAATGCAGTAAGCAGGTATATATATATAAAAGCGGTAAATATATATATACATACATGATCACCAACCACGAAGCACATCCATGGGGGATCAAAAATATAAATAAAGCTGTAAAAGCTATCAACCGCCACGGAGGAAACTCCAGGCGGGACAAAATGTACAGAAAGCTGTAAAAACGGTCAACCACCACGAAGTAAACTCCAGGTGGAACGAAATGTAAAGAAAGCTGTAAAAACGGTCAACCACCATGAAGTAAACTCCAGGTGGGACGAAATGTGTATATATATATATATATATATATATATATATATATATATATATATATAAAAGCGAATAAACGCACTGGATGTAAAATCTGGCTCATCGAACAGAGTTCGACCACAGTTAATATATATATTTATATATATATATATATATATATATATATATATATATATATATTAAAGCAAATAAACGCTCCAGACCGAAGTCTAGGCTCAATCGAGGTATAGCTCGATAATGTTAGTCAATATATATGTAAGTATATATATAATATATATATAGACTGAAATGAAATCACGGACCGAAGTTCGTGCAAAAGCAAGCAACACGACTCTCAACGTGTAGAAGAGTGTGTGCAAAGATGAAGAGAGGGACTCTAAAGTGTGTAAGAAGGCTTACAGTGGGCTGCTAAAGAAGACTTCTATATCTTTAGAGTGAGTAAACACAGACTTTTCTAGGTACAAAAGTGCTATATATGAGCTCACAGGTGTTTAAAAGGGGAAAGTACACTGCCTGAGATGAGTGCAGAGAAAATTGGGCAGGGCTTTCTCGCCATTTTCTCTTACAAAATGACCACCCCAAGCCCTCTATTTATAGAGGGTGGAGCCGCAGGTGTACATGCGGCTGAGCCGCAGGTGTACCAGAGGTAACCCGGGTGGGCCCGGGTTTTTTGGCTCGGGTCGTCTCTAAGTACGCGCACTCAGGCACTGTAATGTCCACTCGAACTTTCAGAAGTGTAATCCGGGCATCCGTTTGAGGTATACAGGACCTATTTCGGACTGCCGTTGTCGAGAGTTGTACGATGGCGTGGGATTAAAGTTTATGCGAAGTCATTGAAGATGGGACGGTGCCCTCCGATCTTCAAGCTTCAACTTTCATCCGTTACCCCGCACAATAGTCACTCGGGATTGATTAATCTTGTGGGACATTGTTGCGTAGATATGTTGAGGCGACGTGGCGTGACATCGTGTCGGTCAGATGATGATGTTGCCCCTCACCGGTGTTATCTTCGGATTGGGCTGATAAAGCAGACGTTGCTCAGCTTCGCTGAGATTGGACTGCTACAATTTGTTAAAGGTCCTCATTGTCATCTTTGAGGTGTGTCTGTCTTCCCGATGTTATCGCCGGGCTGGTACAGTGGATCTCGTTGTGAGCACCGCGATTGAAGCTGGTTACATTTGTAACAAGCATTTTTGGGGTTATCGCCGAAATTGCCTTCCTTGGGGTTATCACCAAGGTTGGTGGTTGGTGGCTATTCCCATGGTTGGTACTGAGACTGGATTCCTCAGAGTTATCTCTGAGATTAATCGGTCTTCTCCGGTGTGTGTTCTGGTATTGTATCTGCATGCCTCGGGGTTATTTCTGAGATTATTACTCCCAGATTTTGATCCGGGGTTGATGCTAAACTTTCGATAGTATCAAACATGGATATGGATCGTCTTTCAGGGTTCCCTCTTAAAAGACGAATTTGCTCTCTTGCAATGTTAGTGACAGGTGTACAAAAAATTTCGAGTGTCTACACTACAGATATAGAGTCATCAGAATAAGATGGCTTGCTTTCCACCTCTTGTGCCTTTCTCTTCTTTACTGAGACTTTGTTGCTGCTGCCAGAAGTTATTAGCCTCTTGTTTTCCTTAGGATTTTTCTTCCAGTTTTCAAATAGCTGTGGGGACATCACTTTGTGGACATTCAGTGATTCTCCCTCATCATCCTTTATCTTGCTTTTTAATTTCTTCTTTAGCACAGTGCTCAAGAGTCTTCTGTGAAAAACCTTTGTAAGTGGTTTATCTAAAGACTTCTTCATCTCAACCTTTTCCAGCCATTTTGTCCACCAATCAATTAGAAAGGCTCCAAAGTTCATATGCTGCTTCATGATGATTGCAGTCATAATTCTTAATTGTAGATCACTGACAGTATCATGTGTAGTATCTTTACACATGATGCATTTTCTAGTAATTTGAGCCAGAAATTCAAACTCTTTAGGAAGCTCCTTCTTCTTCATATCCTTTAGATTTACGTTCATCTTGTAACGCATTAACCTCTTGCCTTCTTCAATGTCAACTTCATCGAGGTTTATCAGACCTTGGTTGGGAAACCCTAGGCATTAGTTGATGTCTGATGCCCTTATCTTCATACTTTCTCCTTTGACCTTTGTTGACAAAAGCCCAGAATCTATTGATGCATTAGAGTAGAATTGCTTCACAAGCTATGTATAGACCGGAGTGTTCTCTTCCAAGCATTCAGAAAACCCAACATTCTTTACAAGCTCAAGTATATCTCTGAACTTCCTTTCTGATCTTTCGAACTTCTAGAAGCTGAGTTGGATTCCGGTAATAACACGCCATTCTTCCATTTTGAGGGTTCAAAATAGATGGGTATTTAGTTTCAGATATCTTATGAGAGATAGTTGAATGTGATTTGGGTGAATCTAGAAGTTTAATGGATTTAAGCCGTAAAGAGGATTCTAGGGTCTAATAAAGAGAGGGAGAGAGTTTCAATAGCTTCTGATAACTATTTTGAGATTTAAATTTATCTTTATGACAGTTCCTTCTGACTCTGCATAAATTGTGATGTGTAAACCAGTCATTGGTTGCACGATGCCCAGTAAGAAACTATGAAAGCCCCAAATCCTGGTCCTAATCACCAAGGATCTAGTATACTATTTCTATAACTATTGCGGAAGATATAAACATAAATTGTTTATGCAATAAATATTATACACTATCCCCAAGGTCGAGTACCTTCACGTAATACCTGAATCAATATCCTATCTAACATACAATGTCACTATTATACAATACTGTTACAAATCTAGCTGCACACATAGTCCCAAGTTGAACTTGTCTTTGATTTTTCCTGTTTCTGACGTATTCATCCTAATCTGCAATGTTTATCATGATATAGCAAGGGTGAATTACAAGTTTGCCCAGCAAGTATAAGTTCAATAAATTAAAAATATATCATGACGGAAAGATTTTGAATAATAGTTGGCTAATATTCAACAATATAATTATGAACTAGCATAGACAAATTTTCATAGCTGAACGAACATTTAACATAAACAAATATATATGGACCGAATTGATAGTGAAGGTGATCAGCCTTTCATACCTGATGAATACATGCAATGTGCACAAAGTGCGATTTAATAATTCATTGATGTGATAATCAACAATGATCAATCACAAGTAAAAAGAATAGTTCAAGTAAACTTGCATGTTCGGTCGATTACTGTTACGTAAATAATATTGATCTACAAATTAGAATAATATCATCACAATATTTAAAATAACCTAAACACATTAACACATAATCCTATCAATCTATACAAAATACCTAAGACTCGGTATCAAGTCAAACTATTTCAGTCTGAGTTGAATCCGACACAATTTCGACATCCCGACGGCCTAGTCGGATAATTCTCGAGCCTGATATCACTAAGACTCTATCTAAACGCAACACAATTATCTTTGATAATTTATTAATCAGTCAAAATATTTTTCAAAGGCTCATAATAATTTTTAAGTAATTATTATCATTATCATGATTTTTCAATCATTAATACCTAATTTATATGAATTAAATATCATAATATTCTATTATCATTAATATTTATTTAATATTAAATATTTATAAAAATCATAACATAATATTATAATATATTTATAATATATTGTAGTATTTTAATACCTTAAAATCATATTTATATGATTTTTAAACATTTAAATCCATTATCCGATAATTGCCAATAATATTAAATATTAATATTTTTCATTACAAAATATCAAAAGTTATATTTTATAACTTAAAATATTTTTATAACACTTAAATCATTTTTATAAAATTTTTAAATCATTAATTCTATTTTTCATAATTTATTTAATACATTTATTAATTACCATTAATAATAATTTATTAATGAAATTCATCATAAAATATTAAAAGTTATTAGAAATAACTTAAAATATTTTCTTATACCATAATATATTTTTAAATGATTTTTTATGTATTAAAATTATTTTTAAATAATTTATTTAATATTATAACTTAATAAATTAAATATCATTAATATTCTAAAAATATTAAATATTTATGAAATATATTCAAAATTATTAAAAACCCATTTTTAGGCTTTAAAATAATTTTTAGGAATTTATTATGTATTTTTAATAATTAAAAACTAATTTTCTTTAATTTTTAAATAAAATAATTAATTTTTGAAAAATAACTGTCGCTAAAGGGTGCCTATAGCGACAGAACCGTCGCTATAGGTGTTCTTCATGTCCTTGAGATGCCCAGAACGTTCATGCACTGTGATCAAAATAGCTAGTTTGACCACTCATAGATCATAGATCTCAAAGTTTCTAGGCTAGGTAAAGTGTTATGATTTTAGTATAAGTGTAATACTACAACTATATACCAAGTTCCTGGCCATACCATAACATATCAACAAGATCTAGACTCCAGAAATTATTGTCAGAGCTGTTCTTCATTTCTGGGTTTTCCAGAAATGAAGAACAGTTGTAGGGTACCTACTATCGATCCTTCTAACTTGCACTCCAGGTCTGCTTTCTGAGATTTAATGGTTCAATATTGTATAACACATGATAGGGTACAAATCTATAACATCATAACATAATAACATCATCACATGAGCAAGATCTGGCATGGTCAAACCATGTCAGAAAACTTGCTCTTCAACCTTTTGGGTTTTCCAGAAAATTACCAAAACAGATGGTCAAGCCTACTTTGACCCTTAATAACTTTGATTCGGTGAAAGATCTAAGTGATCTAAAGGCTTGGAAGTGTACTTCTCATGTTAGACTACAGATCTATTTCACAAACATGGCCAAATCACTTGTCAGTAGCAAGATTAGAGGCCTTGAAAGTCGTTGTCAGACCATATCTGGAAATCTGGGTTACCCAGAAACTAGTTGGTCATGGTCGGTCAACCATGTCTGACTGCTTATAACTTGCAATCTATACATGATTTGACCCTGTTTCCAGTTCCAGATCATAGTCCGCATGGCATACTACATATCTATAACATAAAACACATTAAACATCTAACACACACAGATCTTCGAGCCCTGACATTAGGCTGTCATACAACTTTTTAGGGTTCATGATCAGTTTCTAAAAACTCAATTTCGTGCATCTACATGATATATGGATCCATGATCCAACAAATCAGATCACTATGTGACACCATCTAACACATATCTAACCAACAAACAACAACATTAACTACAATCTTGAAGATCTAGAAAGTTTAGGGTTTATACCTCATTCATGCTTGGATCATGATTCTGATCCTTGATCCTTATTCTTGACTTGCTAGAGATCATGCTAGGACTGAATCACTGATTAATTTCGTGGGTCTAGAGAGAAAAAATGTTGGTTGAGTGTATATGAAGTATTTAGCCAACTTTTTGACTTTTTTCTCTCTTTAATCTATATATATAATGAATACAATGTTAATGGCTGATAAGGTTGGCTGAATGCTGTGAATTTAAGGCACATGGTCAGTCTAGTAGGCCACCAACTATAAATTTTAGCAAGATTTACAAGCTACCTATTAAAGAATTGCAAAAAGGGCATTTTAGACATTTGGCTTCCCATTTTAATGGCATATTTGACCTTTGATCAAACCCTTAGGTTTTAACCATTAGGGTTTAACCCATAGGGTTTGACCCTTAGGGTTTAACCCTAGTATTTTAAAAAATTAATTTTCTAAGATTTTCGAATTAGGTTAAAAATGGAAATTTAAGCTTTCTAAAATTGTAAATTAGGGATTCCTAATTACATTAGGTTTTCTAATCACATTGAACTTGGAAATTAAGTTTAAAATTTACAAATTAACATAAAGCTTGCTAAATTAGCCTTTAGGGTTCCTACTTTAGTGATTAGGGTTTCCAATTCGAAATTAGGTTTTCTAATTATTAGTGTTTCTAATTATTAGGGTTTCTAATTAATCATTAGGATTTTCCCTAATTAGGTTGTAATTAATAACACTTAAGCCTTATACTCAACATTTGAATTCCTAAATTAGGGTTTTAATATTCCGAATTAGGATTTCGAATTTTCGGAACTAAAATTAGGGTTTCTAGAGCCGTTATTAGGGTTTCTATCATATCGATATGGTTTTTTTAACTGAACGTTGATGTTCTTAATATAATATTAGGGTTTGACCCTGATATAAGTTATCGGGCCAACCCTTGACCCTTATCCACATACTGTACACATATATGACCACACACACAGAACATATACACTTATACCCTTAAAACTGTAAACCTTCATCAAAAAATTTTAAATTCACAAAATTCCTTAACATAAATGTCAAATCCATCCACTTATTTTCTGTCTAGGTTTATTATTTAACCTTAATTCAATCTTTTCATATTTTAATAAATTGTCTAAATTCTCGGGTTGTCACATTCACCCCTTTTTCTAAGAATTTCATCCCCGAAATTCAACTTACACCTTATACCTTTCATACACAGCACCACACGATACCCAAAACATCACTCACAAGAGTAAAATTATTCAAATCATACCGAGGAGTCATATAGACTACAAACTTTCATTTTCGAAAAGGTTTTATGGAAATTCATCCGCAAACCGCTCTGGTCTTATGGACATAGTGGGTAATTAGCCCGTTATGCCCGGTACTTATTAAGTAATGTTGGTCTGATCTGTTTTTCGTCACTGCCATAGGCACAAAAATTGTACCTCAGTCTTATCGAATTCCGCACCAAAATAAATCGGTTCGAAAAAATTTCCAAAGAATGCTTAGAATTTTTATAAACGTTGGTCTAGCCGAATAAAATAGCGTAGACTCATATCAATAATTCAATTCAATCGAAATATTTAGGTATAGCCAAACCCCGTTGGCAAATTAAAAATTTTAAAATAGTTTGAAAATGACGTCATGATGTCGTACTGTATTAACAGTCCATTTGAGGATGCAGTCATCGAGTGACTTTGTCATAACACATCATACAATAGTGGAACAACAATTTTCGATCAAATTCAACACTAAGTATTCATGTATTTACAACTCCATCAACTTTTTATCATCTCTGCACCAGGTTACATGGTACATAAGTAATAAATGCAAATATATTTTGATATTTCAAATCATTATCATCTAGCCGAAACAAATAGCATAGACTATTCTTTAAACCGTTCAAAAATCATTGCAATTCAGTTTTATCATCTCAACATGTAACGATGTGTCGGTGGCCCGAAGACCACACATACATAATGGTAACAAGAAGTTGAGAATAAAAATTTATTTTCAAAAGCACATAGTGCGTATTCAGTTTGATACCAAAAATTTCGAAGTCTAGCATAGCTAAGAGATTTGGAAAAACCTATGTCTCCACTAATAATCCATTGCCTATTAATACTATCTATTCCTATTATCCTCAATACTCCATTCACACTTAGTTCTACCCAGTTCATCAAACTTACCACACGTATGAGTTCAGGAACTTGCCACAATCATATGAGTTTATGAACTTGTCCTAGACAGACCTTTGGCATCCATTCGCTGAGGGGTTCATAAACATTTCATATAATTATGAGTCACGAACGTACCATAAGTATGAGTTTTAAGAACTCGTACTTAACTGTATATTCTCTAACTATACCCTACCTATCTGTTATACACCTGAGAAATGAATCACCTTCTCAATAGGTATATAGCAAATAGCGCGACACATACATTTCAAGTATTATCAGTACCAGAAACTAAGTGGTTTTTACACCAAGTACAATTCCCCGCCCATAACAAGGAATCATACAACTCAGCTGCTGACATGAGTCCTCAATTGAAATCCCCACCTAATCCTACTCCCTTCTTAATACGAATTTCCTTTAATCTGTATTCATAATCCTTTCCTGAATCTGTACTAATTCATAGTACAATTGACACACATCAATCTTTACTGT
Organism: Panax notoginseng; assembly: GCA_016801055.1. Lineage (NCBI taxonomy): Eukaryota > Viridiplantae > Streptophyta > Magnoliopsida > Apiales > Araliaceae > Panax > Panax notoginseng. Next base: position 192,586,285 of record CM029014.1, read on the forward strand.
AAACTTTTCAATCATTCGCTTGATCCTTCTCCATACTATAACCTTATCAGATCACGGGGTGATCTTATCGTATATATTACGATTCATTTCTATACTATGATCGTTTCGTTTTACTATCTCATGTCCTTGTACTTTTAGTCTTTTAGACTCTATCTATTCATCACTACTGTTCACCTTTATTATCAGAGTTAGGGAACTTCGTGTCTTTATAACTAGCCGAGATTCGTCTTTGAATCTTACCGACCCACTAACTCAATTTGAGTTAGTACTTATCCTAATCATTGCGGTTATTAGTCTCAAGTAACCCTACCTAAGGTTCAAAACCTACAGCTTTGATACCTACTGTGAAAGACCCAAATCCCAGTCCTAATTACCAATGATCTGGTATGCTATATCTATAACTATTGCAGAAGATATAAATATAAATTGTTTATACAATAAACATTACACACTATCCTCAAGGTTGAGAACCTTCACGTAATACCTGAATTAATATCCTATCTAACATACAATGTTACTATTATACAATACTATTACAAATCTAGTTGCACACATAGTCCCAAGCCAAACTTGTCTATAACTTTTCCTGTATCCAACGTATTCGTCCTAATCTGCAATGTTTATCATGATATAGCAAGGGTGAGCAACAGGTTTGCCTAGCAAGTATAAGTTCAACAAATTAAGGATATATCATGACGGAAAGATTTTGAATAATAACTGGCTAATATTCAACAATATAATTATGAACTAGCATGGACAAATTTTCATAGTTGAACGAACATTTAACATAAACCTGATGAATACATGCAATGTGCACAAAGTGCGATTCAATAATTTATTGACGTGATAATCAACAATGATCAATCACAAGTAAAAAAGAACAGTTCAAGTAAACTTGCTTGTTCGGTCGATTACTGTTACGTAATTTATTTAGCTTTGTCTGAAGACCTATTATAAATAATATGGATCTACAAATTAGAATAATATCATCACAAAATTTAAAATAACCTAAACACATTAACACATAATCCTATCAGTCTATACAAAATACCTAAGACTCGGTATCAAGTCAAACTATTTCAGTCTGAGTTGAATCCGACACAATTTCGACATCCCGATGGCCTAGTCGGATAATTCTCGAGCCTAATATCAGTAAGACTCTATCTAAACGTAACACAATTATCTTTGATAATTTATTAATCAGTCAAAATATTTTTCAAAGGCTCATAATAATTTTTAAGTAATTATTATCATTATCATGATTTTTCAATCATTAATAACATATTTATATGAATTAAATATCATAACACAATTATCTTTGATAATTTATTAATCAGTCAAAATATTTTTCAAAGGCTCATAATAATTTTTAAGTAATTATTATCATTATCATGATTTTTCAATCATTAATAACATATTTATATGAATTAAATATCACAATATTCCGTTATCATTAATATTTATTTAATATGAAATATTAATAAAAATCATAACATAATATTATAATATATTTATAATATATTATAGTATTTTAATACCTTAAAATCATATTTTTATGATTTTTAAACCTTTAAATCTATTATCCGATAATTGCCAATAATATTAAATATTAATGTGTTTCATGACAAAATATCAAAAGTTATATTTTATAACTTAAAATATTTTTATAACACTTAAATCATTTTTATATAATTTTTAAATCATTAATTCTATTTTTCCATAATTTATTTAATATATTTATTAATTACCATTAATAATAATAATTTATTAATGAAATTCATCACAAAATATTAAAAGTCATTAGAAATAACTTAAAATATTTTCTTATACCATAATATATTTTAAATGATTTTTAATGTATTAAAATCATTTTTAAATAATTTATTTAATATTATAATTAAATAAATTAAATACCATTAATATTCCAAAAATATTAAATATTTATGAAATATATTTAAAATTATTAAAAACCCATTTTTAGGCTTTAAAATAATTTTTAGGAATTTATTATGTATTTTTAATAATTAAAAACTAATTTTCTTTAATTTTTAAATATAATAATTAATTTTTGAAAAATAACTGTCGCTAAAGGGTGCCTATAGCGACAAAACCATCGCTATAGGTGTTCTTCATGTTCTTGAGATGCCCAAAACGTTTATGCACTGTGATCAAGATAGCTAGTTTGACCACTCACAGATCATAGATCTCAAGGTTTCTGGGCTAGGGAAAGTGTTATGATTGTAGTATAAGTGTAATACTACAACTATATACCAAGTTCCTGGCCATACCACAACATATCAGTAAGATCTAGGCTCCAGAAATTATTGTCAGATTTGTTCTTCATTTCTGGGTTTTCCAGAAATGAAGAACAGTTGTAGGGTACCTACTATCGATCCTTATAACTTGCACTCCAGATCTGCTTTGTGAGATTGAATGGTTCAATATTGTAGAACACATGACAGGGTACAAATCTATAACATCATAACATAATAACATCATCACATGAGCAAGATCTGGCATGGTCAAACCATGTCAGAAAACTTGCTCTTCAACTTTCTGGGTTTTCCAGAAAATTACCAAAACAGATGGTCAAGCCTACTTTGACCCTTAATAACTTTGATTCGGCGAAAGATCAAAGTGATCTAAAGGCTTGGATGTGTACTTCTCATGTCAGACTACAAATCTATTTCACAAACATGGCCAAATCACTTGTCAGTAGAAGGATCAGAGGCCTTGAAAGTCGTTGTCAGACCATATCTAGAAATCTGGGTTACCTAGAAACCAGTTGGTCATGGTCGGTCAACCATGTTTGACTGCTTATAACTTGCAATCTATACATGATCTGACCCTGTTCCCAGTTCCAAATCATAGTACACATGGCATACTATAGATCTATAACATAAAACACACTAAACATCTAACACACACAGATCTTCGACATTAGGCTGTCAGACAACTTTTTAAGGTTCATGATCAGTTTCTAAAAACCCAATTTCGTGCATCTACATGATATGGATCCATGATCCAACAACCCAGATCACTATGTGACACCATCTAACACATATCTAACCAACAAACAACAACATTAACTACAATCTTGAAGATCTAGAAAGTTTAGGGTTTATACCTCATCCATGCTTTAATCATGATTCTGATCCTTGATGCTTGTTCTTGGCTTGCTAGAGATCATGCTAGGACTGAATCACTGATTAATTGCGTGGGTCTAGAGAGAAAAACTGTTGGTTGAGTGTATATGAAGTATTTAGCCAACTTTTTGACTTTTATCTCTCTTTAATCTATATATATAATGAATACAATGAAACTGTCTGATAAGGTTGGCTGAATGTTGTGAATTTAAGGCACATGGTCAATCTAGTAGGTCACCAACTACAAATTTTAGAAAGATTTACAAGCTACCTATTAAAGAAATGAAAAAAATGGCATTTTAGACATTTGGCTTCCCATTTTAATGGCATATTTGACCTTTGATCAAACCCTTAGGTTTTAACACTTAGGGTTTAACCCTAGGGTTTTGAAAAATTAATTTTCTAGGATTTTCTAATTACGTTAAAAATGGAAATTTAAGCTTTCTAAAAATGTAAATTAGGGTTTCCTAATTACATTACGTTTTCTAATCACATTGAACTTGGAAATTAAGTTTAAAATTTACAAATTAACATAAAGCTTGCTAAATAAGCTTTTAGGGTTCCTACTTTAGTAATTAGGGTTTCCAATTCAAAATTAGGGTTTCTAATTATTAGGGTTTCTAATTAATCATTCGGATTTTTCCTAATTAGGTTATAATTAATAACACTTAAGCCTTATACTCAGCATTTGGATTCCCAAATTAGGGTTTTAATATTCCAAATTAGAATTTCGATTTCCCGGAACTGAAATTAGGGTTTCTAGAGCCGTTATTGGGGTTTCTATTATATCGGTATGGTTTTCTAAATGAACGTCGATGTTCTTAATATAATATTAGGGTTTAACACTGATATAAGTTACCTGGCCAACCCTTGACCCTTATCCACATATTGTGCACATATATGACCACACACATAGAACATATACACTTATGCCCTTAAAACTGTAAACCTTCATCAAAAAATTTTAAATTCACAAAATTTCTTACCAGAAATGTCAAATCCATTCACTTATTTTCTATCTAGGTTTATTATTTAACCTTAATTCAATCTTTTAAGATTTTAATAATTTTTCTAAATTCTCGGGTTGTCACAGAAATTGTAACTCTCCATAAACTTTTCAGTTTGATGTTCCTTTTAAGAGAATAGATGTTACTGACGTGGATTGACCGTTGACAATTTTCACTACGTAGAGTAGCTTGGTGAGGTTGCTATAGACTCTACGATTTTCTTTGTCGACTCAACGATCGTCTTCTAAGAGATGCTTCAGTGGATGGTTTGACACTAATCCTTATTCTTGGAGGTGCATGGCTTTACCATTGATGTACCCTAAGACAGTTTGGGCAATAAAGTTCTAAAGTGAGTTTGTAAGATGTCTTTCCAAACTGTATTCGTACTTATCTCCACACGATCTGAATAGGTGTGCATGTGTCTAATTCTTCCGGGCTCCTCATGAGCTAGTGTATTCTTTGGGAAGACTGCGATCGTCGAGCATACTCTATAATCGTTGAGGTTGTACTACGTTCGTCGAATTCACTTCAGAATCTACTCTACGATCGTTGTCTGTCTTGGTCCTTGAGATGAACTTGACTAAGCATTCCTTCTGGGTTAAGGTAGCTCAGGAAGGGCCAACCTCTTAGAGTGAACTAAAGGTTAGGTTTGTCCCTGGGGTGCTTTCCAGATGAAAAACTTTAGAAGTGATTTGCACTGGTATCTCATTTAACCTTTTCTGCTGGGGAGTTCCTCTACCAACTTTAGACAGTTGCATTGGCTATAATTGTTATGTCCTCCTGCTCTTACACTACGATCAGATGTTTGATCGTAGACACTCCACGATTTTGAATTGGCTGGTTAACAAGGTTGTCAGTAGTACGTTTTGAGATGTTCCTGCTTACTATGGATCTTTATTTGGTTCATCGGCCAATAAGTTTTGGGACTTTGTAACTGGTATATTGCTTCATAGTGTATTTCTGATACTTTTAGTGATGCTTTTCCTTAACAGATTACTGCTCCCCCATGGTTGATACTGTCTTCTCTGAGATCCTTCTGACTGAAGTTATCATTATCAATTAAATCTTCTTGTATCGTAGAAGTGGATATCTTCAGGACTATTCACTCGACGATCATTTGACAACACTATTGTGAAACCCCAGATTTTATGAATAAAGATTAAATTTTTTCGAAATATTTTTTTAAATATTATGGTGTGAATTTGAGATAATGTTATAGTTGTGGGTAGTATTTATAAATTTTGCAAAGTATGCAAGTTGTTGTATTATATTCGATTGGTCGGAGAATATTATTTTTGTTGGAGAATATTCGTACGACGGCACAATTATTGGTGGACCCCACAACGGAATTATTGTCGGATTGAGAAAACGACAAAAATATTTTATGAAAATAACGGCGGAAGTTTTACCGTTAATACTGTTGAACTACTCGGTAGTAAAAGTACAGTAATACGTGTGGTTGCATAGTAGCATACGGTATTGATTATTGAGGCTTACGTGATAAGTCACTCAGTTTTGTTTTATTAGTATTATTAACGTAATAAAACAGAAAAACTTTTTATATAAAACATAATACTTTTATAAAGTTATTCGTTTTATTAGGCTAATAGTAAAATCTTTTTATATAAAACAGAATAATTTTATAAAATTATCTGTTTTATTAGATAATAATTAGAATATATTATATTTTATTATGCATGGTATTTGCATAGTATCTGCATAGTATTTGCATAGTAAAATCTTTTATAAAGTTATTCGTTTTATTAGATTATAAATATAATATATTTTATTTTATTTAAAAGATTTTTCTTTAAATATGGACCGTCAGATTAAAGTAAATCAATCTAGTCCGTTCATGAGTTAGTTACTATGCAGTCTATTTTTTTATAAATAGAAGATCATTCCTTCATTATTTCTTACGAATTCACTGAAACTCTAGAGAGAAAAAATTATAGAGAGAGAAGAAAAGTGTTCTGCTACTTCACTACTCCTATATCCAGTACTCTTCCTTTCAAGGTAAGGGATATTATTTGTTGTACTCGTAAAGGGTATTCTTTCTTTCTTATTCATGAAGAGAACTTCTGTTATTCCATTCTTTATTATTCTGTTGGAATAACATGTATACGCGGGCTACCATATGCTTAGGAAAATTCTTCTGTTATTACATTATTTATTATTCTGTCGGAATATCCTGTCTGTGCATTTACGTCGGACCTGGTTCCATTCTTTATTATTCTGTCGGAATATCCTGTCTATGCGTTTACGTCGGACCTGGTTCCATTCTTTATTATTCTGTCGGAATATCTTATCTGTGCGTTTTACGCCGGACCTGGTTTCATTCTTTATTATTCTGTTGGAATATCCTATCTGTACGTTTTACGCCGGACCTGGTTCCGTTATTTATTATTCTGTTGGAATAACCTGCCTGTGCGGTCTATCGCATGCATGGTGATTTATTTTGTTATTCCATTCTTTATTATACTCAGTTGGTTAAAACTTTGACTTCTATACTCCATGAAATTAGTGGAAAATCCTTGATATTTGCCCTTCATCCAGTATCTTTTCATGGAAATATTCTTTTGAGCATTCTTGAATTTTACTCTACAAAGCAGTATCATGTTGATAATTTGGACGTTATCGCTTCCTAGATAAATTAATTCTTGAACTTGTTTTATTGAATTCTTATATCATTGTCATCATCCTCATGTTTATATTTTGTTGAAAGTCATCTATGGCCTGTAGTGCATAGATGAACTTGGTATGATTATGACCAGGGATTATTCGGTATAATCATGATCGTAATGTTACAAATGATGTGGAAAAAGTCCTCATTGGCCCGTAGTGCATTGATGGATAGTTTTTGGTATGATTATGGCTACGAATTCTCTTTGGCCGTAGTGCAAAGATGAATTATTTTATGGCATGATCAGGACCGTTGATGAAAACATGATTATCTTTAGTAGTAGTGCATGGATAATTCGTGGCCGTGATACTAAAGAATATCCTTGGCCGTAGTGCAGGGGTGATTCGAAGATGTGGATTATTTATTAAGCTGAGTCCTAATGATAAAAGTCATGAAAAACCTTTTAAATTATAAAAGATAGTAGATTTTATTCTCTACTTGACTCTTTTAATAGATTGCTGGTTCCGCTGTAGTTAAACTTGATGTCTATTGTACTTTATAAGTTTAACATTGTTGAAGACTAATGATAATTTATTCTGCATTATCTTAGTCATAATATTTCTTACTGGGCTAGTTGAGCTCACCCTTTCTTTCACTGTTCTCTTCAGGAAATGAGAATATAGCTGGGACGAGTCGGGGAACGGAGTGATGGTTCTAGATGGTGCATTAGTAGTCCTCACTATTCTGTGAAATAGTGTGATAATAATTGTAATGAGGGCTCCTTTTGAGTTTGCATACTCTCTAGTAGACAATATTTGTATTCAAACTCACAGTTTATGTTTTGTCGTATTGTACACGATAGTAGTATTATTAAGTTATATTTGAATTCTGTACCATGTATTTGGCAACTCAAGATGGGTGATGTATACCTAATTTTGGGGGCGTCAAAGTTGGTATCAAAGCTTAGGGATATGATCCCTGGCTAGGATGTGAGAATAGAACTAGGAGGGGAGAGACGGGTAATTCTTTCGCTACTATGACCTACCTAAGTTTACTTGTTATTTAATTGGTCGGTCAGAGTATAGAGATAATATATGATATGTTAATTAACCCTTGTTTTGTTGCAGTATTTAAAAATGGCTTCTAAAAATGTTGAGATAAGCAATGGAGCACAGAAGACCGTTGAGTCTTCACATATCAATAATCAGGACAATGTGCAACAGGATGGCGATAATCCTCCTGTAAACTACAACACTGATCAATTGAAGAACGACAGTAAGTTTAGGAGTTTTTTAGAATTCATGCAACAACAGACGAAGGCGGCTCCTGTTCATAATGCAGGAAAAAATAATGGCAACCCATGGTTGGTCACCGCTAAGCAATTCAAGGAGTTGGGACCACCGGAGTTTTTGGGAAAGCCAGAACCACTTAAGTTGGAGACGTGGTTAAAGCAGATCACCAAGATATTTGATGTCTTGGGATGTTCCGAGGAGCAAAAGGTTCCCTTTGCCACCTTTATGTTGTGTGAAGAGGCAGATCAGTGGTGAGAATCTGTAAAACGTACCCAGCCTGACGCACTCGAGATGTCTTGGGAGAAGTTCCAAGAGCTGTTCAATGACAAGTACTTTCCCGAAAGCATTCGTCACATGAAGGAGGTGGAATTTATCATGTTGGAGCAAAACAACATGACCGTATCGCAGTATGAAGCCAAGTTTGCCGAGTTATCCCGATTTGCATCCCACTTGGTTGATAATGAAGAGAGAATGACGCGGATGTTTTTAAGAGGTTTGAAACCGGAGATGCGTCAATATCTTATTTCTCATAAACTGTGTTTGTATTCAGATGTTGTTAATAGGGCTCAGTTATTGGAGCGCGATAATGAGTCAACCCAACCAAAAGAGAGCAGCCGGCAAAATGATAATACTAGTGATAACAGTCATCAAAGTGGTGACAATAAGTGTGGAGGGAATCAAAATGCCATAAATGGTAACCACTTCGGTGGTAATCATGGCCAAAATAATAAGAATGGACATTTCAAGAAGAGAAGGTTCAACAATGACGTGAAGACGTCGGCACCAGCACCCGTTGTTAAGGAAGGAGAATGACCACCTATCATATGCTTCAAATGCGGAGGGGAGGGACACATCAGTCCAAACTGCGTGATGCCGTCCAAAGCATGTTATAATTGTGGAAGAGAAGGTCATTTAGCCCGATTTTGTTGTTCACCAAAGACAAGTTCAGCTAAGATGGAGGCACCAAAGGCCGTCCTAGAAAAGTCAAAACCGGTAGTTTAAGAGAGAGCATTTTTTTTCGTGACAAGGAACCTGAATAAAATTATCACGGGTATGATAGTCATAAACTCTTTTGAAGTCTATACCGTGTTAGATACCGATTCTGCTCACTCTTTTATTTCACCTAGTTGTGTTCAACGTTTGAAGTTAACTCCGGAGAAGTTAGACTTTGATATATCTGTTTAAACTCAGTTGGGAGAAACCTTCATTACCTCCACTATTTATAAATCTTGTTTAAATCAACACTTTCACGTTACCTGTCGATCTTATCTCTTTGAAAATACTTGCCTTTGATGTGATTTTTGGAAACGATTGGTTAACTACTCATCATGCTTTTCGTAAGGTTGTTAGCTTTCATACTCCTAACCAACCTGTTATGCGAATTCAAAGTAACCAAACCACTAAAGTCAATCATTGTCATATCAAGCCATAAGTAAAGAGTCCCGGTTCTTTCGTTGTTGACTTCCTTGTGTGGGATGCACCGAAGCCAGACTTTCCGTAGGAGACGTTGTGAATGACGATGGCAAGTAGATAGGTATCAATGTGACGTGTTATCCAAGTCTTGGATGAGAGTCACAGTTTTGAATGCTATTTCTATTGTTAATAAATTTCCTGACGTATTGTTGAAGACTTCTTAGCCTACCCCTAGAGCGTGCAATCGAATTTTGTATTGACCCCATTACAAAACCCTTTTCTAAAACCCTCAAATATTTTCTTCACCTAAATCGAACGTGTAATGTGCCAAAGACATTAGCTCGAGCTGTTGAAGATTACGATCGTACCATTCAATATCATCGTGGAAAAAAATGAACGTGGTAGCTGACGCGTTGAGTAGAAGATCGTATGCGTTTACGAGTGCGATGTTGTTAACACAAAAACTCATTTCATATAACTTACAAGTGATGAAGATAGAATTAAAGACTCTAGGGACCCACGTGAAGATAACAAATATACGAGTAAAATTGACTTTAATCGATAAAGTTAAAGTCGCTCAAGTTACACACCCGGAGCTGATGAATGTGAAGAAGAAGGTTCAAGAGGACGTTATTCTAGAAGTAAGAATCGACGAAGAGAGGAAATCTCAACCCTCAATTTAATTGGCCCATTTGAAATCTTTGATCGAGTAGGAACTGTGGCCTATAAACTCGTTTTATCGCCAAGTATGTCACGTGTTCATAACATTTTTCATGTATCGATGTTACGTAAATATGTGGACGACCTGAACCACATTATTGAAATAAAACTAGACGAGATTGCAGAAGATTTAACGTATGAGAAGATACGTGTTAACATCTTGGATAAGAATGATCATATTCGACGCTCAAAGGTTATACATCAAGAGTTAGAATTTGAAGTGAAGTCAAGGTATCCTCATCTGTTCGGCATACCAGGTACGTACATAAATTTCGAGGGCGAAATTTCATAAGGAGGGGAGATTGTGAAACCCCAGATTTTATGAATAACGATTTAATTTTTTCGAAATATTTTTTTAAATATTATGGTGTGAATTTGAGATAATGTTATATTTATGGGTAGTATTTATAAATTTTGTAAAGTATGCAAGTTGTTGTATTATATTTGGTTGGTCGGTGAATATTATTTTTGTTGGAGAATATTCGTACGACGACACAATTATTGGTGAACCCCACAACGGAATTATTGTCAGATTGAGAAAACGACAAAAATATTTTATGAAAATAACGGCGGAAGTTTTACCGTTAATACTGTTGAACTACTCGGTAGTAAAATTACAGTAATACGTGTGGTTGCATAGTAGCATACTGTATTGATTATTGAGGCTCACGTGATAAGTCGCTCAGTTTTGTTTTATTAGTATTATTAACGTAATAAAACAGAAAAACTTTTTATATAAAACATAATACTTTTATAAAGTTATTCGTTTTATTAGGCTAATAGTAAAATCTTTTTATATAAAACAGAATACTTTTATAAAGTTATCTGTTTTATTAGACAATAATTAGAATATTTTATATTTTATTATGCATAGTATTTGCATAGTGTCTGCATAGTAAAATCTTTTATAAAGTTATTCGTTTTATTAGATTATAAATAGAATATATTATATTTTATTTAAAAGATTTTGTTTTAAATATGGACCGTCAGTTTAAAGTAAATCAATCTAGACCGTTCATGAGTTAGTTACTATGCAGTCTATTTTTTTATAAATAGAAGCTCATTCCTTCATTATTTCTTACGAATTCACTGAAACTCTAGAGAGAGAAAATTATAGAGAGAGAAGAAAAGTGTTCTGCTACTTCACTACTCCTATATCCAGTACTCTTCCTTTCAAGGTAAGGAATATTATTTGTTGTACTCATAAAGGGTATTCTTTCTTTCTTATTTATGAAGAGAACTTCTGTTATCCTATTCTTTATTATTCTGTTGGAATAACTTGTATACGCGGGCTACCCTATACTTGGTGAAATTCTTCTGTTATTACATTATTTATTATTCTGTCGGAATATCCTGTCTGTGGGTTTACGCCGGACCTGGTTTCATTCTTTATTATTTTGTCGGAATATCCTGTCTATGCGTTTACGCCGGACCTGGTTCCATTCTTTATTATTCTGTTGGAATATCCTGTCTGTGCATTTTACGCCGGACCTGGTTCCGTTATTTATTATTCTGTTGGAATAACATGACTGTGCGATCTATCGCATGCATGGTGATTTCTTTTGTTATTCCATTCTTTATTATACTTAGTTGGTTAAAACTTTGACTTCTATACTCCATAAAATTAGTAAAATATCCTTGATATTAGCGTTTCATCCAGGATCTTTTCATGAAAATATTCTTCTGAGCATTCTTGAATTTTACTCTACAAAGAAGTATCATGTTAACAATTTGGACGTTATCAGTTCCTAGATAAATTAATTCTTGAACTTGTTTTATTGAATTCTTATATCATTATCATCATCCTCGTGTTTATATTTTGTCGAAAGTCATCTATGGCCTGTAATGCATAGATGGACTTGGTATGATTATGACCAAGGATTATTCGGTGTAATCATGACCGTAATGTTACAAATGATGTGAAAAAAGTCCTCACTGGCCCGTAGTGCAGTGATGGACAGTTTTTGGTATGATTATGACTATGGATTCTCTTTGGCCGTAGTGCAAAGATGAATTATTTTATTGCATGATCAAGACCGTTGATGAAAATATGATTATGTTTAGCCGTAGTGCATGGATAATTCGTGGTCGTGATACTAAAGAATATCCTTGGTCGTAGTGCAGGGGTGATTCGATGATGTGGATTATTTATTAAGCTGAGTCCCAGCGATAAAAGTCATGAAAAACCTTTTAAATCATAAAAGATAGTAGATTTTATTCTCTACTTGACTCTTTTAATGGATTGCTGGTTCCGCCGTAGTTAAACTTGATGTCTATTGTATTTTATCAGTTTAACATTGTTGAAGACTAATGATAATTTATTCTGCATTATCTTAGTCATAATATTTCTTACTGGGCTAGTTGAGCTCACCCTTTCTTTCACTGTTCTCTTCAAGAAATGAGAATATAGCTGGGACGAGTCGGGGAACGGAGTGATGGTTCTAGATGGTGCATTAGTAGTCCTCACTATTCTGTGAAATAGTGTGATAATAATTGTAATGAGGACTCCTTTTGAGTTTATATACTCTCTAGTAAACAATATTTGTATTCAAACTCACAGTTTATATTTTGTCGTATTGTACACGACAGTTATATTATTAAGCTATATTTAAATTTTGTATCATGTATCTGACGACACAAGATGGGTGATGTATACCTAATTTTAGGGATATCATTATTAAATGATTTGAAGATTAAACAATTTTATTATCGTTAATATTTAATTAATATTAAACTATTAATGAAACCATTCCCAAAATATTAAAGTTATTTATAATAACTCAAAATACTTTTAAAGTATTAATATTACCCTTAAATAATTTTTAAAACAATTAAAATCATTTTTAAATAATTACCATTAATATTTAAATATTAATGTACTATTTATCAAAATATTAAAAGTCATTAATTATAACTTAAAATATTTTTAATATATCCTTTTTAAATGATTTTTAAATTAATAAAACTATTTTTAAATAATTTATTTAATATAATTATTAAATAAATTTAATATCATTAATAATAAATTAATAATCATTAATATTAACTTATTAATGAAATTATCCTTTAAATATTAAAAGTTATATTTTATAACTTAAAATATCATTAAACATTTTATTTTCATTTAAAATAATTTTTATATTAATAAAATCATTTTTAAACTAAATTATTTAATATAATTATTAAATAACTTTAATAACATTAATTAATGAAATTTACCTTTAAATATTGAAAGTTATATTTTATAACTTAAAATATTTTTAACTACCTTATTATTATTTAAAATAATTTTTAATATAATAAAATTATTTTTAATTAATTTATTTAATTCATTTAGTAAATAACTTAAATATCATTAATATTAATTTATTAATGAATTTCATCACAAATTATTAAAAGTCATTAAAAATAACTTAAAAATATTTTCTTATATAATAATATAATTTTAAATTATTTTTCATGCATTAAAATCATTTTTAAATAATTTATTTAATATTATAATTAAACAAATTAAATACCTTTAATATTCCAAAAATATTAAATATTAATAAAATATATTCAAAATAATTAAAAATTAATTTTTAGACTTTAAAATAATTTTTAATAATTTATTTTGTATTTTTAATAATTTAAAACTATTTTTTTCTATTTATTTAATTAAAATAATTAATTTTCGAAATTAAGTGTCGCTAAAGTGACTTTAGGCGACAAAACTGTCGCTGAAAGTGTTCTTCAGCAAACCCAGAACCTTCATAGACAATCTCGAGTGGGTAGGTTTGACCATGGATTAATCACTGACCATAATGTTTCTGGGTGTTGTGTTGGTTAGATCTTGTAGTGCTAGTGCAAGACTACATGATCCAACAACAATCTTGGCCAAACTACATAACACTAAGGAGATTTGAGCTTGAAAAATGGCTGTCAGAGCTGTTCATTATGTTTCTAGGCTTCCCAGAAAATATAGTCATGGCCGGTCAACGCTTTTGTTGACCTTATATCTATAAATCTGTTCATGTTAAGTGTGTTCTAGACGTCGGGCTGTGTAGAGTATCTATCAAGGTCCATGAATCAAGCAAAGTTGAATTCTAAACATCATCAAGCTAAAAGATCTAAGCCTCAAAAAATCGTGTCAGAGGTTATTCTTCATTTCTGGGTTTTCTAGAAATGAAGAACAGAACAAGGGAGCTACTTTGGGTCCTTATATCTAGCGTTCTGAGTTTGCTTTATGTGATCTAACACTTTCAGTGTGTAGCCAACATGCAAGTAAACAAATTGATTACATAAAATCATCATAACAACAACAAACTCTCTAGATCCATGCCAGTCAAGCCATGTCAGACATGGTGTTCATACGTTTTCTGGGTTGCCCAGAAAACAGAAACGTGATCAGGCTACTTGGTTTGGCCGTCAATTAAATCCATCCTGTTAGTCATCTAGGTTATATAAAAGCTTGAATATGTAGTACGTATACCATACTATACCACGTAAACAACAACAGAAACAAATCGATAAACACACGAGTGATCTGGACTCACTAACTTACTGTCAGAACATTCTGGGTAAGTTTCTGGGTTACCCAGATTTGAGAAAGTCATAGTCGGTCAATGACCTTTGACCATGATTATCTGACATTCTAAGCATGATCTGGTCTAACTATAAGTTCTGGATTACAGACCTCATATCACACTACATGATCAAACCTTAAAAACACAAAAATCATTAACAGCCAGAGATTTACAAGACCTGACATTCGATTGTCAGACACAAAAATAAAGTTTTCCAGATTTTTAAAAACTTCAAATCTGAGCCTCTAGATGTTATGGATCTAACATCTAGTAACCCAGATCATCATTATATACCACTAACAACATAGTTTAACACTTAATCATAACATCTAACACGGCCTTCAAGATCAGATTGTAAATTAGGGTTTTGTACCTTTTTATGAACAAGTTCTTGATTCTGACTTCTGATTTGTTAAGTGTGATCGTGGGGCTTGATTTATGACTGATCTAGCAAGGCAATTTCGTGAGTTTTAGATAGAGAAAGTCTTGGATGAGTATTTGTGCAAAATGAGCTTGAATGTGACTTTTTCTCTTTCTTGATCTATACAAATAACATGTATGCAATGAACTTGGTTGATCACATGAATGATATTGTAGCTTGTAGGCTCATAGCTATGTAGACTAGGGTGGCTAACAAGATATTGCTAGATTTGGCTAACAATAATTCACCAAATGGGACAAAAAGGGCACTTTGGTAATTTTATTTTAATTTTAAGGGCATTCTTGTCCAAGGTGCTTGAATCTAGGATTTATTCACTAGATTTTACATCTTAAAGTTTTCCAAATAATTTTTAGGGTTTGAAAAATTAAAATTAAAGGGTAATAAAATTTTAATTAAAACACACTAATTTAAAAATAGGGTTTTTAATAGAAAATTAGGATTTTTAAATTAGGGTTCCTTAATATTATTAGGGTTTCCAAATTAATAATTAGGGTCTCCTAATTATTATTATAATTTACAAAAATAATAATTAGGGTTTCTAATTTTAGCAAATTAGGGTTTTCAAATAATAATTAGGGTTTCTCCTAATTACAGAAATTCTATAATACGCAGTAAAATTCATATAACACAATTACTACACAATCTCGAACTCATAACTGAGTTTAACAATTAGGGTTTAATAACATGATATAAGGGTCATAACATAATTTACCATAAGTAACCAACAATTATCAGTCTACACATTTACAGTACATATTTATAGCACTAAAAACTCAAAATATAATTAATATTATATTATTATTCTCATTCATAGCTCGAAATCCAAAATTAGGGATTGGATTCCATATCTGATTTATCTTTCATATATAACATCATTAATTAAGTTAAAATCATTAACTTAATAATCTGAACTAAAATTCATAAAATAAAATAATAATTACAATAATTCCAATAATCATTTCATATATTATTTAAATAATACAAAAATCATATTTTCATGGAAAATAATTAATAAAGGCATTTTTACTATAAAATTAATTATTATAAGAATATAATTTGTAATGATCAAAATTCTAAAATAAAATTATTTGAAATTATTCACGTAATAAATAATTTTTTATTTATCACATATTTACATACGCATTACTTGACACTTATTCCCATCATAAAAAAAAATTTATATACAAAATTTCTTATTTATTTTATATTGAAAATATCGGGTTATTACATTCACCCTCCCTTATAAGGATTTCGTCCCCAGAATCACCGTTTTAAAACTCATACATACAAGGGTACATAGCCTACACAATCATTGCAAATAGATCTCGATCATAATTGATCGAACAAATCTTTAACTATTCAAATAAAGCTTGTCCGTCTGATTAAACGAAAGTATGATTTCTAAAAGAACTCAAATTCTTCCCTCAAAATTTCTTTATAACATAATTTGCTATATATAGGAAAAGCATATATATACGAAAATAAAAGTTATTCAAATAATACCTGGAGTCCCATTCCCAGCTGTCACAGTATCCTGAACCGTCATGTTGAAGACTCTCGCGGTTGGTTTGTTGCTTGAAGTTGGTCCCGTGATTGCCATAGTCCCGCTGCCTTTTCCCGTAGTTACACTCCCTGCCTCCATTTTTCCCTTTGGACAATCATTCACCTTATATTCAGTCAATCCACATAGAAAACACCCACTGTTCATTCATGGGTTGGGGCAGTTGGGAGAGATATGGCCCTCCTGCCCGCACTTGTAACATACAAACTTACCCTTCAGACACTCACCAGAGTGATTCCTCCCGCAATTCTTACACTGCACAGTCTGTTTCTTCACACCTTCCTGCTTCACCTGAACATTCCCAGAAAAATTTCCTTTTCTCTTTTCACCCCTATTACCACTATTACCTTCCACCTTCACAGCTCCTCCAGCCTTGCTTTTGTTCCTCTTCTCCTTGTTGTAGAGGCTTATGGCCTCACTTCCCTCCTCAGCTATGATAGCTTTTTCCATGAGTGCTGCAAAAGTATTAATTTGCAACACTGCCACCTTGTTGTAGAGCCAGGGTTTTAAGCCCAACACAAACCTTCTTGCCTTCCTAGCCTCCGTATCAACTTGATGTGGAGAGAACCTAGCCAATTCAATGAATTTTGCGGCATACTCCGCAACGGTCTTGTTATCCTGCTTTAACTCTAGAAATTTCACCTCCATTCTAGCCTGCATGCTAGCTGAGAGGTAGTTTTCCAAAAACAAAATCTTAAACCTAGCCCAAGTAACTACTCCTTCTCCTGCCCTAGTTTGATTTGCCTCCCACCAAAAGTTAGCCTCCCCCTTCATCATATAAGTGGCAAAAGTAGTCTTTTGCCCCTCATCTACTCTAGCAATTATGAACACCTTTTCTATCTCATTAACCCATGTCTGGGCTTCTATAGAGTCAGCTGGTCCCCTGAATTCTGGTGGTCCTACTGCCTTGAAGTCTTTAAATTTTGCCAACGATTGTCTGGCTGGTTCCTTGCGGCTGGTATTCCCTGCTGCATAGCCTGAGCTACCATGTTCGCAAAGTTTTGCATCGGGTCTTGCTGTTGTCCGTCAGCGTTGTTAACAGATTCTTCTGCCCTTTGATTTCGTGTTCGACGTCTTGGCGGCATTATCTGATTACATAAAATCATACATTTAACTTATATTCTAAACCTTATTGTATAAGTTATATATATTAAACTTGGTTCATTACTTAAACATAGATTTATATTCATTTAGCGAATATTATACATAACATAGCACGTACTGCTTTAAACATCTGCTATCCCTTTGTGACCACAAAAGTCAGGATTTACAGCCTTGACTAATACAAAAGTTGGAAACATTACATTACACAGACATACTTATCATATCTATTACATTAAACAAACCTACACATAAAACCTATACTACCTATTTATTACTCCTTTTCCTTGGACAACCCTTCGCCTGATGACCTTCTATCCCACAGTTAAAATATGCACCTAGTTTATAGTCAGGACAATACAAAGTGGTATGTCCCTCATAGCCGCAAATGTAACATATTCTTTTCCCTTTCTTCTTATCAGATTTTCCTACGTCGTGGTCTTCTATCTTTTTTTTTCCCTTATTGCTTGGAGCTGCACATGATATGTTGCTTGTGGCTCCCATATGATCAATTTAGATTTTAAGCTTATCATGTTCTTCCATTGTTTCTAGTAAGGCTTTTCGCAACTGACTATTTAGTAGCTTTTCTATTTCCCACTGCTTTTCCAGAGAAGAAACCTTGTTCCTAAGATCCTGCACCTCCGTTGATGCTTGATCAGCTTCAACTTTAGTGTCTGAATCACTATCTGTCAGCTCTATCATCTCTAGATTTGGTACTACATTTTCCAATACCACCACCTCATCCGAGTTGGTTTCATTGTGAGCCTCTATTTCAGCTATTGGCTTCGATATTAGCTCAGGTGTATGGATTTGATCCTCCTTCATGCTATAAGCATATAACAAGCCTTTTCCACCAGACATCTACACACATAAATTATCCTAATTAGCATATAGTATATACACATAACAAATAATAGTTTTATAAAAGTTATCTTATATTTTGTTTAACGACGAATTTATTCAATTCATCTCTCTTTTAAACTCTATATGAGTTATTTATATTTTCAACGCTCCCTCTGTCCTAAGGTTATAGCTTAAGGTCGATCCCACCTAAGGTTTTTAACCCTAAAGCTTTGATACCAACCTGTGACGTCCCCAAATCCGGGTACTTAAAACCCAAACTCGGTGCTTCACGATACCATTTCTATGCGCGAAAAATACTAATCATAATATTAATAACAATAATATTGATACCAAATTTAATTTACATATGCATCAAAGTTTAAATCCCAGGTACGAGACCTTTAAACATTCATGACATCATAGATAATAAGTATCATTATCTTAATAAACTATAACTATTACACAGAATATTATAAATCTCATTCGAACAGCTTTCCTTTCCCCTTGTTTTTGCCTGATCCTTCGGGTTGATCATACCTAACTAAAAATATTTAATTTAAGCAAGAATGAGTATTTGAGTGCCCAGCAAGTAATAACAATTATAAACATTAGCTGAAAGGGTTAAATATTTTCTTTGTACTACCCTTCTACAACAAGTCAATAGTTGTGAAGTAATCTAAACCGATAATAATAACATAACAACTCTCTATCAAATTTTTGAAACTACGTAATGACTATAATTAGGGTTAAGGTGACATACTATGAACTTCTTTTCAATTTTTGAATAGGTTTAGCAGAACTACATTTGTAAACCGTCATAACTTATGGGCAAGGGGGGTGATCAGCCCGTTATGCCCTATATTGATCAATACTACGTGCAAGAACGATAATATCGTTCACTCTGTCCACCTTGGGTGCATAAAAAGTTTTTCCGTTTACGGGATGTTCATACTTGTCGCGTTCCAAACCAAAAGTTTTATCTTGTTCAACAATAATCTATAATTCAACATATATATATATATATATATATATATATATATATATATATATATATATATATATATATATATATATATATATATATATATATATATATATATATACGGGTAATTAACAAAGGTGTATCAACATGTGATTAAATATAATAATTATCCAAGTGGGGACACTTGTATAACTATTTATAGAAATTAACGAATAGAATATATATATCTTGTAATGGGTCGAAATTATTGAGTCGTGATTCTGGGGACAGAATCCTTTTAAGGGGGGAAAGATGTGACGAACGAGAATTTTGTAATTTAATTTTAATATTTATTGAATTAAATAAATATTTTTCGATGATTTAATTATTAGATTTAATAATTAATCGATGCAATTGTGGTAGATTAATTTAATTTTATGTGTTACATTTATTAAATTAATGTAGAGAATTTTTATGATTCAAGTATGTGATTATGTGAGCTTATTGAATTAAATGAAATAATTTAATTAAGCATGATGTTATTTAATTAATTTAATTATTAATTAGAGAATTAATAAATTGACATTATTTATTAATGAGATAATTGAATATATGATTATGTGAATTTACGAGTAATTATTATATTTTATTTAAAGTAAATTAAATAAAATATGGGATTTATTTTATAAAGAGGGTGACATTTTCAAACTATATGATAAAAGGTTTATTAAAATAATGAGTTTTGAACCTAGTTTGTTACCCAAATGAGGCCTTAGGAGGAGTTGGGGACAGTTAAACCACGAATGGAATAACTGACCTCAACTCTGCGCTTAAAGGCTCAGTTGAGTTTAACTTACGTATTTTTAGAACCAGAGAGTTTGCAGAGAGAGTTGGAGAAATCTTTGAGAGAGATTGTGTGTACTGTGATTGAAATAGAGAGCATTGTCATCCTTACTCATCTACGCTTTGGGTAATCTCTTCTTTCCCAAATTCTATTTCTACGTCTTTTTAAAGTTTTCATATTTATGGCTTAAGTCCTCTGTAGAGTTTCTATGGTTGAATAGGGTAACAATTATGAGTATAAATGTAATCATAAGAGTAGCTTAACATGTTTTATATATATATTGCATGATCCCATATCCTAAGTGTAGTAATCTGATGACTTGTTATTTTAAAATAAACAGAGTACGTGATTTGGCCATATGGCCTTATATGTGATAATTGATGTATTGATTATATATTATCCCTAAATTTTACACCCTTATATTATTGAGCATGTTAATACGAAGTGATCAAGCCTTAAACGAACGGATTCGGTGTTATAACGAATCTGTAGTGTTAAATTATATGTTTATGTTCGAAATCCTCAAGAACATCAAGAACAACCCATTTTTTTACATGATTTAATTCTGTGATTAAGTGTTTTAAATGGTTAAAATCACTTTATATATGTTGTATTATGAATATACATGAACTATAACTTGTGAGTATGTCTGATTTTGAGTAGAAAATAATAAATTGGGAGAAATTGGCATGTTCTGCGATTTTTCGCGAACAGCCATTTCTGTGTCTGGTAAGCCGCGCCGCAGCGCCGGCTACTAGTTCATTTCCCGCGCCGCAGCGCCACTGTGCCGTAGCGCCATGACTCGAGCCACAGCGCCACAGCGCCGCAGCGCCAAGGGCCCGGCCACAGCGCCACGGCGCCGCAGCGCGAATCCTTAGTTCATTAGTGGCGCCGCAGCGCCACTCCCCAGAAAATTCAGAAATGTATTTTTAAAATGTTTAAGTCTAACAATGTGTTAGTGGATTAATGTAATGAACATGTAAACATGCTATAGGTATAATGTGATATTAAAATAGATGTTTAACATGTAAATAACATAATTATATGTGATTTGAATTATTAAATTACATAATTAGTTTGGTAATTCACGAAGTACAAATGATGTGACAAAGTGAAAATTTGACTAAGTTTAGTCAATAATTAAAGTAGACAACGAGAATGAGTTTATATTGATTAGTTAATTTATAATTAACTGGTATTGTGTATATGAATGGTATGTAGGATTTAATTCAAAGCACGTACTTAGTTAAAGTGTAATCTACGCACGAGGCAAGTATCCTATCCCTAACTCTATTCTATTGAGCAAGTTTATTTAAACTTAAACGTTACTTTTATGTCGAGCAAGTTTCCCTAACCCCACTTGTCATTATTGTTCAAGTTTATTATTTACCTTGAATAAATTATCCTTGTTATTATTCAAGTTCAAGCATGATATTAAAGATTAATTATCTTTCCAAAGCATGATTCAGTTATACAATAATTGTCCTATTGTATACTTTTGAGATTATTATTCTAATCAAATATCAATTATTGTTGAACCTTATTAGACTAGTGAACCTTATTGATTCAACTAATCCATAGTTGATGAGCGTTCTAAATTTCAGAACCCTTGATAAAAGTATCCAAACCAAACTTCTTTTGGTGCGGACTCGAATGTCAAACTGAGATGAACAACCCTGTATAGGGGATTAATTACGCTTTAGCGTTAAGATATTGTGCACAGTATGGTACTAAGGGCTGATCCCCCTAAGTACAAGAAGAAGGTCCATAGTCTTATGACTGTTAAAGGTTTCAAGTATAATCCTTGATAACCTAGGACATAGTTCAAGGTCTTATGACCCTCAGAATTCTTTTGATTTTTGTTATTCATTCTTGATTCAAAAGTTGAGCTCTTATTCAGACGTCTTTGATTTATTCGCATGTTATTATACTGTTATTTCATTTTTATACTTGTGGGCATTTGTGCTCACTCTTGCTTAATAATAACATTGCAGTTAAGAATGAAAGAAGCGATGAACCCTCCACTAGTAAGGGCAAGGGCAAAGTTAGCAAGTGATGAAGACTTGTTATTTTAATTGATGATGTATTTATGTTTAAGACTTATGTTGTTGTTTAAGACTTATTTGTTTAGAATTCCGCACAGATATTTTAAGGTTAGAGTAACCTGGGATTTATTTATGATTCAGTTGATGTAACCCTTAAGGGAAGAGATTTTCTTATGATTTCTATCTATTGTATGGTTTGATATTATTTATGGGTAGATAGATAGATGTTGCTTGTACAGTGAACACCAAATCCCGTGGAATCGAAGTACCTGGATTTGGGGGTGTCACAGGTTGGTATCAGAGCTGTAGGTTATGAACCTTAGGTGGGGGAAACAACCTTAGGTAGTAGCCTTATAGAAGAAGATAGAAATTGAAAACTCTTATCGAGTTCTAAGAAATGAATTTTTGTAATTCATTGAAGATAATAAAATACATTATGTGTTTATGTGTTAAGTATGCGTTAGATAGTATGACTTAGTAACTAGAACTTAAAATTTTGTTGTCAGGATGACGAATGATGGAGAAGCTAGTCAAGCTGAGGAGGGACCCCATTTACCTATAGTACCTATAGAGGAGGAGACCCGAGACATATATGTCGTTAGGGAGCAGCTGGTGCAGAGGGTTTCATCTCCATTGATCACCGTTGTTGGTCAGGAGCATGAACCTGAGATTGATCCTGAGGAGGGTCCTGAGGAGGAGTTTGATGAGGAGGAAGAAGAAGAGGAGCTACCACGGTACACTGTTGATGCTGAGATGTATGACACACTATATGATCGTAACGTGGAGTTACAAGATGAGGTTCAGGAATTGACTGAGCGAGCGACTGTTCAGCAGTCTACTTTAGAGGAGAAGGATAGAGAGATTGTGACCCTTCATACACGTTTAGGAAACGTGGAGTGGGATTTGGTTCATGAGAAGGGTCAAACTGAAGATAAGACCGAGGAAATAGAGAAGCTGAAGAAGGAACTGAAGGAAACCTCCGGAAGACTGAAAATAGCAGAGGAAGGATGGGTAAGAGAATCACATCGAGCTGATCGTGCAGAAGATGATAGTCGTGCAAAGAAGGCAAAGCTTGAAGACACGTACGCCACACTTAATCATGCGATGGATGAGGTTCAAGAGCGAGTGTTAAGGTACCCCATCCAGTTTGAAGGACTTCCATCGTATATGTTGGATCGCAGGACGATGTCTCGTATCATGAATGAGGAGCGTGGCAAGGCTATTGAGCACCTTGGAAGACATGAATAGAATCTGTTTATTTATGTGAAAGACTTATATAGTTTTATGTAAATTCCGATGTGTTTATGAACTAAGGAATATGTTAATATTTGAATGTTTTAAATCCTGTGGATTCTTTATTCCAGGATAGATGATGTAAATAGCAGTATGCTATAGTTTAATGTTAAAACTTTTTATTTGAATGAAAAGATATCAAGTTGTTTGAGATGATGTGTTAAGTGATATGTTAAATTGTTGAGTAATGTCTTAACTATGTAGAGAAATAAATAAAGTTCTAATAAACGTTTATTTAACAGAAAAATGCCTCCAAGGAGAAGACAACAACGTCAACCGTCTCAGGAAGAGTCAACCAATAATAACATTAACGCCAACGCTAATCCTATTCAGCAGTAGGTGAATCTACTGGCTGGAGCAATGAATAACCAACCGCATGCTCCACCTAGCGCAACGTTTAAGGACTTCAAGGAGGTGGGACCGCCAGAGTTCAAAGGTTCCAGAAACTCGATCGAGGCTCAAACGTGTGTGATGGAAATGGAGAAAGTTTTCGACGTTGCTAGGGTTCGAGAAGATCATAAGACCGCTTTTGTGACATTTATGCTGAAGTCTGAGGCTAGCTACTGGTGGCAGGCAAACAAGATGCGAGGAGGTGAAGGTGTAATTACGTGGGAGAGATTCAAAGAGATGTTTTTCGAAATGTATTTCCCAGCTAGTTCGCAGAATCAGATGGAGGTGCAATTTCTGGAACTGAAACAGGGAAACATGAGCGTGCCTGAATACGCGACTAAATTCGATGAGTTGGCAAAGTTTTCCCCGTATCAAGTACACACTGACGAGAGGAAAGCCAGACGATTCGAACAAGAACTGAAGCCTTGGGTATACAGCAAGGTATCAATGTTTCAACTTAACACGTTTGCGGGAGTTTTGGAAAAGGCCATTCTCGCGGAAGGAGGAAGTGATGCAGTGACTAAGTACAACCAAGAACAGAAAAAGAAAAAGAGTGAGAATAAAGGTAATAACAAGACTGGTGGAAGTAATACTAGGAATAATAATAATCAGAAGAGGAAGTGGACGGATAACTCGACAACTGGAAGTCAACACGGAGGGAAGAAAAAGAAGATAGAAGCATGTCCGACTTGCGGCAAGACACATCTAGGAGTTTGTTTGAAGGGAAAGAGAGTGTGCTACAATTGTAGTCAGGAAGGCCACATAGCACCAAATTGTCCAAACCCAAAGAAGGGTGCTTGTTTCAACTGTGGTTCGAAAGATCATTTAGCAAGAGACTGTCCCAAGAAGGGATCGGGAGGATCAGGACAAGGAGGAAACCGGAGAAATAGCAGTGGAAATACCTTAACCATCACCGGACCACCTGCAACAAACCGACCAACCGCAAGAACTTTCAATATGACGGTGCAGGATGCAATCCAGTCTCGTGAAGTGGTGTCAGGTATCATTCAGATCAATGAAATTAATGCTTACGTTTTATTTGATTCGGGTGCTACTTGTTCCTTTATATCCGAAGACTTTGCTAATAGTTTAGATTTGCTTATGGATGAATTGGATTACCCCATGAACATAGAAATTGTGAATAGAGAAATAATCCCTGTTAAGTACGTATTTAAGAACTGTATGGTGGATATTAAGGGTAATATCATGAATGTAGATCTTATCCCTATTCGATTGGGGGAATTCGACGTTATATTGGGTATGGATTGGCTATCCAATTATGGGGCTGTAATTGACTGCCAAAAGAAGCGTATTAACCTTATGACTCCATCAAAGGTTGTGTTTTATGGTATCAAGCCGCCTAGACAAGCGAGTTGTCTAACGATGTTGCAGGCCAGGAAGTTATTAAGACAAGACTGTGTAGGATATTTAGCTTACATAGTCGACAGTCGAAAAGAGAACTCGAAGGTAGAGGAGATACCGATTGTGAGGGACTTCGTCGATGTATTTCCAGACGATTTGCCAGGACTACTTATTAGAATAATATATCGTAACACATAGCACTACTTATTGTAGTCCGTACATTATCTAATCACATTGTCACATATGTTTAACAACATTGAATCACAAATAAACACTTATCAAGTCAAATTATCTAAGTTCAGATCAATTTCTAAAACATGTCGGTGTACCGACTACTTTATCAGGAAATTATCGAGTCTAAAACTTTATCATGTAGCTCAATAACTGTAATTAACAGTCATATTATTTTTAAATGACTTATAATAATTTTTAAAAAATTTATTATAATTTATCATGAATTTTCAAACATCGGAATCATTATTAAATAATTTAAAGATTAAACAATTTTATTATCATTAATATTTAATTAATATTAAACTATTAATGAAACCATTGTCAAAATATTAAAGTTATTTATAATAACTCAAAATACTTTTAAAGTATTAATATTACCCTTAAATGATTTTTAAAACAATTAAAATTATTTTTAAATAATTACCATTAATATTTAAATATTAATGTACTATTTATCAAATTATTAAAAGTAATTAATTAGACTTAAAATATTTTTAATTCATTTATATCATTTATAAATGATTTTTAAATTAATAAAACCATTTTTAAACTATTTATTTAATATAATTATTAAATAAATTTAATATCATTAATAATAAATTAATAATCATTAATATTAACTTATTAAAGAAATTATCCTTTAAATATTAAAAGTTATATTTTATAACTTAAAATATCATTAAACACTTTATTTTTATTTAAAATGATTTTTATAATAATAAAATAATTTTTAAACTAAATTATTTAATATAATTATTAAATAACTTTAATATCAATAATTAATGAAATTTAACTTTAAATATTGAAAGTTATATTTTATAACTTAAAATATTTTTAAATATCTTATTATTATTTAAAATGATTATTAATATAATAAAATTATTTTTAATTTATTTATTTAATTCATTTAGTAAATAACTTAAATATCATTAATATTAATTTATTAATAAATTTCATCACAAAATATTAAAGTCATTAAAAATAACTTAAAATATTTTCTTATACCATGATATAATTTTAAATGATTTTTCATGCATTAAAATCATTTTTAAATAATTTATTTAATATTATAATTAAATAAATTAAATACCTTTAATATTCCAAAAATATTAAATATTAATGAAATATATTCAAAATAATTAAAAATTAATTTTTAGACTTTAAAATAATTTTTAATAATTTATTTTGTATTTTTAATAATTTAAAACTATTTTTTTCTATTTATTTAATTAAAATAATTACTTTTCAAAATTAAGTGTCGCTAGTTACTTTAGGCGACAAAACTGTCGCTGAAGGTGTTCTTTAGCAAACCCAGAACCTTCATAGACAATCTCGAGTGGGTAGGTTTTACTATAGATTAATCACTGACCATAGTGTTTCTGGGTGGTGTGTTGGTTAGATCTTGTAGTGTTAGTGCAAGACTACATGATCCAACAACAATCATGGCCAAACTACATAACACTAAGGAGATCTGAGCTTGAAATATGGTTGTCAGAGCTGTTCATCAAGTTTCTGGGCTGCCCAGAAAATATAGTCATGGTCGGTCAACGCTTTTTTTGACCTTATATCTATAAATCTGTTCATGTTAAGTGTGTTCTAGATGTCGGGCTGTGTAGAGTATCTATCAAGGTCCATGAATCAAGCACAGTTCAAGTCTAAACATCATCAAGCTAAAAGATCTAAGCCTCAGAAAATCGTGTCAGAGGCTATTCTTCATTTCTGAGTTTTCCAGAAATGAAAAACAGAACAAGGGGGCTACTTTGGGCCCTTATATCTCACGTTCTGAGTTTGCTTTATGTGATCTAACACTTTCAGTGTGTAGCCAACATGCAAGTAAAGAAATTGATTACATAAAATCATCATAACAACAACAAACTCTCTAGATCCATGCCAGTCAAACCATGTCAGACATGGTGTTCATACGTTTTCTAGGTTACCCAGAAAACAGAAATGTGATCAGGCTAGCTACTTGGCTTGACCGTCAATTAAATCCATCCTGTTAGTCATCTAGGTTATATAAAAGCTTGAATATGTTGTACGTATACCATACTATAACATATAAACAACAACAGAAACAAATCGATAAACACACGAGAGATTTGGACTCAATAACTTACTGTCAGAACGTTCTGGGTAAGTTTCTGGGTTACCCAGATTTGAGAAAGTCATGGTCGGTCAACGACCTTTGACCATGATTATCTGACATTCTAAGCATGATCTAGTCCAGCTAGAAGTTCTGGATTACAGACCTCATATCACACTACATGATCAAACCTTAAAAATACAAAAATCATTAACAACCAGAGATCTACAAGACCTGACATTCGATTGTCAGACACAAAAATAAAGTTTTCCATATTTTTAAAAACTTCAAATCTGAGCCTCTAGATATTATGGATCTAACATCTAGCAACCCAGATCATCATTATATACCACTAACAACATATTTTAACACTTAATCATAACATCTAACATGGCCTTCAAGATCAGATTGTAAATTAGGGTTTTGTACCTTTTTATGAACAAGTTCTTGATTCTGACTTTTGATTTGTTAAGTGTGATCGCGGGGCTTGATTTATGACTGATCTAGCAAGGCAATTTCGTGGGTTTTAGATAGAGAAAGTCTTGGATGAGTGTTTGTGCAAAATGAGCTTGAATGTGACTTTTTCGCTTTCTTGATCTATACAAATAACATGTATGCAATGAACTTGGTTGATCACATGGCTGATATTGTAGCTTGTAGGCTCATAGCTAGGTAGACTAGGGTGGCTAGGAAGATATTGCTAGATTTGGCTAACAATAATTCACCAAATGGGACAAAAAGGGCACTTTGGTAATTTTATTTTAATTTTAAGGGCATTCTTGTCCAAGGTGCTTGAATCTAGGATTTATTCACTAGATTTTACATATTAAAGTTTTCCAAATAATTTCTAGGGTTTGAAAAATTAAAATTAAAGGGTAATAAAATTTTAATTAAAACACACTAATTTAAAATTAGGGTTTTTAATAGAAAATTAGGGTTTTTAAATTACGGTTCCTTAATATTATTATGGTTCCCAAATTAACAATTAGGGTCTCCTAATTATTATTATAATTTACAAAAATAATAATTAGGCCTTCTAATTTTAGCAAATTAGGATTTTCAAATAATAATTAGGGTTTCTCCTAATTACAGAAATTCTATAATACACAGTAAAATTTATATAACACAATTACTACACAGTCTCGAACTCATAACTGAGTTTAACAATTAGGGTTTAATAACATGATATAAGGGTCATGATATAATTTACCATAATTGACCAATCATTATCAGTCTACACATTTGCAGTACATATTTAGAGCACTGAAAACTCAAAATATAATTAATATTATATTATTATTCTCATTCATAGCTTGAAATCTAAAATTAGGGCTTGGATTCCATATCTGATTTATATTTCATATATAACATCATTAATTAAGTTAAAATCATTAACTTAATAATCTTAACTAAAATTCATAAAATAAAATAATAATTATAATAACTCCAATAATCATTTCATATATTATTTAAATAATACAAAAATCATATTTTCATGGAAAATAATTAATAAAGACATTTCTACTATAAAATTAATTATTATAAGAATATAATTTGTAATGATCAAAATTCTAAAATAAAATTATTTGAAATTATTCACTTAATAAATAATTTTTTATTTATCGCATATTTACATACGCATTACTTGACATTTATTCTCATCATAAAAAAAATTTATATGCAAAATTTCTTATTTATTTTATATTGAAAATATCGAGTTATTACATGGACCACATCTCTTCTGATGCAGCTGATCTTCATTCTATTCTGCTCATCTTCATCCGATGTCAACTGTGCACCATCACCATTTGGGTTTGCTAAGTGTTTGAGCTTTTGGTAGACTTCGTCTGGTACTTAGCATTCCCTGAAAACTTCTTGACTGGTTTGCAGACATGGTTCTGCACTTATTCTATTTCAGCTTTTGGTTCATGGTGATTTGTAGAGTGGCTCTCTGGATCTTCTTTGTGCTTTGCCACTTTTCTGAATGCTATCTTCTTGTCCTTCTCGGCTCTCAGCTTAGCTGCCATCTTCAGTGGCATTCTCATCTTTGTTGAGTGAAGCTTTAGTCTATTCAAGTCCTTCTTCAAAGCTGCTTCACTTCCACCTTTGTAGTCTTACTGTCACTGAGACTTGTTTTGTTTAGCTCTGGTGGAACTCGTAGAGTCAACAGTAGCATTCCAACAACTCAACGATTATGTAACTTCAGCAACATCAACAACTCTTGATCTTTGAAGCTATGTCTGATATATACTCCTTCCCTATCTTCCTGTTGGGATACAACCATTGAAAGCTATTTGAATTGCTTCGATAATCTCGAGTTATTTGGTGAAGACTGCAGATGTGACATGACATCCCCTTTTTCATCTTTCTAACACTGTAGTCTATTATTTCACCTACCCTGCCAAAGATGTCACTTTGATGTCTCGGGCAGGTACTCAACTTTATTTCTCCTTTCTAATTTCTTGATTAGAACATCAGGAGTTGTCCTTTTGCATTAATTTCTCAGACTGTAATGTTCGAATATCAGTCTTCAGATTGAACCATTGCCAATGTTTCCATCTTTAGATGACCAAACTCTACGATTCTGATGCAGATATTCTTGGACCTGATCGTAGTGTATCTTATTGAATGTTTCTCATTGACAGGTTGAGACAACACTACGAACCTGAAGAGTGTTTATTGGATCTTCAATGTAGAATACCTCTTCCTTCTTTTGTGCAGTGCTTCAACACTTCTATTTGCTTCGACTGATCTCGGGAACTGATAGCTTGACTCCTTGTTCTGGCCTCTTCTGAATAGCAAGACACTTCAGATTTTTGGCATTCCTAGCTCGCTTTCTCCTTGTGATCTCCCGTTCACTTATCATCAATGGACTGACCCAATGCTTAATCACTTTAGCCTTGTTCTTCACCAGCTGACCGGTATCTCTGTGTACACTTCATCAGTTCCTGCTTTGTTTGGCAAACACTACGATCCTAGTTAATCCCAATATCGTTGTCTTCTGTTCTCTTAACAGCTGCTACACTTGCTGATTTTCCTTAGTCAGTTACATTTACTGAAGTCTTCTTCTGATCAACTTGTGGAAGACTTCATCTTGAATGACTTCACAACTTAATCTGGATGTTGATTGGATTGGTGCTTAGATCTTCTGTTAGCTTGCAAGCCATTCGTTAAGTGCTCTCTAGTTTCCTTCAGGTGGAATGTACCTTTGCAGCTCAGACTAGAGGCTTCATACTTTGGATATTCTTGGAGTGCTCGTTTGTTGAGAATCGTGTTTGCTCTATGATTCTGCCTTGACGTTGTGAGCACCTCTGTTGAAGCCTTAGTTCTGCACTCCACGATTCAGCTTTGGTTCTGCAGACACTACGACTTCGAGATCAGATCTTGACACTCTACGATTTTTGTCCTTAAGCTTGATGTCTTCATCTGATCTGGCTCGACTACGATCTATGCCTCTGATGTGATCGGTAGACTCTACGACTCCGAGTGTGGTCTACAATTCTTGACTTGGTTTTGGCAGATGCTCGGTCGGCTCTTAGATAGGTTATCTCTATGATTCTGAACATGACATCCTCAGCAGACTATGGCTCTGAAGAAGTTCGTCTCGACACACTACGATCCTTCCACGTCTCTCCTGGCAGTCTACAAACTCCAAGATCTACTATCTTGCAGACTACGATTCTGCCTTGATAGTTCTCCAGTTTTTCTCGACTCTCCTGGAAGACTACGATCAGACAAGCATATCTATTACATTATAAGATCAACCTAACAAGCTTGATCTTTCTATATTTATAGTCCTTGTACATCATTTCTTTTTAAGGACTTTACAAAGCTATTTTGCTTATGTAGGATCAACCCAACATATTTGATCAATTCATTCTAAGTCCTTTTACATATGTTCCTATTATCTATCCAAGGACTTTACAGCTTTTTTTAATGCAAGCATACTTGTATATTCATTCATTTATATCATAATCAAATCATACATAAATAGAAATATCATTCACATGCTTATTCCTAACAAGGTTTACTACAATAAGGTTTAAAATTATTAATCACTTGCAATAATAAAATTATCCACTTAAGTTAGTATAAATATTAAATACTAACTATTCATTATTACCATAACCCTTAGGTTATTTAATTATCTCACCAAATGTATAATTAGGTTATTAAGCTTTCCTATATATATATATATATATATATATATATATATATATATATATATATATATATATATATATGGCGGAAGCAGGAAATAATATGATTCAGAGGTGCATTCAAACACAAGCACAATTGAATTACTAAATAAAAACAGTTTTATTTATTGATAACTAGAACTATGTACAAGTGCAAAAAAATAAATGACTTACAAGTTTACTAGATTAAGAAGATGACCGGTGAATCGGTAAAGTAATCTCTTTCTTTTATTTATAAACAGTTGAGGAAGGGATTACATCAATTCCTAGACTAACTGTTTGAGGAAGAAGGAAGTAGGAAGAACTTCTTCTTCTTCATCTAACTAGGAAGATCGAAGCTGAAAGCTTTGTCTCTGGCTAACTCTAGAGAAAAGGGGAGAGAGGACCTCGGAAGGGCTTTCTAGAGAGGGGACCTCGGAAGAGCTTACTGAACTAAGCCTAAGCTTAAACTAAGCCTTACTGAACATTTACTCACTATGTGATTACTTCCGCCCTTCTTTGCATAACTCCATTTGTTCATGACTCATTTGAATAGGTCTAGCTTTAGTAGGAATTAGGTGTTCTTTGAACACCTTAGCATAAGGTAATCTACCTACAAGTTTCTTCCTATGCCAAAAGGCGTTGGGAGACTCAGAACATAGATTATCTTGTAAATACCTTTTTAAATTATTAATATGTTCTTGAACTCTTTTAGTTTTAATTTGTTCTTCGATTTGTTTGTATTTAATTTCTTCTTTAAGAAATCCTAAATGAGTAACTTTACAATTTAATAGGTTTAAAGACCTAGAGATTGACTCTTCTTGAATAAATTTTAAATCTCTTTCTTTGCCTAAATGATTACATGATAATCCTTTATTACTAGTAGTAAATGGGTATAATAGATAAATAAAAGGAAGACCAAGGATGATCTTATCTGTAAGATTGCGGATTAAAATAAATGAAGTTTTAAAACACATTATCTTGACAGAAATGAACCTTAGGCAACTTATATTTTAT
Organism: Panax notoginseng; assembly: GCA_016801055.1. NCBI lineage: Eukaryota > Viridiplantae > Streptophyta > Magnoliopsida > Apiales > Araliaceae > Panax > Panax notoginseng. Next base: position 192,619,405 of record CM029014.1, read on the forward strand.
TTCCATTTAACTACCATTAGCTGAATTAAGCTTTTCACTAGTCTTTTTATAATACCTAGTGGGGATAAGACCTTCTTGAATACATTTCAAATCCGCACCAGTATTAACTAAGGTGGGGAGCTGTATAGAGAAAGTTTTATCAATAACTAAATTAATAGATATATACCATTTTTGAATGGTAATATCTTTAATTCTTTTAAGAGAAAGACCTTGAACAAAGAGATCTTCTTCATTTTTTGTACATGAGGATTCAGGTATGTCATGATCTTCTTCACTAGAGGAGGAATCATGAATCTGAAGATCAGATTTTTTATCTTCAATTTTTTTTCTCAAATTAGCAACATCTAATTTTAGACTAGAAATTTCTTTTTTAGTTTATTAACTTCTTGATTTAATTCTGGGAGTGTGACTACCCTAACAGAAGATTTAAATCTTTCTAGTGATTTATTTAGACTAAAAATTGATTTCTCTTTGGCTTTAAGAACCCTATCATTAATTTTCTTATCTTTTGTTAATAAATCTTTTAACTGTTTTTGTGTACTGAATTTTTAAATCTGGATCAGTAATTTTGCTAATTAAGTCAATTAACAAAGAACTTTCTTCGTCTTCTTTGGTAATTACATTTAATCATTTGCAGCAGTTGTTACTGCAGTCTTCAGCACAAACTGTAACTTCGTTATCACTATTTGATTCATCGTTACAAGTGTTGTTGCTTGAAGATTCTGGAATATCAGAAGCTTCATCGTTACTGACATTGTTTTCTATTCTTATTAATTCTAACAATTGTTCAGTATCTTCAGTTGAGATGTTCAACTGAGTTAATTTTTGCTTAACTCTACACTCACTTTTAAAGTGCCCTTTCTGCCTGCAATTGTGACAGACAATTTTGCTTTTATCAAATTTCTTTGATTTATTGGTTGATTTCTTGTGTGTTGACTTGGGTTTCTTATAGTAAGAATCTTGATTACTAGTTTTATTATTATTTTGATTATATTTCTTTTTACGATGTTTATGACTTTTATTCTGAGACTCAATATGCTTGTGTCTGTGCTTTCTTCTAGAGGAAGCAACAGAGGGAAGACCATATTGTTCACAGAAAGTGCCTAACTCGTATTTAGCTTTATTTTTATCCTTACTAGCTTGCTTAGCTAATTTAAAGTCAATACACATTTTTAATCTAATTTTTTGAATATAGCTTATAATATCGCCATAAGTTAAATTATCATAATCTATATATCCTAAATCTTTGTTTAATTCTTCTCTGACTTTATGTGCAAACAAAGAAGGTAAACCATTAACGAATTTTCTTTCCAAAATGGTTTATTACTATCAATGCGCATCATAACTCATGAAGTAAATACATCTTTGTACCACCTAAAATCACTTAGAGTGGGACAAATGAGGTTACAAAGTTGATCATGAATTTTTTCAGGGATATTACTGGGAGTGCTAATAAAATGTTTAATTATAATGAATATTAAAGTATTAACTCCATCAGGCGGACCAATCCCAGCATCTTCATCAAAGATGGGATTGCCGTCATCATCACGTTGGATAGCATGAATAATTGATATTCTAGAGTTTTCTGTGAGATGTTTTTCCCACCAAGATCTAAGAATACCAGTGAATCCACTAGCTATTAATTCAACTATGTCTGGTTGAGACAGATGGTTGAATTTATTAATATAGCTATTGGCTACCATTGACATATGATTTAGTTTATTGAGTATTTCTTGTTCACTAAATCCATCTATAATCCATTCATAAATCTTATTAGATGAAACAGAGAATTGTTTATCTAGATTTCTCTCTTCGAACTGTAGATCCGGAGGAGTTGGTCTAGAGTACCAATTTCTAGTTATTCTTATGTTATTAACAGTTAATTTGTTAAGTTGTTCATTAAGATCTGAAATAGTTTCAGAGGAATTAGAGGAACTATTGCTCTCAATATCAGAATCTATCTGATCAATAATAGCTATAGTGCCGCTTGAAATGGCTTCAGTTTTAAGTTTTTTAAATAACTTATCAATAGATTTAACTAGTTCTCTATCTTCATTAGGTAAACTAAATTTACTTCTATTTTCTGGTAATTTTATTAAAGGTTGTTCAATCTTTAAATCGGGTTTTTTAATAATATTTTCTTCAAACTTTTCTTCAATCCGATCAAGTTGTTTACCAACAGTTGCTAGATATTGATTACTAAAATTTAATTGCTCAATTATTTTTTTTATCATCTTTAATATTATCTGCAATTTTAAAGGGACTAGCAATGACTGAAGTATTTTTTACCAGAATTACTATAGATTCTAAAGGAGGATGACTAGAAGTAGTTTTAGATTTATCTTCTTTAATCCATTGAGTTTTGGTAATAACATTACATTTACTTTGATATTGTTCATACCAATCATAAAAAGTAATGTATAATTCTTCTTTTTTAATGAACCTCTTCCATCTATTAACTATCTTATCTCTTTCCTTTTCAGTAGGGTGATTAGATCTAAATAGATGTCTTTTTTCTTTATTAGATTTTGAGTTAAAATCCTTTACTAAATTATCCCAATCTAATACAAAATCTTTTTTAATGACTCTTAATTGGTTATATATAGGGGCATTAAAATCAGATTGAGTTGGAAACTCAGACGATGTCAGAGAAGAAGAGCTTTCTTCTTCAACGGGATCATTCTGGGTGTAACAGGGATGACTAGCTTGACCTTGATTAAGGATTCCTTTAAGTTTAACGTCTTTAATAGAAGGATTACTAAAAACTTCAGTGTCTCTACGAGTATGGATAACTGAAGGTGCTAATGAACTAGAGATATCTTCTATTATGACTGGATTTCTATTACGTTCAAAACTAATTTTTACAGTTCCATCAGAAAACTGTCTAATATTTTCTATGTTTAATAAGTGTTAACTACAGGCTGTTGTGGTAATTCATTTGGTAAAGTCCATTGACTAGGTAGAGTAATATCCTTCCAGAGAATTGTTCTTGGAATCTGGACATTAGCATCACTAGTTGAACTTTGAATTAAAACTGTTTGATCTTTGAGACTTTTATTAAGAGCATGAACATTCAAATTTGATTTCATAGTCTTATAATAAATCCTGTAAATCAAAGCAATAGGATGAGATCCCTTAATCATTCGAGTAATCTCACCAGCAGTTTTAATATTTAAAGTTAAACCTTTTAATAAATTTTGATCACTGAGGCTAAGTGTGAAATCAGGAAAGCAATTAAAATGGATAGGTCCATTGTGCAGACTTGATTCCATAGCTCCAATAATGCTGGGGTAATAATTCAAAAATCTAGCGTCTCTAAGACAGAGGTAGATGGATGAATTAATTCCTTTAATTTTAAGTGGTTTAACTGCAACTTGAATAAGACCTATATGAATAAAATTATAACCCTTTTTTCTGTGTTTTTTAATAACATCTGGTGATAAAAGGCTACAATTTTCATACTCTTTATTAATTGCATAAACTCTTTCAACTGTCTTAACATTATAATCAGTTTTAAAGTTATCTAAGAAGGTTGACTGATAAATCTCTCTAGGAGAAACTCTAGGAATATTCCAATCATGGAGTACTTGACTATTATTTTCAAAACAGTGTTCTTCTTGATTAACTATGTCAGGAACAGGAGGCAAAGCTGACCGGTTACTAACTGAAAAGCTAGATCTGAATAATCGACACATCTTTTATTTTTTCAAAAATAATTCTTAAACATTATTCTTCCATTCATACCCTTGCTATCATTAAGACTCATACCTATGTTCTTAAACCAGACACTGCTCACAACTGGAGACTTACAAAAAGGTTTGCGGCGAACTAGGTGGAGTTCAAACAGTTTAGGTGACTTAGGAATAATGAGAAGAAGAAGTTTTGAAATCATAAAAGAAAGGTTGATTAAATAGATCTTACTTCAACAATTAGAAACAAACATTCAACTTGGCTCTGATACCAAATAGGGCGGAAGCATGAAATTATATGATTCAGAGTGATTCAGAAGTGCATTCAAACACAAACACAATAGAATTACTAAATAAAAATAGTTTTATTTATTGATAACTAGAACTATGTATAAGTGCAGAAAAATAAATGAATTACAAGTTTACTAGATTAAGAACATTAGAAGAAGAGGGGTTTAGAAAGGTTAAACAACGGTAGAGGCTAAAGATTCGATTGAGAAACAGTGGCGATCAGTTTTTAAAAGAAAACTTAAACAGAAAAAGAAAAGATTAAGAAGATGACCAGTGAATCGGTAAAGTAATCTCTTTCTTTTATTTATAAACAGTTGAGGAAGGGATTACATCTATTCCTAGACTAACTGTTTGAGGAAGAAGGAAGTAGGAAGAATTTCTTCTTCATCTAACTAGGAAGATCGAAGCTGAAAGCTTCGTCTCCGGCTAACTCTAGAGAGATGGGGGAGAGAGGACCTCGGAAGAGCTTTCTAGAGAGAGAAGCTCTGAGGCTTTACTGAACTAAGCCTAAGCTTAAACTAAGCCTGACTTCTAAGCCTAAAGAACTCTGAACACTTCGAGTTCTTTAAATAGAAAATAGAAAAGTAAATTACTATTGAATCACGCAGGATTCACTATTACAATTACTGAAGTAAAAGTACAAAGTAAAAGTAATTTACTAAAGTAAAAGTAAACGTAAGAAACATTATACATTTACATTTACTAAGGTAAAAGTAAAAACATTTTACTTAAAGTAAAAGCTAAAGTAAAAGTAAAAGTTATTCTTTTACTTTACTTTCGGCTGATTTACTGGGGGACAACAGTGACGATGTTGTTGACTTGTGTAGCCTGTGGCGCCGTCTTCTTTGATTGACTGAAGATGCCTCTAGCGTCTTTTCCGTTGACTGGTCCGTCTCCTGTAGGTGCCGGAAGGTTCTATTGATCATCTTCTCAGATGAGTCACCATCCCCATACATTTCCACCCCAAAATTTTTATCCAGGAAATAACCCTTTCAACCCCAAAAATTTTGTTTATAAAGAAGGAGAGGAAAAAAAAATTCACCGAAAAATTGGTCAAAATCTTTAAATTTTCTTTAATTTTTGTAAAGATTTTTTGTTTAAAAACAAATCAGATGAAATCTGAAACAAAGGATCACTCGATTGGTCCTGATCTATCTGCCAAATCGATCTAAACAGAAGACTTCTTTGTTAACTGTTTAAACAAAAATTCTTTCTTTTGTCATTCCGCTTAAGCACATGCCAAATCACTTAAGTTCATACCACTCTTGCCTTAAGTATTCACATACCGTTACATCTAATGATACCCTTAGCCAAAAATGCTCTCTTACTAGAGACTTACAACGGCATAACGGGTCTTATGACGATCTAAGGTGTTTTACGGCAAGTTAGGTGACTCAAGTTAGGCGGCTCAGTTTAGAGCAAAAGAAATTAAAAGTTTGAATAAACATTTAAAAACAAACCAAACTGTTTTAAATCGAAACCACCGATAGCATCAAGAACCAACCGTTTGGCTCTGATACCATATAACAGCGACGATAAGTTTTTAAAAGAAAACTTTAACAGAAAAAAAAGATTAAGAAGATAACCGGTGAATCGTAAAGTAATCTCTTTCTTTTATTTATAAACAGTTGAGGAAGGGATTGCATCGATACTAACTGTTTGAAGAAGAAGGCAGTAGGAAGAACTTCTTCTTCTTCATCTAACTAGGAAGATCGAAGCTGAAAGCTTCGTCTCCAGCTAACTCTAGAGAGAAGGGGGAGAGAAGACCTCGGAAGAGCTTTCTAGAGAGAGAAGCTCTGAGGCTTTACTGAACTAAGCCTAAGCTTAAACTAAGCCTAAGTAACTCTAAACACTTCGAGTTACTTAAATAGAAAACTGAAAAATAATTACTATTTGATTCACGCAGGAATCACTATTACATTGATTGAAGTAAAAGTAATTTACTTAAAGTAAAAGTAAAACGTAAGAAACATTTTATATTTACTTTTTACATTGGTAAATGTTAAAAATATTTAACTTAAGTAAAAGCAAAAGTTATTCTTTTACTTTTACTTTTACATTTACTAAAGTAAAAGACTTTTGCTTTACGGAAAGCAAAAGTTGAGATGATGGTTGGGGCCATCACCTGTCGGTGACTGAAGATGCCTCTTGCGTCTTCTTCCTTGACTGGTCCGTCTCCTGTGGATGCCGGAAGGTGCTGTTGATCATCTTCTCAGATGAGTCACCATCCCCATACATTTCCACCCCAAAATTTTTATCCAGAAAATAACCCTTTCAACCCCAAAAATTTGGTTTATAAAGAAGGAGAGGAAAAAATTTTCACCAAAAAATTGGTCAAAATCTTCAAAAATTCTATAATTTTTGTAAAAAAATTTTATTTAAAAACAAATCAGACTGTGTATGAAACAAAGGATCACTCGATTGGTCCTGATCTATCTTCCTAATCGATCTAAACAGAAGACTTCTTTGTTAACTGTTTAAACAAAAATTCTTTCTTTTGTCATTCCTATTTAACTCGAACCGTACTTGCATGAGTAAACTCATACCTGTAGATCTAATGATACCCTTAGCCTAAACTGCTCTTTTACTAGAGACTTACAACGGCATAACGGGTCTTATGGCGATCTTAGGTGGTTTGCAACAAGTGAAGCGAGTTTAACCAGGAGCAAAAGAAATTAAAAGTTTGCAGAAACATTTAAAAACAAACCAAACTATTTTAAATCTAAACCACCGACAGCATCAAGAACCAACCGTTTGGCTTTGATACCATATAATAGCGGAGATAAGTTTTTAAAAGAAAACTTAAACAGAAAAAGAAAAGATTAAGAAGATGACCGGTGAATCAGTAAAGTAATCTCTTTCTTTTATTTATAAACAGTTGAGAAATGGATTACATCAATTCCTAGACTAACTGTTTGAGGAAGAAGGAAGTAGGAAGAACTTCTTCTTCATTTAACGAGAAAGATCGAAGCAGAATGCTTCGTCTCCGGCTAACTCTAGAGAGAAGGGAGAGAGAGGACCTCAGAAGAGCTTTCTAGAGAGAGAAGCTCTGAGGCTTTACTGAACTAAGCCTAAGCTTAAACTAAGCCTGACTTCTAAGCCTAAAGAACTCTGAACACTTCGAGTTCTTTAAATAGAAAATAGAAAAGTAAATTACTATTGAATCACGTAGGATTCACTATTACAATTACTGAAGTAAAAGTACAAAGTAAAAGTAATTTACTAAAGTAAAAGTAAACGTAAGAAACATTATACATTTACTAAGGTAAAAGTAAAAACATTTTACTTAAAGTAAAAGCTAAAGTAAAAGTAAAAGTTATTCTTTTACTTTACTTTCGGCTAATTTACTGGGGGACAGCAATGATGCTGTTGTTGACTTGTGTGGCCTGTGGCGCCGTCTTCTTTGATTGACTGAAGATGCCTTTGGCATCTTCTCCGTTGACTGGTCCGTCTCCTGTAGGTGTCGGAAGGTGTTGTTGCTCATCTTCTCAGATGAGTCACCATCCCCATGCATTTCCACCCCAATCTGAAATAAAGGATCACTCGATTGGTCCTAATCTATCAACCAAATCGATCTAAATAGAAGACTTCTTTGTTAACTGTTTAAACAAAAAAAAATTCTTTTGTCATTCTACTTAAGCACATGCCAAATCACTTAAGTTCATACCGTTCTTGCCTTAAGTAAACACATACCATTAGATCTAATGATACCCTTAGCCAAAACTGCTCTCTTACTAGAGACTTACAACGGCATAATGGGTCTTATGACGATCTAAGGTGTTTTACGGCAAGTTAGGTGACTCAAGTTAGGCGGCTCAGTTTGGAGCAAAAGAAATTAAAAGTTTGAATAAACATTTAAAAACAAACCAAATTGTTTTAAATCGAAACCACCGACAGCGTTATTTACTATGTCTATTTAAACCCTTACTGAGGAGATCATTGATTTCTTTTTTGCATAACTCCATTTGTTCATGACTCATTTGAATAGGTCTAGCTTTAGTAGGAATTAGGTGTTCTTTGAACTCCTTAGCATAAGGTAATCTAACTACATGTTTCTTCCTATTCCAAAAGGCTTTGGGAGACTCAGAACATAGATTATCTTGAAAATACCTTTTTAAATTGTCAATCTGTTCTTGAACTCTTTTAGTTTTAATTTGTTCTTCTATTTGTTTGTATTTAATTTCTTCTTTAAGAAATCCTAAATGAGTAACTTTACAATTTAATAGGGTTAAAGACCTAGAGATTGACTCTTCTTGAATAAATTTTAAATCTCTTTCTTTGGGTTTAATAAGAAATTTAAATGTTATTTCTTTGCCTAAATGATTACATGATAATTGTAACGACTCCAAAATAGGTCCATTCCATCCAACCCATTCTAAGTTGCCAAATACATGGTACAGAAAACAACTACAACTTTATTATAATAATTGTCGTATAAAATATAACAACACATATGCTGTGAGTTTGGATACAAATATATACTAAATGTGACTCATGTCCCAACCGTGGACAACACCTCACAATGACACCTTACATAAATGTATAGTTAAAAACTGTTTAGAAATTAAAATCTTTGGGAAGTGCTCAAAGAAACCTTCGTACATGGGAGGCCATTCGTCTAGGTTATGATAGATATCATATGGCCACAGAATTATCCTTGGTTGATCCAATAGACCCCAAAGAAAAAAGAGAAGTTTACTATCATATTCTTCCCAATGGTGAGTCTTCTCTTGACTTATCATTATCTCCACTGTCTCTAATTGAGAATTTTACTTCAAACAAACACCAAGATTATATAGGTAGTGCTCGTAAATATACTCAGCAAGTGGATGAGCACAATCCTGTCTTATGATGATACGAGGTTGTATGTCATTAGACATCTTGTATGATAGTGGCAAAACACCCTTCCAACGTTGGGTACGCCTTACCCTATTGGATTCACCAAATATAACTACTAAATGAACTTTTCTATACTGCTTAGGGAGAACTCCACAGCTAGAGACCACCGTTCTATTCCCTTGTTACCCCCGCTTGACCCAGCTACACTCTTATTACCTGAAAGGAATTGTGAAGCAAAAGGGTGAGCACAACTAGCTCAGTAAAGAATATCATGACTAAAGATAATTAAATTATCAATAGCCTTCGTCAGTAATAACTCAGAGATTTAGAACATATGGTAGATGATAAAACTTTTCAACCATAGTTGTAGCGGAACGAGTAATCCATTAGAAGAGTCAAATAGACCATAAAGTCTATTATCTTCTCCATGTTAAAAGTCCACCAACAATGTTTTATCCATGTAACATCAATCAACAATTCCTATCCACAATTACGTGTATAACTCATAATCGTAATTGTAGTTCTAAATTTCTTTTCTCATCCAGGACAAAGATAATTTTCATCACCTGAAACATCAAAGATCATGGTTATACCAAATCACAGTTCATGTTCATAATCATACTAATAAATTCATCTTTGCACTACGGCCCAAAGATATTCATCAACAAGTCATCTTTGCACTACATGCCAAAGATATTCAACAACAGGTCATCTTTGCATTACGAGCCAAAGATATTCATCAACAACTCATCTTTGCACTACAGGCCAAAGATATTCAACAACAAGTCATCTTTGCATTACGAGCTAATGATATTCATCAATAATTCATCTTTGCACTACAAGCCAAAGATATTCGTCAACAGTTCATCTTTACACTACAGGCCAAATATATTCATATCTCAAAGAAATATATAATCATTTCAGAATTTATATAAATAATAATTATAACCATGTTAATCAATTCATCTTTACACTTAAGCTAAAGATATTCAATTATAAATTCAATGGTCGTGATCATACCAGTTAATAATTCATCTTTGCACTACAGGCCAAAGATATTCCTCAGTCACGATCATACCAATAATTTACCCATCTTTACATTCAAGTGAAAGAGAAATTCAACATCAGGATTATAAAAATATTATATATGATAATAAAAATAATATTATCCATAACTACATTTATTTTCAAGAGCAACAATCATAAATCAACGATAATTTGGTCAAAAAAATAAACAAATTTTTTTTTCGTGAATAGTAACTCGTGAATAGTAATTCCGACACAAAAATGTAGAAATTTCACAATAAAATTCATACCAATATTTCGGTATAATGATATTGAAAGAATAACATTTTTTTAAACTTATAAATAATTTATTTTAATTGTTTACACTTTACTAATTAATGCATTTAATCATCATAAAATGCCAAACTCATAAGATTTCATCACCAATCACCAAAACCCTGATCAAAAATCTGCCTATACCACATATATGATTCTCAAGCCATAATTCTTAATCTATACATCCAAAAATCACTATTTTTGGACACAATCAATAAAACTCATCAAAATATCATTTCAAATTTTTCCAGAATTTTTTGAAGGTCAGAAGAATTACGAACTGAAAAATATAATAACCCTTAAAATCCCTTACAATCTCTTACCTCAAAAGAGCAGCACTTCTGACTGGATATCGGATATGACGCTGAAGGAAACTTGCACTGATGAATATCAACTCATCAAGTATCTAAATACTCACAAAATATACTCAATAATCTAGAGAGAAAAAGAGAGAAAACTTATGAATTCTGGTGTGATTTTCAATTCTAACTTAGCCCTCTATTTATAGGAAAATGTTAGCACGCCGAAGCAGACTTGACCTGCAACCTAATGGCTTTACCTGCTACTATTCCACCCACCAAAAATCAGTCATCTTCCCCAACAACCAAAAGTGGGGCCCACCCATTTTTAGAATTTTCCACCAAAATTATTTATAAACCTAATTTTCGAATCAGTCAACTCTTCAAATTCATAACAAATCATTCGTTCATTTTTAACGGTTCAAAATTTGTGAACATATACTCAACTTATATATGTATAACATATCCAAAAATTACAACGATCCAACGGTCGGATTAAAAATTATAACCCTCGCAAAATATCTCAAAAATCCTAATTTGATTTTCAATACCTCCGTTCCGACAAAAATACAGATAAAACACCTCAACAGTAACTCCTTCATTTTTAACCACAAAAATATATCCCTCATTTATATCCACAATAAATATTTCCTTATCATATGAATCAATAATTAATTATTCACAAATAATATTACAGAATCACATTTATAACAACCAGGCCGTTCCCAGGAAAGAGGGGGCTTTTCAATAAAAATTTCTTCTTACTGGCGCGCAATTAGATGACCAAACCTCTCCTTAGACAGAACTTTCTAGACATTGCCAATAATATTATCTAATAATATTATTCAAATAATATGAATTATTGATCTGATAATGGAAAATATTGTGCAGCAATAATTATTGAAACAATAATAATATAAAATATCAACGCAGCAATTATTGAATCAATAAAATAAAATATTGAACAGTAATTACTGTAACAATTATTGAGTAGTGCCTTCTCACGCAAGAATCAATAATTAAAAAAAATACTGTGTAATACCGTGTGCTACTATGCAACTGCGCGAATTACTGTATTTTAACCACCAGGTATTCCAACAGTGTTAACGGTAACAACTACGTTGTTGTTTATAAAAACTCAAATTTGTCATTTTTTTCATGCGAAAGTTATTCTGTTATGGGGTCCACAAATGGCTCCGCCGTCGTACAAATATTCCCCGACAGAAAGAATATTCCACGACTAAACGAATATTCCCCGACAACAATAAATATTTTATAACCACTTGTTTATTTTGAAAAAAAATTTATATCTCACCCTTAACTTTAAACTTTTATCAATTTAACCATTTACTGAATAGTAATTATAAGAAAAATTGAATACTTTTATTTCATAAAATTCGGGGTCTTACAATAATCCTTTATTACTAGTAGTAAATTGGTATAATAGATAAATAAAAGGAAGACCAAGGATGATCTTATCTGCAAGATTGCGGATTAAAATAAATAAAATTTTAAAACACATATTATCTTGACAGATATGAACCTTAGGCAACTTATATTTTATTTCTATTTGACTATCATTAGCTGAATTAAGCTTTTCACTAGTCTTTTTATAATACCTAGTAGGGATAAGACCTTCTTGAATTCAGTTCAAATCCGCACCAGTGTCAACTAAGGCGGGGAGCTGTATAGAGAAAGTTTTATCAATAACTATATTAATAGAGATATACCATTTTTGAATGGTAATATCTTTAATTCTTTTAAGAGAAAGACCTTGAACAAAAAGATCTTCTTCATTTTTTGTACCTAAGGATTCAGGTATGTCATGATCTTCTTCACTAGAGGAGGAATCATGAATCTGAAGATCAGATTTTTTATCTTCAATTTCTTTTCTCAAATTAGCAACATCTAATTTTAGACTAGAAATTTCTTTCTTAAGTTTATTAACTTCTTGATTTAATTCTGGGAGTGTGACTTCCCTAACAGGAGATTTAAATCTTTCTAGTGTTTAATTTAGACTAAAAATTGGTTTCTTTTGGCTTTAAGAACCCTATCATTAATTTTCTTATCTTTTGTTAATAAATCTTTTAACTGTTTTGTGTACTGAATTTTTAAATCTGGATCAATAATTTTGCTAATTAAGTGAATTAACAGAGAACTTTCTTCATCTTATTTGGTAATTATATTTAATCTTTTGCAGCAGTTGTTACTGCAGTCTTCAGCACAAACTGTAACTTCGTTATCACTATTTGATTCATCGTTATAAGTGTTGCTGCTCGAAGATTCTGAAATATCAGAAGCTTCATCGTTACTGACATTGTTTTTTATTCTTATTAATTCTAACAATTGTTCAGTATCTTCAGTTGAGATGTTCAACTGAGCTAATTTTTGCTTAACTCTATACTCACTTTTAAAGTACCCTTTTCTGCCCGCAATTGTGACAGATAATTTTCCTTTTATCAAATTTCTTTGATTTATTGGTTGATTTCTTGTGTGTTGACTTGGGTTTCTTATAGTAAGAATCTTGATTACTAGTTTTATTATTATTTTGATTATATTTCTTTTTACGATGTTTATGACTTTTATTCTGAGACTCAATATGCTTGTGTCTATGCTTTCTTCTAGAGGGAGCAACAGGGGGAAGACCATATTGTTCACAGAAAGTGCCTAACTCGTATTTAGCTTTATTTTTATCCTTACTAGCTTGCTTAGCTAATTTAAAGTCAATACACATTTTTAATCCAATTTTTTGAATATAGCTTATAATATCGCCATAAGTTAAATTATCATAATCTATATATCCTAAATCTTTGCTTAATTCTTCTCTAACTTTATGTGCAAACAAAGAAGATAAACCATTAACGAATTTTTATTTCCAAAATGGTTTATTACTATCAGTGCGCATCATAACTCGTGAAGTAAATACATCTTTGTACCACCTAAAATCACTTAGAGTGGGACAAGTGAGGTTACTAAGTTGATCATGAATTCTTTCAGTGATATTACGGGGAGTGCCAATAAAATGTTTAATTATAGTGAATATTAAAGTATTAACTCCATCAGGCGGACCAATCCCAGCATCTTCATCAAAGATGGGATTGTCGTCATCATCACGTTGGATATCATGAATAATTGATATTCTAGAGTCTTCTGTGAGATGTTTTTCCCACCAAGATCTAAGAATACCAGTGAATCCACTAGCTATTAATTTAACTATGTCCGGTTGAGACAGATGGTTGAATTTATTAATATAGCTATTGGCCACCATTGACATATGATTTAGTTTATTGAGTATTTCTTGTTTACTAAATCCGTCTATATTCCATTCATAAATCTTATTAGATGAAACAGAGAATTGTTTATCTAGATTTCTCTCTTCGAACTATAGATCCGGAGGAGTTGGTCTAGAGTACCAATTTCTGGTTATACTTGTGTTATTAACAGTTAATTTGTTAAGTTGTTCATTAAGATTTGATATAGTTTTAGGGGAATTAGAGGAACTATTGCTCTCATTATCAGAATCTATCTGATCAATAATTGCTATAGTGCCGCTTGAACTGGCTTCAGTTTTAAGTTTTTTAAATAACTTATCAATAGATTTAACTAGTTCTCTATCTTCATTAGGCAAACTTAATTTACTTCTATTTTCTGGTAATTTTATTAAAGGTTGTTCAATCTTTGAATCGGGTTTTTTAATAATGTTTTCTTCAAACTTTTCTTCAATCTGATCAAGTTGTTTACCAGCAGTTGCTAGATATTGATTACTAAAATTTAATTGCTCAATTATTTTTTTTATCATCTTTAATATTATCTGCAATTTTAAAGGGACTAGCAATGACTGAAGTATTTTTTATCGAAATTACTATAGATTCTAATGGAGGATGACTAGAAGTAGTTTTAGATTTATCTTCTTTAATCTATTGAGTTTTGGTAATAACATTACATTTACTTTGATATTGTTCATACCAATCATAAAAAGTAATGTTTAATTCTTCATTTTTAATGAATCTCTTCCATCTATTAACTATCTTATCTCTTTCCTTTTCAGTAGGGTGATTAGATCTAAATATATGTCTTTTTTCTTTATTAGATTTTGAGTTAAAATCCTTTACTAAATTATCTCAATCTAATACAAAATCTTTTTTAATGACTCTTAATTGCTTATGTATGGGGGCATTAAAATCAGATTGAGTTGGAAACTCAGACGATGTCGGAGAAGAAGAGCTTTCTTCTTCAACGGGATCATTCTGGGTGTAACAGGGATGACTAGCTTGACCTTGATTAAGGATTCCTTTAAGTTTAACGTCTTTAATAGAAGGATTACTAAAAACTTCAGTGTCTCTATGAGTATAGATAACTGAAGGTGTGACGCCCCCAAAATTAAGTATACATCACCCATCTTGGGTCGTCAGATACATAGTACAGAATACAAATACAACTGATTAATACATCTGTCGTGTACAATACGACAAAACATAAACTGTGAGTTTGAATACAAATATTATCTTCTAGAGAGTATTCATACTCAAAAGGAGTCCTCATTACATTTATTAACACACCATTACATAGAATAGTGAGGACTACTAACTAATACTATCATTCGGACCATCACTCCGTACCCCGACTTGTCCCAGCTACGTTCTCATTTCCTGAAGAGAACAGTGAAAGAAAGGGTGAGCTCAACTAGCCCAGTAAGAAATATTATGACTAAGATAATGCAGAATAAATTATCATTAGCCTTCAACAATGTTAAACTGATAAAATATAATAGACATCAAGTTTAACTGTAGCGGAACAAGCAATCCATTAAAAAAGTCAAGTAGAAAATAAACTCTACTATCTTTTATGATTTAAAAAGTTTTTCAACACTGTAATCGCTGAGACTCAGCTTAATAAAATAATCCACATCATCGAATCACCCCTGCACTACGGCCAAGGATATTCGTGTATTCATTAATGGTCATGATCATGCCAACAACTGTCCATCAATGCACTACGGGCCAATGAGGACTTTTACCACATCATTTGTAACATTACGGTCATAATTATACCGAATAATCCCTGGTCATAATCATACCAAGTCCATCTATGCAATACAGGCCACAGATGACTTTCAACATTTTATAAACATGAGGATGATGACAATGATATAAGAATTCAATAAAACAAGTTCAAGAATTAATTTATCCAGGAATTAACAACGTCCAAATTGTCAACATGATACTGCATTGTGGGGTAAAATTCAAGAATGCTTAGAAGAATATTTTCTTGAAAAGATACTGGATGAAACGCAACTATCAAGGATATTCCACAAATTTCATGGAGTATAGAAGTCAAAACTTAACCAACTGAGTACAATAAAGAATGGAATAACAAAAGAAATCACCATGCATGCGATAGACCGCACAGACAGGTTATTCCAATAGAATAATAAATAATGGAACCAGGTCCGGCATAAACGCACAGACAGGATATTCCGGTAGAATAATAAATAATGGAACCAGGTCCGGTGTAAAACACACAGACAGGATATTCCAACAGAATAATAATAAAACGGAACCAGGTCCGGTGTAAAACACACAGACAGGATGTTCCAACAGAATAATAAACGGAACCAGGTCCGGTGTAAAACACACAGACAGGATGTTCCAACAGAATAATAGAAGAATGTCACCAAGTATAGGGTAGACCGCGTATACTGGTTATTCCAACAGAATAATAACAATTGGAATAATAGAAGTTCTCTTCATGAATATAAAAGAAATAATATTCCCTACCTTAAAAGAACTGGATATTGAAAAAGTGATGTAGCAGAATACTTTTAGTCTCTCTCTCTCTTATTCTCTCTATACTTTCTCTCTCTATAGCTTGAATGAATTCGTGAAAAATAATGAAGCCCTAGGCCTCTATTTATAGAAAAACTGAGGGTGGCTCTTGGTCTTAACGAAGGGCCAAATGACTCTTGGTCTTAACGAAGGGTCAAATGACTCTTGGTAATATTGAAGGGACAACTACTATTGACGAAAGTAATTACTATTGACCAAGGTAAATACTATTGACGAAGGTAAATACTATTGACGAAGGTAATTACTATTGACCAAGGTAAATACTATTGACGACGGTAATTACTATTGACGACGGTAATTACTATTGACGAAGAGACTCTTAGATGATGACATATGGCCCCCCATAAAATAACCAAACTTACCACAACGTCTCAATTATTGATTTAATAATATAACATATTATACAGATGATACTATGACAATAATTTAAGAGATATGATGCAGCAATTACTGTAGCAATAATTGAGTATAGCTGAGTGACTTCTCACGTAAGCATCAATAATCAATACCGTGTGCTACTATGCAACCACGCGTATTACTGTACTTTTACTACCGAGTAGTTCAACAGTTTTAACGGTTTTAACGGTAACACCTCAGCCGTTATTTTTATAGAAAGATAATTCTGTCGTTTTCTCAATCCGACAATAATTCCGTTGTGGGGTCCACCAATGATTGTGCCGTCGTACGAATATTCCCCGACAAAAAGAATATTCTCCGACCAAACGAATATTTTATAACAACTTGCTTACTTTGCAAAATTTATAAATATTACCCACAACTATAACATTATATCAAATTAACTTCATAATATTCAAAAATGATATTTATAGAAAATTCATCTTTATTTATAAAAGTTGGGGTCTTACAACCTCCCCTTCTTATAAAATTTCGCCCTCGAAATTAGGGTACGTACCTGGTATGTCGAAGAGGTAAGGATACCTTGATTTCATTTCTGATTCTAACTCCCAAGTCATTTCCTCAACATCGTGGTTTCTCCACAAAACTTTAACTTGAGGTATAACCTTGGAGCGTAGAATATGTTCCTTCTTATCCAAGATTTGAACAGGAACTTCTTCATACGTCAAATCCTCCGCTATTTCGTCCGGTTCTAACTCAATAATGTGGTTCGGGTCTTCCACATATTTGCGTAACATGGATATGTGGAAAACGTTATGAACACGAGACATACTTGGCGGTAAAGCGAGTCTATAAGCCACAGTTCCTACTCGATCGAGGATTAAAAATGGACCGATGAATCGAGGATTTAGCTTTCCTCTCTTTCCAAATCTCGTAACTCCTTTCCATGGAGCAACACGTAAGAACACATGATCTCCTACATCAAATTCCACGTCCTTTCGATGAAGATCAGCATAACTCTTTTGTCGATCTTGTGAGGTTTTTATACGTTGTCGGATCGTTTGAATCTTTTCTGTAGTCATACGTACCAACTCCGGTCCCAACAACGTTGCTTCGCCCACCTCATCCCAGCATACTGGAGAACGACATTTTCTTCCATACAATGCTTCGAATGGAGCCATGCCAATACTTGCTTGATAACTGTTGTTGTAGGAAAACTCCACCAATGGTAAGAACTTGTCCCAACTTCCCTTAAGTCAAAGACACAGAGTCTTAATAGATCTTCAAGAGTTTGAATAGTCCTCTCTGATTGTCCGTCCGTCTGAGGATGATATGCTGAACTAAATCGTAACTCCGTGCCCATAGCTTTTTGTAAACTAACCCAAAATCGTGAAGTGAATCTTGGGTCTCGATCAGAAACTATGGATACTGGCATACCATGCAGTCTTACAATCTCGTTTATGTACATACGAGCAAGACGTTCAAGTGTATAAGTTTCTCGTATCGGTAAGAAATGAGCAGACTTGGTCAATCTATCAACAATGACCCAAATCGCATCAATACCTTGAGAAACCCTGGGAAGACCGGTAACGAAATCCATGGTAATGTGCTCCCACTTCCATTCTGGAATTTCAAGTGGTTGCAATGGACCTTTTGGTACTTGATGCTCCGCTTTGACTCGTTGACAAGTTAGACACCTTGAGATAAACAACGCTATCTCTCTCTTCATATTGCTCCACCAAAATGTATGACGAAGATCATGATACATTTTGGTACTTCCAGGATGGATTGCAAACGGTGTGTTGTGCGCCTCCATCATGATTTCATACTTTAAATCAGGGTTGTTAGGAACACAAAGTCTGGAGTTGACTCGAAGTATTCCTTCTTCATCGATTCTTGCTTCCGGCATAGAACCTTCTTGCACTTTCTTCCTCATACGCATCAGCTCCAGGTCTGTAGCTTGAGCAGCTTTAACTTTATCAATTAAAGTCGGTTCTACTCGTATATTCGCCATCATCACATGGGTCCCTGGAGTCTTCAACTCTATCTCCATCCTTTGCAAGTCACACAAAATGGGCCTTTGCGTTGTTAATATTGCACTTGTACCCGCATATGATCTTCTACCCAATGCGTTAGCTACCACGTTCGCTTTTCCAGGATGGTATTGAATGGTATGATCATAATCTTTCAACAGTTCAAGCCAACGTCGTTGTCGCATGTTGAGTTCCTTTTGAGTGAAAAAATATTTGAGACTTTTATGATCCGTAAAGATCTCCACCTTCTCCCCATACAAGTAATGCCTCCAAATTTTAAGTGCAAAGACAACAGCTGCCAACTCTAGATCATGAGTAGGATAATTCCTCTCATATTCCTTGAGTTGTCTTGATGCATAGGCTATGACTTTTCCATGTTGCATGAGAACACATCCCAACCCTTTGCTCGAAGCATCACTGTAGATGACAAATCCCTCCGAGCCAGATGGTATTGTTAGAACAGGTGCTGAAATGAGTCTCCTCTTGAGTTCTTGAAAACTCTGCTCACATTCTTCGCTCCAACCAAACTTTGTATCTTTCCGAGTCAGCTGAGTTAATGGAGTAGCGATTCGAGAAAATCCTTCCACGAATCTCCGATAATAACCAGCTAAACCAAGAAAGCTACGTACCTCGGTCACTGATTTAGGTTGCTCCCAGCTTTGAATAGCTTCAATCTTTGCCGGGTCAACCGATATTCCACGACTTGATACTACGTGCCCAAGGAATGCTACCTCCTCCAGCCAGAACTCGCATTTCTTCAACTTGGCATAAAGCTTGTATTCACGAAGCTTTTGGAGTACCAGCCTCAAGTGTTGCTCATGATCTTCACGGCTTTTGGAATAAATAAGGATGTCATCAATAAAGACGACCACAAAGTGATCCAAATATTCCTTGAATACCCGGTTCATCATATCCATGAAGGCAGCAGGAGCATTAGTCAATCCAAAGGACATGACTAGGAATTCATAATGCCCGTACCGAGTTCTAAAAGCCGTCTTTGGAATATCCTCAGTTCTAACCTTCAGCTGATGATATCCAGAACGAAGATCGATCTTTGAAAAGAATTGTGCTCCTTGCAACTGGTCAAACAGGTCATCAATACGTGGCAATGGGTACCTGTTTTTGATGGTGACATGATTCAACTCCCGATAATCAATACAAAGTCGCATACTCCCATCTTTCTTCTTCACGAACAGAACAGGAGCACCCCAAAGAGAAGTACTAGGACGAATAAAGCCAATGTCTAACAATTCCTGCAGTTGGATCTTTAACTCCTGAAGTTCAATAGGAGCCATTCGATATGGGGCTTTGGAAATGGGTTTTGTACCGGGTTCAAGATCGATACAAAATTCAATTTCACGCTCTGGGGGTAGGCCAGGAAGTTCTTCAGGGAATACGTCAGGGAATTTATTAACAATAGAAATATCATTCAAAACTGACGTATTTTTGTTTAGATCTGTGACATGAGCTAAGAAAGCTTGACATCCGTTTTTTAATAAACGAATAGTTTTATGGCTTGAGATGACAGCGATTGATTTTAATGGTTTGGTTGCTTGAATTCGCATAATAGGTCGATTAGGAATATGAAAACTAACAACCTTACGAAAACAATCAATTTTTGCATAATGAGTAGTTAACCAATCAATCCCTAGAATCACGTCAAATGCAAGTATTTTTAATGAAATCAGATCGATAGGTAATGTGTGGGTACCAACTTGAACCAAACAAGACTTATAAACAGTGGAGGTAATGAAGGTTTCTCCCAACGGAGTTTCCACAGATAAGTCAAAGTCTAATTTCTCCGGAATCAAATTTAATCGATGAGCGCAAGTAGGAGAAATAAAAGAATGGGTTGAACCGGTATCAAATAAAGTATAAACTTCTTTAGAGTTTATAATAAGCTTACCCGTGATGACCTCATTCGGGTTCCTTGCTCTCTGGGAGTTCACAACAAACGCTCTCCCTTGCACAACCGGTTTTGACTTTTCTGGGACGGCTTTTGGTGCCTCCATCCTAGCTGAATTTGTCTTCGGTAAACGACAAAATCGGGCTAAATGACCTTCTCTTCCACAATTATAACATGCTTTGGACGGCATCGCGCAGTTTGGACTGATGTGCCCCTCCCCTCCGCATTTGAAACATATGATAGGTGGTCGTTCTCCTTCCTTAACGACAGGTGCTGGTGCTGACGTCTTTCCATCATTGTTGAATCTCCTCTTCTTGAAATGTCCATTCTTATTGTTTTGGCCCTGATTACCACCGAAGTGGTTACCATTTCTGGCCTGTTGATTCCCTCCACGCTTGTTGTCACCGCTTCGATGACTGCTCTCACTGGTATTATCATTTTGCCGGCTGCTCTCTTTTGGTTGCGTTGTCTCGTTATCGCGCTCCACCAACTGAGCCCTATTTACAACATCTGAATACAAACACAGTTTATGAGAAACAAGATGTTGACGTATCTCCGGCTTCAAACCTCTTAAAAACATCCGCGTCATTCTTTCTTCATTATCCACCAGGTGGGACGCAAACCGGGATAACTCCGCAAATTTTGCCTCGTACTGCGACACGGTCATATTATTCTGCTCCAATTTGATGAACTCCACCTCCTTCATGTGACGAATACTCTCGGGAAAGTATTTGTCGTTAAACAGCTCTTGGAACTTCTCCCAGGACATCTTCAGTGCGGCAGGTTGAGTACGCTTTATCGATTCCCACCAGTAATCTGCCTCTCCTCGCAACATAAAGGCGGCAAAGGGAACCTTTTGCTCCTCGGAGCAACCCAAGACATCAAATATCTTGGTGATCTGCTTTATCCATGTTTCAGCTACAAGTGGTTTGGGTTCTCCCTTAAACTCCGGTGGTCCCAGCTCCTTAAACTGTTTAGCGGTGACCGCCTGAGAGTTTCCAGTATTTCCACCTACGTTGTGGACAGGAGCCGCTTTCACCTGTTGTTGCATGAATTGCATAAAGCCTCTGAACATTTGATCATTCATCATTTGGTCAGTGTTGTTGTTTGCATGAGGATTGACACCTTCCTGATGCACATTATCCTGATTATTGATATGTGGTGAATCAACAGTCGTCTGTGCTCCATTGCTATTCTCAACATTCTCGGATGCCATTTTCAGATACTGCCACAAAATAAAAATTAATTGATATGTCATATATTATCCTTATATTATGACCGACCAATTAAATACCATGCAAATAAACTTAGGTATGTCATACTAGCGAAGGAATTCCCCGTCTCTCCCCTCCTAGTTCTATTCTCACATCTTAGCCAGGGATCATATCCCTAAGCTCTGATACCAACTGTGACGCCCCCAAAATTAAGTATACATCACCCATCTTGGGTCGTCAGATACATAGTACAGAATACAAATACAACTGATTAATACATCTGTCGTGTACAATACGACAAAACATAAACTGTGAGTTTGAATACAAATATTATCTTCTAGAGAGTATTCATACTCAAAAGGAGTCCTCATTACATTTATTAACACACCATTACATAGAATAGTGAGGACTACTAACTAATACTATCATTCGGACCATCACTCCGTACCCCGACTTGTCCCAGCTACGTTCTCATTTCCTGAAGAGAACAGTGAAAGAAAGGGTGAGCTCAACTAGCCCAGTAAGAAATATTATGACTAAGATAATGCAGAATAAATTATCATTAGCCTTCAACAATGTTAAACTGATAAAATATAATAGACATCAAGTTTAACTGTAGCGGAACAAGCAATCCATTAAAAAAGTCAAGTAGAAAATAAACTCTACTATCTTTTATGATTTAAAAAGTTTTTCAACACTGTAATCGCTGAGACTCAGCTTAATAAAATAATCCACATCATCGAATCACCCCTGCACTACGGCCAAGGATATTCGTGTATTCATTAATGGTCATGATCATGCCAACAACTGTCCATCAATGCACTACGGGCCAATGAGGACTTTTACCACATCATTTGTAACATTACGGTCATGATTATACCGAATAATCCCTGGTCATAATCATACCAAGTCCATCTATGCAATACAGGCCACAGATGACTTTCAACATTTTATAAACATGAGGATGATGACAATGATATAAGAATTCAATAAAACAAGTTCAAGAATTAATTTATCCAGGAATTAACAACGTCCAAATTGTCAACATGATACTGCATTGTGGGGTAAAATTCAAGAATGCTTAGAAGAATATTTTCTTGAAAAGATACTGGATGAAACGCAACTATCAAGGATATTCCACAAATTTCATGGAGTATAGAAGTCAAAACTTAACCAACTGAGTACAATAAAGAATGGAATAACAAAAGAAATCACCATGCATGCGATAGACCGCACAGACAGGTTATTCCAATAGAATAATAAATAATGGAACCAGGTCCGGCATAAACGCACAGACAGGATATTCCGGCAGAATAATAAATAATGGAACCAGGTCCGGTGTAAAACACACAGACAGGATATTCCAACAGAATAATAATAAAACGGAACCAGGTCCGGTGTAAAACACACAGACAGGATGTTCCAACAGAATAATAAACGGAACCAGGTCCGGTGTAAAACACACAGACAGGATGTTCCAACAGAATAATAGAAGAATGTCACCAAGTATAGGGTAGACCGCGTATACTGGTTATTCCAACAGAATAATAACAATTGGAATAATAGAAGTTCTCTTCATGAATATAAAAGAAATAATATTCCCTACCTTAAAAGAACTGGATATTGAAAAAGTGATGTAGCAGAATACTTTTAGTCTCTCTCTCTCTTATTCTCTCTATACTTTCTCTCTCTATAGCTTGAATGAATTCGTGAAAAATAATGAAGCCCTAGGCCTCTATTTATAGAAAAACTGAGGGTGGCTCTTGGTCTTAACGAAGGGTCAAATGACTCTTGGTCTTAACGAAGGGTCAAATGACTCTTGGTAATATTGAAGGGACAACTACTATTGACGAAAGTAATTACTATTGATCAAGGTAAATACTATTGACGAAGGTAAATACTATTGACGAAGGTAATTACTATTGACCAAGGTAAATACTATTGACGACGGTAATTACTATTGACGACGGTAATTACTATTGACGAAGAGACTCTTAGATGATGACATATGGCCCCCCATAAAATAACCAAACTTACCACAACGTCTCAATTATTGATTTAATAATATAACATATTATACAGATGATACTATGACAATAATTTAAGAGATATGATGCAGCAATTACTGTAGCAATAATTGAGTATAGCTGAGTGACTTCTCACGTAAGCATCAATAATCAATACCGTGTGCTACTATGCAACCACGCATATTACTGTACTTTTACTACCGAGTAGTTCAACAGTTTTAACGGTTTTAACGGTAACACCTCAGCCGTTATTTTTATAGAAAGATAATTCTGTCGTTTTCTCAATCCGACAATAATTCCGTTGTGGGGTCCACCAATGATTGTGCCGTCGTACGAATATTCCCCGACAAAAAGAATATTCTCCGACCAAACGAATATTTTATAACAACTTGCTTACTTTGCAAAATTTATAAATATTACCCACAACTATAACATTATATCAAATTAACTTCATAATATTCAAAAATGATATTTATAGAAAATTCATCTTTATTTATAAAAGTTGGGGTCTTACAGAAGGTGCTGATGAACTAGAGATATCTTCTATTATGACTGGATTTCTGTTACGTTCAAAACTAATTTTTACAGTTCCATCAGAAAACTGTCTAATATTTTCTATGTTTAATGAAGTGTTAACTACAGGCTGTTGTGGTAATTCATTTAGTAAAGTCCATTGACTATGTAGAGTAATATCCTTCCAGAGAATTGTTCTTGGAATCTGGACATTAGCATCCCTAGTTGAACTTTGAATTAAAACTGTTCTTTGGGACTTTTTTTAAGAGCATGAACATTCAAATTTGATTTCATAGTCTTATAATAAATCCTGTAAATCAAAGCAATAGGCTGAGATCCCTCAATCATTTGAGTAATCTCACCAGCAGTTTTAATATTTAAAGTTAAAGATTTTAATAAATTTTGATCACTAAGGCTAAGTGTGAAATCAGGAAAACAATTAAAATGGATAGGTCCATTGTGCAGACTTGATTCCATAGCTCCAATAATACTGGGGTAATAATTCAAAAATCTAGCGTCTCTAAGACAGAGGTAGATGGATGAATTAATTCCTTTAATGTTAAGTGGTTTAACTGCAACTTGAATAAGACCTATATGAATAAAATTATAACCCTTTTTTCTGTGTTTTTTAATAACATCTGGTGATAAAATGCTACAATTTTCATACTCTTTATTAATTGCATAAACTCTTTCAACTGTCTTAACATTATAATCAGTTTTAAAGTTATCTAAGAAGGTTGACTGATAAATCTCTCTAGGAGAAACTCTAGGAATATTCCAATCATGGAGTACTTGACTAATATTTTCAAAACAGTGTTCTTCTTAATTAACTATGTCAGGAACAGTAGGCAAAGCTAACTGGTTACTAACTGAAGAGCTAGATCTGAATAATCGACTCATCTTTTATTTTTTCAAAAATAATTCTTAAACATTATTCTTCCATTCATACCCTTGCTATCATTAAGACTCATACCTATGTTCTTAAACCAGACACTGCTCACAACTGGAGACTTACAAAATGGTTTGCGGCGAACTAGGTGGAGTTCAAACAGTTTAGGTGACTTAGGAATAATGAGAAGAAGAAGTTTTGAAATCAGAAAAGAAAGGTTGATTAAATAGATCTTACTTCAACAATTAGAAACAAACATTCAACTTGGCTCTGATACCAAATAGGGCGGAAGCGGGAAATAATATGATTCAGAGTGATTCAGAGGTGCATTCAAACACAAACACGATAGAATTACTAAATAAAAATAGTTTTATTTATTGATAACTAGAACTATGTACAAGTGCAGAAAAATAAATGACTTACAAGTTTACTAGATTAAGAACATTAGAAGAATAGGGGTTTAGAATGACTAAACAGCGGTAGAGGATAAAGATTCGACTGAGAAGGAACTCAGCATCTTTTGAAGTCTGCCTTACTAAATGAATTCAATTTCATTTTATAGATCAAGGAACCAAACTGTTACATGGTTACTATTACATTAACTAATGTAAAAGTACAAAGTAAGAAATATGTTACATTTACTAAAGTAAAGAAAAAGTAAAAGCTGACTTTAGACCGAAAATTGCGCAAGAATCTGCTTTTGGTGGAAAAGATGGCATATTCTTTTGACTTTAGTGGCCATGGGCCCCTGACGCATATGACTGGAATGATTGAGGCTGCACGGGCAGGAATTGAGGCTGCACGGGCAAGAAATGGCTGTCGGAGCAAGTGCTGGCTGCCGGAGCAGGTGCTGGAACTGGCGGTTATCACCACATCCACTTTGATTGATTGATGAATGGGGCTATCACCGTTTGTTTGATTGATTAGGCGAAGGGATCTTGGGCATCCTGAAGACAAATGGTGCCATAGGGGTCACAATCGTCTTCATCTTCGTCTTCATTTTGACTAGAAACATCAACTCTGGATTGTGAAGAAGCATCGTCTGAAGCTTCAACCTCTTCACTTAATTGTTCAAATCTCGTATGAATAGGATCAGGAAAGAGTCTGAGCTGTGTTGTAGAATATTTGTTAATATTAGAAATAATGTTTGACTCAGAAGGGGCAATCGATTTATCCTTTGATTTACTAGAGGACTTTTTACTAGAAAAGTCGATTGCGGGAGAAGGGATGACCGGGATGACTGAAGGGATAGGAGTATGAGGAAATTCTTTTTGAACTTGACCAACTATCCTATCGACACCGAATTTATCCCACCATTTGATGTAAAAACGGCGAGATACATGCGCAATGGGTGATAAAGAGGTCTGAACTGTCCTTATACCAATAGATGAAGGGGGTGCGAATATGGTGACTTCTTGAGGAGAGAAAATCTCGTATTTCCATTTAAGGATCCACGAGATTTTATATTTACTATAGAAGAGAAGGAAAACTGGAACTCCTTCATAAACTGGATTATACTTTGCATGATTGATAAAATGATTAACTTGTGTTTTGAGAAGATTAGGAAGAATCTCATAACACAGACCAAGTCTGGACCACCAAAGGGTGAACCACATAGGAATTTTACTTTTGAATTTGTGGTCGAACTGTAAAAATCACGAATGACTATAATCTTCATTTTAGTGAAGAATGATTTTACTCCAGGCTTTAATATAATCAAAATAGCAATAAGAACTAGTTTGATTAGATAGAGACCTGAAACCTGAGGGATGATTTCCCCAATCAGAAAAACTGAGGATGTTTTTAATATAAAGCGAATGATAAAGAAGTTTAGACTTATTATCACTAGCATAAATGGGTTTAATGAAAACTGACTCGGTTTCAATAAGAATGTCCTTATAATACGAAAGAGATTTATAAGGAGCCCATGGAAGGAAATTAAAGCCAGTAGGAAAATACTGGGTTGCAAGTTTAATGGGGTCATCTTTGGGTTTCATATGTGACTCAAGGTGAAATAAATGATGATCATAAACGGCATGATACTCAGAGGTCGGATGACTAGGTTTGGAGGAGGTTGCCCTCATTTGATTAGCATATGGGTCAATCAGTTGTGGTTGACTAGCAAGAGCAGATGAATAAGGCTTGGGGATTGTCCTAAGAACCTGAAACCTATTAACTACATCGGGCTTAGTGACCGGATTAACTGGGTGAGGAACCAAGGTTCCTTTTAACTGATTGCTTGGGCCGGGAGATTGGCCCTTTCCACGGGAATGAGGATTTCCCCTTACACTCATTTTGTTGTAACTGTACCTGTGTTGATAAATTCTCTAGTTAGAAAATCTGGGATTGAATTGTTACTACCTTTAATATATTCAATATCAAAATCAAAAATACTGAGGAGAGCTTGCCATCTAGCGAAAGAATGCTTAGAGGCGACGTTCTCAACGTCTTTTTCAAGAATGAATTTTGCTGATTTGTAATCTATCCTAACTAAGAATTTTTTGTTAAGTAAATCATGCTGGAATTTATTAATACATAATACAAGTGACAAAATCTCTTTTTTAATAGTACTGTAATTTAACTGTGTAGGATTCCATGCACCGGAATGAAATCGAACAATTTGTTCGGAGGAAGTAGGAGTTAATTTTTGTTTGAGAATGCCACCAAATCCTATGTCAGAGGCATCAGTTTCAACTATTTTAAATGCTGAATCATTTGAGATGCTAAGGCCAGGCAAAACCTTAACATATTTTTTGACTTGTTGAACTACGGAAGTATGAACGTCAGTTCATGGAGGTGGATTACTTTGTAAGCGCTAAAAAGAGGCTTAAAAATCTTCCTGAGATCTTGGTAGAACTTGCCAATGTAAATAAGTGAGCTCAAGAATCTCTATAGCTGTGTTTTATCGGTAATCTTATCTGGGAACCGGTCGGCAAATTGAATAGCTCTGTCAATTGGCCGCGTGAGTCCATGATAGAGGATAAGACCGAGGAATCTGACTTTAGTCACAAACAGACTACACTTGGAAGGTGAAAGAACAAGACCATTGGTTTTAACCGTTTTGAAGAACGAATTCAAATGTTTAATATGCTCTTCCATAGTCTTGGAGGATACAAGGATATCGTCAATATAGACAATAATAAAATGACTGAAAGGATTCAAAATATTATTGAGAATATTCTAAAATTCACTGGGTGCATTTTTTAGTCCAAATGACTGGACATTCCATTCGTAATGACCGAACGGAGTGATGAAGGCTGTTTTGTATCTATCATGGGGGTGAATAGCAATTTGCCAAAACCCGGATTTTAAATCGAATTTACAGAAAATAGTGGATGAGCTTAACCTACTAAAGAGATCTTCCTTATTGGGTAAAGGGTACCTAATCCACTCTAAGACTTTGTTTAATGGTTTGTAGTTGATAACTAGACGGGGAACACGTCTCTCTTTTTCCGCTTCATTGTTAACGTAGAAAACAGGACATATATATATATATATATATATATATATATATATATATATATATATATATATATATATATATATAGCCATGCACCACTTCACACATGTTATCACATATTAAATCACTATATAGCACAAAGTTTTAAATATCAATAATGTATATACATATAAAGGGACTTGAAATTCCTGGTTATTACAATTATTACAATTATTACAAGTATAGTTATTATTACTATTATTATTATAAGTATTACTATAATAATAATAATAATAATAATAATAATAATAATAATGATAATTATTATTTATTATTATTATTATTATTATTATTATTATTATTATTATTATTATTATTATTATTATTATTATTATTTATTACTATTATCATATTATTATTATTATTATTATTATTATTATTATTATTATTATTATTATTATTATTATTATTGTAAAAATTATTATTTTTATTATTACTACTATTATAATAATAATTATTTTTATTATTCTTATTCTAGTAATAGTAATTATTATTATTACTATTATTGTTATTATTATAATTATTATTATTATTACTATTATAATTATAATTATTATTATTATTGTTATTATAATTTTTATTTTTAATATTACAATTATTATAATTATTATTATTATTATTATTATCATTATTATTATAATTATTGTTATTATTATTGTTATTTGATTTGGGCAGAAATTTTTAGGGGTGAATTTGATTTGGGCGAGAATTTTTAATGTATGTTGAAATGTGAGCCTTTAGGTTAAGTTGAAATAATTGAGATGAAATATGAATCGTCCTTGTGCTTTGTCAAATGAAAGATTCAAAATGGGTTCTGTTTTGTTATATATATATATATATATATATATATATATATATATATATATATATATATATATATATATATATATATATATATATTAAAGTAGTAAAAAACTTAAAAATCTGAAAAATCTTACAGTAGGCTGCCAAGAAGACTACATATCGCTTTTGGAGCTTGAAAACTCGGTTTCCATCGGTTACATTTTAATATGTTGTAGAACACGAGCTTACAAGTGTTTAGAAAGAAGATTCACAAAGTTTGGAGCACTCTAAAAGAGGTTAAGAGCTGAAATGGACAAAGTTTTCTCTCTTTTCTTCTTTTCTTTTCTTACATTTTATGGTTGATGGGGGGGTCTATTTATAGACCAAGATGGCTATGGGTCAACCCGCGGCAGCCGCGGGTCTACTTGCGGCTTCTCGGGTTGCCCCAGGCCTCGCGGGTCCCTTTGTCTCGAAGTACGTGCACTCGAACAAAGCGTTATCCGCTCGAACCTTTATAACTTTTAATCCAGGAGCCCGATAGAAGCGTGCTATACCATTCTAGAAAGCTCTTTCCGAGAGCTACGCAACGACATAGGGCTTTCCCTTTTTTGAATATGAGATGATTGGTCCATGACCAAAATGACATCTTTGGGTCTCCACAGGTAGTCTGTTGAGCTATTTTGCGCAGTTTGCACTCGGAAGTTAAGCTATGGTTCTTGCAGGACTTCTTTTGAAGCAGTTTGAGTTGAAATGATGTTGAGTTGGCAAAATGACCATTTTGCCCCTCCCGGGGTTATTTCTAGGGTTGGAAACTGGATCTCCTGGGGTTATATCTGAGGTTGAAACTAGATCTCCTAGGGTTATCTCCGGGGTTGGAACCTGGATCTTATGGGGTTATCTCCAGGGTTGAAAACTGGATCTCCCGGGGTTATATTCGGGGTTGAAACTAGATCTCTTGGGGTTATCTCCGGGGTTGGAACCTGGATCTCCCGGGGTTATCTTTGGGGTTGGAAATTGGATCTCCCGAGGTTATTTTCGAGGTTGAAACTGATGTTGTGATCCTCTAGAGTTATCTCTGAAGTGTGAAAAAGACGTTTTTGCCCTCCTGCATAGTTAATAACAGGAAAACAAAATTTCAAGTGTCTACACCCATAGGCCACTAGTAGTTATTGGTAGCCATCATTTCTAACAACTGGTAAGCTTCATCAATATATTTTCGCGTGATCGCCCCTCCAACTGCTGTGTCAGTGCTTGCCTTAGTAGGTCCATGCAAGCCATTAAAAGTGTCTGAACTTGTAACCATCGCTTGATCCCATGATGTGGACACTTACGGAGCAAATCCTTAAATCTTTCCCATGTGTCATATAAGGTTTCCGAGTCGAACTGGTTAAATGTGAGAATTTCATTCCTTAGTTTTGTTATTTTTGCTGGTAGAAAAAATTTAGCTAAATTTTTTTTAGCTAAATCATCCCAAGTAGTGGTTGAACATGGCGGTAAGGAGTGTAACCAACTTTTTGCTTTATCTCGCAAATTGAACGGAAACAGTATTAACCTTATTGCTTCTTTCGTAACATTGTTAAACTTAAAAGTGTAACAAATTTCTAAGAAGCTCATGATATGTTCATTCGGATCATTATTCGGACCACCCCCAAACTGAACTAAATTTTGTAACATTTGAATGGTTCATGGTTTGGTTTCAAAATTGTTTGCAGTGATCGCAGGTCTCTGAATACTAGACTGAATGTTGGTCACAGTTGGCTTGGCGTAGTCCCTAAGTGCTTTTTGTTCTTCCGCTGCCATATATTCTAGAATTTCAATTTCAATTTCTTCTGCCAATTTTTCTACCGTAATTACTTTCTCACTAGTTATCCTCAGTTTTCAGAACTTCTTTTCAATATCGTCTGCGTATGGCAATAGCTCCTTCTTACCCTTGGATTTAGTGTGCATACATGGATAAAAAACTTGCAAGAGGAAAGAAACAATTAAAAATAAAAATGTTTAAATTAAAGCCAAATTGATTGTAACTAAAATGGAATTAAATACTAAATTAAGAATTCCCCGGCAACGACTCCAAAAAGTTGTCGGATCAAGTATACATGATCAACAAGTAATAAAGTGATAAGAAAGTGTCGTTCCCATAAGGAATCTAATTCAATAAATCTGTGACGCCCCAAAAATAGGTTTACACGACCCTTTTTGAGTCTCCAGATACACGGAACAGAATCAAATACAAACATCTTTTATACAATACGACAAAAGCGTAGCTGAGAGTTTTTACACGAATATTGTCTTCTAGACAGTATTCAAACTCAAATAGAGTCCTCGTTATATTTATTATCACACTATTTCATAGAATAGTGAGAACTACTAAAACAACCATCTCGGACAAACTTCCTCATACAATTATCGTGTAAAATACGAAAACACATATGTTGTGGATACCAACTATGACTCTCATCCCTTTACTTGGATAGTACCTCATAGTGATACCTTACAATGGCACCTTACATAAAGGTACAGTCAATAACTGTTTTAGAAATTAAAATCTTTGGAAAATGCTCAAGGAAACCTTCGTACATGGGAAGCCATACATCTAAGTTATAATAGATATCATATGACTCGAGAATTATCCTTGGTTGACCCAATAGACCCCAAAGAAAAATGAGAAGATTGCTATCATGTTCTTTTCAATGGTGAGTCTTCTCTTGACATATAATTATCTCCATTGTCTCCAATTGAGAATTATATTTCAACAAAACTCCAAGATTATATAGGTAGTGCTCGTAGATATAATCAGCAAGTAGATGTGCACAACCATGTCTTATGATAACATAAAGTCGTAGGTCATTAGACATCTTGTATGATAGTGGCAAAACACCCCTCCAAAGTTGGGTTCACCTCACCCTATTCGGTTCACCAAAATCAGCGGTTAAAATGACGTATAAAATACGACACACTTATCTAAAATTCTCAATAAAATTATTTTCATACTGTTCTAGGGAAAACCTCAACAGTTATAGACCATCGTTTTATTTCCATGTTAGCTCCGCTTGACCCAGCTACACTCTTATTGCCTGAAAGAAATTGTGAAGCAAAAGGGTGAGCACAACTATCCCAGCAAAGAATATCACGACTAAAGATAATTAAATTATCAATAGCCTTCATTAGTAATGAATAAGAGATTTAGAACATATGGTAGATGATAAAACTTTTCAACCATAGTTGCAGCGGAATGCGCAATCCATTAGAAGTGCCAAATAGACCATAAAGTCTATTATCTTCTCCATGTTAAAAGTCCACTAACAATGTTTTAACTCTGTAACATCAATCAATAGTTCCTGTCTACAATCACATGAATAACTCATAATCATAATTGTAGTTCTAAATTTCTCTTCTCATCTAGGACGAAGATAATTTTTATCACCTGTCTTTACCTAAAACATCAAAGATCATGGTTATACCAAATCACAGTTCATGTTCATAATCATACTAATAAATTCATCTTTGCATTACAGCCAAAGATATTTGTTAGTATCACATCCATGAATTATCCATGCACCACGAGCCAAGGATATTCATTATTATCACATCCATGAATTAACATTTCATCGCTGAGACTCAGCTCAATAATTAATCAACATCATTGAATTATCCATGCACTACGGGCCAAGGATATTCATTAGTATCACGACCACTAATTATTCATGCACTACGGGCCAAAGATATTCATTTTTATCACATTCATGAATTAATATTTCATCGTTGAGACTCAGCTCAATAATTAATCCACATCACTGAATTATCCATACACTACGGGCCAAGGATGTTCATTAGTATCACGACTACGAAGTATCCATGCACTACAGCTAAAGGATATTCGTGTTTTCACCAATGGTCATGATTATACCGAATAATCCCTGGTCATAATCATACCAACAACTGTCCATCAATGCACTATAGGCCAGTGAGGACTTTTACCAAATCATTTGTAACATTACGGGTCATGATTATACCAAATGATCCCTTGTCATAATTATACCAATCAACGGTCCATCTATGCACGTAAGCCAAAGATGACTTTCATCACAATATAAGCATTAGGATGATGACAATGACAATGACATAAGCATTAATCAAACGAAATCAAGGATAAATATTAAAGACTTTAACTTTATCTAGAGTTTAAAATATCCAAATTGTCAATATGATACTGCTTTGTAGAGTAAAATTCAATAATAATATTCATGTATCAAAAATAATTTGGACAGAAAAGAAATAAATTTTTTGGGTGAATAGTATCCCGTGAATAGTATCTTATGAATAGTACTTCAGGAATAGTACCCCGTAAATAGTACACTGACATAAAAATTGCCCCAAATACCCGAGTGAATAATATTCGAGTGAATAGTAACCTGTGAATAGTACCCCGACAAGAAAAGTATCTCAAATATCCGAGTGAATAATATTCGAGTGAATAGTAACTGAGTGAATAGTAACCCGCGAATAGTACCCCGGGTGACAATATTGATATTTAATAAAAAAGTTCAGGTCAATATTCTAATGAAACGATACTGGATGAAGCGCAAAACTCAAGGATATTCGACCAATTTCAAGGTTTATAGAAGCAATACTTACCATAGTAAGTTTAGATTTAAGAATATGAAAAGAAATAATATACAAAACTGCAAATAGATTTTCACCTATCATGTGGTACGTAATCCGCATAGATAGGTTATTCCGACATATTAAAGGATGAATACGAAAAATAGTATTTCTTATGAATACGAAAGAAATAATACCCCTTACGAATACAACAAATAATATCCTTACGAATACAACAAATAATATATCTTACCTTAGTAGAAGACTGGATACTGCAATAGTAAAGTAGTAGAATACTCTTCTTTTTTCTCTCTATTGTTTCTCTCTCTATAGCTTCTCTTGTGAGTCTTAGTGAATTGGTGAGAATGAAAGAAGAATTAAGCTTCTATTTATAGGAAAATGGACTAAATAGTAACTAATTCATGGACGGTCTAGATTGATTTATTAAAACCACCACCTGCGGTCCAGACTGATTTACTATTAAAACTACCACCGATGGTCCAGATTGATTTACTATTAAAACCACCACCGACGGTCCAGATTGATTTACTATTAAAACTACCATCAATGGTCTAGATTGATTTACTATTAAAACCACCACCGACGGTCCAGATTGATTTACTATTAAAACCACCACTGACTGTCCAGATTGATTTACTATTAAAACCACCACCGACGGTCCAGATTGATTTACTTATTACACTTTGGTACCCTAAAGTTTTTCAAGTTTACAGTATTCCCCTCTAACTTTTATAATTCACTTATCTTCAATAAACACATTTTTAATATATTAACAATTAGTCATCATTAATATTACAACTCACAATATTAACAACCAGATCATTCCCAAGAAAGAGGGGGCTTTCCGATAAGGATTTTTCCCTATTGGCGCGCAAATAGGTAACCAAACATCTCCTCGACAGAACTTTCTAGATATCGTTTATATTGCAAATAATAATATGAATAACTTTATCGTCTTAATTATTGATTTAATAATATAAAATATTATGTAGATGATACTGTGACAATAATTGAATCAATATTATGAGAGATATTATATAGCAACTACTGTAGCAATAATTGAATAAACTGAGTGGCTTCTTACGTAAGCATCAATAATCAATACCGTGTGCTACTATGCAACCACGCGTATTATTGTACTTTTAGCACCGGTTATTTCAACAGTTTAATGGTAAAATTTTAACCGTTATTTTTATAAAAAGATATTTTTGTCGTTTTCTAACTCCGATAGTTATTCCGTTGTGGGGTCCACCAATAATGGTGTCGTCGTACGGATATTTCCTGACAAAAAGAATATTCTCAGACTAAACGAATATTCCCCGACACAACGAATATTTTATATCAACTTGCTTACTTTGAAAATTTTTCACATATCACCCTTAACTTTAACCCTTTATCAATTTAACCATTTACTAAATAAAATAATAATTATAAGAAAATTGAATACTTTCATTTCATAAAATTCGGGGTCTTACAATCTTCCCTCCTTATGAAATTTTGCCCTCGAAATTTACGTACATGGTAGTTCGAAGAGTTGAGAATACCTTGCTTTTATTTTATATTCCATCATTTCTGTCATCATGATTTTTCAATTGCTTATCTCTTGTATTTCAGATATAATTCTAGAATACAGCTTCAAAACAAAGGTTAATTGACATATCACAATGTGTCAACTTAAGTAAGAAAATTCAGCTTAGGTAGGACACATACTAGCGAATGATATTACTCGTTTCTCCCCTCCTAGTTCTAATCCAGGATCTCTGCCAGAGACCATATCTCTAAGCTCTAATACCATCTGTGACGCCCCCAAAATAGGTTTACACGAGCCATTCTGAGTCGCCAGATACACAGTACAGAATCAAATACAAACTTCTTTTATATAATACGACAAAAGCGTAGCTGAGAGTTTTTACACGAATATTGTCTTCTAGACAGTATTCAAACTCAAATAGAGTCCTCATTACATTTATTGTCACACTATTTCATAGAATAGTGAGGACTACTATAACAACCATCTCGGAAAAACTTCCTCATACAATTATCGTGTAAAATACGAAAACACATATGTTGTGGATACCAACTATGACTCTCATCCCTTTACTTGGATAATATCTCATAGTGATACCTTACAATGGTATCTTATATAAAGGTACAGTCAATAACTATTTTAGAAATTAAAATCTTAAAAAAATGCTCAAGGAAACCTTCGTACATGGGAAGTCGTGCATCTAAGTTATAATAGATATCATATGACTCGAGAATTATCCTTGGTTGACCCAAAAGATCCCAAAGAAAAATGAGAAGATTGCTATCATGTTCTTTCCAATGGTGAGTCTTCTCTTGACATATAATTGTTAGAGTTTGTGCCCTAGAGGCCAATTATTTGATATAATTGCTTAACATTTTGATATTATATTTGATTGAATGAATGAATGATTTTATTATGATTTTATTTACTACGTTATATAAATGTTAACATAATAAAATTTCTTTGAATAGTGATACAAATTATATAGTTTCATGTATATGACTTGAACATGAGATTATATAATTATAATTAGTATCATTATTCTTAATAGTCCCTAGTCGAGTATTATTGTTGATGGGACAACAATGATGCATTGAGACTAGTATGTAGATTGACTGATGACCAAATCTCATTGGTCATAAATATATGAGATATTAAGTCAATTCATAGGTACATGTTAGAGAACGATGTACTGCACAGACCCACCAAGAGAATTCTATGTGGAGCATTATGCGAAGTGTCATTAGCGATTCTCATAGTGACAATGATGTAATGATCCTCCGACCTGAAATCACTATATTACTACACGGGAATTTATATGCTTTAATATCATCAAAGGTCACATTTAATAGGGTGGACTGTAAAGGTGATTATTGGGTACATCATGAATTGTGTGAGGAATATGAGTGATCTAGATGAAATTTAACCCTCCTATGTATTAGGGGTGATATCCATAGGCCTCTTGATTGAGTAGGACTATGAAACGCATGACCATGCTCAAATAGTGATTTGTTTCAAATAGTCTACTCATTGATCAAGAAAAACTCAGATTAAATTATGAAGAGTATGACACAATCCATGACTCGAGTTTAATCTAGGATATTAAGGTTAAAAGGATTAAATTACATTGAAACATTAGTCACGAAAAAGGTTGCATCGAATCATCGATCTTATTATTACTTGGGTGGCAGTGATGCATTACTAGATGTCGCTCACTGTTTATAATTTTATAATATAATTTTAAAATTATTGTCAATGTAATAATAACCTATAGGGTCACACACATAGAATGTAATTTAAAAGGAAATTAATTTAAATTGTAAAGATTTAAATATATCAATATGATTGATAGTATTTTAAATCACGAATTTAAATTAAAAGGATAATTTGTATATATGTATATTAATTAAGTAAGACTTCATTAAGGTATATATATATATATATATATATATATATATATATATATATATATATATATGGATTTTAATTATATTAGGTTTTGATTAATTCATCATAACTGCTATATATATGATATATATCTTCCATTTTAGGAATTACATCAAAAACAAAACCCTAGCCGCTCTTAGAGAGAGACTAGAGAAAACAGTTTTGAAAAAAAATCCTCATCCTTGGTGGCTAGTACCGCGGTTCCTTTTTCTGCAGATCGTGCGACGATACCGTAGAGACGCAATTCATTTGAATTATGTTGGAGATTCGACCGCATCGATTCTAGCTTTAATAATCGGTATAATTTTTAACCACTGAATTAATTTGTTTTTCGCATAGATCCTATTTTAGGGTTTCGCAATTGTCTTTCAATTTTTTATTTCCACTGCATTTTATGTGTCGAAACCCAATAGTGGTATCAGAGCTACTTGCGAAAACGATTAAATCAATTACGTGTTTTATTGTTTTCGATATATGTGATATATGATGATACAATTTTACCGATCTGAAATTGATTATATTGTTTTCGATATATATGATATATGATGATACAATTTTACCGATCTAAAATTGCATATATAATATTCTGTCTGTAGGCGTATTCTGGTATTATGAATATCAGTAATAGATATCCATGTATATGATGTTCTGTTATTTGTATCCTATATGGCGTAATAACAATATACAACTTATGTTCTAATTGAATTAGAAGCATGAAGATTTGGTTTAATATGTACCACCGCCAGGGGGAAGACCTCCCCTTGGACCCCCCCGTCGTTGCGCACAATGGTCGTGACCCCAATATGTTATATATAGTTTTCTTTAATTATATATAAATTGTTATGTGCTTATTGTGATATGCATGGTGCTCAGTTATGGCTTTTTTGACCCATAGGTTAGAGGTTTTTGGTTTTGAAATACGGCTTGCATGTCGTGCCTTTCTATAAATTCTAATGTAATATTCTCTTCTCATCTAAATCCCCTCGAATGTAACTCAAGGTTTCTTTACGTCATGTAATAATCTATAATTATGAAGATGACAAGATGAAGATCACGATGGAAAGATGATGATGGAGAGGAGGCACATGGATGAGGAAGATTCAAGGAATTTACTATTTTCTGATCTTTTACCACCTTAGATTGACCTTCAATCTTTCATTAGCTTGAAAAGATTGATAGTAGATTGGGCCATAACTGTGACACATTTATTTTATTTTGCACTTTATTTATGCTTGTATATGATATGATAAATAATGTGCATGCTTAATAAGATTAAAAATTGGTGAGATCTAAATTTATTAATAAAATCCCTCATTAAATTATTAAGTCTAAATCAAATGCCTTCCAATGAATAACACTCATCAAGACCTTGATCAATAGATGTAGGTTTGCCAAAGCAAAGTACCCTATTTATCTCAATAGGATTGTGAACTTAGATGCATAGAGTTTGGTAGGTACCATTAGATGGACTAGAAACAAATATTGTTTACCAAACTATCCAAGAGTTATATATGATATAATTGACAAAAGGGTTGTCTACCTAAATAATTGTGTTTTAAGAGATTAGCCAAAGCTAACTTAAGTCATAATAAAATATGGATCTTGGCTCACTAGAAAGATTTAATAGAAAATGTTTTCTGATTTAATAGTGAGGGCTATTAATTTGAATAAAATAGTGGGAGGTATTTTTTGAATATACTATTATCAATTACATACTATCAACTCTGTAATTTGACTTATTATTTTGGCACTTATAAATTGTAGATATTAATGGCAAACAACAACAACACAAGTAGTCTTTCACTACGATCAGTCCATGAGAAAGACAAGTTGAGTATAATTAATTGCCTTGACTGGCATAGGAACTTGAGGATTGTCCTCAAACAAGAGCGCAAGCTATATGTCATTGAAAAGCCCATTCCTGTAGCACCTGCTGATACTGCACGACGTGCAGAGCATGATGCTTACAAGAAGCATCAAGATGATGCTCTGGACGTGAGTTATCTCATGCTAGCAACCATGAACGCTGAGCTTCAGAAGTAACATGAGTTGATGGATGCTTATGAGATGATCGAGCATCTCAAGAAATTGTTCCAAGGGCATGCTTGACAGGAGAGGTATGATACAAGAAAGGCATTGTATCACTGCAAGATGGGTGAACATGATCCAGTTGGTCCACATGTGCTAAAAATGATTGGGTATATTGAGTACCTTGATAGGTTGGGTTTTCCAATTACTCTGGAAGCCCAAACTGATCTTGTTTTGTAATCCTTGAACAATAGCTACTCTCAATTTGTTAAGAATTATCTTATGAATGAAATTGAGAAACCCCTTACTGAGTTGTTGAGCATGTTAAGAACTACCGAGAACAACATGAAAAAGGTATGACCCGCTCCCATAATGATGGTGCAAAAGGGGAATGCTAAGGGAAATTGGAAAGGAAAGAAGAAGATAGGATCTAAATCTGGTGCCAAACCCAATTCCAAAATCAAACAGGCTTTAAAGCCTAAAGGCAGGGTGGCTAAAGATGGTGATTGTCACTTCTATGGAAAACCTGGACACTGGAAGAGGAATTGTCATGCTTATTTAGAAGAAGTGAAGAAAAAGAAAGTGTGACTTCTGATTCAACAATTTATGAATTGCCTGATCAACAATTCTTTGTGGATTTTTATGGAATCGAGAGAGGATATTCAAATCTAGACTTAGTTAATATAGCATGTGTTCTTGAATTTTGTGAATGAACAGAATCTTGATGTATGTTAAGGCAGAGATATGCTTGACATCGCATATAATCGGATAGAGAACTTAATCTTAAACCTCCTTTAATTATAATTCACATAGAAATATAGTGAGTTAGTTGATTAAGGTGTTTAACTTGTTTCTATCTAAATTGTGAATTTGAGTTAATATGGTATTAGTACATCGAAAGGTGGGTAATACTACATTCGTGTTCTTGATTAATAAACTGGGATAATGAATTGAACTGGAATAAAGTTGTAAAATTCAGAGTGAAGCTTAGGATGAAATCATAAGTCTAATTCTCCATTAATTGTTTGAAATTCTAGATTTTGATATTTGTGATTATTTTGTGGTAGTTTATTTGTTTCTTAATTTAGTTTCTCTAATTTTAATCATTGAATGGGATAGTTTAATAAAATTAGGATTAATTGAAAATTGGTAATTGTAAGGTTAAGTTTCTTACTAATTTGTCTCTATGGGAACGATACTCTACTCATTACTATATTACTTGTTGACCACGTATACTTGTGTGTTGTGCGTATATAGATTTTATCCAACACGTTTTTTGGCGCCGTTGCTGGGGATAATTTAGTATAGATCTTAATATTTTTACAATATCAGTTTAATTAGTCCAGTTTTACTTAAGCATTTTTATTTTTATTTTTATTTTTTTTGTTCCTCTTATTTCAGGTTTTTAAAGTGGTTTATGCAAACTCGGTCCAAAAATCCAGACTTGCTGCCTTTTGAGGACGACATTGAGAAACGGTTCCAGAGGTTAAGTAAGTGGATCAAGGAAACGAGGCAAGACTTTGAAAATTCTAAGAAAGAAGAGGCAATGGCAGCTGAAGATCAGAAAGCGTTAAGGGACTTTGCCACACCCAAGGTGACTGAACTGCAGTCGAGCATCACCAGGCCCGCAATTGCTGCAAATACATTCGAAATCAAGCCTGGAACGATTCAAATGATCCAAAATTCAGTTCAGTTTGGGGGATTGGCGAATGATGATCCGAACGAACATCTAGTCAGCTTTCTGAAAATTTGTGACACCTTCAAGTATAATGGAGTGTCGGATGATGCGGTGAGACTTCGCTTGTTCCTATTCACTCTACGGGACAAGGCGAAGAGTTGGTTACACTCGCTACCGCTGGGATCGATAACTACATGGGAAGACCTTGCTCAAAAGTTTCTTGCAAAATTTTTCCCATCAGCGAAAACTGCAAAAATGAGGAATAAGATAACGATGTTTGAGCAGCAACACGGGGAGTCACTGTATGAGGCATGGGAGAGATACAGGGAATTGCTCAAAAGTGCCCGCATCATGGATTGCCTAAGTGGTTACAAATGAATACTTTCAATAACGAACTACATGGGAATCTCAGAACCAATATTGATGCAGCGTCGGGTGGAGCGTTCATGGCTAAGAGTTATGAGGAGGCCTACAATTTGATTGAGACAATGGCAGCTAACAACTACCAGTGGCCCATGGCAAGAATGAAACATGCAAAGGAAGCTGGAGTGTTAGAAGTAGATGGTGTAACAGCAATACAAGCGCAGATTTCAGCACTGTCTAAAAAGTTGGATGCTATGTCGGGGACACAGGCACAGGCACAAGTACAGCAGGTTGCGGTCGTATGTGAATTATACGCGGGTGAGCATCCTACAGATCAATGTGCAATCAACCCAGCATTCGTACAATTCGTGGGTAGCTACAACAGGATTCCACAGAATATGTACCAGAATAATTACAACCAAGGGAATAGGAATCACCCAAATTTTTCGTGGAGTAATAATCAGCAACATCAAGCTCCACGACCATCATATCCCCCAAGTTTTTAGAATCACCAACAACCGGCTCAACATCAGGAAAGAAAGTCAGATTTAGAGGAGTTGTTGTCGAAGTACATAACAAGCAATGAGGCAGCGATGAAAAAATAAGCAATGGCCATCAAGAATTTGGAAAATCAGATGGGACAAATTGCCTTAGCATTGAACAACAGACCCCAAGGGTCTCTACCAAGTGATACCGAGAGAAACCCAAAGGGAAACCACGAACAGTGTCAGGCAATTACGTTGAGAAGTGGAAAACATCTCGTTGGTAGAGATACAGAAAATTCATCTATAGCGGATAATAAAATTGATGACAGCAAAGTGGGTGAATAAAATAAGGGTGAGGACAAGCAAAGTGATAAAACAAAGTTAGACGACAAGCTAGTTGTATATCCTCCACCACCGTTTCAACAGAGGGTCCAAAAATAAAAATTTGATAAGCAGTTTATGAAGTTTTCAAGAAACTTCAGATTAACATCCCGTTTGCAGAAGCCCTAGAGCAGATGTCGAGTTATGCGAAGTTCATGAAAGGGATTCTGTCAATGAAAAAGAAATGGGAAGACTTTGAAACGGTGGCATTAACAGAGGAGTGTAGTGCGGTGTTACAGCAGAAGTTGCCACCAAAGCTGAAAGACCTGGGGAGTTTCATAATTCCATACACGATCGGGAACATGTCTTTTAATAAGTGTTTATGTGATTTGGGGGCGAGTGTGAACCTTATGCCATTGTCAGTATATGCAGAATTGGGTTTGCCCGTGCCAAAGCCTACAAATATTTCATTGCAGTTGGCGGATAGGTCCGTTACATATCCGAGAGGCATAGTAGAGGACATATTGGTTAAAGTGGATAAGTTTATATTCCCCACAGATTTTATTATTCTGGATTTTGAGGAGGACAAGAACATCCTGATTATCCTAGGGAGACCTTTCTTGGCTACGGGTAGGACACTCATCGACGTACAAAAAGGTTAACTTACTATGAGGGTCCAAGATCAGGAAATCAAATTTAACGTGTTTAAGGCCATGAAATTCCCTACGGATGAGGAAGAATGTTTTAGGATGGATATAATTGAGCAGATTATCAATGAAGATATTGGCAAGAGTTTGGTCAACGATCCATTGGAAACAACATTATTGGGGGATGAAGAGTTCGATGACCCGAAATTCGTGAACTACTTGCAGATGCTAGATTTATTGTGACTCCCCCAAAATAGGTATACATCAGCCATTCTGAGTCGTCAAATACATGGTACATAAACAAATACTACTTCAGTAATACAATTGTCGTGCAGAATACGACAACACATATACTGTGAGTTTGAATACAAATATTGTCTACTAGAGAGTATACAAACTCAAAAGGAGTCCTCATTACAATTATCACAATATTTCATAGAATAGTGAGGACTACTAATACAACCATCTGGACCGTCAATCCATTCCCCGACTAGTCCCAGCTATATTCTCATTTCCTGAAGAAAACAGTGAAAGAAAGGGTGAGCTCAACTAGCCCAGTAAGAAACATTATGACTAAGATAATGTACAACAAATTATCATTAGTCTTCAACAGGGAAAAATCTGATAAAATATAATAGAAAACAAGTTTTAGATCAACAACTGCAGCGGAAAAAGCAATCCATTAGAAGAGTCAAGTAGAGCATAAAACCTACTATCTTCTATGATTTAAAAGATTTATCATCAATTTTATTGCTAAGATTCAGCTTAATAAATAATCCACATCATCGAATCATCCCTGCACTACGGGCCAAAGATAATCGTGTTTTCATCAACGGTCATGATCATGCCATAAAGCAATTCATCTTTGCACCATTGGCCAAAGAGAATCCATGGCTATAATCATATCAAAAATTGTCCATCAATGCACTACGGGCCAATGAGGACTTTTACCACATCATTTGTAACATTATGGTCATGATTATACCGAATAATCCCTGGTCATAATCATACCAAGTCCATCTATGCACTACAGGCCACAGATGACTTTCAACAAAATATAAACATGAGGACGATGACAATGATATAATAATTCAATTAAACAAGTTCAAGGATAATTTTTAAAGATTTATAATTTAATTTATCCAGAAATCAATAACGTCCAAATTGTCAACATGATACTACTTTGTGGAGTAAAATTCAAGAATAATACTCAGTTGGTAACGTTCATCTCAACACCTTTTCATCTTTGCACTACGGGCCAAAGATATTCATCAGGTAATCATTCATCTTTGCACTACAGGCCAAAGATATTTAGTAATATCATCATTTAAGATTGAGGATGATGAAAAATATCTTAAAGAAAACGAATCCAGTGAGATAAAAGAACAAATATTAGGGATTCGTATTACAATTTATCTAAGTTCAATAATACTCCGAAATAACCAATTTCGAAGCAGAATTCAAAAATAATGATCAAAACATGGATACAATCAAAGATAGTAACCATAATAGCCATCTTGGATAAAAAGAAGAAAATTTAATTTTTCAGTGAATAGTGTCGTATTCGTGAATAGTGTCGTATACGTGAATAGTACCGTATACGTTAATAGTAACCCCGACACAAAAAGTTCCAAATTTGATAAAAAAATTCAAACCAATATTTCGGCATAATGATATTGAAAGAAGTAATATCATTTACGAAAAAAATAACATCCTTTACCTCAGAATAACCGTACTTCTGACTGAATTTCGGATATAGTGCTGACAAAAACTTGCACTGAATAGCAACTCTCAAAGTATCAAAATACTCACAAAAT
Source organism: Panax notoginseng (assembly GCA_016801055.1). Classification (NCBI taxonomy): domain Eukaryota; kingdom Viridiplantae; phylum Streptophyta; class Magnoliopsida; order Apiales; family Araliaceae; genus Panax; species Panax notoginseng. Next base: position 192,664,368 of record CM029014.1, read on the forward strand.
ACGCTCGAGAATATAAAAAGAGAAAGAGAGAAAACTTATGAATTCTGGTGTGATTTTCAATTCTAACTTAGCCCTCTATTTATAGGAAAATATTAGCACGTCGAAGCAGACTTGATCTGCAACCTGATAGTTTTACCAGCTACTATTGCCACCCACCACATTTAAAATAAAATTTAGTACATTTCTTCACCAACCACAAGTGGGACCCACTCAATTCTAGAATTTTCTACCAAAATTATTTATAAATCTAATTTCTGAATCAGTCACCTCTTAAAATTCATAACAAATCATACGTTCATTTTTAATGGTTCAAAATTTGTGGACATATACTCAACTTATATATGAATAACATATCCAAAAATCACAATGATCCAACGGTCAGATTAAAAATTATAACTCACGCAATATATCTGAAAAATACTGATTTGATTTTTAATACCTTCATTCCGACAGAAATACTGATAAAACACCTCAATATTAATTCCTTCAATAATAACCACATAAATAAATCAATCATTTATATCCACATCAATTAAATATTTCCTTATCATATAAATCAATAATTAATTATTCACAAATAATATTACAGAATCACAATTATGACAACCAGGCCGTTCCCAGGAAAGAGGGGGCTTTCCAATAAGGATTTCTCCTTACTGGCGCGCAATTAGGTGACCAAACCTCTCCTTAGACAGAACTTTCTAGATATTGCCAATAATGCTATCTAATAATATTATTCAAATAATATGAATTATTAATCTGGTAATGGAAAATACTGTGCAGTAACAATTATTGAAACAACAATAATATAAAATGTCAACGCAGCAATTATTGAAACAATAAAATAAAATATTGAACAGTAACTACTATAACAATTATTGAGTAGTGTCTTCTTACGTAGGGATCAATAATTCAAAAATACTGTGCAAAACCGTGTGCTACTGTGCAACCACACGTATTAATGTATTTTAACCACGGGGTATTCCAACAGTGTTAACGGTAACAACTACGCCGCTATTTATAAAAACTCAAATTTGTCATTTTTTTCATCCGACAGTTATTCTGTTATGGGGCCCACAAATAGCTGCGCCGTCGTTCGATAATTCTCCAACAGAAAGAATATTCCACGACCAAACGAATATTCCCCGACAACAATGAGTATTTTATAACCACTTGTTTATTTTGCAAACTTTTCACATTTTACTCATAACCAAAATATTATATCAAATTAACACCATATTATTCACAATAATAATTAGAGAAAATTTGATTTTATTCATTAATAAGTTGGGGTCTTACAACCTCCGCTCCTTCTGAAATTGCATCCCCAAAATTTACGTACGTACCTGAAATGCCGAACAGATGGGGATACCTTGACTTCATTTCAGATTCTAACTCTTGAGGTATCTCCTTATACGTTAAATCTTCCGCTATCTCGTCCGGTTCTTAATCAATAATGTGGTTCGGATCATCGTAACATAGATACGAAATAAACGTGATGAACACGTGACATACTTGGCGTTTAAAACTAGTCTATAGGTTACAGTTCCTTCTCGATTGAGGATTTCAAATAGACCAATAAAATCGAGGGTTGAGATTTTCTCTCTTCATCGACTCTTGCTCCTAGACTAATGCCCTCTTGAACCTTCTTCTTTACATTCATCAGCTCTGAGTCTGTAGCTTGAGCGGCTTTAACTTTATCGATTTAAAGTCGGTTCTAATCGTATATTTGCTATCTTCACGTAGGTTCGTATATTCTCACTCGTAAATGCATACGATCTTCTGCTCAACGCATCAGCGACCACGTTCATTTTTCCCACGATGGTATAATCGTAATCTTCAACAGTTCGAGCCAACGTCTTCAGCGCATAATACGTTCATTTTAGATGAAGAAATATTTTAAGGGTTTTAGAAATGGGTTTTATACTGAGGTCAAATTTAAACATTGAGCGCAAGTAGGAGAAATAAAAGAATATGTAGAACCGGTATTGAATAAGGTATAAACTTCGCAAGAGTTTATGATTACCTTACCCGTGATAACTTCGTTCGGGTTCCTCGACAAACGCTCTTACTTAAACTACCGACTTTGACTTGTTTGGGACATCCTTTGGCATCACTATCCCCGTTAGACTTGACTTCACTATAGGACAAAATCGAGCTAGGTGATCTTCTCTTCCGCAATTGAAGCACACTTTTGGTTGCTGCGTAAAGTTTGGACGGATGTGTCCCTCTTGTCCGCATTTGAAACATACAACCGGTGGTCATTCTTCTTCTTTTGAAACGGGTGCTGGTGTTGCTGTCTTTCCATCATTATTGAACCTCCTCTTCTTGAAATTTTCACTTCTATTATCTTGGCCATGATTACCACCGAAGTGGTTACCATTCTTAGCATGATAATTTCCTCCACGATTGTTGTTACCGCTTCGATGACTGCTACCATTGGTATTATCATTTTGCCGGCTGCTTTCTCTTAGTTGGGTTGACTCGTTATCGCGCTCCAATAACTGAGCCCTATTTACAACATCTGAATACAAACACAGTTTGTGAGAAATTAGGTGTTGATGTATCTCGGGTTTCAAACCTCTTAGAAACATCTGCGTCATTCTCTCCTCGTTATCAACTAAGTGGGACGCAAACCGGGACAACTCGATAAACTTAGCTTCGTACTGCGACACGGTCATATTGTTTTACTCCAGCTTGATGAATTACACTTCCTTCATGTGACGAATACTTTCGGGAAAGTACTTGTCGTTGAACAATTCTTGGAACTTCTCCCAAGACATCTTGAGTGCGTCAAGCTGGGTACGTTTTACAGATTCCCACCAATGATCTGCTTCTTCACGTAACATAAAGGTGGCGAATGGAACCTTTTGCTCCTCTGAGCATTCCAAGACATCAAATATCTTGGTGATCTGCTTTATCCATGTCTCTACCTTAAGTGGTTCTGGCTTTCCCAAAAACTCCGGTGGTCCTAGCTCCTTGAACTGCTTAGCGGTGACAAACCGTGGATTGCCAGTGTTTTCACCTGCATTATGAACAGGAGTCTCTCTCGTTTGGTGTTGCATGAATTCTAAAAAGCTCCTAAACGTACCGTCGTTCGTCATTTGGTCGGTGTCGTTGTTCACCTGAGGATTGTTGCCTTCCTGATGCACATTATCCTGAGTATTGATCTGTGGTGACTCAACAGTCTCCTGTGCTCCATTGATATTCTCAACATTCTCGGATGTCATTTTCAAATACTATCACAAAATAAGGGTTAATTGACATGCAACATATTATCCCTATATTTGACCGACCAAACAAATACCAAATAAACTTAGTCAGGTCATACTAGCGAAGGAATTCTCCGTCTCTTCCCTCCTAGTTCTTGTCTCACATCTCAGCCAGGGATCATATCCCTAAGCTTTGATACCAACTGTGACGCCCCCAAAATAAGTATACATCACCCATTCTGAGTCGCCAAATATATGGTACAGAAATAAATACAACTTCAGTAATACAATTGTCGTGCAAAATACGAAAACACATATATTGTGAGTTTGAATACAAATATTATCTACTAGAGAGTATACAAACTCAAAAGGAGTCCTCATTACAATTATCACACTATTTCACAGAATAGTGAGGACTACTAATGTAACCATCTGGACCGTCAATCCATTCCCCGACTAGTCCCAGCTATATTCTCATTTCTTGAAGAGAATAGTGAAAGAAAGGGTGAGCTCAACTAGCCCAGTAAGAAATATTATGACTAAAATAATGTACAACAAATTATCATTAGTCTTCAACAGGGAAAAATCTGATAAAATATAATAGACAACACGTTTTAGATCAACAACTGCAGCGAAAAAAGCAATCCATTAGAAGAGTCAAGTAGAGCATAAAACCTACTATCTTCTATGATTTAAAAGATTTATCATCAATTTTATTGCTGAGATTCAGCTTAATAAATAATCCACATCATCGAATCATCCCTGCACTACGGGCCAAAGATAATCGTGTTTTCATCAACGGTCATGATCATGCCATAAAATAATTCATCTTTGCACCCTTGGCCAAGAGAATCCATGGCCATAATCATACCAAAAATTATCCATCAATGCACTACGGGCCAATGAGGACTTTTACCACATCATTTGTAACATTACGGTCATGATTATACCGAATAATCCCTGGTCATAATCATACCAAGTCCATCTATGCACTACAGGCCACATATGACTTTCAACAAAATATAAACATGAGGACGATGACAATGATATAATAATTCAATTAAACAAGTTCAAGGATAATTTTTAAAGATTTATAATTTAATTTATCCAGAAATCAATAACGTCCAAATTGTCAACATGATAATACTTTGTGGAGTAAAATTCAAGAATAATACTCAGTTGGTAATGTTCATCTCAACACCTTTTCATCTTTGCACTACGGGCCAAAGATATTCATCAGGTAACCATTCATCTTTGCACTACATGCCAAAGATATTCAGTAATATCATCATTTAAGATTGAGGATGATGAAAAATATCTTAAAGAAAACGAATCCAGTGAGATAAAAGAACAAATATTAGGGATTCGTAATACAATTTATCCAAGTTCAATAATACTCTGAAATAACCAATTTCGAAGCAGAATTCAAAAATAATGATCAAAACATGGATACAATGAAAGATAGTAACTATGATAGCCATCTTGGATAAAAAGAAGAAAATTTGATTTTTCGGTGAATTGTGCCGTATTCGTGAATAGTGTCGTATACGTGAATAGTACCGTATACGTTAATAGTAACCCCGACACAAAAAGTTCTAAATTTGATAAAAAGTTCAAATCAATATTTCGGCATAATGATATTGAAAGAAGTAATATCATTTACGAAAAAAAATAACATCCTTTACCTCAGAATAACCGTACTTCTGACTGAATTTCAGATATAGTGCTGACAGAAACTTGCACTGAATAGCAACTCTCAAAGTATCAAAATACTCACAAAATACGCTCGAGAATATAGAAAGAGAAAGAGAGAAAACTTATGAATTCTGGTGTGATTTTCAATTCTAATTTAGCCCTCTATTTATAGGAAAATGTTAGCACGTCGAAGCAGACTTGATCTGCAACCTGATAGTTTTACCAGCTACTATTGCCACCCACCACATTTAAAATAAAATTCAGTACATTTCTTCACCAACCATAAGTGGGGCCCACTCAATTCTAGAATTTTCTACCAAAATCATTTATAAACCTAATTTCCGAATCAGTCACCTCTTAAAATTCATAACAAATCATACGTTCATTTTTAACGGTTCAAAATTTATGGACATATACTCAACTTATATATGAATAACATATCCAAAAATCACAATGATCCAACGGTCAGATTAAAAATTATAACTCACGCAATATATCTGAAAAATACTGATTTGATTTTTAATACCACTATTCCGACAGAAATACTGATAAAACACCTCAACATTAATTCCTTCAATAATAACCACATAAATAAATCCATCATTTATATCCACATCAAATAAATATTTCCTTATCATATAAATCAATAATTAATTATTCACAAATAATATTACAGAATCACAATTATGATAATCAGGCCGTTCCTAGGAAAGAAGGGGCTTTCCAATAAGAATTTCTCCTTACTGGCGCGCAATTAGGTGACCAAACCTCTCCTTAGACAGAACTTTCTAGACATTGCCAATAATACTATCTAATAATATTATTCAAATAATATGAATTATTGATCTGATAATAGAAAATACTGTGCAGTAACAATTATTGAAACAACAATAATATAAAATATCAACGCAGCTATTATTGAATCAATAAAATAAAATATTGAACAGTAACTACTATAACAATTATTGAGTAGTGCCTTCTTACGTAAAGATCAATAATTTAAAAATATTGTGCAAAACCGTGTGCTACTGTGCAACCACGCATATTACTGTATTTTAACCACCGGGTATTCCAACAGTGTTAACGGTAACAACTACGCCGTTATTTATAAAAACTAAAATTTGTCGTTTTTTCCATCGTACAGTTATTCTGTTATGGGGCCCACAAATAGCTGCGCCGTCGTACGAATATTCCCATACAGAAAGAATATTCTACGACCAAACGTATATTCCCCGACAACAATGAGTATTTTATAACCACTTATTTATTTTGCAAAATTTGCACATTTTATCCATAACCAAAATATTATATCAAATTAACACATTATTATTCACAATAATAATTAGAGGAAATTTAATTTTATTCATTAATAAGTTGGGGTCTTACATTTATTGCCACGAGTTAGCCGCTTCAGAGAACCATTTGAACCATTGAATATGGAGGAGAAAGCCACAGCAAGGATGAAACCATCATTGGAGGAGCCACTAACTCTGGAACTTAAGCCACTCCCTAAACACATCAGGTATGGGTATTTGGGCAATTTAAATTCTTTACCTGTGATTATTTCTGCTGCACTTAACGATTTGCAAGAAGAAATGTTGCTGAGGGTGCTTAGGGAACATAAATCAGTGATAGGATGGACGATAGCTGATATCAAGGGAATCAGCCCTTCATTTTGCATGCACAAGATTCTATTGGAAGACGATGCAAAATCGACGGTGGACCAACAACGACGACTTAACCCCATTATGGAGGAAGTTGTAAAGAAGGAAATTCAGAAATTGTTGGATGTCGGTATCTTCTACCCGATTTTCGACAGTAAGTGGGTTAGTCCGGTTCAGTCTGTGTCGAAAAAGGGAGGAATGACTGTGGTACAGAATGAGGATATCAAGTTAATACCTACAAGAACAGTGACAGGTTTGAGGGTTTGCATGGATTATAGGAAGTTGAATAAGGCAACCCGAAAAGATCATTTTCCACTACCATTTATCGATCAAATGTTAGACAGATTGGCGGGACATGAGTACTACTGTTTATTGGATGGATACTCGGGCTATAACCAGATCGTCATCGCTCTTGAGGATCAAGAGAAGACTACATTTACGTGCCCTTACGGCACATTCGCGTTCAGGAGAATGTCATTCGAGTTATGTAATTCACCTGCTACCTTTCAACGGTGTATGATGGCCATCTTCTCAGACATGGTGGAGAAAAATATGGAAGTCTTCATGGATGACTTTTCTGTCTATGGGGACAATTTTAATACTTACCTAGAGAATTTGGTAATGGTGTTACATTGATGCAAGGATACGAACCTTGTACTTAACTGGGAAAAATGTCACTTCATAGTTGAGGAGGGCATAATTTTGGGCCACAAGGTATCGGCTCAAGGACTAGAGGTTGACAAAGCTAAGCTGGAAACAATCGAGAAATTTCTTGTAGTGGTGTATGCGTTCGACAAATTTCAGGGATACTTGATCGGAACTAAGGTGATAGTCTACATGGATCATTCAGCGATTCGGTACCTAATTGCGAAAAAAGATGCTAAGCCACACCTTATCCGATGGATTCTTCTTCTTCAAGAGTTTGATCTAGAAATAAAGGATAGAAAGGGGACGGAGAATCAAGTCGTCGATCACTTGTCTAGGCTGGAAAATCAAGGGAAAATGAAAGAGGACAAGTATGAAATCAACGGCTCATTCCTGGATGGGCAATTGTTTGGGATAAATACAAAATTTCAATGGTACGCGGACTATGCGAATTATCTAGTGAGCAACATTATCCCACCTGATCTTACAAGACAACAGAAAAAGAAGTTTCTTCATGACAACGAACCTTATTTATTCAGGCAGTGCGCCGACAAGATGATAAGAAGGTGTGTGCCCTACAGTGAAGTGAAGAACATACTGCATGAGTGTCACTCATTTGCATATGGCGGACATTATGGTAGCAAAAGGACAGCAACAAAGGTGCTTCAATCCGGGTTTTATTGGCCTACAGTGTTCAAGGACGCCCACCAATTTGTTAAAACATGTGATACATGTCAAAGGGTGGACAACATTTTGAAAAGGAATGAGATGCCTCTACAAACAATTCTTGAAAGTTGAAATTTTCGATGTATGGGGCATCGATTTCATGGGGCCATTCCCTTCGTCACTTAACAATCAGTAAATTCTACTTGCAGTGGATTACGTATCAAAGTGGGTTGAAGCTGTAGCACTCCCATCTAATGATGCCAATGTGATTCTTAAATTCCTACAGAAGAACATTTTCACGAGGTTTGGCACGCCAAGAGCAATTATAAGTGACGAAGGTAGTCACTTTTGTAACAAATCATTTACAACTCTATTGGTAAGGTATGGGGACAACCACAAGGTAGCTACGGCTTATCATCCTCAAACCAGTGGGCAGGCTGAGGTGTCGAACAGGGAAGTTAAGAAAATCTTGGAAAAAGTGGTGAACCCAAATCGTAAGAATTGGTCGCTCTGGTTGGATGATGCATTATGGGCATATCGGACTGCGTATAAGACATCGATCGGGACGTCACCATATCAACTACTGTACGGAAAGGCTTGTCACTTACCAGTTAAACTACAGCATAAGGCTTATTGGGCGAATCAGATCTCAATTTTGAACAAGCAGCTGTAGGGAAAAAGTGATTACTACAAATAAATGAGCTCGATGAATTTTGCCTTCAAGCCTACGAGAACTCCAAGTTATACAAGAAAAAGGTCAAGAAATGGCACGACCAAAATATTATGCATAGAACATTCGAGTCGGGGCAATCAGTCCTTCTGTTCAACTCACGGTTGAGATTATTCCCAGGAAAGCTTAAGTCCAGATGGTCGGGACCATTCACCATAAAAAGGGTGTTCGCACATGGCGCCGTTGAACTTTACAGTCGGAATCCTTTAGAAACTTTCAAATTCAACGGTCAACGATTAAAGCACTATTGGGGTGGCGAGTCCAACACCGATGTCATCGCCATCACATTGTCCGACGTACCATGAACAGGAAGTTGTCAAGCTAAACGACTTAAAATCAAGCGCTAATTAGGAGGCAACCCAATCATGCATTATTTTTTGTATTTTCATTCATAATTGATAGAATATAGTTTTATTAAGTTAATAAGTAGGTATTATATGGTAAAAATCTTTTTAATCTCTCAATCATTCTCCAAGTGATCAACAATCTAATAACTTGTACATTTCATAGCTTGCAGGATGGGGAAATGGACATTTATTGGCTTAGCATAAAGAAAAGATGAGAATCAGAGTCAATTAGCAAAAGGCACCCCCACCGGGGCAGGCCTATTTAACACTGTACCCCTCGCCGGGGCGGGGGTCTCCCCAAGATTTTGACAGAAGGCATGCCAGCCGGGGCGGGCCTATTTAGTCTTGTACCCCCCCCCCCCCGCCGGGGCGGGGGTCCCCCAACTCGATTAACAGAACACATGCCCTTCGGGGCGGGCTTCCCAAGGCTAATACCCCCCGCCGGGGCGGGGGTCCTAAATATGAAGCAGTTATTCGGTAGTTATTTCACATCATCCATCATAACCCCACTTCCTCATTCATCTCTACTTATTCCTCCATTACATCTTCAACCCCACGATTTCACCATCTCATTCACTACTACTCCACTACTTCTCCCCACCTCTTCAATCCACCAATTCACCCCATCACACCTCCTCTATATATTGCCCCATCTTATCCCAAATTCCTCACAAAACTCTTCAACTACATCCCACAAATATGCGAATTAGGGCATCCATAGAGGCTAATTGAGAGCAATTGAGGGTCAAGCACAACACTATATATTATTCAACTTCTTTCACCCAATTTGCCACATCAAATCAACAAGTTAGGGAGAAGAATTGTTTGTGCCCACCAAGTGTTTGACAGTGTTTGTGAACCGAGGTTGGGGAGGGAAGATACTGTGATTAAGGTAATAGAGAACAAATGGCTTCGCAACCCACATCGAAACGCCAAAGGGGAGAGAGTTCAAGGCCCGCACAACCGACACGGACCTTCTATCGCCAAAAATTTATAAGTGTCGCTGCCGCCGTCGTCAACCAGTATAATTATATGATGACAAAAGCCCTTACACCAGAGTTGGGGTTGGCACCGAATTACGTTGATGGGGAGATGATGCAGCAAATCTATCAAAAGGTTGGAATAAATTCACTGAAGAACCGGAACCCGCCGTGGTCAACATAGTCAAGGAATTCTATGCGAACGTCGAGGACAAAGCCCCCTTCAACGCTTATGTGCGGGGTCGCTTGGTCCTATTCAGTACCGATGCGATCAACACCTTTTATCAATTGTGTGTGCCTCGACAATGCCAATATGCCCACCTACGTGATTTTGATCCGGACTATGAAGCAATACTCAAGGAAATGACTAAAATGGGAACAACATGGATCAAAGGTCGGAAGGGAGGCACAGTGTTCTAGAGCAAAGATCTCAGTCGGTATGGCAAAATTTGGTACGCATTCCTATGTGTTAAACTGTATCCGTCTCAACACACCTCAGATGTGATCGAAGAGAAGGCGCTACTGCTATACGCGAATTGTGCAAGACTTCATCATTGACGCAGGGTCCATTATTTGTTTTTCCATCCGCCGGTGCTTATGAGGAAACTTTTCGGGCGGCTTGCCACACCCACCACTCATATGTGGGTTGTGTTGGCAAGCGGGTGTGAGATGGTCTGATAATGAGCCCACATAAATGCCGCTTGAGTTGCTAGATTAAAGAATGATAGCACGGTATTCGGTGTGGGCCGGAGGTGAATCACATCCTCGAGATTTAGGATTTGTATTTCCATTAACTTTGAAGGATGAAGTTGACGCTGAAGACACCTCAGAGGATGAGGATGAGACTATGGGAGAGCAAGGAACTGAGGCAGAACCACCTTCTGACACCATATCTAATCCTCAGTTTCTTGCATTTCAACAACAGATGGAGGAGCACAACAAAGCATCACGAAGGGAGATGAGGCGGCTCACAGCGGGACAAGACCACATGTTCGATGCAATGAACATGTCGTTCGCATCTTTGAATACGACACTCCAGAGCTTTAATCCAGCTGCCCAGTTTCCATATCAACAATCGGCCCCAATGCCACGATTTCCACCAAGTGACTCCGAGGGAGAAGATCAACCACCACTACCCCAGACTTAAGCAATTACAGGGAAGTCCTCGCTCATTTTATTGCTATATTCATACAATGAGGACACTGTTGTTATTAAGTTTGGGGTAATTAGTTTTATTTTGCATTTTATGTTACATGCATATTGTTATTAGTTAGGTTTCCATTTAGTATTGCATGTTAGTTTTGCATATTAGTTTTAGCATTGATGTAATCATATAGTTGCATAGTAGCTTAGGAGCATATTTAGTTTTAATTATGTTGTTTTATGGTTGTAGTTCTAAAAAAAATTAGTTAAATATTGTGTTTGCATATGTCCAGCGGTGTTGTGGTTCATTTTATTATGGCCAATGATGAAAATGAGATTAAGTAGACAAATGCAGCACTGAGTTTTAGAACTGTAATGTAGTTTTGAATCATGACTCGGATCTTGTGCTTGTTTGAAACTGGTATAAAAAGGATAGCACGTAATAACTTTTGTGTCGACTGATTAGTTTAAATTAATACATAAACAGTTTCTAAAAGGATATTGCTAGTGTAAATGGGAGAATGATGATAATAAGCAGTGGAAACGATAAATTAGGCAAGAACCTAAGTTTGGGGGAAAGAGTAGGGTATATAAGCTTTAAAAAAAAGAAAACAATATAGATCGTGACTAGTCTTGTTTCGGGGCCTTTGTTACTTGAGCAAGTACGCCCGTAGGGGTGTCTTAACACCTAGCGCCCTAAGGTCTTTTATGGTCTGAGAGTCGTTGGTTGAAAGCTCGCTAAGGGATAACACTGTTAGCCTAATGGAATGAGGCATTGCACAGTCATCTAAAAAAGAGATAAATAAAAAAAAGAAAAATAAAGAGAAGACGGGAAATAAAGGCAAAGAGCCCCCGTAATTGGAAAAAGAATGCATGGATACCTTATACGGACCCCTAATTTTGGTATTTGTTTGATCTTAGTTCGAACTTATTTGTTTTCAAAATTTTTGAGTTATTCTGTATGAATCCTAATAAGAGATTGCTTATGTGTTGAATTTGAATTTAAATCAGTTAGTATGAATGTTGATCACACACACACGATATTAGTGATGATACGTATAAGATTCGAGGAATTGATGAGAAATTATTGATGGTTTTTATTATGAAGTATTGTAGTGTGTGCTTAATTGTTCTGAGACCGAAGGAAAAAGTTTGATTCTATGATACTGCTGGATTCAATGTCATTTAGTTAGATACATTACATATCATTGCATTGCATAGCATGTAGTTGTTTGTGCTCGAGGACTAGCACGGCTTAAGTTTGGGTGATTTTGATAAGTGGATTTTATATCCACAATTCGATGTCCGTTTTAAGCATAATCATTGTTAAATCTTTGCATTCATGTTCATTCTTACTTGTTTCTTGTTATTTCATGTGTAGGGTGGTTGGTCTGGCGAATGATAAGAAAAGGAGGCATTTAGAGCATAACTGGAGCAAGTATAGAAAATTGCCAAATTCAGTTAGCATGAACAATGCCCGTCGGGGCGAGCCTATTTTGCCTATAGACCCCTGCCGGGGCGGGGGTGCCGAAGTCTGGAGTGACCTGTCGCGTTTAAAACTCGGCTAGAACATGGCTTGTTATGACTTTGTGTGGCATGTGGACTCTAGTGGCTGAGGGACTTCGACTATAACTATATGTAGATATATTGTGCACTAAAAAACAATGAAGGGGGCATCATGCAAAGCAACTAACGAATATTAATTACAGAATTTTTTATAGCAAGCATTGGTGGAAGATTTTGAAGAGATATTCGTGACGATTGTAGATTAAGGCTACATGAAGGGAGTTTTGCATTATTCTTCATCTTAGTTCTATACTTGTAATTGAAAGGATGTTTACATTAAATTATTCAGTTATTATTTCATTCATTATGAACTAATTCACTTTTTAAGCTTATGTTGGATCCTTAAGTGAAACGATAGTTTATAACTTTGATTTCCAGTTCAATAAGCTATTTTCCAATTTATCTATATTAATTTGAGCTTGAATTTATGAATTGCCAGATCAACAATTCTTTGTGGATTTGTATAGAATCGAGAGAGGATATTCGAATCTAGACTTAGTTAGTATAGCATGTGTTCTTGAATTTTGTGAATGAACAGAATCTTGATGTATGCTAAGGCAGAGATATGCTTGACATCGCATGTAATCGGATAGAGAACTTAATCTTAAACCTTCTTTAATTATAATTCACATAGAAATTTAGTGAGTTAGTTGATTAAGGTGTTTAACTTGTTTCTATCTAAATTGTGGATTTGAGTTAATATGGTATTAGTACATCGAGAGGTGGCTAATACTACATTCGTGTTCTTGATTAATAAACTGGGATAGTGAATTGAACTGGAATAAAGTTGTAAAATTCAGAGTGAAACTTAGGGTGAAATCATAAGTCTAATTCTCCATTAATTGTTTGAAATTCCAAATTTTGATATTTCTGATTGTTTTGTGGTAGTTTATTTGTTTCTTAATTTAGTTTCTATAATTTTAATCATTGAATTGGATAGTTTAATAAAATTAGGATTAATAGGAAATTGGTAATTGTAAGGTTAGGTTTCTTACTAATTTGTCTCTGTGGAAACGATACTCTACTCATTACTATATTATTTGTTGACCACGTATACTTGCGTGTTGTGCGTATATAGATTTTACCCAACGCTACATCATGGGTATTGGATACTGGATGTGGTTCTCACATTTGTGTTAATGTGCAGGAACTTCGAAGGAGTAGGACTTTGGCAAATGGAGAGGTTGACCTACGAGTTGGAAATAGAGCAAAAGTTGTTGCACTGGTCGTAGGAACTTATCATTTATCTTTGCCCACTAGGCTAGTTTTAGAATTAGAAGATTGTTATTTTGTGCTTGCTATAAGTAAAAACATTATTTCTATTTCTTGTTTGGACAAGAAAGGTTTTTCATTTATAATAAAGAACAATCGTTGTTCGTTTTACTTAAATGATATATGCTATGGTGTTGCACAATTGTTTAATGGTCTTTATATTCTTGATTTAGAAATGCCTATCTATAACATAAATATAAAATGATTTAAATCAAATGATTCAAATCTGACATATCTTTGGCACTGTCGTTTAGGCCATATAAATGATAAACGCATATCCAAACTCCATAAAGATGGGTTTTTGGATTCATTTCATTTTGAATCATGTGAGAGATGTGAGTCTTGTTTATTAGGCAAGATGACTATAGCCCCTTTCACTGGACACAGTGAACGGGCTAGCGATATATTAGGACTTATACATAGTGATGTATGTGGACCCATGAGTTCGTTAGCAAGAGGTAGGTTTTATTACTTCATTACATTTACTGACGACTTCAGTAGATATGGATATGTGTATCTTATGAGACACAAATCCGAATCCTTTGAAAAGTTAAAGGAATTTAAGAATGAAGTTCAAAATCAATTTGGCAAAAGCATAAAAGCCCTTACTTAAGTCAAGACTTTGATGACCTTCTAAAGGAGTGTGGTATTATATCACAGCTCACTCCACCTGGAACACCACAATGGAATGGCGTATCTGAGAGGAGAAATTGCACCTTGTTGGACATGGTACGATCAATGATGAGTCATGCAAATCTTCCAATAAGCTTCTGGGGTCATGCCCTAGAGACAGCCGCATTCACACTTAACCGTGTTCCTACAAAGACGGTTCAGAAGACACCATATGAGATGTGGACTGGGAAACGTCCTAATATGTCGTTCATGAAGATTTGGGGTTGCGAGGCGTTTGTAAAGCGTCTGGATTCTGACAAGCTCGGACCCAAATCTGACAAATATAATTTTGTGGGATACCCAAAAGAAACAAAAGGGTATTATTTCTACAAACGTTCTGAGAATAAAGTGTTTGTTGCTCGAACTGGTATTTTTCTAAAAAGAGAATTTATCTTTAAAGGAAACAGTGGGAGGAAAGTAGAACTCGAAGAAATTCGAGAACCACAAAATATCATTGAACCTGAGTTGGAACGTGAGCAGGAACCACAAGATGTTGTGGAAAGTGAACCTGCTCAAATTACACAAGAAATTCGTAGATCTAGTAGGACACGCCTAGAGCCCAAGAGATATTATGGATATATTGTAACTCAAAACGGCGATGTGATGCTCATAGATCAGGATGAGCCTGCTTCCTACCAAGAAGCTATGAATGGACCAGATTCTGAGAGATGGCTTGAAGCCATGAGATCTAAAATGGACTCCATGTATACTAACCAAGTATGGACTTTGGTTGATCCGCTCGAAGGGGTAAAACCAATCGGGTGCAAGTGGGTTTTCAAGAAGAAAGTCGACATGGATGGTAATGTACAAACTTATAAAGGTCGACTAGTAGCAAAAGGTTACAAACAAGTTCAAGGTGTTGACTATGATGAAACCTTCTCTCCGGTGGCAATGGTTAAATCCATCAGGATCTTACTTGCTATTACAGCCTTTTACGATTATGAAATCTGGAAGATGGATGTCAAAACTGCTTTCCTTAACGGAAATCTCCTTGAGGATGTGTATATGACACAACCTGAGGGTTTTGTCACTCCAAAGGATGTTGGAAAGGTATGTAAGCTGCAGCGATCCATTTATGGATTGAAGCAAGCCTCTCGGAGTTGGAATCTTCGATTTGATAAGCAGTCATAGAGTTTGGTTTTATTAAAAATGAAGATGAACCTTGTGTATATAAGAAGGTTAGTGGGAGTCGCATTGTATTTCTATTATTATATGTTGACGACATATTAATTATTGAGAATGACATTCCTTCATTACAGGCTGTAAAAACATGGCTAGGAAAATGTTTCTCCATGAAAGATTTAGGCGATGCAGCCTACATTTTTGGTATCAGGATCTATCTAGATAGATCCTGAAAAATGCTCGGCCTAAGTCAGAGTACATATATTGATAAAGTGCTAAAACGGTTCAGCATGCAAGAGGCAAAAAGAGGACACTTACCCATGACTCATGGTGTAAAGATCTCTAAGGCCCAATGTCCTAAATCACAAGATGATGAAGAGCGTATGAGAAAGATCCATTATGCTTCGGCAATTAGATCTATCATGTATGCAATGATATGTACTCGTCCGGATGTCTCGTATGCTTTGAGCATGACGAGCAGATACCAGTCGAATCCAGGTGAAGGTCACTGGATAGCAGTCAAGAATATCCTCAAGTACCTAAAAAGGACTAAGGATTCATTCTTGGTATATGGAGGTGAAGACAAACTGGCAGTAAAAGGTTACACAGATGCTAGTTTCCAGACTGACAATGATGACTATAAGTCTCATTCAGGTTTTGTGTTTTGCCTTAATGATGGTGTTGTTAGCTAGAAGAGTTCGAAGCAAGAGACATTAGCCAATTCTACAACAGAGGCTGAGTATATTGTTGCTTCTAGTGCGGTCAAGGAGGCTGTATGGATTAAAAAGTTCGTCACTGAACTTGGTGTTGTTCCAACCATTGTTGATCTGGTTAAGCTATATTATGATAATAATGGAGCCATTGCACAGGCTAAGGAACCCATATCTCACCAACGATCCAAGCATATACTTAGGCGGTACCATCTCATCCGTGAAATCATTGATAGAGGAGATATACATATAGGAAGAGTGCCAACAGATGATAATGTTGCAGATCCACTGACCAAGGCTTTGTCGCAGCAAAAGCACGAAGGTCACACTAGTTCCATGGGTATTAGATACATGAGTGATTGGCTCTAATGCAAGTGGGAGACTGTTAGAGTATGTGCCCTAGAGGCCAATTATTTGATATAATTGCTTAACATTTTGATATTATATTTGTTTGAATGAATGAAAGATTTTATTATGGTTTTATTTACTGCGTTATATAAATGTTAACATAATAAAATTCCTTAGAATAGTGATACAAATTATATAGTTTCAAGTATGTGACTTGAACATGAGATTATATAATTATAATTAGTATCATTATTCTTAAAAGTCCCTAGTCGAGTATCATTATTGATGGGACAACAATGATGCATTGAGACTAGTATGTCGATTGACTAATGACCAAATCTCATTGGTTATAAATATATGAGATATTAAGTCAATGCATAGGTACATGCTAGAGAACGATGTATTGGACAGACCCACCATGAGAATTCTATATGGAGCATTATACGAAGTGTCATTAGCGATTCTCATAGTGACAATGATGTAATGATCCTCCGACCTGAAATCACTATATTACTACACGGGAATTTATGTACTTTGATATCATCAAAGGTCACCTTTAATAGGGTGGACTATAAAGGTGATTATTGGGTACATCATGAATCGTGTGAGGAATATGAGTGATCTAGATGGAATTTAACCCTCCCGTGTATTAGGGATGATATCCATTGGCCTCTTGATTGAGTAGGACTATGAAATGCATGGCCATGCTCAAATAGTTATTTGTTTTATATAGTCTACTCATTGATCAAGAAAAACTCAGATTAAATTATGAAGATTATGACACAATCCACGACTCGAGTTTAATCTAGGATATTAAGGTTAAAAGGATTAAATTATATTGAAACATTGGTCACGAAAAAGGTTGCATCGAATCATCGATCTTATTATTACTTGGGTAGCAGTGATGCATTACTAGATGTCGCTCGTTGTTTATAATTTTATAATATGATTTTAAAATTATTGTCAATGTAATAATAACCTATAGGGTCACACACATAGAACGTAATTTAAAAGGGAATTAATTTAAATTGTAAGGATTTAAATATATCAATATGATTGATAGTATTTTAAATCACTAATTTAAATTAAAAAGATAATTTATAAATATGTATTTTAATTAAGTAAGACTTAATTAAGATATATATATATATATATATATATATATATATATATATAAATTTGGATTTTAATTATATTAGGTTTTGATTAATTCCTCCTAACTGCTATATATATGATATATATCAGCCATTTTAGGAATTACATCAAAAACAAAACCCTAGCTGCTCTTAGAGAGAGACTAAAGAAAACAGTTTCGAAAAAAAATCCTCATCCTTGGTGGCTAGTACCACGGTTCCTTTTTCTGCAGATCGTACGACGATTCCCGGGGCGTTCGTGTGGATACCGTAGAGACACAATTCGTTTGAATTGTGTTAGAGATTCGACCGCATCAATTCTAGCTTTAATAATTGGTATAATTTCTAACCACTGAATTAATTTATTTTTCGCATGGATCCTGTATTAGGGTTTCATAATTGTCTTTCAATTGTTTATTTCCGCTGCGTTTTATGTGCCGAAACCCAATAATAATTATCTCTATTGTCTCCAATTGAGAATTATATTTCAATCAAACTCCAAGATTATATAGGTAGTGCTCGTAGATATAATCAGCAAGTGGATGTGTACAACCCTGTCTTATGATAACATGAAGTCGTAGGTCGTTAGACATCTTGTATGATAGTGGCAAAACATCCCTCTAACTTTTGTAATTCACTTATCTTCAATAAACACATTTTTAATATATTAACAATTATTCATCATTAATATTACAACTCACAATATTTAACAACCAGATCATTCCTAGGAAAGAGGGGCCTTTCCAATAAGGATTTCTCCCTATTGGCGCGCAATTGGGTGACCAAACCTCTCCTCGACAGAACTTTCTAGACATCGTCAATATTGCAAATAATAATATGAATAATTTTGTCGTCTTAATTATTGATGTAATAATATAAAATATTATACAGATGATATTGTGACGATAATTGAATCAATAATATGAGAGATATTATGCAGCAACTAATGTAGTAATAATTGAATAAACTGAGTGGCTTCTTACGTAAGCATCAATAATCAATACTGTGTGCTACTATGCAACCACGCGTATTACTGTACTTTTACTACCGGGTATTTCAACAGTTTAACGGTAAAACTTTCGCCGTTATTTTTATAAAAAGATATTTCTGTCGTTTTCTAACTCTGACAGTTATTCCATTGTGGGGTCCATCAATGATGGTGTTGTCGTACGGATATTCCCTGACAAAAAGAATATTCCCCGACCAAACGAATATTCCCTGACACAACGAATATTTTATATCAACATGCTTACTTTGAAAAAATTTCACATATCACCCTTAACTTTAACCCTTTATCAATTTAACTATTTACTAAATAAAATAATAATTATAAGAAAATTGAATACTTTTATTTCATAAAATTCGGGGTCTTACAATCTTCCCTCCTTATGAAATTTCGCCCTCGAAATTTACGTACCTGGTAGTTCGAAGAGTTGAGAATACCTTACTTTTATTTCAGATTCCATCTTTCCTGTCATCATAATTTCTCAATTGCTTATCTCCTGTATTTCAAATGTCATTCTAGAATACAGCTTCAAAACAAAGGTTAATTAACATATCACAATTTGTCAACTTAACAAAGAAAATTCAGCTTAGGTAGGACATACACTAGCGAAGGATATTACTCGTCTCTCTCCTCCTAGTTCTAATCCCGGATCTCCGCCAAAGACTATATCCCTAAGCTCTGATACCATTTGTGACGCCCCCAAAATAGGTTTACACGACCCATTCTGAGTCACCGGATACACGGTATATAATCAAATACAAACTCTTTTTATACAATATGACAAAAGTGTAGCTGAGAGTTTTTACACGAATATTATTTTCTTGACAGTATTCAAACTCAAATGGAGTCTTCATTACATTTATTATCACACTATTTCATAGAATAGTGAGGACTACTATAACAACCATCTCGGACCATCACTCTGTTCCCCGACTACAAACTTCCTCATACAACTGTCATGTAAAATATGACAACACATATGTTGTGGATACCAACTGTGACTCTCATCCCTTTACTTGGATAGTATCTCACAGTGATACCTTACAATGGTACCATACATAAAGGTACAGTCAATAACTGTTTTAGAAATTAAAATCCTTAAAAAATGCTTAAGGAAACTTTCGTACATGGGACGTCATGCATCTAAGTTATAATAGATATCATATGACTCGAGAATTATCCTTGGTTGACCCAATAGACCCCAGAGAAAAATAAGAAGATTACTGCCATGTTCTTTCCAATGGTGAGTCTTCTCTTGACATATAATTATCTATATTGTCTCCAATTGAGAATTTTATTTCAACCAAACTCTAAGATTATATAGGTAGTGCTCGTAGATATAATCAGCAAGTGGATGTGCACAACCTTGTCTTATGATAACACGAGATTGTATGTCATTAGACATCTTGTATGATAGTGACAAAACACCCCTCTAACTTTTGTAATTCACTTATCTTCAATAAACACATTTTTAATATATTAACAATAATTCATCATTAATATTACAACTCACAATATTTAACAATCAGATCATTTCCAGGAAAGAGGGGGTTTTTCAATAAGGATTTCTCCCTATTAGCGCGTAATTAGGTGACCAAACCTCTCCTAACAATAACTTTCTAGACATCGTCAATATTACAAATAATAATATAAATAACTTTGTCGTCTTAATTATTGATTTAATAATATAAAATATTATGCAGATGATACTGTGATAATAATTGAATCAATAATATGAGAGATATTATGCAGCAACTACTGTAGCAATAATTGAATAAACTGAGTGGCTTCTTACGTAAGCATCAATAATCAATACCGTGTGCTACTATGCAACCACGCGTATTACTGTACTTTTACCACCGGATATTTCAACAGTTTAACGGTAAAACTTTTGCCGTTATTTTTATAAAAAGATATTTCTTTCGTTTTCTAACTCCGACAATTATTTCGTTGTGGGGTCCACCAATGATGGTGTCGTCGTACGGATATTCCCTGACAAAAAGAATATTTTCCGACCAAACGAATATTCCCCGACACAACGAATATTTTATATCAACTTGCTTACTTTGAAAAATTTTCACATATCACCCTTAACTTTAACTCTTTGTCAATTTAACCATTTACTAAATAAAATAATAATTATAAGAAAATTGAATACTTTCATTTCATAAAATTCGAAGTCTTACAAAATCCCAACTACTAGTTTTTTTTATCAATTCCAATTTTATTTAAACAACCCAAAATTGTGATTTTTCAATGAAAATTGAGTTAAATTTGCTAACTAATTTTAACACAAAGATTGATTCAGATGATAAAGGTTTAAGACTACAATATCTCCAATTATCCAATATAAATCAATTATCTAATTTCTCCAATTATTTAATTCACATGAGTTGTTAACAGGAATTCAATGAACGTGTTTAACAGCCCTTTTCCAAGTGATCAGATAAACATTATTTAACTTGATTAATTCTGCGATATTCATATGCAAAACAAAAGAATTCAATTCATTAAGTTCCAATTCCCAATTGTTACACGCAGTGAAAAGAGATATCAATATTCAATTCACAACCCTAATTATTTATCTCATACAAATAACTAAGAATACATGCTATCACATTCAGTTCTAACCCTAGATTTTATCTCCCGAATTCATCTAGTGTAACATGATAATTATTGGCCAAATAATTAATCAATAAGCATGGAACTCAATATGAATATATAATTGGATTAATATGGAAAATCAAATTATAAGCATAAAATGTTCCATTGTAGCCTTAAATAAAAGATTAGTTCATGCTGAAAATTAAAACCAAAAATCCCATAATAAACATCTTAGGTAAATTACAGATAAAGAAGAAGAATAAAAACTCAATAATGGCCTTCAGTCTTCAGTTTCTGACTGTAATTCTTCAATGTTCCTCTGAAATCTCCAAGTTAAAATTCCAGTATCTGTCTTAATCAATTTTCCCCATCTTTATGACTATATCCTTTATTCTTTTATATCTTTTCAGTCATTAGGTCAGCCTGGTTGGATTTCTATTTAGAGTCAACTTCTACCTTCATTTTCCAACTCTATCTTCAAAATTTGTCAACCTTTTCTGCCACCCAGCACCCCGGTGTTGGCCGTAATCCCGATCAATATTTGCGTGCAAGTATACACGGTCAACAAGTAATAAAGAGTAAGTAAAATATCATTCTCACGAAGAATTAACTAATAAAGTTCACCAATCACTAACCCATTACCATTTCAGTCTTATTTAAACGAGTGATTTAATGCTATATATTTAAACTATGAAGTTAAATAATACTAAATACCCCTAGAATAAGACTAGACAATGAAGACTTGAGATTACAATTTCACCTATTGAACCATTTAAATCGACACTCTTCCTATTAAGCCAAATTAATCATACCGGATTGTTAATCGAGAACATGAAAGTGAGACATGGACATCTTTTGATGAACCAAATCCATATCACATATAAACCACAATTGATAGAATATACATGAACACCCACTTTACCTAAACCACTATATATCTATGCGATTTACACATAAATATGGTTTAAGCCCAAGTCCTCAATTGACTACGAGTGATGCTTCAGTATATGTCTATCCTAAGCACGAATCATGCATTCCATCACCATGTAGAACATACAAACACAAGCTATTAAGATCAGATCTAAACCCATACTTCGTCGTTCAAGTTTATACGGATTATCACAGTAATCGATGGCCAATCAACTAAGCAAATAAGCATGAATCTTAATAGACAATCTCATAATAATCAATAAAGCTAACAATGAAGTATATTAAAGTAAACTACATAATAAGATCCAATGTAATCTCAAAATAGAGTTTAGCTCATCATAGAATCAAAATTCATAATCCACAATTGAATATACATTGAGAAATAAAGATAGAAGTAAAGAGAAGTTAGGGATTTGGGAATGCAAATCTGATCTCTCTTGCTCCAATTCTGAATTTCCTATGCTCTCTAATTGCTTCAATCTTCAACTCTAATCTAATCTAGGGTTCTAATCTAATCCAACAAAGAAAAAGAAGAAAAGAGCATATGTAACATAGATTGATCCCCAAGGTGGAATCCCCTTTTTACATACTGATATCTCTTCTATGTATAAGCCCTAATTGAACCCTCCTCCAAGTTACGCTCCAATTGCACTGTTTAGTGAAAAAGTCAGCTCTGGTCAACTTCCAAAGTGGCGCGGCCGCATTGGGAATGGCATGGAGTTGGGCACGCCCGCACTCAAGTAGTAGATGGCATTTTTTTTGTCGATGGACTAGGGCGGTCACGCCCAAAATGCACTAGAAATTCGCGCGCCCGCGCCAAGGATTTTCTGCTGCAGTGTCCTCCAGTAAAATGGCCATAACTTTTGATCCGAGAGGAGTTATGGGGCCTGCCACCTATCAAATCGAAGATATCGACGAGCTCTACAACTTACATTCTTTGAGAATTGAGACATAATGGATGGATGAAGGTTAAAATTGGGTTGGAAGTGACTGCTATGCAAATGGCCACCCAAAACATTGAAATTCAACGTCCGTTGGTACAAAGGTCATAACTCTTGCATCCGAACTCCGATTAGAATGATTCAAGATGTTTCGAAAAACTAAGAAGAAGCTCTACAACATAATCTAAGTTCCAAGCCAAGAACATGAAAGCCCAAATGATGTTCAGATTGCTTTTCCTTGCGTTTTTATACCAATAGTCGTTCACACAACTTCCAAGCATAAAATCTACAAAATGAACACAAAATGCATGAAAAGTGACTAAGAAACATGAGTTTAAGCAACTAATTCAAGTAACAGATACCGGATAAGTAGGTATAAACCTACTTATCAAATACCCCCAAACTTAAACCGTTGTTTGTCCCCAAGCAACACAACATAATGCAATTTATATGCTATGCAAGCTACGCTACTATGACAATGAATCCCACATTCTCAGCCAAATATGAATTTTAATAAGATGTGCCTCAGAGAAATAACAAGATCTATGAACAAAGCATCAAACTAAACAAAAGTCATAAGGACATACATTTCGAAAATCACAACCTGCTGCTAAGATGTAGTATATGCGTGCTATGTTCACAAATAAGCTTGACAAAGGTGAAGATTCCATATGTTATACTTCTAAGAAAGAAAATTGAGGTTTTAAGTCAAGAACTATGCACATAATTGAAGCAACAACCAATCCAACACGTCAATACAAGCTAAGGTTCAGTAACGAGTTTATTCTGCTTTATTTTACTCATGAGGGTGATTTTTGTATTTTTTCGCGGTGTTTATTGATTTTTTTTATCACATGATTATGCAATGTCTCATTCTATTAGGCTATACAGTGCTACCCTTAGCGAGCTTTCAACCAACGACTCCCAAATCATTCAGACTTTTGGGCGTTAGGTGTAGAGATAATCCCCTCGGGTGTACTTACTCAAGTAACAAAGGCCCCGAAACAAGACTAGCCACGGTGTTTATTTATTTATTTTTTTAAGAAGATAGCAATGAAAGTAGTATGCACACAAGTTAATTATGCTTGATGATAAAGCATGTACTTTGTAACAATCTTATTTACTTATTAATAAAAAGTATTAATTTATTAAAGGCATTTAATTATCTATATGATGTTGTTTTATAATATGTGATAAACTCATAGTTTTAAACAATGTTTTTAGAATAATGATGATGATCATTCTAATAAGATCTAAATTCTTAGAAAGCTTAAAACTAAAATAGTTCACAATCGTTGAATTACTAAATTAGGGATTAGTAAATCCAGATAGATTGGTACATACGTTGCTTTCTCATTGGATGAGGATGATTGATGTCATGATCATTTATGTGGAGACACTAAAGCAAGTATGTAGGTGCTTATTAGAGAATAAGTTCACTGAACATGGCTCGCTAAGGATAACTAATGGAGTTTTACTTATCTGTCAATAGGAATTCCTGTAGTGATAGTAGTACAAGTGATCCTTGGACTTAAGATCATCATAGTATCTTGTGTTTGATGAGTTACACTTTGACTTATTCCTTAAGACCCTTAGAGTATATCAAAGGGTATGCTTGGGTATAATTTGTTATGCATAAAGATAATGTATGATCAATAAAGAATCTATCGCTTCTAGTTAAAGAAGAGAAATGTCCAATGTGATTCGATAAATGACAACCCAGTAGTCCTTAGCCGAGGCAGAATAAAATTAGAAAGGAGTTTCTAATTTGCATTGTTCGGAGTTGTACATTTAAGAATCAAAATACATATAATTAAATAAAATATGACTTGACAGTAATTCTATGTCTTATATTTAATTGGAACATTGTATGGTAGAAGGATTGAATTGTACAGTAACTATTTACTCAAATATTCTTTTATGATTAATGTTGAAATCTATATTATCTGGAAAGTCGTTAATCGCTAGGGAGGCTTATCCCTATTGTAGACTAAATATTATTTATTTAAATAAATTAATTATTTAATTTATTTATTTAAATAAGATTAGAATTGTTATAATTGATTTATTCACAACCGGTTTAATATGGAGAACCTAAAGTGTCACACCATAAAAGGAAGAATAATTATTTAAGAAGTTAATGGCATAATCGTAATAATAAGTTAAGTATATTTAATTTAATCTATGGTGATAGAATAAATTAAATAGCTTAATATTTATTATTTAATATTTTAGAAATATTAAATATAAATTAATAAGAGGAGTCTTATTATTATTATTACTATTATTATTATTTAATTCCTAAAGTAGTTTGAGAATTAATTAATAAAAGTACTCTCATATATTCCTAATAATATTAGGAGACTAATTAATTAAAAGAGTTTAATTAATTATTCCTAATAAGAATAGGAGCCTAATTAATTAAAGGAGTTTAATTGATTAAAATAAAATTTAATTCCTGAATTGTTAAGGAGGGTTGCCTACATCTATAAATAAGAGGAGTCTTATTATGGGTGAGAGTTGTTATTGACTTTTTCACAACATACATAATTCCAATAGTTGGGAGAGTACACCCTTTTCTATGAGAGATAGAAAAACTAGAGTTTTACCAAATACCCATCTTATTGAATTTTTCTTCTTCCTTGGTGGATCACCTCTGGAGGACAAACACTTGGATGGCTAATGTTGATCAAAGGAAGGAACCAAACCCGGTGGATTCAAGTTGAACGCGAAAAGATTGGAGGTGAACTTATACCTGAGAAAGCTCGAATCTTCAAAGGTATGATTCTTGTTCTTCATATTTTCGTTTAATTAATAATTATGCATAAAGGATGATTCGGGTATATGGTTTGTAAAAATTTTAAAATTCTATTTTATCACGTTTCCGCTTACTTTGTACAATTTTATTGCGTTCATGAATATTACAAACCTAACAGTGGCATCAGAGCCAAACATTTATGCGCATTATTAAGTGTTTGATTTGATATGTATGTTGATATGTGTTTAGAATAATTTAATTGTGCATAATTTTGTTGTATAAAATTTGGTTTTTGAAAATAAAAATATAAAATATAAAAAATTGCAAATTCATTGAGTCCGTGTTTTTAATAGTTCGGTTAAGTACATATATATAATCTAAAGTTAATCTCATGTTGCTTCATCCATTAATATTCCTTTGGTTATATATAACCTTTCCTTGAGTCACGGTTAGATTATATATATTTATAATACGATTATAATATATATATATATATATATATATATATATATATATATATAGGAAGAGGATCAAGAGTAGAACTCTTAAGTAGTAGAACTCCCTTAAATAATAGAATTGTATCAAAACGACGTAGTTTTGATAAGACGCGGTGGCATTTTTGTAAATACGTGGTGGCATGGTATTTATAAAAATGTCACCGCGTCTTATCAAAACTACGTCGTTTTGATACAATTCTATTATTTAAGAGAGTTCTACTACTTAAGAGTTCTACTCTTGATCCTTTCTGTATATATATATATATATATATATATATATATATATATATATATATATATATATATATATTCTTAATTATTTTATAATTAAAATAAATAGTTTATTTTAATCTTAAAATTGGATTTCACGCTAACTAATTAGAGTTGAAATTGAATTCCATAATAACTAATTGGAGTTGAAATTGGATTCAATGTTTCCTTAAATAAAGGAGTTTATTTAGATATGATATAAGATTTCATATTATTCAAAATAAAGGAGTTTATTTGTGAATAGGAAAGAGAATCTGTATTTTCTTAAATAAAGGAGTTTATTTAGATATAGAATAAGATTTCATATTATTCAACATAAAGGAGTTTATTTGTGAATGGAAAAGAGAATACGTGTTTCCATTAATATATGAGTTTTTTTTACATGGAATTAGATTCCATTATTAATTAAAATAAAAGAAGTTTATTTTGATTTAAATTTGGATTAAAATAAAGGAGTTTATTTTGATTCAAAATTAAATTTTATGCTAACTAAATTTGCCCATTAAATGATATCAATATATATATTGAATGTTTATTATTCATGAGATGAATGTTATTTATTGATGCATATGGTGATGTGTATAATAATAAATGGGATTGATTATGGACTATTGACCAATGTGATTGGATTTTATTTTAGTTTGATGCATGAATGTATGAATTTTATTAAATGGAGTCTGCGTACCTCGTCTTTTCTAATTTTTTCTTAATGTAAATTCTATCATCCTCCTATGTACTTCCTCTTGACTGCTGATCAAGGTTTCTATTTATTTTAAATAGTTTTGTAATAGGAATAGTTAGAATTAATTTTGAAGAATTAGAGATCAAAGAGCAAGGAGCACTTGAAGACCCGTTTGTAATGGAGCCTGGAATTTAAATGTAATAGTTATATTCAAATTTAGTTTGACCTTTTGGTTCACTTGGTTAGGATTGAGCAAAAAATAGGTATAACCGAATTACCGAACCGAAATAATTTAACCGAATTTTTTTAATAATTCGGTTATTTTCAATAGTTCGGTTATACCCGAATTTTGTTACAGTTTTCGGTTAGTTTGTACGGATTTTACTTTTGGGTTACTCGGTTAACCGAATAACACTCGCTCTTTTTTTTTAACACTTTTCGACTTTTCGTGCATATACATAGAGAGAATAAAAAATATATATACTAGTAGTAGTACACGTACAAATTACAAAATAGAAGCAGACTCAGTAGCCTACCACCAAATCTCTCTCTCTCTGTTCCTTTTCTTCTTCTTCACTGTCCAAAACTCTCTCTCTGTTCCATTCGTCCTCGTTCTCTCCCAGAACGACCTTAAGGACCCACTGCCGGTCGATTCCCTCTCCCCCGATTCCGACACCTCCAACTCCGATTGGGACGAGTTCGGCTACTCCGAGTCGAAATCCGATGACGAGCTCGACCCAGGATCTGGCACCCGATCTTCGAGCCTGACAGTTGTTATTGGGGAAATTATTCGATTGGGCATGACAGTTGTTGTTTTCACCCATTTTATTTCAGTTTATGAAGAAATAGGTGGGTAAGGTTGATGGTGAATAATCCCGTTCTACGAACGCACAAGGTAAATATGTTACATGATTTCGCTTGTTTACTTTGAGCATTGGCCTTGAATGAATGTGGACTGGACCTCAGTTGCACAAGATCTTAACTTCTTCATTTATGTTACAACCCCTAGCAGTGGAGTTAGGTCCTGGAATGTTGGGGAATATATTTGATGGTATCCAGATTTGTCCAATTTTGGTTCAACTTTTAATTATTTTGGTCCTGAACCTTTTAATTTCGGTTATTAACTGAATAACCGAATTATTGATTCGGTTATTCGGTTATCATGTATTTCGATTAGTTATTTGGATATTTAAAACAGTGCAATTTTGGTTTTCGGTTATAACCGAAATGTTTATTCGGTTCGAATAATAACTGAATGCTCACCCCTACACTTGGTGGCTCTAGTGAACCAAACTAGAATAAAGTTCATAATCAATCCGGGTAGAATATAGTATTCTATATGTGCATGCTTATACTATATATATATATATATATATATATATATGCAAACATGCTTCGCGTGTTAATTAATATGACGTGTATTTTATATATATATGTGCATGCGCGCTAAACAAGATGAGACAAATTAATAACATGCAAACCCCTCAAATTTTTTGTATTAAGTCCTAAGCGTTCAATGATATTTGGAATATCGAACGTCGCCTTCTAGCATGGTAAAAATAATAGAGTATCAATTAATTATTATAAGTTTGTTGTGTCACCACAAGACTTATCTTAATTCCTTGAGATATTAATTTTATCACATTTGATGCTTATAAAGAAAATTGAACAATGTTGTTTTGTTGTGTCACCACAAGGATAATATTTTTCTTTTTTGAATATATGGAAGTACTAGGTTGGACTTAACTTAGATAATTTTGATTCGGATGTGCCACCACTTGATCAAAATAATCTAAGAGGCAAAATAAAAGGAATTACATGATGATATAATTGACAAGAGTTGTCTACCTATTTATTTAAATATAGTTTGTTGTGTCACCACAAAGCTATATACATTTGAAATGGGATCCTTATTCTCACTAACAAATATTTAATTAGATTTTGTCAAACTATATAAATGAGGGTAATATAGTTTGATGAAAATAGTGGGAGATACCAATTTAAAACAAGACCTAAATTATTTTGGTAATTAATAAAAGAATGTATGTTAAAATGTTGTTAAGAACAAATTCATTTAAAAAATTTACAATGTCTAAATAACTATCACTGCGAAACATATAAGATGTTAATTAATCGGACCGAATTAAACGGATTGGTTAAGGAATTTGAGAATAGTTCTCATGGCTGAAAAGCTATCTTATGTCCTTAATACGCCTATCCCTACAATGGTTGCAGACAATGCCTCTGAGGAAGAGATTACTACATTTAGAAAGTGACAAGATGATGCACAGTTGGCTCAATGCATCATTCTCGCATGTAACGTGCTTCAGCGTCAGCATGAAACTATGGATGCTCCTACTATATTCCCGCACATCAAGTAGTTGATGGTGAGGAAAGTATGACTGATAGATATTAGATATCTAAAGAGCTCTTTCGATCTAGAATGACCGATGCCACTATAATATAGACAAAAGTCCATTATCAATTTGATTGAATAATTAGGACAACGGGTTTTATCATGGATGGGGAGTTGAGCCAGGATTTGAACTTGCATTCACTCCCGGACTCCTTTCACAATTGTTGTGAATTTTTTCGTATGAACAAGCTAGATATCAGCTTCGCTGATTTGCTTAACATCTTGAAAAATGTTGAGAGTCACTTTCTAACCAAGAAAGACCAAGTCTTACTGGTACGGGTCAAAGGATCTTCTAAAAAGAAGAACGATTCTAAGAAGGTAAATAGAAAAGGCAAAAACAAAGGTTAATAAGAACAAAACTGATACGGATAGTAAAAGAGTTTGCTTCCACTGCAATAAGCCATGACACTAGAAAAGAAACTGCGAGAAGCATCTTTCAGAGCTAACCAGAAGAAGCTTAATGAAGTTTCGGTTACAAATACAATTTTGTTCATGATTTAAAATAAATTTTTCTTTAAGTCAAGGTTCTACTTGGGTATTGGATACCCACTTTGGTTATAATAAATATAGATTTATGAAGGGATCAAGCAGAAGTAGAAAACTAAACAAAGATAAGTAATCATATGTGTGGAAAATGAAGCAAAGGTTGCTACATTAGCCATATAAACTTATAGTTTAGCAATGCCTATGGGCAAATCTATTAATTTAAGTCAATAAGTTATTATTGTATTCTAGTTCTTGTTAGAAATATTATTTCCATTTTGTTGTTGGATAATAAAATCTTTGGTATTATATTTAAGAACAATTGTTGTTCTATTTATAATAATAATATTTTGTATAGAACTAGAATATTACTTAATGAATTTTGTAAACTTGACTTACGTGAAAATTTATTTTGTAAATTGAACAAACTAGTATAAGAAAAAGAGATGATCATTCAAAGAGTTGAATATGTGTATTTATTGAAATACAAGTGAGACTTATTTGAAAGGTTCAAAGAATTCAGAAGTGAAACAAATTGGCAAAGTATTAAGATTTTTTTGATTAGATCAAGGAATAAATACTTGTGCAATAAGTTTCTAGATCATTTCAAATAGTTTTCTCATAATAGACGCCTCCTAATACGCAATAATTGATTGATGTATCTAAAAGAAAAAATTGTACCTTGTTGGACATGGTACGGTCCATAATGATTTTACTGACATTCTAGTATCGTTCTGGGGTCATGCCCTAGAAATAGCTGCATATCTACGAAAAAGGTAACCTCAAAATTCGACCAAAAGACTCTATAAGAGTTATGGACAGGGAGGATTCCTAATCTTAAGTATGTTAAGATAAGGGGTTGTCCAGCTTATGTGAAAAAGATTTTAAAGGATAAGCTTGGGACAAGATTTGACAAGTACATATTTGTGGGACATCCTAAAGTAAGTTTAGGGTATATGTTATATAATCCTACTTAGCAAAAGGTGTTTGTTGCGAAACACGCTACCTTCTAAGATAAATGTGTTTATCATTAAAGTGCTAGTGGGAGGATAATAGATCTTGAAGAGTTGAAGAACCACAAAATACTATAAGTCAAATAAGAGGAACATGTAGATAGAACTATTGTACAACAACCGAATCGTAAATCTAGAATAGTACCGAAGATACTTGGGATGTATAGATTCATTATGGATGATGATGATGAGGAACGTACCATAGAAGATAATAATCCAGTTATATATGATGAGGTAAGAGTTGTAGACACTCGGAGAAATATATTGAAGAAAGCTTCTCAAAAATGGAACATTCGTTTTGATTAAATAATCAAAAGAGCTTGATTTTATCAAAAATAAGAATGAACCTAGTGTGTACAAAAGGGTCAGTGGGAGCGTCGTGATATTCCTAGTATTATATGTTGATATACTACGGATAAGGAATAACATACCAATGCTACAATCGGTAAAGATAAAGTTGTCTAAACATTTCTCCATAAATGATTTAGGAAGAGTATCTTAATTGGGGATACAAATCTATATAGATTGTGACAACCCGGAAATTTGGACAATTTTATAAAATCTTAAAAGATTGAATAAAGGTTATAAGATGAACCTAGACAGAAAATAAGTGTATGGATTTGATATTTCTGTAAAGGAATTTTAAGGATTTCAAAATTTTTGGAGAAGAACTTGAATGATTTAATAGACTACAAGCGGTAGTCTGATAATGAGGTATATGTTTAGTGTATTTATTCATAAGATTATGTGTTTATGGTTCTAGTATTTTAAATATATACTAGTGACCTAATCTAAGAGTTGTGGACGAAATTATTTTGTATGAATATGTGAGTAAGTGAATTTAGAATTAAGTTATGTAACCTAATATATATATATATATATATATATATATATATATATATATATATATATATATATATATATAGGTGTGTTAAGTAAATAACCTAAGAGGTTATAATAGGTGAGAATGTTAGTATATAAAACATATACTAATTCTAAGAGATTTAATTTATATATCTCAACTAATTAATTTCATAACCTAATTATAGCTAGTCTAATAGGGTTACTATTGTTAAGGATGGCAAATAATTTAAACTAGCCCAATAATTTATTTAAACATTGGACTTATAGATAATTTGATTGTTAAGCTAACCCAATATTAAATTTAGTGGGCAAGTATGCTAGTAGCACAAGTATTTAATTGTGGAGGCCCAAGTTCATGTTAATTAGTAAGCCAAACATTTTAATTTTGAAGCCCAAAAGAATTAATTGGGAGCCCAAAACTTAGCCCAATGGAGGAGGGACTTTTTAGACATTTAGTAAATCAATTAAAGCATAAAAGGAAAGCCAAGATTGGTTGGATAAAGCCACATGGCCGGATGTGTAGAGAAGAAAAAGGAGGGGAGATGAATGTGATGATTATTTCACTTTAGTTGGTGACAACTCATTCCATGTGTCACTTGTTTATTTAACCAACACATTAAGCAAAGAGTGCAAGCAACCATGTGATGATTAAGTGAGAGAAAGAGATAAGAAGATGTTGGGAAAATATCTATTATATACATATCTTATATCTATACAAAATCCTCCAACAAAATCTAACATCATTCTCTTTCATTTTTTATTTTACTTCCTCTTACTTTCTCTTAGTCTAACAAAGCAAAAGCATAAGAGAGAGAGAGGGAGAGAGAGATTCGGTGGAGAGGAGGAGAGAGAGAGGAAGGAGCTACACCATTGATGCTCCATAAATTCATCTTCTACTTTGGAAGAGAAAGAAGAGTAGCCCAAAAATCAAGGTGAAAACTTAAACTAGCTTAAACCTTTTTATTTTGTTTGATTTGATTTTTGATAATATGAAGTTATGATCTTGAGGTTTAAAACCATAGATCTATATGTTTATGAGTATTTCATTTTTAGATCTACTCATATTGGGTGTTGATTTGGTTGAAATCAAAAGGAATGGAAAAATAGGATTTTTCCGGAAAGCTTAAACTTGAAAGTGTGATCTAGCTTTTGATGTTTGAAATCTATGATGGATATTTGTGATTATTTTCTTGGGATGCTAGATATATGTATTAAGGATAAAATCCCTTTGGAATCACTCAATTAGTTTGAAAAATGAGCAAGTTATGGAAGTTATCCCAAACTACACAAAGCTAAGAAAACTGTTAGAACAACAGTTTTTACCAGCCACTACCGGGCTAATTTCCGGGAGCTTAACATGTCCAAATATGGATTGTGATAGATGAAAATTGTATATCGGAAAGATACGAATCCAACAAAATTGACGGATCATTAATTGGAGTTATAGATCTCATTTTATATAAGTTTTACCAAAGGACTCCAAAACTGCAAAACGCCAAATAGCTTCTGCCCAAAATTTAAAATGGAAGTTTCGGCCACTTAAATTGTGAGAAAAATTCTGGCCTTTTGGGACATGAAAATATATAGTATTAAGTACCTCCTGTCCAAAAATGAGCTAATTCCGACTTAAAATGACCAAGTTATGACCATTTCAATTTCTGAGATTTTCCGACGAAAATCGCTATAACCGGAGTTCTATAACTCCGATGGCCACGAAATTTAAACGGTGGGCTCACGTTAAGACGTATAAGATTGTGTTAAGAGATGGGAATTTCTGGAGTTAAGCACGAGTAGCTAATTTCTTAAGGAAATGACTAAAAATAATTTTTGAAAAATACCAAAGGAAGATGGAAAATTATGGAAAAATAATTTTTGTGTATGAAATATATGTATATAAGCATGGCCAAGAGATAGAAAAATAATAAGTTGTTTTGGTATTTTCGTTAAAAAGGATATGGAATCCAGCTTGCTGGATTAGAAAATCTGATGAATCCAGCTTGCTGGATTGAAAAATAGTTTACTGGATTAAAAATTTGTTGAATCCAGTTTGTTGGATTGCGATCTAGTTTGCTGGATTTGAAATCCAGTTTGTTGGATTGCAGTTGGGTTTGTGAATTGACCATCTAGGTTACTGGATTTGGAATCCAGCTTGCTGCATTTGAAATTCAGGTTACTAGTTTGGTATTTGACTTATTAGAGTGTTAAATCATAATGTATATGATATAGTGATTAAGGAGTTATCAAAGGATGATAATAATGCTGATGGGTTAAGGTGTTATTTAATTATGTGATTAAGTGTTAGATAATTGATTGATTAAGTAATAGTATTATGAGCTAATAAGTATGTTATGCTAATTCAAAGATCAATCTTATAATTGATAGGTCTTTCATAAGAGATTGTATTATATTGCTTAGCGGTAATCAGCGGTTCAGGCAAGTTTTTCCTTAACTCAAACATGAGTTGTATGTTCAAAGCATGTTAATGAATAATTGTTGTTGATTATTCACGTCTATATTGATTATTGATTCGCACGTTGTGCATATTGTAAATGTTCATCAGGTATGAAAGGCTGATCACCTTCATTATCATTTGGTTCAGTTAATCTGTTCATGTTCATTATTGACCATTCATTTTTATTGATTTGGTCGTTCAGCTAAGAAAATTTGTTCATGCTCTTTCACAATGTTTATATTGTTGAAAGTTAGCTAGCTTATTGTTAAATTCTTTCAATCATGATATATCCTCAAATAAATTTAAACTTGCTGGGCAAATTTGATGCTCACCCTTGCTATATCATGATAAAATTTTCAGATTAAGATGAAAGTTTGAGTAAAGACAGAAGCGAAGACAAAGTGCAAGATTAAATTATGGTGCAGTTAGATCTATTAAATTTTCTGACGAAAATAACATTGTAAACATTTAAGATATTGAATGTATGTATTAAGTTAAGGTTGTAGACCTTGGGAATGATGTGAAAAAGTTTAATGTATAAACAATTTATGTTTATATCTTCCGCAATAGTTATAGAAATAGTATACCAGATCCTTGGTGATTAGGACCGAGATTTGGGGATGCTACAGTTGGTATCAGAGCCGTAGGTTAGAAACCTTAGGTAGGTTTACCGTAGGCTATAACCGCAGAGATGATGATAAGGAATAAACTCAGATCGAGTTTAAGCGATAAGAGATGAATTTTTAGAAATTCATTATTTAGTAAAGAGAAAGATAAATAAGATTCAAAGAAGAATCTTGAAAAGTTATAAGGATAAGAATCTGGAGTTACCTGACTCCAGTAATAAAAACGTAAAGTGAAAATAAATAGACTATGTCTATAAGATGAAAAGTGTAAAATCATAATATTATATGATTAAAGGAAAAGAAGATCGTAAAATAAAACGATCATAATACGGTTATAATATGAGATCACAACGTGATCTGATAAGGTCATAGCAGGAGAAGGATCAATCAAATGATTGAAAACTTTACAACAGAATTGTTGTACGACAGTTGTACTATGAAATGGTACTATGTAAACTCAGAAAAGAGTGATAAATGTTAAGATACGGATTAAAGAAAATTCGTATTAAGAAAAGAGAAAGTTAGAATTGTGTAGGATTTCAATTGAGGACTCATGTCAGGAGCTGAGTTGTATGATTCTTTGTATGGGTGGAGAATTTGTACTTGGTTTTAGAATCACTTAGCTTCCTGGTCGATATAGTGGTTAGGTTGACCAATTCTTTGTATGGGCGGGGAATTGTGCGCTTAGCTTCCTATATTGATTAGTGGCCGAGTTTGGTTTGACGACCACTTAGTTTTTGATACTGATAATCATTGAAATGTCCGTGTCGCGCTAATTGCTATATGCATGTTGAGAGGGTGATTCCTTTCTCATATGTATAACAAATAGATAGGTTATAAGTAGAGAATATCAGGTTAAGTACGAGTTCTTAAAACTCATACTTATGGTATGTTCGTGACTCATAATTATATGATATGTTTATGAACCCCTCAGCGAATGGACGCCAAATGTCTGACTAGGATAAGTTCTTAAACTCATATGATTGTGGAAAGTTCCTGAACTCATAATGTGTGGTAAGTTTGACGAACTGGGTATAGTTATGTGGTGAATGGAGCATTGAGGATGATAAAATAGATAGACTTATTAAGCAATTGATCATTAGAGAAAGTGAAGTTGATGGTGGAAGCATAGGTATTCTAAATCTTCTAGCTATGCTAGACTTCAAAGTTTTTGACATCAGGCTAAAAAAAACGCACTATGTGCTTTTTGGAAAATGAATTTTTATTCTCAACTCCTGGTGACCATTGTGTATAAGTTGACTTCGGGCCACCGACATATCGTTACCTGTTGAGATGATAAAACTGAATTGCAATGATTTTTGAGCGGTTTAAAGAATAGTTTATGCTACTTGATTCAGCTAGACAAAAATGATTTGACTTATCAAAATGTATTTTTTATATCATCAATGTATCATGGAACCTGATGCAGAATGATAAAAATGATGGAGTCATCAATGCAGTATTACTTAGTGTTGGATGTGATCTACGGATCGTCAGCCCACTATATTATGATGTAGTATGACAAAGTCACAAAATGACGGAATCCTCAAACGGACTGTAAATACAGTGCGGTATCATGACGTCATAAAATGATTTTAAGAATTTTAAAGGTAAATTATTGCCAACTAAATTTGGCCAGCAATGTTTCGATTGAAATTCGAATTATTTGATATGGGTCTAAGCTATTTGATTCGGCTAGACCAACTTTTATGAAAATCCTAAGCGTTCTTTGAAAATTATCCCGAACCAAATTATTTTGGTGCGGAACCCTATGATAAGACTGAGGTGAACTATGTTGTTTGGATAAAATAATCCAATCTAGTAGCGTAAATATTCGCTAAACATGATTGATACGTTATGCATGACGTACGCGTACGATAGGCTAATCACCTAAAGTACTAGCAACGGTAGTTTACCTTCTTTGTGATTGTAAACATACCTAGTAATTTACTGTTTTGCGATATAAATATCGTTAAAACTACGTGTTCATGGTCTATATGACCCCTCAGCATGATTTGAAAAGCTTTAACTCCTTAGACTGAAGTTATGGAAGAATGTGATAGTAGTAGAGCTCCTCATAGTAGGAAGCAAGATGTACTCATTAAATTGAGCATGAAATCAATTAAAGGTTAGTAAGACAGCCTAGTTTTGATGAATAAAAGGAGTGGTGATTAGTAAACTGAAATTTCGAGGACGAAATTCTTAGAAGAAGGGGTGAATGTGACAACCCGGAAATTTGGACAATTTTATAAAATCTTAAAAGATTGAATAAAGATTATAAGATTACCTAGACAGAAAATAAGTGTATGGATTTGATATTTCTGTAAAGGAATTTTAAGGATTTCAAAATTTTTGGAGAAGAACTTGAATGATTTAATAGACTATAAGCGATAGTCTGATAATGAGGTATATGTTTAGTGTATTTATTCATAAGATTATGTGTTTATGGTTCTAGTATTTTAAATATATACTAGTGACCTAATCTAAGAGTTGTGGACGAAATTATTTTGTATGAATATGTGAGTAAGTGAATTTAGAATTAAGTTATGTAACCTAATATATATATATATATATATATATATATATATATATATATATATATATATATATATATAGGTGTGTTAAGTAAATAACCTAAGAGGTTATAATAGGTGAGAATGTTAGTATATAAAACATATACTAATTCTAAGAGATTTAATTTATATATCTCAACTAATTAATTTCATAACCTAATTATAGCTAGTCTAATAGGGTTACTATTGTTAAGGATGGCAAATAATTTAAACTAGCCCAATAATTTATTTAAACATTGGACTTATAGATAATTTGATTGTTAAGCTAACCCAATATTAAATTTAGTGGGCAAGTATGCTAGTAGCACAAGTTTTTAATTGTGGAGGCCCAAGTTCATGTTAATTAGTAAGCCAAACATTTTAATTTTGAAGCCCAAAAGAATTAATTGGGAGCCCAAAACTTAGCCCAATGGAGGAGGGACTTTTTAGACATTTAGTAAATCAATTAAAGCATAAAAGGAAAGCCAAGATTGGTTGGATAAGGCCACATGGCTGGATGTGTAGAGAAGGAAAAGGAGGGGAGATGAATGTGATGATTATTTCACTTTAGTTGGTGACAACTCATTCCATGTGTCACTTGTTTATTTAACCAACACATTAAGCAAAGAGTGCAAGCAACCATGTGATGATTAACTGAGAGAAAGAGATAAGAAGATGTTGGAGAAATATCTATTATATACATATCTTATATCTATACAAAATCCTCCAACAAAATCTAACATCATTCTCTTTCATTTTTTATTTTACTTCCTCTTACTTTCTCTTAGTCTAACAAAGCAAAAGCATAAGAGAGAGAGAGGAAGAGAGAGATTCGGTGGAGAGGAGGAGAGAGAGAGGAAGGAGCTACACCATTGATGCTCCATAAATTCATCTTCTACTTTGGAAGAGAAAGAAGAGTAGCCCAAAAATCAAGGTGAAAACTTAAACTAGCTTAAACCTTTTTATTTTGTTTGATTTGATTTTTGATAATATGAAGTTATGATCTTGAGGTTTAAAACCATAGATCTATATGTTTATGAGTATTTCATGTTTAGATCTACTCATATTGGGTGTTGATTTGGTTGAAATCAAAAGGAATGGAAAAATAGGATTTTTCCGGAAAGCTTAAACTTGAAAGTGTGATCTAGCTTTTGATGTTTGAAATCTATGATGGATATTTGTGATTATTTTCTTGGGATGCTAGATATATGTATTAAGGATAAAACCCCTTTGGAATCACTCAATTAGGTTGAAAAATGAGCAAGTTATGGAAGTTATCCCAAACTACACAAAGCTAAGAAAACTGTTAGAACAACAGTTTTTACCAGCCACTACCGGGCTAATTTCCGGGAGCTTAACATGTCCAAATATGGATTGTGATAGATGAAAATTGTATATCGGAAAGATACGAATCCAACAAAATTGACGGATCATTAATTGGAGTTATAGATCTCATTTTATATAAGTTTTACCAAAGGACTCCAAAACTGCAAAACGCCAAATAGCTTCTGCCCAAAATTTAAAATGGAAGTTTCGGCCACTTAAATTGTGAGAAAAATTCTGGCCTTTTGGGACATGAAAATATATAGTATTAAGTACCTCCTGTCCAAAAATGACCCTAATTCCGACTTAAAATGACCAAGTTATGACCATTTCAATTTCTGAGATTTTCCGACGAAAATCGCTATAACCGGAGTTCTATAACTCCGATGGCCACGAAATTTAAACGGTGGGCTCACGTTAAGACGTATAAGATTGTGTCAAGAGATGGGAATTTCTGGAGTTAAGCACGAGGTAGCAAATTTCTTAAGGAAATGACTACAAATAATTTTTGAAAAATACCAAAGGAAGATGGAAAATTATGGAAAAATAATTTTTGTGTATGAAATATATGTATATAAGCATGGCCAAGAGATAGAAAAATAATAAGTTGTTTTGGTATTTTCGTAAAAAAGGATATGGAATCCAGCTTGCTGGATTAGAAAATCTGATGAATCCGGCTTGCTGGATTGAAAAATAGTTTACTGGATTAAAAATTTGTTGAATCCAGTTTGTTGGATTGCGATCTAGTTTGCTGGATTTGAAATCCAGTTTGTTGGATTGCAGTTTGGTTTGTGAATTAACCATCTAGGTTACTGGATTTGGAATCCAGCTTGCTGCATTTGAAATTCAGGTTACTAGTTTGGTATTTGACTTATTAGAGTGTTAAATCATAATGTATATGATATAGTGATTAAGGAGTTATCAAAGGATGATAATAATGCTGATGGGTTAAGGTGTTATTTAATTATGTGATTAAGTGTTAGATAATTGATTGATTAAGTAATAGTATTATGAGCTAATAAGTATGTTATGCTAATTCAAAGATCAATCTTATAATTGATAGGTCTTTCATAAGAGATTATATTATATTGCTTAGCGGTAATCAGCGGTTCAGGCAAGTTTTTCCTTAACTCAAACATGAGTTGTATGTTCAAAGCATGTTAATGAATAATTGTTGTTGATTATTCACGTCTATATTGATTATTGATTCGCACGTTGTGCATATTGTAAATGTTCATCAGGTATGAAAGGCTGATCACCTTCATTATCATTTGGTTCAGTTAATCTGTTCATGTTCATTATTGACCATTCATTTTTATTGATTTGGTCGTTCAGCTAAGAAAATTTGTTCATGCTCTTTCACAATGTTTATATTGTTGAAAGTTAGCTAGCTTATTGTTAAATTCTTTCAATCATGATATATCCTCAAATAAATTTAAACTTGCTGGGCAAATTTGATGCTCACCCTTGCTATATCATGATAAAATTTTCAGATTAAGATGAAAGTTTGAGTAAAGACAGAAGCGAAGACAAAGTGCAAGATTAAATTATGGTGCAGTTAGATCTATTAAATTTTCTGACGAAAATAACATTGTAAACATTTAAGATATTGAATGTATGTATTAAGTTAAGGTTGTAGACCTTGGGAATGATGTGAAAAAGTTTAATGTATAAACAATTTATGTTTATATCTTCCGCAATAGTTATAGAAATAGTATACCAGATCCTTGGTGATTAGGACCGAGATTTGGGGATGCTACATAGATAGATTTAAGAGGATGCTCGACTTAACCCATGGAATGTATATTCATTTGATGTTAAAGTCGTTTAGCATGGCAAACTCCAAGAGATGTCTCATGTTGATGAGTCATGGAGTGTATCTCTCTTAATAGTCTCCATAGACTCTTGAAAAGAGAGATTGCATGACTGACAATCATGTATACAATGAAATATACGAGACCTGATGTTGATCGGTTATATTCTGGAGAAGATCACTATAAGACAATGAAAAACGCCTTAAAGTACTTAACCGGCACTAAGGATGTGATTAAAATTTATGATGGGTCTGAATTAAAACTAGAAGGCTTAACAGACTCAAGTTTTTCAGACAGACCAAGACGACGAAAAAATCTACTTTAAGGTAAAGTGTTACCTTGAACGATGGTACAGTGAATTGGAAATATTTCAAATAGTAAAGAGTTGCTAGTTTAGTGATAAAGACAGAGTATATAGCTATAAATGAAGCTACAAGTTGATTGTTTGGATGAAAAATTCATTACAGAACTAGGAATAGTTCCTAAGTCTCATCTTAGATCTAAACATGTGTTGTGGCACTTTCATTTGATTATAGGAATCATTGAAAGATGGGAAATCACTATAGAGATAGTGGACTCTCAAGAACTACATTACATATCCATTAACTAAAGCTTATCCAATAGCAGGATAATCGTCACTTAGAGAAGAAGGGTA
Organism: Panax notoginseng; assembly: GCA_016801055.1. Lineage (NCBI taxonomy): Eukaryota > Viridiplantae > Streptophyta > Magnoliopsida > Apiales > Araliaceae > Panax > Panax notoginseng. The sequence goes on from CM029014.1 coordinate 192,706,159, forward strand.
TGAGATACCATAGCGATTAGCTTTAGTGCAAGTGGGAGATTGAAAGTAGTATGCACACAAGCCAATCATGTTTGATGATAAAGTATATACTTTGTAACAATCTTATTCATTTATTAATAAAAAGTATTAATTTCTTAAAGGCTTTTAATTATCTACATGATGCTGCTTTATAATATGTGATAAACTCATAGTTTTAAACAATGCTTTTAGAATAATGATGATGATCATTCTAATGAGATCTAAATTCTTAAAAAGGTTAAAACTAAAATAGTTCCCAATCGTTAGATTACTAAATTGGGGATTAGTAAATTCGGATTGATTGGTACATACGTTGCTTGCTCATTGGATGAGAATGATTGATATCATGATCATTTGTGTGGAGACACTAAAGCAAGTATGTAGGTGCTTATTAGAGAATAAGTTCACTGAGTGTGGCTCGCTAAGGAATACCTAATGGAGTTTTATTTTCCTGTTAATAGGAATTCCTGTAGTGATAATAGTACAAGTGATCCTTGGACTTGAGATCATCATAGTATCTTATGTATGATGAGTTACACTTTGACTTATTCCTTAAGACCCTTAGAGTATATCAAAGGGTATGATTGGGTATAATAAGTTATACATGGAGATAATGTATGATCAATAAAAAATCTACCGTTCCTAGTAAAAGAAGAGAAATGTCTTATGTGATTTGATAAATGACAACCCATTAGTCCTTGGCCAAGGCAGAATGAAATTAGAAAAGAGTTTCTAATTTGCATTGTTTGGAGTTGTGCATTTAAGAGTCAAAATACATATAATTAAATAAAATAAGACTTTACATTAATTCTATGTCTTATATTTAATTGGGATATTGTATGGTGGAAAGATTAAATTGTACAGTAACTATTTACTCAAAGGTTCTTTTATGATTAATGCTGAAATCTATATTATCTGGAAAGTCGTTAATTGCTAGGGATGTTTATCCCTATTGTAGAATAAATATTATTTATTTAAATAAATTAATTATTTAATTTATTTATTTAAATAAGATTAGAATTATTCTAATTGATTTATTCACAACCGATTTAATATGGAGAACCTAAAGGGTCACCCCATAAAAGGAAGAATAATTATTTAAGAAGTTAATGGCATAATTTTAATAATAAGTTAAGTATATATAATTTAATATATGGTGATAGAATAAATTAAATAGCTTAATATTTATTATTTAATATTTTGGAAATATTAATTATAAATTAATAAGATAAGTCTTATTATTATTACTACTATTATTATTATTTAATTCCTAAAGTAGTTTGGGAATTAATTAATAAAAATACTCTCATATATTCCTAATTAATAATATTAGGGGACTAATTAATTAAAAGAGTTTAATTAATTATTCCTAATAAGATTAGGAGCCTAATTAATTAAAGGAGTTTAATTAATTAAAATAAAATCCAATTCCTTAATTGTTAAGGAGGGTTGCCTACATCTATAAATAAGAGGAGTCTTATTATGGGTGAGAGTTGTTGTTGACTTTTTCACAACATACATAATTTTAATAGTTGGGAGAGTACACCCTTTTCCATGAGAGATAGAAAAACTAGGGTTTTGTCAAATACTCATCTTCTTGAATATTTCTTCTTCCTTGGTGGATCACCTCTAGAGGCCAAACACTTGGGTGACTAACGTTGATCAAAGGAAGGAACCAAACCCGGTGGATTCAAGTTGAGCGCGAAAAGATTGGAGGTGAACTTGTACCTGAGGAAGCTCGAATATTCAAGGATATGATTCTTGTTCTTTATATTTTTGTCTAATTAATAATTATGCATAAAGGATTATCCGGGCATATGGTTTGTAAAAATTTTAAAACTCTATTTTATCACGTTTCCGCTTACTTTGTGCAATTTGATTGCGTTCATGAATATTACAAACTTAACAAGCAAGTATACCCATGCGTTCTCAAAACTTGAGTTTCAGTGTCTTCATAGTCATTACTCACTTCATAAATAATTCTATCATTAAAAATAATATTTTCCTCTCAGCAAACAAGCATGTTAATCTTAACCAACTAGCAAAAAGGAACACTGTCGTGCTACCCGGTAACGCCTAAACAACAGGCATGAATTATATCATGTATAAAATTATAACTAAGCTCAAGATATCAACCAAGTTCAAAAATCTATCAAATTTCTATGTCATCATTGGCCAAATTAGAATTCAACTAACTAAAAACCTGGGATTATGCAATGTTATGCAACTAAACAGATATTAAACAAACAAAAAGAAAAAATTTACTGCAAAATTAAACTTATAACTACTAACATGAAATTAACTATATGTAACATGAAATTACTCTATATGATGCAATTACATTACATGCTCTAAACTACTGACTAAACCCAATACCCCCAAACTTAAAATGAACAATGCCCTCATTGTAATTAAAAGTGAAAGAATACTCACCTAAGTGGCAATGTCATCTCCGTTCGCCTCTTCAAGATCTGATGGTATATCAGGCAATGGATAAGTTTAAGATAATCAAAAGTTAGAAACTGAGTGTGGACTTCTAACTGTCTAAATGCTTGAGTCAGAAATTCTAAAATTTTGGCAGTGTTTGTTTTCTATGACTGAGATATGGCATGACCGCGCTACACTGTACCCTGGCAGCTTCAGTATTTTTGACTTTTGTTTGATCCTGGATGCTTATAGCAATTGGATTGAACCTGAGAGGAGAAACAATTAAACTGTTATTAAGACTTACAACTATCAAACATCTACTAAATATGGAAATTATGAAGAATTAAACATAGGAGAAGAAGTAATTGGAAATGTAAATAAGAATTAAACAAGAAGGGAGAAAGATTAGATGGGGTTCCTCCCATCTAGCGCTCGGTTTATAGTCTGTTAGTTGGACTCTTTTCTTGACACCGCCATCCGATCCCTCCATCCATTAGAACTGCAATGTATATTGGTAGGTTCCCCATTATGAGAGTCTTCAAATTGAAGCCACTGTCGACATCGGGATTTTTATTTGTCCCTTTTCTTTTCTTGTTCTTTTTTGTTCTCATGTTAGGTGAGATTTGTTTGAAAAAATAAGTTGTGAAAAGGTCTGACATGTATATGTCGACGATTTGACTGTAAGAGTCGCCAGTTGGTTTTTTAAATGGTTGTACCAACACAACCGAGAAAAGGTTTGCACATTGACCCAATGATGTGACATTGCCAAACGAGTCTGTGAAACCGAGATTCATTAGGGTCCGGGGGCTTGATTATGCGGAGGGAATGTGTTAGGCACCCCCCGACATACGTGTTACCACAATAACTGCCACTTTTCAAGAAACTGTTATATGAATATGTGTGTGTGTGGGTCAATGTGCAGTTATTTAGAAGTAGTGTGAGGCCTCGTTCGCACCTATATACACATAGTTTGAATTTATGTAAAAATTCAGTTTTAAATAAGATATAGCAATGATGTTTTGTAAAAAAGGTTTTCAAACCCTTATGCTCAATAGTAATTGAGACCTTTTACACTTCCATTTTTTATTAAGTGTTCGGCTTAATTATTTTTAATTTTTGAGATGCGAAGCATCCTCGAGAAAATAATGTACAAAGCAGTGCCGAACTCCTCGCGGGCATGAAAACCATCTGAGGAAATCCAAACACCGCGAATAAATTTACAAGCTACTTACAGCCGAAAATGTCCATCACGGGAACCGAATCTAGATTCAGTAAACTGAATCTGTGATCACATGATTCCTAGGCTCACATGATGCCGTAATTTATATGAAAACTATAAGCAGTTATATATATAAAATTGTAAATATATATATATATATATATATATATATATATATATATATATATATATATATATACAAACTTGATCAACCACCACGAAGCACCTCCATGGGGGATCGAAATTGTAAATATATAAAAGCGATAAATATATATATATATATATAGACATGATCAACCACCACGAAGCACCTCTATGGGGGATCAGAAATGTAAATAAAGCTATAAAAGCAATCAACTGCCATAGAGTAAACTCCAGGTGGGACGAATCATAAAGAAAGCAGAAAAAATGATCAACTGCCAAGAAGTAAACTCTAAGCAGGACGAAATGTAAATAAATATATATATAATCAGTAAACGCACCGGATGTAACATCTAGACTCATCGAACAGAGTTCGACAATAGTTCATATATATAAGTATATATATATATGAAGAAGTAAGCGCGCCGAATGTAAAATCCAGGCTCATCGAACAAAGTTCGACACACAGTTCATATATATAAGTATATATATACGAAAGCAAATAAACGCTCCAGACGTAAGTCTAGGCTCAATCGAGGCATAACTCGATAATGTTAGTCCATATATAAATATATGTATATACAAACTGAAATGAAATCACGGACCGAAGTTCGGGCATACACACATAACACGACTCTCAACGTGAAGAACGGTGTGTACAAAGATGAAGAGAAAGGCTTTAAAGTGTGTAAGAAGGCTTAAAGTGGACTGCCAAAAAAGACTTCAATAACTTGAAAAGGATGAACACTCGGCTCCCGCCAGTAGAAAAGTAGCTATATATGAGCTTACAAGTGTTTAAAATGAGAAAGCACTAAGTTTAGGGTGTGTACAGAGCAAATTTGGCAGGGCTTCCTCGCCTTTTTCTTTTCTTAAAATGGCTACCTCAAGCCCTCTATTTATAGAGGGGGAGCCATAGGTGTACCTGTGATTAGCCACAGATGTACCTGTGGCTGGCCGGGGTGCCGCGGGTCTCGCTGTCTTGAAGTACGTGAACGCATGCAACGTAATATCCACTCAAACTTTTAGAACTTCAATTCGGGCATCCGATCGAGGTGTATAAGACCTTTTTCGGTATGATGTTGTCGAGAGCTACACAATGGCATGGGATTAGAGGTTTAATGAAGTCAGGAAGATGGGACCATGCCCTATCTCTTCAAGCTTTAAATTATATTCGGTGTGATATCTTGTGCAGTAGTCACTCAGGATTGGCGCTCCTTGGTTCTTGTAGGACATTGTTGTATAGAATGTATGTATGTTGTTGAGATGGCGCGATTGTGACATTGGGATGAAAAAATAACGGTCCTGCCCTTCACCGGGGTTATCTCCGGTTTGGGCTGTGTTAGCGGTCGTTGCTCAGGGTTATCTCTGAGATTGGACTACTACAGGTATTGACCATCCTCAAGGTTGTATCTGAGATGTGCCTGACTTCCCGGGGTTATCTCCAGGCTTGTGGAATGAGTGCCTCGGGGCTTTTACCGAGTGTTCTGAAGCTGTTTGCATGTATTTGAAGCAAACATTTCCGGGGTTATCTTCTTAACTGTAACTGTATTCCTCGAGGTTATCTCCAAGGTTAAAACCGAAACTCCCGGTGTTGCTTTCGGGGTTAAGGTTAAAACTTCCGGTGGTATCCGGTCTGAGCTGGATGTCTCGGGGTTATCTCCGAGATGGTAATACTAAGTATCCCAATGTTATCTCCGGGATTGAACTGAGCTGTCTTCTAGGGTTATCTCTGAAAGACGATTATGCTCTCCTGCAATGTCAATAATAGTTATGCAAAAAATTTCCAGTGTCTACAGATGCCCCTCTTTATCATATTCATGCAATGTAATGGCATGGATAGGATAAAGAATCCCAGACACTTGAAATGTAACAAGATAAACATGATGACATGTACAGCAACATGATGCAAATGTATAATGTATATTTTTTGTTGGATTGTTCTCCAATATGATGGGAAAATTGTCTGTTCCCTGTTGCTTTGACTGGGGATATCAATAGATAAGCAGCCTGATGAACTGTCATGGACGTGTGATCCACAGCTACCAGGAATCTTTAGGATTATTGACATTGGTGTCATCACCAAAGTTTTGAATCCTTGATACAGACTTTATACTGAAGATGTATCTCTCGTAAAAAAAAGGATTATGTAGGGATGTAGCTTTTGTTTGTTTGAGGATGTGTATAACATATTCCATCATCGGTCCTCCCCGATGAGGATGATCCTTCCTGGTTTATATTGCCAGGTCATATCAATGCTCTGTCGGAGTTACTACCAACAGTTTGTGTTGTCAGGATTGCCTGACCTTTGCTGACATATATATCAACGGATAATATCCCTGTTGGGCAAACTGTCAAGGTTGCTTGACCTTCGTTGACTTGTGCATCAACAAAAAATGTGTGACACCCCCACTGGGGATTTCTTTATTTAAAAATATGTGATGCCCCTGCTGGGGAATCTGCTTGATCTTCGTTGATGTGTGCATCAATGGAACATGTGTGACACCCCCGCCAGGGATGGGTGCTTCACCATATGTAAACGCATGATACCCCCGCTGGGGATGTGTATTTTAGAACGCGCTCAGGAATCTGAAAGGATTAGGGTGACGACCCTGAATTAGAGGCATGGGACCTACGTAAGTTATTACCGAGTGTGACTTGTAGTAGCTGAGATCATCGGCATAGTGTACCCTGTGTTCGGGTGAACACCAATGAGTGATGTGTGGACCCACGGTTTGGTCTGAGACAACCAGAATTTCAAGCTATTCTGCTCAATTGCGTAGTGTTTTTATTCCTAATTCAGCCTTTTCAGCTTGTGGATCTCATTTACAACTCGAACTGGACCGAGCCGAAGGGATGGGACCCGCGTAGGGGTGCCGCAGGTACACCTGTAGCAGCCACAGATGGACCTACGCCCAATCGTGGATGTCCTTAAATGGACTGGTTGCTTTTGCAAGTCATTTTTAAGTCGTGCAGCGAAGGAAATATGAGAGGTTTTCTTCAGATCTGCTGATTTCAGACGTCTTTCTGCAAATTCTATCACCATACAAGTGTTCTACACTGCCCTGATAACGTATGCATGTCTTTTTTTCTAATTTTTATCCGTTGGAAAATGACTTTCTATATGAAATGCGTCTAAACACATAGTAGTGAATATACATGCTCATATAACTTGATAAAAAATATTCAACATAGTAAATGTTAGTATTAAACCATGCTGAACATAATGATGTGAAAAAATTTGACTTTTAAAATAGTCAAATTATCACCTTTTTCTGCTATTTCTTATCCTATTTGAGGACAAATAAGCAAAGGTGATAAAGCAAAGTAATCCTGGTAATTAGGCTACCCTTATGGATTGATGACTTTGACTTTTTAATTCAAATAGTATGTATATGACTGTGGGCAGGTGTGCTACAGAATGGCCACCTAGTCATTCCTATGTGCATGTGGATATCTCTACTTATAAAGGGGACTATAGCAAAAATTTTCAAAAATGTAGGCATTAAGTAGTCATGCATTTTTAACTCTACTGTAGATGTATTTTAAAGTAATTCATGCATGCATGTAGTCATAAAATGCATTTTTGAAAAGCTCCAGGTTAGAAATTATCACACCCTTTCTGAGATGATTTGGAAACTTTTGTTCAGATATTATGAACCCAGATCAGTCGAGTCGTTCCCGCAGAACCACTTCTGCTGTATGGAGGAGGGCTTCTGAAGTGCCTCGACTCCGTTCTGTTAGACAGCCTCGTCGTTTGGTGGAGGCGATGATACGTCCGGTCCGGGTAGATGTGTCGGACGTCAAGGACGAGGAGGAGGATGTTCCAGTTGTGGATCCCGCTCTTGCTGCACATGTTCCCCATAGGGATTTACCAGGTATTCAGGTGGCGAGCCCAGACCTTTTGGGTGATTTGAGTCGACATCCTTCAGTTTACCTGCACGTAAACGAGGTATAAAGTTAGATCTTAATCTTCCTTCTTTCCTATTGATGAGGAGTAAAGGATTTTGATGTCGATCTGCATTTCATGTAGGTTCCTGGCTTTACACAGCCTAGAGGAAACTGGTTTAGCATTCACTCTATGTACCAGGCTCTGCATCCTGACTATAGAGCGATTGTGCATGACTGGGGATTTGGGTCGTTCTTGTCCATCCTTCACCGTCGTTGTCCCTGGGGTTACCTCAAGGCATTATCTGAGCGCTGATTTCACCAGACTCAGTCACTCCATTTGCTAGACTGTAAGGTGATTATGACACTGATGGATTGGCAATTTATCATCGGTATGCAGTTTGGCAGAGCGCCAATGCCATGTATGGCAGATATTACCCTGACTGCCATCATATCCTTGTTGGGAGTTTCGGCTGTGGCGCTCAAGGGCAGGACTATCCGTACGAGTCCTTTGAGCGTAGATGCTATGAGTGGGCTGTTGAGTGAGCCCATGCTTGTTGATGTGAGAGTCAGGGATTGCATTCTTCAACGATTGTTCCTGATGATCATTAGGGGTTATTTCATAGTAGAAAACTCTTCTACGGTGTCATTCGCTTTGATCGGCGCTATGCGTGTGGTGGACCATATCGGAGAGTATGATTGGGGCTCCTATACCTTTGTTTATTTCCTTAGGGGGATGTGCATGCATTCGCAGGGCTTGACCGAGGCTTGGCTAGGATTTTACCCGTTTCTACTGGTGAGTATTTCTCTTTTAATTTCCCATGTACAGGTTAAGAGTGTTAACTGATAGCAGATGTTTGCCTTTGTATTAACAGTTCTGGGCCTATGAGAGGCTCCCATGCTTGCATCCTGTGAGTGTGTTAGGATTAGATACCTATCCACGAGGACGGCGATGACATCATTCCATACTGGCGGAGGTCCCTATAGCTGAAGGTTTTACTAATTGCCGCCTATAGCTGGAGTTATTGACAGCTGATGTTATCACATGGATTCCCTATTCTGGGGAGCACTTGGCCATTGGATTTGAGGATGGGTACCCGACTGGTATTGAGTATGTGATTTCCACCCGTAGGGTTCCTCTCTTTACTGATGGAGGATGGGAGCTCTATTTAGGAGAGTGTGCCATTAGGAGCACCACAGGAGAGATTCGTATACCGATCTTGCCTCCTGCTAGGTGTTATTAGCCTGTGTTGTAGTCACCCATCATTGATATCCCATTGTTGAGTGTTAACGGTTTTGCACTATCAGAGGGTCCCTGCACTAAGGAGATATTCCAGCATTGGTGGTCCCCTCGTACCATTGGAACCCAGACCCGCGCCACTCAGTTCATGGGGGATATGGTTCCTGGATCCGTGATGATGACGGATTGGCTAGCCTGTGTCCGAGATCCGACTCATTTAACACAGATTGATAATTTGACCCAGCGACTGGACCGGGCACATTTCTTTATCCGGCATTTAGGCAGAGATCTGGTACAGACAGATACTTTTCATCCTTCCAGCTCAGGTGTTGGCCCCTCAAATGACCCATTTGGCTTTGTCGGTGTAGATCCTCTATTGTATAGGTCTGACATCCCTATTGATAAAGATCCAGTGACTCAAGAGGAGTTACATCAGGTGGACAGGATTGATGATGTAGATATTGACACCATTGTCTTCTTCTGATGTGTATTCTCGTTATCTCTTTTAATAGGCCTCTGTTAGATATTGGGTGGCTGAGCCCCATTTTCGCTATATCTTTTGATAGGCCTCTGTTAGTAGTAGGGGGTCTGTGCCCCCATTTCCCTGTATTTTTTAGCTGTACAGAGATGATGTATTAGATGATGATATACTTAGGAATGTATGTGCAGTTTTTCTTTCCCTATATCATATTGCCATATATTATATGTAATGCATGTATCATGTTATGCATATGTATGTATGTCCAGAGATATTCAGCATTAACCCCTGGATGGTCTTATGATACGGCCTACACATATGTCTTCTTCGATAATCAGCCGCATAGATCATACCCTACCAGTGTTGATAGCCTCCCATCTGAGGTCGTGGTATGATAGTATGTCACCTATAGACAGGGTGACTGTAGATCAGCTATTACAGCATTCTATCACCCTTTTGATGTTTCAGGTTCCCGTAGGATTTGTGGAGGGTATGCTAGAGCATTGGATACCGGAGAGACAAGTTTTTCAGTTTGGTACCCAGGAGTTGACTCCTACATTTGAGGAGTACGAGCGGTTGGCGGCTTTGTCCTTAGACAGACCTTGCGCTCATATGGCTGTCAGAGATATGCACCGATAGTTCATGACCCTCACTGGGTTACGACGTATAGTAGTAGAGGATGATATTACATCCGGTCATGTACTATCCCAGCATTTCCTGATAGATTGGTTTGGCTCATTGGACAGCTATGTACGTCATTCAGGGGATTACACCACACCAGAGGATCAGGCATTTGGCCAGAGTGGATGTACTCGTGATGTGCATAGTGGCATATGTGTACATGCCATGGTACATGGATGAGCTGGACATCGGTGTTATCATGGCAGTGAGAGCTGTCATGGAGGGTCATACCATCATTCCGATGATTGTGGCGGAGATGTTGAGGTCGGCCACATTTTGCAGCACCTACCCTGCAGGGGTATTCACATGCAGTTCGGTCATATTGTACGTGTGGTTTATGTCACACTTGAGACCGATTGGCACTTTCCGCTGACACGGGTACTGCTTTACCCATGATATAGCTATGTCTTACTCCTTTCAGCCATCAGAGTGTACAGATGCTATGTCTTGGTCGGTATTCCTGGCAGAGATCAGAGATCGTTTGGCATCCTGTCGTGCACAGGGCCCAGCTCACCCTACAGCTTTATTACTCATGCTCCGGGCATAGATTATCTCCCTCTGGCTGGTTTGAGGGGCATAACTACACCCGCTGGCCGTGATGTCATAATTTGACCAGTTCTAGGATTTCCATCCTTTTGATGGGGGCATTAAGTTAGTGTTTAGCTTCTCACCATATATCAGCAGAGGACCGATCCTGAGTGTATATATGTTGGGATCAGCGTGAGATAGCTGCTTTTTCTGTTAGCCATCCGGGCTATTCGCCAGAGTATTCTGCGTGGATAGAGACAGAGACTTCATCGACTGCGACAGTATCCACATCGTCGGGTATTGATTTAGATGGTGGAGAGCCCATGGAGGACATTGATTCCCCCACCGAGGAGGAGCCATTCACTCAGTTGCCAGTATATCTCTTAGATTCTCCCAGTACTAGCACTGTCGTGATCCAACATTCAGCACAGTACTTTGATCAGAGTCTCCATCTGATGACCTTTGAAAGAGATCAGGCTAGAGCCTTGATGTTGACAGCCCTTGATGGGAGAGACGCCACTCTTTTAGAGAGAGATGAGGCTTTAGCACATAAAGATGACGCTGTTGTTGAGCGGGACGAGGCCAGATCAGCCAGAGATACAGTGATAGGTAAGAGGGATAGCGCCATATCTGCCTGGGATTCAGCCGTCACAGATAGTACAACAGTGAGGTCCCTCACCACTGGCATGATTGCAGAGATGAGCACGTACATTGACGAGCATAGAGTCGCCATGCAGATGGCTGTAGATCTGTTAGCTCGTGTGGATACCCTTGTATAGGGGACCACAGCTTTACCTCCTTCGGAGAGAGATGCCATGTTGGGCTTGATAGCTCGCATATATACTGATTTGTAGATGGGCTTCTATTTTACTACACAGACTAGCTTAGCCATTTTGTCATGTACAGTTCATATTGTATAAATCAAATAGCATTATATATAGCAGAGAAATATATTTTTTTGATCACTTCCCTTTTAGTTATGCCTTATTGCTTGCTTGATATTTACCTATTTCTTCAGGGCTTGTGATCTTGATGTATTCTGAATTCTTCCTTGATGGATGGACATTGAAATGTCTCCAGATCTTTCAGAATGGATTATTGATCAGTGTATACTCCCTACCATCTTTGGTGTCTTGGGACTGGTTTCTATATGGAAATGTGGAGAGGAATGTGGTTTTTCCTCTCTGAGATTGATTGCACCGCAGATGGTCACCAATACTCCTATTTAAGAGGACCCTAGTTAATTCCGTCTCTTATGGAATTGTGTTTCTCTTTGAGGAACAACCGCGGCTTAGATGGTCGTCGAGTCTCCCATTTACATGGGGATGTCATGTAATTCCATCCCTTTGGTCTAAAGCCGAATGAAATGTGGTGGATTGAAGTTTGATCCCAGTACCAGATGACAAGTCTTTGTTTTTTGGTAGGGGGCTAGACCAAACCATGAATGGCTGCCTACGTACTCCTGTTGAAGAGGAGATCAAGTTTGCGTAGTTCGAACCTGGTGTAAGAGGTTCAACGCTGTATATGGAAAAAATGGTGTAAAGAAGGGTGTAGAAATGTTTTTATTTTTTTTTGTAATGAAAAGGGTGTAGAAATGTTTTTTTTGTTTTATTGCGACCGGGCCATATAAAATGGTTGCCTACGTACTCCCAGGTATCGGGGAGATCAGGTCAACGTAGTTCGCCCCTCAGGACGATTTGTAGCCAATGAAAAGTTTGATCCCATGTGCAGGACAAACTGCGAGGGAAAAGAAAGTTTAATCCTAAGTTCAGGATAAACTACAAGTGTGAAAGGTTCAATCCTTAGTGGGATAACCGAAGTTGTATGAAAAGTTTAAAATGGAGTGAAGCCAGGCTGCTGGCTTGAAAAGTATGTTTCCCTTAGGGGCAAAGTGTGAAAAAGAGTTGTATGTGGTGAAGGGTTAAAGAACCAGAATGACTGGTGATCTGATGATCCAAAACCAGGATGTTTGTTTGATGGTAACCTCAGACATAGTACCGTTTCACGGTGTCCTAGTTGATGAGTTGCAGAAATTCATCGCCGTCTATTTCCTGTAATCTGAGAGCGCCTCCTATCAATACCTCCTTGATAATAAACGAGCCTTCCAAGTTTAGAGCGAATTTTCCCATGGACTGATCTTGGTTGTCTATGATCTTCTTTAAGACCAAATCATGTTGTTTAATCTGTCATAGCCGAACTTTTCTATTGTAGGATCTGGCGATCCTTTGTTGATATAACTAACCATGGAAGATAGCCGCGGTTCGCCTTTCGTCTATTAGAGACAATTGGTGATGCCTATCTTGTACCCATTGGTCTTCATCCAGCTGAGCGTCTATTAACACTCTGAGGGATTCCATTTCCACTTCTATAGGTAGCACTGTTTCCATCCCCTAGGTCAATGCGTAGGGGGTTGCCTCAGTGGAAGTGCGCATTGATGTTCTGTAGGCTAATAGAGTAAGAGGCAATAAGTTAGGCCATCCCTTGTGGTTGGCGGACATCTTTTTCATGATCTTCTTGATGTTTTTGTTAGCCGCTTCAACAGCACCATTCATCTTTGGACAGTAGATGACGGAGTTGAGATGTTTGGTGTGGAATTTGCTGCATAACTCCTCCATCATTTTGTTGTTGAGGTTCTTAGCATTGTCTGACACAATTACCTATGGTTGTCCATATCAACAGGTGACATTGTTTCTGATGAAAGCAATGATGACTTCTTTGGTAACCCTGGGGAAGGAGGCTGCTTCTATCCATTTGGTGAAGTAGTCGATTATGGTGAATATAACTCGATGGGCCCGATCACGTCCACTCCACACATTGAGAAGGGTCAGGGAAAGCTCATATTGTGGAGCTCCCTTGGAGGGGCGTGGATAACATTCCCATGAATTTGGCATTGGTAGCACCTCATAACAGTCAGCCTTGAGGGTAAGCTAGTTGTAACACCCCTTCCCGAAAAAGAAAGGGAGGTCACGTGCAAAGCACAACAAACCTCAAAATATGTAAACAGAGAACTAATAACTTCAAAATATTAATAATGATACCCATCAATGAAGTACTAAATACAATTCTCCAACTAGAGTCAAAATAATCAAAACTAACAAAAATTGAATCAACCTAAATGGTCAAAGGCAATACTCTCATCACACTAGCCCTGAATCACCCCTGCAAACCTATAAGAAGAAAAACACAGCATGAGCCAATTGCCCAGTACCGATACAGATATACAACTGATATACGAAAACAACTGAGATAAAATATTGAACAAATCCTCAAGTGTAAATACTGACGAAAATATAATCTCCAAGGATCTGAATGGAATATATCTGAATCAACAGAATTGACGAAACCAAAAGAAGAATAAATAAATAACGAACTGAAGTAACTAACTCAATGAATTGAACTAAACTGAAACAAACAAAACTAATACAATGAAATAATAGGCTGAATCAAATGGTTGAGTGTTATTTCAGACCAAATGAGCTCAGAAATATATATTGCCACACAGGCAAGTCAAAACAATGTCACACAGGCAAGTCAAAATAATACCACACAGGCAACCAAAATAATGCCACACAGGCAAATCACACATTGGACCGTGAATCCAAATGTATGCAAATCAGATAGGTGTGTTTGGCACAACATCACAAATTCGCAGAACAGAAAACTAGGGTTAACCCATATGCCTCCCACAACTAAATACCAAATGGGCCATTTACTCCGGAGCCCAAAATGGAGACGTCGTGGACTAATCACACTGCCACGGAAAGTGTCATGCCTCTCGTGCCAAGACGATATGCCTGTAGTACCCGCACAGGTGGTTACAACTCAGGTATACCCTACGATATATTCTAACAAAATACCATGTCACAACACATGCGACATAATATACCAACAAAAGGGTTCTATATGTACATGTTGAACCAAATCAAATTATAGTCACAAGGTCTCAAAAAGAAGGTAGCAACATATACCGCTCTACAATTATAAAAAAAATAAATAGTACTAAATATGATAACCTAATTCAAAGAGTACAAATACGAGTCATATGTATCAACTCCAAAATTAAACTAATATATTTATTTCATAGGAATCAATTATGTGAAATAATAATGAAATTCGAACAAGCAGCAAAACGAACAAATCAAATTTAACAAGAGTATCGCTGAAAGAGTACGGAATCCGTACCTGATACTTTCAAACCATTTATAGCACACTCCACAAAATGTTACCTTCAAATGCCAACGATATCAAATACGAAACGTTATTCGCAACCTAAACATATTCACCTCAAATTAAAAACAATCCAAACTAATAATTCCAAAATAATTCATAACCTATTTAATATGCCTTTAATCATCGTCTTCTATCAATTATTAATACTCCAAAATTTTATATTCGAAATATAACTCTTTAAATTCTTTCCGTTCAATCTAATAAAATAAAATAAAATAAAATTCTATTACAAATTTAATCAATTATGTTATATATAAATATATTTAATATTATACTAACTTATCTATGTATACTTTCCATGAATCACTTCTCTGTTCTCAACAAAAGAATAAATTGTATATGAAATTATAATATGCATCAAAGCTGTACACTCCAAATTCTATTAACATGATTTCCGATCCTAACATAATGTACAAATGATTTTTTTTACCCAACACTCATATTATTAATTAATTACATTCCATCAAAAGGCATGAAATAGATTCAATCTAAATGCCTTTAATGATTAAATATGCTTATGCCATCTGCATATTCATTCACCATCCATACACATTTATGGATACAACCAATCATGAACCTCCTGCGCCTATATATGTATACTAAACAAAATTCAATAAAAAAATTCGGAATACACCACCAATCAAATACCATTTAGAGCAATTTATTATTAATAGTATAGTTACAATACCTTTTTTTTTCTTCTATTCTTATTATTGCTGCGGCTGCTCTATCTTATTCTCTTTCTCAAGTTGTATAATAAAAATAAGATTAGGTTTAGTTATTTATTCACTTAAAACCAAATTTATTAATTAATATATTTATTAACTCTCCAAATTTTAATAGGATTTTAAAATTACATAATTATAAATTAGGCCCACTTAGTTAAAAGCCCAAATTAATGTAAATAAATACAATTTGATTCAAACATAAGAAAAGCCCAAATTTTATCAACTTAATTTGTATCACTTATTAATACTCAGCAGCCCACATAAATTAAATACGAGTTCACCCAAATAAAAACAAAGTCCAATTAATATGTTTTAAAAATTAAAAAAAATTCGGGTATTACATCTCCTACCCCTTAAAAGGATTCTGTCCCCGGAATCAAAAGAATGAACGTACCTAATTATCAAAAGATGCGGATACTCCGCTTCAATAGACTCCTCCATCTCCCAAGTAGCTCCGCGCTCCGGATGATTTTACCACAAGACTTTAACAAAAGGAATTATCTTCCTCAATTTTAATTTAATCAGTTATTTAATATCTACTAACAGAATTTAACTTGTCAAACAAAATAAGGAAGAAAAAAAATCACTTACCTTTTCCAATTTAAATACAATTGTATAAGATAAAATCAATTAATATTTAATTATTAAAAAAATGGGTTATTACATTTTTCACCCCTTAAAAATAATTTCGTCCTCGGAATTCAAATATGCTACAAAATAAATAAATAAATTTAGTTATGACGTAGCGCCGCTATTTGTAACGATCAACGTGGATAAGTCATCGGTCAACGCAATTATCAATGTACTTATAAAAGATTCGTCAGCTACCGTGTCAAGCCTTGATAAGGTTCTTCGCGTTGCATCAAATTAGATCACATGCTCCACCATTGGTGCGGGCCGTCGCTAATATCTTTGAGTTTAATTCTTACAAACGTACGTACTCTTCGGAACATAATTTAAAAACACAAAATTTTCTTTTCATCTAACTACGAGTCGAATACCCAAAATATTTAAAATTATCTTTAATTCGTAAAACGTTTTTCCACACATGAAAAAGATTTAAAAATTAATTTTAATTATTTTACATAAATTCATACAAAACTCCAAGGACATCAAATAAACAAAACAACTATGCAAGCTATATTACTAACGTCTCTCCCTAAGTCCTCAAGAGCTTCAAAATATTATAATCTCAAATCAAATTAGTTCTCAAATAATATTACACAAAAAATATACTACTACTAAGATCTCTTCATCACCATACCAACTTCAAATCATATAACCTACTATCTGAATAAGCAAACAATAGCTTTCAAAATCTCTTAAAATATATTGGATTCATCACTTATTATATATCTAATCATCCAATAATTCAATCATTCTCTTGGTGCGAACCTTAACTCAACAAATTTCAAAATCTCATCTTACTATCACAAAGAAATTTCATATAAAATAATTTCAATATCATACTAGAATAACCGAAAAATTGATTTACTCCAAAAGATTAATCTTATTACCTCGAACCTCTATAACTCCTCAAAATTACAAGAGATCCTCTATTTTTAATAGCTTTCACTTTATCATATTATTCCACCGATACACATACCTCAAATTATCCACAAACTTAACAAAATTTAAAGCATAACCCAAATCAAATCAAATTCTAAATTCTAAGATCTCATAATAATTAATACCTGAAATAACTCTAACAAATAATTCTCCAATATAAAATATTCGCTAATATAAGTACTCATATCATAATCGCATCTCATATAAGATTGTTTCTTATCTGTACAAAGTATAGTTTTATTCACCTCAATGATTAAATCACAATTCTTAACTAATATCATTACTCAATCACCTTAACAAATTATTTCACTTTCCTCAATTAAACTACAAATCGGAAAGAAATAGACAGTTGGTCAAAATAGAGACCAACCAAATAAAGGAACAAAATTTAATCAAACTCCTACGTCTACCCAATAGTTTACGCACAACTCACAGGTCAAACCTAAATAGGTTTTCTACAAGAAAGAACCTAAGCTCTGATACCATCTCTGTAACACCCCCTTCCCGAAAAAGAAAGGGAGGTCACATGTAAAGCACAACAAACCTCAAAATACGTAAACAGAGAACTAATAACTTCAAAATATTAATAATGATACCCATCAATGAAGTACTAAATACAATTCTCCAACTAGAGTCAAAATAATCAAAACTAAAAAAAATTGAATGAACCTAGATGGTCAAAGGCAATACTCTCATCACACTAGTCCTAAATCACCCCTGTAAACCTGCCAGAAGAAAAACACAGCATGAGCCAATTGCCCAGTACGGATACAGATATACAAAAGATATACAACTGATATACGAAAACAACTGAGATAAAATACTGAACAAAGCCTCAAGTGTAAATACTGACGAAAATATAATCTCTAAGGATCTGAATAGAATATATCTGAATCAACAGAATTGACGAAACCAAAAGAAGAATAAATAAATAACGAACTGAAGTAACTAACACAATGAATTGAACTGAACTGAAACAAACAAAACTAAAACAATGAAATAATAGGCTGAATCAAATGGTTGAGTGTTATTTCATACCGAATGAACTCAGAAATATATATTGCCACACAGGCAAGTCAAAACAATGTCACACAGGCAAGTCAAAATAATGTCACACAGGCAACCAAAATAATGTCACACATGCAAATCACATATTGGACCGCGAATCCAAATGTATGCAAATCGGATAGGTGTGTTTGGCACAACATCACAAATAAAATAAGATTAGGTTTAGTTATTTATTCACTTAAAAACAAATTTATTAATTAATATATTTATTAACTCTCCAAATTTTAATAGAATTTTAAAATTACATAATTATAAATTAGACCAACTTAGTTAAAATCCCAAATTAATGTAAATAAATACAATTTGATTCAAACATAAGAAAAGCCCAAATTTTATCAACTTAATTTGTATCACTTATTAATACTCATTAGCCCACATAAATTAAATACGAGTTGACCCAAATAAAAATAAAGTCCAATTAATATGTTTTAAAAATTAAAAAAAAAATTCGGGTATTACATCACCTACCCCTTAAAAGGATTATGTCCCCGGAATCAAAAGAATAAACATACCTAATTATCAAAAGATGCGGATACTCCGCTTGAATAGACTTTTCAATCTCCCAAGTAGCTCCGCGCTTCGGATGATTTTACCACAAGACTTTAACAAAAGGAATTATCTTCCTCAATTTTAATTTAATCAGTTATTTCATATCTACTAACATAATTTAACTTGTCAAACAAACCAAGGAAGAAAAAAAATCACTTACCTTTTCCAATTTAAATACAATTGTATAAGATAAAATCAATTAATATTTAATTATTAAAAAAATAGGTTATTACACCAGTAATGTTCTGTTCTGAGGATCTTCTTAATAAGTAGGGGGTCACTCATGTGTAGGCCACATACTCTACCATGGACCTCATCCATGAGTCTCTGAGCTTTGGTCCTTGTCCAAACATCTGAGGAGACCTAGTCCTGCATCTCTTTTGTAGAGTGCATCTCCGCTCAGATAGAATTTCATAGCAAGTCGATGGATCCGCCTTTTCTCAGTCAAGCTCGCCTCAACGGGTGTAGACCCATCTTGTAAGTACTCCTTGATATGCTGATACTAAGGAGGCTGGATGGGAGGTAGCTCATCTGATACTTCACCAACATAGTTCCCATAGGCTAGTGCCTTTTTGCAGGGCAAATGTGATGCTTGGAATGTGTTCCTTGTCAGGTATGTGAATCAAGGAGGCCAAAGTTGCTAGCGCATCTGCAAAATCATTCCTATTATGGGGAATGTATAGAAACGAGATCTCTTCGAACTTTGAAGCCATCTATAAAACTTGTCGATGGTAAGGCAGTAAATATAGCTCTTTGGTTTGATAGATTCTCGTGGATTGTCTGATTACCAACTCCAAATCCTCAAAGACAGTTAACTGCCTAATGCTCATTGAACGGGTAAGTTTTAGCCCCATGATATAGCCTTCATACTCAGCTGTATTGTTGATGCTGACAAACTGCAATTTGACGAAGACGGGATGCTGCTCCCCCATACCGGATACTAGAACTGCTCCAGCTCCAGAACCGTCCATGTTTATAGCTCCATCAAAATACATTTTCCATGTATGGCATGTATAATACTGATGGTGTTGCTGAACTGCCATTACCCCTTCATCGGGGAAGTACGTTTCTAAGGGTTTGAAGTTCCCTGAAGGTGCAGCGGCCAGTTGATCCACAATTCATTGACCTTTGATGGACTTTTGTGACATGTAGATGATGTTAAATTATTGTAGGATCAACTGCCATCTGGACAGTCGATAATTTAACATGGGTTTATTGAACACGTACTTGAGAGGATCCAATCGGGATATAAGATGGGTTGTGTGACCATGGAGGTAATATTGTAACCTCATGGAAGCCCATGCTAAAGCATAACAAGTCTTCTCAATCAGAGTGTACTTATGTTCACTATTGCTGAATCTTTTGCTGAGGTAGTAGATAGCTCGTTCTCAGCCTCTATCGTCTTTCTGTCCCAGCATGCAGCCCATGGCATTATCACTTATGGATAGGTACATGAACAGGGGAATATCATCCCTGGGTGGTACCAAAATAGGAGCTTTGACTAGCTACTCATTGATTGTAAGGAAGGCCTTCTGGCACTCATAATTCTATTTTATGGAGGAGTTCTTCCTTAACAGCTTGAAGATGGGCTCACAGGTTGCTGTGAGTTGAGAAATGAACCTACTAATGAAGTTGATTCTTCCCAAAAATCTCCATATTTCCTTCTCTGTCTGAGGAATGGGCATTTCCGTAATGGCCTGGATTTTGGTAGGATCCAGCTCAATCCCCTTGTGGCTGACTATGAATCCTAGCAACTTGCCTGATTTAACGCCAAAGGTGCACTTGGCTGGATTCAACTTTAAGTTGTACTTACGCAACCTGTTGAAGAGCTTTCTTAGATGGTCTAAGTGATCTTCCTCCCTCTAGGACTTCACAATGATGTCATTCACGTAGATCTCTATCTCCTTATGCATTAAATCGTGAAAAAGAGCCATCATGGCTCGCTGACAGGTAGCTCTGGTATTGATGAGGCCGAAAGACAACCGTCTATAGCAAAAGGTTCCCCAAGGAGTGATGAATACAATTTTCTCATGATCCTCCTCAGCAACCATGATTTGATGGTACCCCGTAAAGCAGTCAGCAAAAGAGTACATGCCGTATTGAGCAGTATTGTCAATGAGAATGTGGATAAATGGTATGGGAAAACTATCTTTAAGGCAAGCTTTATTCATATCCCGATAATCCACGCAAACTCGCACCTGTCGTCCAGGTTTATCGGATAGGTGGATACCATGATAATGCCAACTTGAAATTGTTTCACAATTTCTTCTTTAACCTTTAACCTCCGCTCAGGTTTTAATCGCCTGAGCTTCTACTTGACTGGCTTGAATCCCTCTTTAATGGGAAGGTGATGAAAGACAATGTCAGTGGACAAACCCACCATGTCTTCATGAGACCATGCAAACACATCCTGGAATTGGGCTAGTAGTGTAACCATGTCATTCCTCTGGTTTGGAGTGAGGTCTGAACCAATCTGGAATAACTTAAGGTTTTCTAAGGTTCTGAGATTGAAGGAGGTTGTTTGATCAACGTTGAGTTTAAGTTTATCTTCGACCCATTCTTTGATCTCCTGAGGTATCTCAATGTCCTCTTGTATTTCGATCAAGTCTGAGTCCAGCTTTTCATCAAAGTTACAATCCTTGTGGAGAAAAGGCACCTTATCAGCAAGTATAGGCATATCTAAATTTAGAGTCCTGAAACAAAATATGTTTTCACTTAATATATATGAAACTGTTTAATCATACAAAGTATTAGCATGTACGGATAAAACAACTGCTAATATTGTACAAAAAAGTAAGCAGATATTATTATCTATAGGGAAGAAGGAGTTTCTGTCCGTTTTACCCTTGTCGACCAATGAAAGGAGTGCTGCTCCAATTAGCAAGGGTAAAGTTCGGGTGGACTGTAGTGGTCGAGGGGCTGTAATTGTCCTCCTTCTCCCTAATGATGACCATTATGTCTGGGCAATCATCGTCTGGGGTGTATCTGTTTGTATGTTCATCATGGACAATGATGCGTATGTTTGACATCATCCGAACGATGTCTTGTTTAATTCTTCGTTCCTCCTCTCCCACTTTTGGATCTGGAACTAGGACTTCTTTCTCCTTCACCGGTATTGGTTTAGGAAATAATATGGCCATTACATGGGCTGGCACCTTTACAGGAGGCCGTACAGGCTCAGGAACTGTAGGTGGAGATAATCACCGTGTGGCTGAAGCTGGAGGAATCTATTTATGCTTATGAGGATTCCTGCGATTGGAACTAGCAGTATGGCCTAGTCCAGCTGTCCCTATTTGACTGGGACATTAAATTGGGCTCTTGATGCCTTAATTATCTTTGCCCAACCCTTGTCCAGATTTATAACCCAATGACATCATTTCTTGAGTAGCCGACATTACTTTGACAGAAATTTGGGGTATAAGAGGTGGCGCCCCCACAGGGTGGTATTGAGTGTTGCTCACCTCCAAGGTATAAAAATTGACCAGCTCAACTTCTGAATTGAAGCTGATGAGTGGCATGTCACCTTATTCCAAACATTCTGGCACAGCATTGATAGTGACTAGGCTATTGTTGATAATGTATTTAAGTTATTGATGAAGAGTGGTGGGGACGGCCCCAGCCATATGAATCCACGGTCTTCCCAATAGCAGGTTGTATCCTGTATCTATTTTGAGAACGTGAAAAGATACGCAAAATGTATGGGGACCAATCTCCACTGGCAGTTCAATGTCTCTGATAGAGTTTCATCGGGATCCGTTGAAAGCGTTAATAACCGTATGGCTGCTTCAGATCTGATTGATGTTCATCTTTACCAGAGTAGCATAAGGACAGATATTCAAAGACAAACCTACATCTATCAAGACTCCAGCTAGTATGTATCCGGAGGATAAAACCGCAATGTGCAATGGCTTGCAATGACCGGTCTCTTCGGGCGGTATGTCATCATCAATGAAAGATATCACATTATTGTTAAAAATGTGATCAACCAAATGTTGAAATTTTTCCACATCAACTTATTTAGGCAAGTAGGCTTCTTCCAAAACCTTTAGTAGAATCTTCCTGTGATCCTCGGAAGAGAAAACCAAGTTCAATATTGAAATTTGATTTGGAGCTTCTCTTAAGCTTAAAACCACTTTGGCTTCATTATGGCCCATTGTACGGAGGAATTTTTTAATTTTCTCCATGGGAATTTTCCCCTTTTATTTGATGGTAGGCTTCATCACCCGTTGGGGAAGATACAGTGGATTCTCCTTCAACACTACAGTAGTTGTATGCGAGGTGGATCCTTCAGCTTCTCCATAATTCTAGGGGACTTTTTGTAAGCTGAGAATAGGATATTGTGGTTTGAATGGCAAGATAATTGGCTATGGCGCTGCCACTTTCAAAGGATTGTCAATTCCTTTGAGTTGAATTGCTTGTATTGTGAATGGTCTGACAATCCCATCGGCCTCAGTGGATATAACTGCTACCAATCCCTTCTATTTAGTAGGACAGGTATTCTCACTCTTAAGTAGCACAGTATCATTGTCTTCCAGTTGCATGACACCGCTGTTAATTAGATTCTGAATAAGGTGGCGGAGTGCCCAGTATTCTTTTGTGTTGTGACCGCGAGAATGGGAGTGATATTGACATACTCCATCAGAATTGAACCGTCCTGAACGTGGATTTATTAGAGGTAGAAGTGAGGTAATCCTTCCTTCATTGATCAGCATCTGAAATATCTCCTCCATAGGTTGGCCCAGGTATGTAAATTCCCTTCTATTGGCAAAATCCCGACGGGCTTTGGCACTTGCTCTCTTCGTAACTTTGTCCTCTAGTGTTTCATTTTCTGAAGGTGATGATGGAGTATTCATAACAAAAGGGAGGAGACTAGCATGCTCTTGGCTGACTAATTGGCTTGTAATTTGATGCTGATGGATCATCAGTTTTGCCAATTGCTTAATTTGCTTACATAGGGCTTTCATCTTTCGTTCCATCACAAACTGGAACTTTTCATAATCCCTGTCAATACCGTCTTTGATGATCTGGGATGATTCACCATTAAAATTGGAACTCTATCTAATGCTCTAATTAATCATATTGACATCTTCCTCTTTGTATTGAGGAAGAGGGTTGTCTTGCAAGTGAGATTGATCTGACTTTGTGACCACGATCTCACCGTTGTCTATTAAATCTTAGATCTTATGTTTCAAGGCCCAATAATCGTGAGTATCATGCCTAGGTGCCCCGGCATGATAAGCACACTTTTGAGTAGCATTGAAACCCTTTCCATTCGGGTTAGCAGGTGGAAGAAGATGTGTGATTTTCTTCTGAGTCGTCAGAAGCTTGAGAATGTTCTTGAGTGAGTCCCCCAGGGGTGTGAACACTCGAGGGCATTTGGCTTTTCCACCCTTAGGCAATGGAGGGTTTGAAGACTGTGCTTGAAAGGGAGTGTAATTTCTCCTTTGGATAGGCATAATCTGACTGCCTTTCTGACCTTGTAGTATTAAGGAAACATCTTCCTCTTTCTTTTTATAGACCCTCCGGTGGTTGTTTTCATAATTTCTGGACTGGATGTGCTCAGCAACAGCTTTAATGGCAGCTAGGTCTTGAATCTTTCCTGACTTCAATCCCATCTCAGCCATCTCCCCGTGTTTAATCATTTCAGAGAATGGTTTGCCAATACCGGCTAACACTCTCTCACAGAAAGGAGCTTCTTGTATGTGTATGAAGGTCATTACCATTTTCGACTCTATCATAAGAGGAATAACTTGAGCAGCAAGGTGCCTCCACCTTTGAGGAGACTCTCTGAAAGACTCATTGGACTGTTTCTTGACCTTGGTAATCTGGTACCGGTCTGGAGCCATTTGAGACTGGAAGCTATATTGAGTGAGAAAGGCATGAGCTAGCTCTTCCTAACTATGGATCTTTGAGTTGTCTAATCTGGTATACCACGAACGGGCTTTTCCAGTTAGACTCTTTTGGAACAGCTGCATTTTGAGCTTCTCGTCCTCTGCATAAGACCCAAGTTCTCCAATGAACACCTTCAAATGTGTGTAAGGATCTCCTAACCCGTCATACTTTTTGAAATCGGGAGTTTTGAACTTCTCTAGATAATGAACACCAGGGAATATACAAAGGTCAGCATATGAGACACTCCCGTGTACTCCAATTCCTTTGATAGAACGAAGGGTTTCTTACATTTGAAGGACTTTTTTCCTGATGTCACTGATGTCTAGATCTACTTTGAGATGGGTGTTTCAGGATTTTTGTCTATTGTAATCAACTGAAATTCCGAATTTATTTTATTTGAACCCAGGGTCCCTCCTCGTGTAGAGGATTCTGTATCTGTGGGCATTTTTGGGCCCTGAGTAGATTGATGTAGTTCTTTAAGCAGAACAGCCAAATCTGTAATTTGTCTACTTAACCCGTCAACTTCTTCACGAGAAACGGGATTAGACTGGTCAGATGAAGACATGATTGACTGTAGGCTCAAGGCCTTTTTGGATTTTCAACAGGTAATAGGTCCGATTGTTTCCCTGTGAAAGACTTGCATAGTTTAGTCTTAGGGAATGTGTAAATATTTACATGTTATGTGATGTATCTGTTTTAGGATTTTTATCCTGAAAAATGGATGTTAGCTGTTTGTAATACAGGATAGCATGATAATTTAAATATGCATGTGCACATATTTCTTCATATTTACCATTACAATGAGATGAATATGGCATGAAATTATAAGTAATTGACTTTACGAGTAATTTGAAATGAGAAAGCATGAAGAGACTTTCCTCTGCGTTTGGTTTATTAAAGGCTAGCCTATCTTAGGTTTACTCTCGCAGCTTTTTGGCATAAAGGTTCCCAAATCATCGCAATTTACTTGACGGGAAGTTAATCCGGTCTTTCAACTGGAGCGAATTTGGGTGGTGTCTTTCCTGAGCCTCGTTGGAATTAGTCTTCCTATGAGTACAGTAATCAAACACCGACAGGATAGCCTCCTGGTGGAGGAACCACACAACATACATTCATATACAACGTGTCTCACCGTTTATGAAAATGATGACATGTGCGAAGCACTAATATCACAAACAGATATAGTGTAAAGCATTAAGTGCAGTAAATATATGCATCCGTACACATTCATCATAAATGTAAATGTAACATCCACACACAAGCATATAACAATTTTGAAAAGATTGTAATAGCGGCTTAAGCCCTCTTACTAGAGTCCCCAGCAGAGTCGCCACCTGTCGACGTCGGGATTTTTATTTGTCCCTTTTCTGTTCTTGTTCTTTTGTGTTCTCATGTTAGGTGAGATTTGTTTGAAAAAATAAGTTGTGAAAAGGTCCGACATGTATATGTCGATGATTTGACTGGAAGAGTCGCCAATTGGTTTTTTAAATGGTTGTACCAACACAACCGAGAAAAGGTTTGCACATTAACTCAGTAATGTGACACTGCTAAACGGGTCTGTGAAACCAAGATTCATTAGGGTCTAGGGGCTTGATTATGCAGAAGGAAGGTGTTAGGCACCCCCCCCCCCCGACATCCGTGTTACCAAGGTGACCGCCACTTTTCAAAAAACTGTTATATGAATGTGTGTGTGTGTGGGTCAATGTGCAGTTATTTGGAAGTAGTGTGAGGCCTCGTTCGCACCTATATACACAGGGTTTGAATTTATGTAAAAATTCAGTTTTAAACAAGATATAGCAATGATGTTTTGTTAAAATGGTTTTTCAAACCCTTATGCTCAATAGTAATTGAGACCTTTTACACTTCCATTTTTTATTAAGTGTTCGGCTTAATTGTTTTTAATTTTCGAGATGCGAAACATCCTCGAGAAAATAATGTACAAAGCAGTGCCGAACTCCTCGCGGGCATGAAAACCATCTGAGGAAATCCAAACACCGTGAATAAATTTACAAGCTACTTACAGCCGAAAATGTCCATCACGGGAACCAAATCTAGATTCAGTAAACTAAATATGTGATCACATGATTCCTAGGCTCACATGATGCCGCAATTTATATGAAAACTATAAGTAGTTATATATATAAAAGCTGTAAATATATATATACAAATTTAATCAACCACCACGAAGCACCTCCATTAGGTATAAGAAATGTAAATATATTAAAGTGGTAAATATATACAGAGAGATATGATCAACCACCACGAAGCACCTCCATGGATGATTAGACATGTAAATAAAGCTGTAGAAGCAATCAACCGCCATGGAGTAAACTCCAGGCGGGACGAATCGTAAAGAAAGTAGAAAAAATGATCAACTGCCACGAAGTAAACTCCAGGCAGGACGAAATGTAAATATATATATATATATATATATATATATATATATATATATATATAAGCAGTAAATATACCAGATATATATATATATATGAAGAAGTAAACACACCGGATGTAAAATTCAGGCTCATCGAACAAAGTTTGACACACAGTTCATATATATAAGTATATATATACGAAAGCAAATAAACGCTCCAGACGTAAGTCTAGGCTTGTCAACGTCGGAATTTTTATTTTTTCCCTTTTCTGTTCTTGTCTTTTGGTGTTCTCATGTTAGGTGAAATTTGTTTAAAAAAATAAGTTGTGAAAAGGTCCAACATGTATATGTCGACGATTTGACTGTAAGAGTCACCGATTGGTTTTTTAAATGGTTGTACCAATACAATCGAGAAAAGGTTTGCAAATTAACCCAGTAATGTGACACTGCTTAACGGGTCTGTGAAACCGAGATTCATTAGGGTCCAGGGACTTGCTTATGCGGAGGGAAGGTATTAGGCACCCCCTACATCCGTGTTACCACGGTGACCGCCACTTTTCAAGAAACTGTTATATGAATGTGTGTGTGTGTGTGTGGGTCAATGTGTAGTTATTTGGAAGTAGTGCGAGGCTTCGTTCGTACCTATATACACAGGGTTTGAATTTATGTAAAAATTCAATTTTAAACAGGATATAGCAGTGAAGTTTTGCAATAGAGATTTTTCAAACACTTATGCTCAATAGTAATTGAGACCTTTTGATACCTCCATTTTATTATGTGTTCGGCTTGATTACTTTTATTTTCGAGATGCGAAGCATCTTCGAGAAAATAATGTACAAAATGATGTCGAATTCCTCATGGGCATGAAAACCATCTGAGAAAATCCAAACACCGCGAATAATTTACAAGCTGCTTACAGCTGAAAATGTCCATCACGGGAACCGAATCTAGATTCAATAAACCGAATCTGTGATCACATGATTCCTAGGCTCACATGATACCGCAGTTTATATGAAAGTTGTAAGCAGTTATATATATAAAAGCTGTAAATATATATATACAGCATGAACAACCACCACGAAGCACCTCCATGGGGGATCGGAAATGTAAATATATAAAAGCGATATATATATATATATATATATATATATATATATATATATATATATATATATTGACATGATCAACCACCACGAAGCACCTCCATGGGGGATCAAAAATGTAAATAAAGCCGTAAAAATGATCAACCGTCACGAGGTAAACTCTAGGCGGGACGAAATGTAAAGAAAGCAGTAAAAACGGTCAACCGCCACGAAGTAAACTCCAAGCGGGACGAAATATATATATATATATATATATATATATATATATATATATATATATATATATATATATATATATATATATATATATAAGCAGTAAACGCAGTAAACGCACCGGATGTAAAATCCAGCCTCATCGAACAGAGTTCGACAAACGTTCATATATATAAGTATATATACATATAGAACCAAGTAAACGCTCCGGATGTAAATTCAGGCTCATCGAATAAAGTTCGACAACAGTATTATATATATATATATATATATATATATATATATATATATATATATATATATATATATATATATATATATATATATATATATGAAAGCAAATAAACACTCCGGACGTGAGTCCAGGCTCAATCAAGGCATAACTCGATAATGTTAGTCCATATATAAATATATATATATATATATATATATATATATATATATATATATATATATATACAAAAGAAATAAAAGCCATGGACCGAATTCTGGGCAAACACACACAACACGACTCTCAACGTGAAGAACGGTGTGTGCAAAGATGAAGAGAAAGGCTTTAAAGTGTGTAAGAAGGCTTATAGTGGACTGTCAAAGAAGACTTCAATAACTTGAAAGGGATGAACACTCGGCTCCCGCCGGTAAAAATATAGCAATATATAAGCTCACAAGTGTTTAAAATAAGAAAGCACTCAGTTTATAGTGTGCACAGAGTAAATTGGACAGGGCTTCCTCGCCTTTTTTCTTCCAAATGTGGCTACCCCAAGCCCTCTATTTATAGAGGGGGAAGCCGCAAGTGTACCTGTAATAGCAGCAGGTGTACCTGCGGCTGCCCGGGGTGCCCTAGGAAATATGGATCCTGCCGTCTTAAAGTACGTGCATGCAGACAATGCGCTGTTTGCTCGAACCTTCATAACTTTCAATTCGGGAGTCCGAAACGTGCCATACCATTCCGAAAAGCTCTTTTCGAGAGCTACATTGAGCCATTTTACGTTGTTTGGGCTCAAAAGTTAAGATATGGTTCTTGTGGGACATCTATTGAAGTGATTTGAGTTGAAATGAGTGTATTTGATGTGAGTTGAAGTTGAGTTTGTAAAATGACCATTTTTCCCCTCTCGCGATTATCTCCAATTTTCGCGCAGTTGTAGCAGTCTTTTCTCAAGGTTATCTCAGAGGTTGACTTGATGTTAACTTTGACTTTCCTCAGGGTTATCTCTGAGGTTGTCTTGACCCCCTAGAGTTATCTCCAGGCTTTGAATTTGATCCCCTATAGTTATCTCCGAGGTTGGAACTGATTTTTCTGGGGTTATCTCCAGGGTTGGAAACTGATTTTCCAGGGTCATCTCTGGGATTGGAAATTGGACCTCTCGGGGCTATATCCGGGGTTAAAATTGATGTTGTGGTCCTCCAGGGTTATCTCTGCATAGTTAGTAATAGGAAAATAAAATTTTGAGTGTCTACTGTTGATCGATTTCGCAATCAATGAATACGTGCAAGTATACACGGTCAACAAGTAATAAAGTGATAAGAAAAGTATCGTTCCCACGAGAAACTATTTAATAAAAATCACCAAGTACTAATTCTTAACCAAATCAATTTTATTTAAACAACCATAAATTATGATTTTTCTAATTAAGAAAACTAAATTAATCAATTAAAACTAGATTACTCTAAAAAAACTAAATTGCTTTATGACTAAATTCAGATAAATAAAGATTAAAACTTCAATATCCCCAATTATGAACTATAAATCAATTATCCAACTATCCCAATTATTATGCCTACTGAATTGTTAACAGAAATTCTCAAATGTCAAAAGTCCTTTTCCAAGTGATCAATTGCCTTCTATTTAATCCAGATTAATCTTGCTATATTCCTATGCAAAACAATTGAATTAAACTCGTTACAAACCCAATTCCTTATGCGTTACATATGGTGAAGAGATATTTCCATTCTATTCACAAACCTAATTATTCACTGTGCAAATAACTAAGTCACATGTCATCATGCCCAGTTCTAACCCCAGAATTTCTCTTCCGATTCCTTCTAGAGTAACAAGGTAATTACTGATCAGATAATTAATCAATAAGCTCAAGACAAGATAAACAATTCACTTTGACATAAATAATTGGAATAAATCGAATAACTAATTCATAGACATAAAAGGTTCAATTGAAATCTTAATAAAAGAGTTAGTTCATAATTAATGAATTGAAACTAAGAATCCACAACTGAATAGACATTAAAAGATAAAAGTATGATAAGAGAAGAGAATAGAATCTGTTGTCAGCAAATCTGATGCTCCCCTCTTGCTCCTGCTCTTGATCTTCAATGATCTCCAAGTTACTTCAATCTCTAATGGCTAATTAAGAACTAGGGTTTAGATTTTAATCTAATAGAGTGTTTAATCTAGTCTAATCTATGTAATCCCCCTTTATTTTATGTCTTACATCATATATTTATTGGTTACAAGTCTAATTTTTAGGTTAGGAACAAACCCAATCCAATTTGGAGTTAAAAAGATGTCAAAATTAGCCCTAAAACGCGTCCAAGCCTTTCCACTGACTTCCCCAGCGCCCCGGCGCTGGGCACGGTGCTGGGATTCTGTCCCCCAGCGCCCCGGCACTGGAATTACATAGAGAAATAGCGCCCCGGCGCTGGAAGTTTTTCTGGAATTTTCTGCTCCGACGTCCTTTGGGAAAATGGCCATAACTTCTTCGACCGAACTCCGATTTCGATGATTCAAGATGTTCCGGAAAGAGGAGAAGTAGATCTACAACTTTCATTCTTTAAGTTTTTCGAAATAAGGTCCGTAGAAATACTCAAATTGACTCTGAAGTGACTGCTGTGTAAATGGTAAGCCGAAAACGCGCGTCTAGCCACCCCGAACGTCGATCCATGTAACTTTTGTCCCAATTCCTACAAAACAATATAAAACATGCATGAATAGACATAAACACATAAAAACATCCTAAAAGACTTGAGAACAACAATAAATTAAGCCCGAATGTATCCAATTTATGTGTATAAAACTCACTCATCATCTACAGATGCCCCTCTTTATCATGTTCATGTAATGGAATGGAATGGACATGATAAAGATTGTTAGACACTTGAAATATGACAAGATATTTCTAATGATGCAAATCGCAATGTAATGAATGTTTATGATGAATGTTAAAATGTTTTCGCAAATCGCAGTTCGTAAATCGCACTTCGCATTTCGCACTTCGCTTTTCGCATTTGGCCAAATCGCACTTCTTAACTCGCACATCGCATTTCGCATATCGCAAATCATAATGTAATGAATGTTATGATGAATGTTAAAATGTTTTCGTAAATCATTTAACCTTTACCGATCAACTGATGCCTATGCTGGTGTTGACTCCAACGGTTTGGCTTTTTGTCGGTGTTGTCGATGCTTATTTAATGAAGATAAGTTAAGATGTTTTCCACATCTCTACTGGGGATGACGTTCTAAAATCATCGGACCTTCCCGATGTATACGCTGATAGTTTACAACGGTGCCTACCTTGCTGATCGCTAAACTATTTCAGTTCCCACTCGAACGGTGGTATACGAAGCTTTCATCGCTGAACTGTTTTGATGTTGCGCTAAATTGATGCCAATGGTTTAGAATACCAGATCATCTGATACCTTCGCTGAATTAATATCCAACGTTTTGCTTCACCAGACTCCGTTTGATGTTACGCTCACCCTTTTTGAGGTGATTTGGAGTTTCCTTTCGCTGTTGGGTGCTTGTGCCCCATTTCCTTGAGCATTTTATCCGCAACCCGGCTGAACTAATTACCTTAATGCTGCTGACATCCCTGAAGGGTGCAGCTCATTCTTTCACTGCCTAAATTTGAACTTTGATGTAAAGGCCTCTACTTATGAGGATTCAAAACTGGTTGGCACATTTGATGATGAGGATTTCACTCGCTAGACCTTTCGTCATTGGGCTTCTGCTTTTGAGTTAAGGACCTTCTTGAGAATTTTTCCCTTCTTTTGTAGGGGTAAGCTTATGTCGCCATGATTTCTTTCAGGAGTTTTCCCCTTTCTTTTGATGAGAGGCTTATCCCGCCTTACTCCTTCCATTCCTTAGAAACGCAAAATGCCCCAGTCCTTCCGTAAGTTGTTGTCAAGGATTTATATGACAAACTCTCTTTGTTGATGAAGTCGCAAATGAGTAATATCTAAATCGCCAATGAGATGATGTGAGGGAGGCTCTGATGATGATGTACCACGCTGATGGTGCCGACTGGCATATTTTCCTCTTTAGGACGGTTGATAAATGCCCCAGTATTGAGTTGTCGCTGTTTCTGAGATTGCCCCAATCTTGTTGTAAGGGTTCAAATATCGGGTTGTCCCCAATTTTGAAATTGCCCCAGCCTTACTTGTTGTCTGGGGCAGTTACTTTGACAGATGGGCTAATAAGATGCCGAGATTGCGAGAGGCTTTTACCTCTATACCATATAATGAATAGGTAGTGGATGTGGGCTTTGATGTTGACAGCTTTTCTAATAGAGATGTCGCTCTAGTTGGGAGAGATGATGCTCTAACTCATAGGGATACCGTTGTTGTTGAGCGGGATGAGGCCAGATCATCCAGAGATGCAGTGATTGTTGAGCGGGATAGCGCTATATCTGCCCCAGATATCGCATGTAGTTGGCGGTGGACCTGTTGGCTCGTGTAGAAACCCTTGGGCAGGAGATCACAGCGTTACCTCCTTCTTCTGAGAGGGAATCCATGTTGGACTTGATAGCCCGCATATACATTGATTTATAGATGGGCTTTTATTTTCCTACACAGACTAGCTTAGCCATTTTGTCATGTACAATACACATTGTATATATCAAACAGCATTATATATGGTAGGGAAATATATGTTGATTCACTTCCCTTTTAGTTGTGCCTTGTTACTTGCTTGATATTTGCTTGTTTCTCCAGGGCTTTGTGAGCTGGATGTATTCTAAACTCCTCCTTAATGGATGGACAGTGAGATGTCTAAGGATTTTCAGAATGGATCGTCGATCTGTGTGTATTTCCTACCATCTTTGGTGTCTTGGGACTGGTTTCTGTATGTGGTTATGGATAAGAGTGCGTTTATTTTTGTTTTTTCTGTGTTGAGATCGAACCATATAACATGGTTGCCTACGTACTCCCGTGTATTGGGGAGATCAGGTCGGCATAGTTCACCCCATGTACAGGGCGGATTGCAAATGAAAAGTTTAATCCCATGTACAAGATAAATTGAAGGTGTGAAAGGTTTAATCCCTGGTGGGATAAACTGAAAGTGTGAAAGGTTTTAAAAACCTGTGGGGAATGAAGGATCTAGCGATCCGAAACTAGGCTACGTTGCTAACGCATCTGCAAAATCATTCCTATTCTGAGGAATATGGAGGAAAGATATTTCTTCGAACTCCGAAGCCATCTGTAGAGCCTGCCGATGGTAAGGCAATAAGTGTAGACTTTGGTGTGATAGATTCATGTGGTTTGTCTGATTACCAACTCGGAATCTCCAAAGACAGTTAACCGTCTGATGCCCATTGATTGGGCAAGTTTTAGCCCCATGATACAGTCTTCATACTCAGCTGTATTGTTGGTGTTGGCAAACTTCAATTTGACGACGATGGGATATTGCTCCCCCGTAATGGATACTAGAACTACTCTGGCCCCAGCACCTTCCATGTTTATAGCTCCATCAAAATACATCTTCCATGCTTAGCGTGCATCGTACTGATGGTGTTGCTGAACTGTCATTACCCCTTCATTGGGGAAGTATGTTTTCAAAGGCTTGAAATCCCCTGAAGGTGCGGTAACCAGTTGATCCGTAATTCCTTGACCTTTAATGGATTTTTGCATCACGTAGACGATGTCAAACTGCTGTAAGATCAACTGCCATCTAGACAGCCTACAATTCAACATGGGTTTACTAAACACGCACTTTAGAGGATCTATGTGAGGTATGAGATGGGTTGTGTGACCATAGAGGTAATGTTGTAACCTCATGGAAGCCCATGCTAAAGAACAACAAGTTTTCTCAATCAGAGTGTACTTGTGTTCACTGATGCTGAATCTTTTGCTGAGGTAGTAGATAGATCGCTCTTGGCCTCTATCATCTTTCTGTCCCAACATGCAGCCCATGGCATTGTCACTTATGGATAGGTACATGAACAGGGGAACAACATCCCTGGCTGGTACCAAAATGGGAGCTTTAACTAGTTGCTCTTTGATTGTAAAGAAGGCCTTCTGGCACTCATTATTCCACTTCATGGAGGAGTTCTTCCTTAACAACTTGAAAATAGGCTCATAGGTTGCTGTGAGTTGGGAAATGAACCTGCTGATGAAGTTGATTCTTCCCAAAATTCCCATATTTCCTTCTCTGTCTGAGGAATGTGCATTTCCGTGATGGCCTAGATTTTGGTGGGATCCAGCTCAATCCCCTTGTGGCTGACTAGGAATCCTAGCAACTTGCTTGATTTAATGCCAAAGGCGCACTTGGCTGGATTCAACTTCATGTTGTACTTCCGCAACCTGTTGAAGAGCTTTTTTTTCTTCTTTTTTTCTTTTTTCTTTTTTTCTTTTTTTTTTATTTTTAATTTTTTTTTATGCATTAGACCGTGGAAAGGAGCCATATGGCTCACTGATAGGTAGCTCCGGCATTGATGAGGTCAAATGACAATTGTCTGTAGTAAAAGGTTCCCCAAGGAGTGATGAATACAGGTTTCTCACGATCCTTTTTAGCAACCATGATTTGATGGTACCCTACAAAGCAATCCTCAAAGGAGTACATGTCATACTGAGTTATATTGTCAATGATTATGTGGATGAATGGGACGGGAAAGCTATCTTTGAGACAAGCTTTGTTCAGATCACTGTAATCCACGCAAACTTGCACCTCTCCTCCGGGTTTCGGCACGGGAATGATGTTGGATATCCATTTAGGGTATGTTGACAACATGATGATGCCAGCTTGAAATTGTTTCACAATTTCCTCTTTAACTTTTAACCTCCACTCAGGTTTTAATCGCATGAGCTTCTGCCTAACTGGATTGAATTCCCCTTTGTTGGGAAGGAAATAAATGACAATATCAGTGGATAAACTGGCCATGTCTTCATGAGACCATGCAAACACATCGTCGAATAGGGTCAATAGAGTAACCATGTCATTCCTTTGGTTTGGAGTGAGGTCAATACCAATCTGTCTTTGTTTGGGGTTTTCTAAGGTTCCGAGGTTAAAAGAGGTGGTTTGATCAAGATTTGGCTTGGGTTTGTCTTCGACCCATTCTTTGATCTCCTGAGGTATCTCATAGTCCTCTTGTATTTCCATCAAGTCTGAGTTCAACTTTACATCAAAGTTACAGTCCTTGTGGAGAATAGGCACCTCATCAGCAAGTCTAGGCACATCTAACTTTAGAGTCCTGAAATAAAATGCTTTCACTTAATATATGAAACTGTTCAATCACAAGAAGTGTTAGCATGTAATGACAAAAGGAACTGCTAATATTGTACAGAAAAAGTAAGTAGTCATTGCTATCTACAGGGCAGAGGTAGTTTCTGCCCTTTTTACCCTCATCGGCAAATGCAAGGAGTGTTGCTCCAATTGCCAAGGGTGAAGTCCTGGTGGACGGCTGTGATGAAGGGGTTATTATTGTCCCCCTTCTCTCGAATGATGGCCATGATATCTGGACAATCATCGTCTGGGGTGACCCTGTAACATTCCATAATTTTAAAGTGTGATATTAAATATTTATTGATTTATTTAAGTATTTAAGGGATATGTTATTGTTGAATAAATAATTGTTCAATTTGAGTGATGTGGTTTATTTAATTATTTGTTGAATAAATAATTAAATATTAAATATTAAATATTTATTGGCAATATTAAATATTTATTGAATTATATGGCAATTTGAGTTGATGTGATTTAATTAATTATTGGTTGAGTAAATAATTAAGGAGCTAAATAAATTAATTATTATGAGATTTTATAATAATGGAGTTTAATTTAATAAGCTAGAGAGCTTATAATGATTTTAAATAAATAATAATATTTAAATGAAAAATTGTAGTTTGAAATATTAGTTGATTAAATAAAATTATAATTGTAAAAAGAATTATAATTGTTTATGTGTTAAAGTAATTTAATAGATTAATGTTTAATTGATTTATTAATTTAATAAAGGTGTGACTAATAACCTTGCTATAAAGGAGTTATTAAAATAAATTAAAAATAGTTTAATTTAGTTTTGTCAAACATGCCTTATTGTATAATAAGTCTTTAATCTAATAGTATTTTAGCAAACAAAGTATAAGGATTAATCCATTTGTTTTAATTCAATTTACCAAACAAGGAGTAAAGATTAATGGGTTATTTTATTTAGACTAGCCAAACAAGCCTTATGGCTTTTAAATTTCAAAACTTATATAACTGATATATTTATATCAGTACTTATATTATATAATTAATATATATTATTACTATATACGTTATATTTTATAGTACGTATGTTAGAGTTAGGGACTCAGTTGAACTTTACAGAGAGAAAACTAGAGAGAATTGAGAGCAATTGAGTGTTTTAACAGGTTTTGGAGAAAAGAATTTGGAGAAAAAGATAGTTATCATCTTCCTAATCCAAGGTAGGAGCTCAATCTCTTTCTCTAAAAGTTTCATGTTTTTCTTCTTCCCAAAAAGTTCTCTGTAAAATATTTTATGGGATGAATTGTTGATATACATGTATAACTTGGTATGGTACTTGATTATATAGTTATTTTATGAGTTTATGCATGATTATAGAGATTTTTAATTCATGTATATATGTGTTTTGTGGAAGAAATATATCACAGTGTTCATATGAAATATATATATGAGTATGGCTATTTTAAAATAGAAATTAAGGTTTTAATTGTTGTTAAATTGATAAATTGATTATAAGAATTGCTAGAGTATGAAAAATCATAATCATGATGCTTGGAAATTTCTGTTTTGATTGAATAACAAAATCACAGTGTTGAATTTCATGAAAAATATCAAAAAGTGGTGTTTTTGCCAAAAACATTAAAATTGGGTGTTGTATAATTGATGTTTGTGCTAATTGATGGATAGAAACATGCTAGGAGTACTCACAATATGTTTATATGATGTCTATATGCAATTTTCATGATAATCAGTCTATTAGATTCGAGCTTTTTGGCCAATTTGGCTTTTTCTTTCATGGTTGCCGAAGCTGTCAGTCGACGCTGACAGTTCGCGCCGCGGCACGGCCCAGCAGTTCATTGCTGGCGCCGCAGCGCCATCACCATGACGTAAGCGCGGCCTGTTGCACAATCACTGCGCCGCAGCGCCGGCTCATAGTATAATCGCTGCGCCGCAGCGTCGACTCAGCGCCGCAGCGCGAGCCACAGTACAAACTGTGGCGCCGCGGCGCGGCTTGGCAGAACTGTCTGACAGTTTTGTTTAAATGTACAAAACTTGAAAATAAATGTTATGTGTTTATCATAATAATGTTAAATGATAATTTCAGTATTATTAGACTATGAAATATCATGTTATTAAGTATTATCTACTTGAAAAATAATTGATTATGTGAATGGGTAATTCAACCCATATGATGAATGTAATTATTTATATAAATGTACAATGTTGGTTAGGACTAATTATGTCAATATGACATATGTTTAGGGTATCAATTCAAGTGGTAAAAGTGTAGCTTGTGCTAAAGGCAAGTTTTCTAAACCTACCTTTCACATTGAGCAAGTTTCTAAGCCTTAACTTTTGATATTTAGCAAGTTCTTTATTGTATAAGTTTTCTAATCATTGGTGTTATTGAACTAATTATTGTTTCAATTTCGATTATCATATAATGGTGTAAATTTATTTGGAGCAAGTTATTCTTGTACTTAACTTGTGGTTTAGCATGTACAATTATATACATGTTGTGGATGTTTATTATTCAATTAACCTTGTCTTATTATTGTTCAAGCAAGGTAGGTTATAATTATTCAAATTGTATGCTATTAGATTATCCCTAAAGCATGATGTCAATTTATAAACATCAATTAAACTATGATTATTCCATAGTATACAGTTATGTCGTTCGTAATCAACTAAACCTTAGTTAATTACCGTTGAATTCTAAATTACCCCATGATGTATCCAAACCAAACTCACTTTGGTACGGACTTGTATTCTAAATACTGAGAAGAACAACTCTTTTATAAGAGGTTACGCTTAACGTTGAAATGATTGTGCACAATACATTGTACGAAGGGTTGATCCCCCTAAGTACGTGAAGTCCTTATAGTCTTATGACTTTTAAAGTTTAAGTTAAAAATTTACATATAACTGTGGACATGATTCGCGGTCATTAGACCCTCAGTAAAGGTTAAAGCTTTCCAAAAGTTAATAGAATATATTGTTAAGTTCTATTGAACTTAATATTGACAAATGATGTAAAAGTTTAATGATTTAATTATTGTTATTTCAAGTGGGCCTTGTTTGCTCACTCTTGCCTGTAAAATTTCTTACAGCTAAGGTTGAAACTGGTGTTGTACCTAGTACCAGTAAAGGGAAAGGAAAGACGAAGCAATGCTGAAGACTTGTAATAGTTGAATAGTTTATTTTCAAACTTGGTTTAAAGATTGTAACGAAGTTTATTTTAATTTTCCGCATGAATGATTGTTTGTAAACGTTAGTTAACCTGGGAGATTTATTTAAGTTTAATCCTGTATGGGCAGGTTTTGTTATTCAATTTTATTATAATTGGGTAGTTAGAAATGAATGTTTTGATTACGTGAACACCAAATCCTGAGAAAATGAAGTACCGGGATTTGGGGGTGTCACAGACCCTGTTTGTATTGTCCGTATAGACTATGATGCGTATGTTTGATAAGCACCTTGCAATGTCCTGCTTACGCCTCCGGTCCTTTTCCTCCGCCTTTGGATCCGGGATCAAGACTTCTTTTCCTTTGACCGGTATTGGCTTAGGGAATAACATAGTCATCACATGGGCAGGAACCCTTACTGAAGTCTGTATAGATCTATCTCCTGTAGGAAATCGCCTTGAAGATGAAGGAACTGGTGTATGCTCTTCTTTAAAAGGGGTTATTTCAGGGGTTTTGTTGGTTTTGTCCAACTGAGATTCAGGTACAGGAATTTCTTTGTCCAGTCCTTGAGTTCTTCCATGTGCAGAGGATTCTGTATGTATGGGCATTCGTGGACCCTAAGTGGATTTGTGCAGTTCTTTAAGCAAAACAGCCATCTCTATAATTTGGTTGCTTAGTCCTTCGAACTCCTAGCGAAAGACAAGAGTAGGACTAGGCTGGCCAGATTAAGCCATGCTTGGCTGTAGGCTTGTTGCCTTTTTGAATTTCAAACGGGTTACTGGACGAATTATATCCCTGCAAAAAGACTTATGTAGTTTAGTATTAGTGAATGTAGCAATATTACGTAATGTGTCCGTTTAGGAGTATCGTCCTGCGAAATGGATGTCAGTTGACAAGATAGCATATCAGGTTTTGATATAAAGGGAAGGCATGTACACATATTCCTTCATATTTTCCATTACATTGAGATTTACATGGAAATGAAATTACAAGTAATTAAATTTATATGTAATTGAAATGTGAAAGTATGAAGAGACTTTCCTCTACGTTTGGTTTATCAGAGGCTGACCTATCTTAGGCTACTCTCGCGGCTTTTTGGCATGAAGGTTCTCAAATCATCGCAATTTACTTGACGGGAAGTTAATCCTGCCTTTCAACAGGAGCGAATTTGGGTGGTGTCTTTCCTGAGCCTCGTTGGAATTAGTCTTCCTACGAGTCTAGTAATCAAACACCGACAGGATAGCCTCCTGGTGGAGGAACCACACAACATACATTCACATATAACATGTCTCATCGTACAGAAATGATTACATGTGCGAAGCACTAATATCACAAGTAGATATGGTGCGAAGCACTAAGTGCAATAAGTAAATGCATTCGTACACATTCATTCAAATGTAAATGCTACATTCACACACAAGCAGATAATAGTTTTGAAAAGTTTGTGATAGCGGCTTAAGTCCTCTTACTAGAAGTCCCCAGCAGAGTCGCCACCTGTCGACGTCGGGATTTTTATTTTGTCCCTTTTCTGTTCTTGTCTTTTGGTGTTCTCATGTTAGGTGAGATTTGTTTAAAAAAACAAGTTGTGAAAAGGTCCGACATGTATATATGGACGATTGGACTGTAAGAGTCGCCAGTTGGTTTTTTAAATGGTGGTACCAACACAACCGAGAAAAGGTTTACACATTGACCCAGTGATGTGACACTGCTTAACGGGTCTGTGAAACCGAGATTCATTAGGGTCCGGGGACTTGCTTATGTGGAGGGAAGGTGTTAGGCACCCCCCGACATCCGTGTTACCACAGTGACCGCCACTTTTCAAGAAACTGTTATATAAATATGTGTGTGTGTGTGTGGGTCAATGTGCAGTTATTTGGAAGTAGTGTGAGGCCTCGTTCGCACCTATATACATAAGGTTTGAATTTATGTAAAAATTCAGTTTTAAATAGGATATAGCAATGAAGTTATGCAAGAGAAGTTTTTCAAACCCTTATACTCAATAGTAATTGAGACCTTTTGATACCTTCATTTTATTATGTGTTCGGCTTGATTACTTTTATTTTCGAGATGCGAAGCATCTTCGAGAAAATAATGTACAAAATGATGCCGAATTCCTCATGGGCATGAAAACCATCTGAGAAAATCCAAACACCGCGAATAATTTACAAGCTACTTACAGCTGAAAATGTCCATCACGGGAACCGAATCTAGATTCAGTAGACTAAATCTGTGATCAGATGATTCCTAAGCTCACATGATACCGCAGTTTATATGAAAGCTGTAAGCAGTTATATATATAAAAGCTGTAAAAAAATTAAATACAGACATGATCAACCACCACGAAGCACCTCCATCGGAGATCGAAAATGTAAATATATAAAAGAGGTAAATATATATATATATATATATATATATATATATATATATTGACATGATCAACCACCACAAAGCACCTCCATGGGGAATTAAAAATGTAAATAAAGTCGTAAAAACGATCAACCGTCACGAGGTAAACTCTAGGCGGGACGAAATGTAAAGAAAGCAGTAAAAACGGTCAACCGCCACGAAGTAAACTCCAGGCGGGACAAAATGTAAATACATATATATATATATATATATATATAGCGATAAACACATCGGATATAAAATCTAGGCTCATCAAACAGAGTTCATCAATAGCTCATATATATAAGTATATATACATATAAAAGCAAGTAAACGCTCTGGATGTAAATTCAGGCTCATCGAACAAAGTTCGACAACAGTTTATATATATATATATATATATATATATATATATATATATATATATATATATATATATATATATATATGAAAGCAAATAAACGCTCCGGACGTGAGTCTAGGCTCAATCGAGGCATAACTCGATAATGTTAGTCCATATATAAATATATATATATATATATATATATATATATATATATATATATTAATATATACAAAAGAAATAAAAGTCACGGACCGAAGTTCGGACAAACACACACAACACGACTCCCAACGTGAAGAACGGTGTGTGTAAAGATGAAAACAAAGGCTTTAAAGTGTGTAAGAAGGCTTATAGTGGACTGCTAAAGAAGACTTTAATAACTTGAAAGGGATGAACACTCGGCTCCCGTCGGTAAAAATATAGCAATATATAAGCTCACAAGTGTTTAAAATGAGAAAGCACTTAGTTTATAGTGTGTACAAAGCAAATTGGACAGGGTTTTCTCACCTTTTTCCTTAAAAATATGGCCACCCCAAGCCCTCTATTTATAGAGAGGGGAGCAGCAAGTGTACCCGCGGCTGCAGCAGGTGTACCTGTGGCTGCCCGGGGTGCCCCAGGCAATGTGGATCCCACCATCTCGAAGTACGTGCACGCGGACGACGCGTTGTTCGCTCGAACCTTCATAACTTTCAATCTGGGAGTCCGATGGAAGCGTGACATACCATTCCAGAAAGCACTTTCCGAGAGCTACGCAATGACATAGGATTTGCCCTTTTTGATTCTGGGAAGATTGGTCCATGTTCGAAATGGCATTTCTGGGTCAGGTAGTCCGTTGAGCCGTTTTGCGTAGTTTACACTCGAAAGTTAAGATATGGTTCTTGTGGGACTTCTATTGAAGCTATTTGAGTTGAAATGAGTGTATTTGATGTAAGTTGAAGTTGAGTTGGCAAAATAACCATTTTGCCCCTCCCTGGGTTATCTCCGATTTTTGAGCAGTTGTAGCAGTCTTTTCTCAAGGTTATCTATGAGGTTAACTTGATGTTGACTTTGACTATCCTTAGGGTTATCTTTGAGGTTGGCTTGACCCCCTGGTGTTATCTCCAGGCTTTGAACTTAATCCCTCGGGGTTATCTCCGAGGTTGGAACTGATTTTTTCGGGGTTATATACGGGGTTGGAAACTGATTTCCTGGGGTCATCTCCAGAATTGGAAACTAGATCTGTCGGGGCTATCTCCGGGGTTGGAATTATTATTGTTGTCCACCAGGGTTATCTCTAGAGTGTGAAAAAGATGCTTTTGTCCTCCTACATAGTTAGTAACAGAAAAATGAAATTTCGAGTGTCTACAAGGCTCAATCGAGGCATAACTCGATAATATTAGTCCATATATAAATATATGTATATACAAACTGAAATTAAACCATGGACCGAAGTTCGGGCATACACACACAACACGACTCTCAATGTAAAGAACGGTGTGTGCAAAGATGAAGAGAAAGGCTTT
This sequence comes from Panax notoginseng, assembly GCA_016801055.1. Classification (NCBI taxonomy): domain Eukaryota; kingdom Viridiplantae; phylum Streptophyta; class Magnoliopsida; order Apiales; family Araliaceae; genus Panax; species Panax notoginseng. The sequence continues at coordinate 192,749,337 of CM029014.1, forward strand.
AAAATGTGTAAGAAGGCTTATAGTGGACTGCCAAAGAAGACTTCAATAACTTGAAAGGGATGAACACTCAGCTCCCGCCGGTAGAAAAGTAGCTATATATGTGCTTACAAGTGTTTAAAATGAGAAAACACTCAGTTTAGGGTGTGTATAGAGCAAATTTGATAAGGCTTCCTCGCCTTTTTCTTTTCTTAAAATGGCCACCCCAAGCCCTCTATTTATAGAGGGGGAGCCGTAGGTGTACCTGTGGCTAGCCGCAGATGTGTCTGCGGCTGCCCGGGGTGCCCCGAGCTCCACGGGTCCTGCCGTCTCGAAGTGCGTGCACGCGTGTAACGTAATTTCTGTTCGAACTTTTAGAATTTCAATTCGGGCATCCGATCAAGGTGTATAAGGCCTTTTTCAGCTTGTTGTTGTCGAGAGCTACACAATGACATGGGATTAGAGGTTGTACGAAGTCAGGAAGATGGAACCATGCCCTATCTCTTCAAGCTTCAAATTCTATTTGGTGTGCTGTCTTGTGCAGTAGTCACTCAGGATTGGCACTCATTGGTTCTTGTAGGACATAGCTGTGTAGAATGTATGTATGTTGTTGTTGAGACGGCGCGATTGTGGCATTGGGATGGCAAAATAATGGTCCTACCCTTCACCGGGGTTATCTCCGGTTTGAGCTGTGTTAGCGGTCGTTGCTCCGGGTTATCTTTGAGATTGGACTGCTGCAGGTGTTGACCATCCTCAGGTTTGTATCTAAGATGTGCCTGACTTCTCGGGGTTATCTTCGGGCTTATGGAATGAGTGCCTCGAAGCTTTTGCCGAGTGTTCTGAAGTTGTTTGCATGTATTTAAAACAAACATTTCTGGGGTTATCTTCGGAACTGCAACTGCATTCCTCGGGGTTATCTCCGAGGTTGAAACCGAAACTCCCGGTGTTGCTTCCGGGGTTGAGGTTGAAACTTCCGGTGGTATCCGAGTCTGAGCTGGATATCTCGGGGTTATATCCGAGATGGTAATACTTAGTATCCCAGGGTTTATCTCCGGGATTGAACTAAGTTGTCTTCCAGGGGTATCTCTGAAAGACGATTCTGCCCTCCTGCAATGTCAGTAACAGGTATGCAAAAAATTTCGAGTGTCTACAGTCACCTAGCATATTTCTTGTACATGATGTCCCTATTTCCATTGCATAGCTAGGTGCTTCTTCCGTTGAATTTGTGAATAGATTTTTGCATTGAGGCATGAAAAATACAACGGGCCTTTCTTCTTCTATTTTCCCCTCCTCAGCCCACCATGGTTTGTAAAATGCCTCATTATCATAGAGATCTTTGTCGTGGATGTGACTACCAATGGGACATGGGTGCGCAAAGTTCACTGGATTTTTCAACTCTGGCTGAAAAGGCACTTGGGGTATTATAAAAGTCAGCTCATATTCTTCATTTTCCATATCCCTAGTGTGACGCCCCCAAAATAGGTATACATCACCCATCTTGGGTCGCCAAATACATGGTATAAAATTCAAATACAACTTAATTATACAACCAGAGCTGAGAGTTTTTACACGAATATTGTCTCATAGACAGTATCCAAACTCAAATTCAATCCTCATTACATTTATTATCACACTACATAGTGAGGATTACTAAAACAGCCATCTCGGACCATCACTCCGTTCCCCAACTAGTCCCGGCTATGTTCTCATTTCCTGAAGAGAATAGTGAAAGCAAAAGGGTGAGCTCAACTAGCCCAGTAAGAAATATTATGACTAAGATAATGCAGAATAAGTTATCGTTAACTGATAGAATATAATAGACAACAAGTTTAACTGCAACGGAACAAGCAATCCATTAGAAGAGTCAAGTAGAGCATGATATCTACTATCTTCTATGATTTAAAAAGTTTATCATTAACTTTATTGCTGGGACTCAGCTTAATAAATAGATCACATCATCGAATCATCCCTGCACTATGGGCCAAGGATATTCATTAGTATCACGTCCACAAATTATTCTTGCACTACGGGCCAAAAATTATTCGTGTAATCATCAATGGTCATGACTATACCGAATTATCTCTGGTCATAATCATACCAATCAATAGTCCATCTATGCACGTAAGCCACAGATGACTTTCATCACAATATAAGCATGAGGATGATGACAATGATGTAAGAGTTTAATTAAAAGAAAGTAAATGATAAATTTTTAAAGATTTATAATTTAATTTATCCAGAATTCAATAATGTCTAAATTTTTAATATGATACTGCTTTGTGGAGTAAAATTCAAGAATAATATCCATGTATCAAAATAATTTGGACAGAAAAGAAATAAATTTTTCGATAAATAGTACCCTGTGAGTAGTACTTCGGGAATAGTACCCTGATATGAAAAGTACCCTAAATACCCGAGTGAACAACATTTGAGTGAATAGTAATTGGGTGAATAGTACCCTATGAATAGTAATTCATGAATAGTACCCCGGCATGAAAAGTGCCCCGAATACCCAAGTGAATAATATTATAGTGAATAGTAATCGGGTGAATAGTAACCCGTGAATAGTACCCCGGGTGAAAATATTGATATTTAATAAGAAAGTTCAGATCAATATTCTAATGAAACGATACTGGATGTGTGACGCCCCCAAATCCGGGTTCCTTAACCTCGGGTTTGGTGCTACGATCCATCATATATAACACATCTAACTACTCATTCATTAATAAAAAACATCATTCATAATATTCCTTAATACAACTTATAACAATATCCCAGGTTAACTAACCTTGACATAACTTACATACCTTTATATAACCAAAAGGTTTACATAAATAATTACATAATACAACATAACCATTAAAAGTTGACACTAACTACTCCTGAACCTTGCCTTTGCCTTTGTCAATGTTAGAACCTTCTGCTACATCGACATTAGCTAAAATATTTTATTTAAGCAAAGGTGAGCAACAAGTTTGCCCAGCAAGTTAAAATATACAATAAATGATATATATATATATATATATATATATATATATATATATATATATATATCATGAATAGAAGAGTCTAGCTTCTTTGGAACTTCAACAATAATCAAAAGATTTCGAAGTAGCTGAATAATAATTCAATCTCAATAATAAAACTTTCTCCCATTTCATACTGAATAACATATCAGAGATGAAAGAGTAAAATTCTTTCAAAAATTTAATAATATACAATTGAATAAGAAGAATTAACAATACTGCAATAATATTCAATAAAGTGGGATATACCCAGATTTCATGTTGAATGATCACAAAAGGATCATGAACTACTAGAGGAATCATTTAGTTATTAAAACTAAATTTCTACAAGAATATAAATTAGTTATAAAAACTAAACTATACTCTTCTGCAAGTACCTGGAGTGGCCAACTTCTTTGTACCCTATATTATGCATAATACTCAATAATAGTGCATAGGTCGATTTACGACATTAAAATTTGTTCATCTCAGTCTTACATCACGAGTCCGTACCACAACTATATGGTTTGGATTACTTTCAAAGAAATACTATGATTTCAATAATTAATAACAATACTAATCTAGCCGAAACAAATGGCATAGATCTTCCAATAACAATTCAGTTCATAATAAATAGAATATTTCATTCTTTAACAAATATTAGTCTCGCCAAAATAATTAGCTGAGACATGATTTATAAACAATTCAAATAATAGAACAAGAATCAATTGCACTACATGCGAATTACAATAATCATTATAGATGTGAATAATTATCAATAATTATTCACTACCATGCTTGAAAAATAGTAACTCAAGTTGAGTTAGAAACTTGCCTGATTCGTTGACTACTGCTACGCAATTTAAGTTAACTTCTTTTGTAAGACCTATCATTGATAAAATCGATCTCTTAATTAGCATCACATATCTTACTCATAGCAATTTAACATGAAATCACATAACCTATCATTAGTGAGTACACTATAATATCTTAAACTTAACACTTACTCGTTCATTTATAAGTTCGTAATATAACTTGACAAACTATTTATGAACTTAGTAGACATAATATATCATTTCAGTTTCTATTTCAGCAAGCTAAAACAAAACTGACTTCACTTCCTGACATTTCAGTTTCCCTTTTCAGCAACCTGAAATGTTCATTTCGAGAAGCTGAAATATACTATTCACGAAAATATGAAATCAGCTTATTTTTTTCTAATCTTTTGGCCAATCATATATACATATATTTCATACACAAAAAGTATTTTTCTGGAATTTTTCAACTCCCTCAAGTATTTTTCAAAAATCAATTTCTAGTTAATTCTTTAAGAAATTAGCTACCTCGTACTTAACTCCAAAAATTCCCAACTCTTGGCGGGATCTTACACATGTTAATGTGAGCTTATAGTTTAGATTTCAAGGCCATCGGAGTTATACAACTCCAGTTATAAAAATTTTCGTCGGGAAAACGTAAATATTGTAATAGTCATAACTTGCTCATTTTAAGTCAGAATGAGCTCATTTTTGGACACAACCTACTTTATCCCATATATTTTCATCCCCCAAAAGGCTGGATTTTATCTCATTAAATAAGTGGCCAAAACAGCCCTTCCAATTTCTTGGCAGCAGCTTTTTAAGCATTTTCTTATTTTTCATCCTTTACCAAAATCATTCCACACGAAAATCTACAAATTCTTTTTCAGTGATTCCACTTGGAAATGTTAGAAAACTTATAGATCTAACTCTAGGACTTGACCACGCTCAAAAATTCAAAGTAGAATGAGAGATATGGTCATTTCCATATCATACTTTGTTTTCTCAAAAATCTGTTTTTGAACTCTTTATGTTTTGTATGAAAACTTTCATGATCTCTCATAAAACCAACATAACTCATCATATTAACTCAAA